>JAODKF010000045.1:4678057-4695176 GCA_026779585.1 Mormyrus proboscirostris | reverse complement strand
CATCCTGCACGACCCGTTGCAGACGACGGCACCGCGACTGAAGGGAAGAGAAAGGTCACAAGGCCCTACGGCTTCAGGAGATAAACAAACAAGCGCAGAAACCTCATTAAGAAGCTGCCTTGTGCTTCCCGAGATGTCCAGGAAGCAGAAGGAGGGGGGTTTTCTGGGGCGTGGCCCAAACAGACAGAGGTGCTGCTCAATTACTGACTGTCGCTCTTGCAGGACACGCCTCATGTGCTACATTCCCAGTTTCCTTTAGCTCTTAAATGTGGGATAAACACTCTTTGTGAAAAGCAAGTGTCTTTTCCTGCCTTTTCTTGTTTGAAGGCTCCGCATACCGAGATGCCTAAATGTCAAAAAGTGCAAAGGAAAAAGCCAGAGCAGTGCTGCATTCATGTTAGGTTTTCCAGCACGTCCTCCTCCACACACATTTCTGGTCCACCAGCAGAAACTTGAGGAGAACTTAACACCCTGACAACGCTCAGACTCACATAAGACCTATGCGCTGTCGTTCCAGAAGGGACTCGCCATGCGAGAGCTGGCGTGAGAAAAGGCCAGACCGCACCCCCTGTCCTCCCTGCAGGCAGGACATGCTACACCGGTCTGTGAAGAGCCTCCACACCTTCCCACGAATCCATTAGAGCCACAAAAGACAGCGGAGCGGAGCAACAGTCACTTGTATGCAAGCTCGCAGATTAAATTGATTAAAAGCTTATTTAAATCCAGATAATGAGAGCATAAAAAAATGGAGACGTTGGGAGGGTGTATATGCGCTGTGCTCTCAAGTGATCCTGTTTGTTACAGTAAATGTATATGCGAATAAACAAAGAAAATAAACAGCTGTATTGTAAACTGCAAGAAACAAGTTAGTACGTACTGAGAATGACTGAACGGCAAGGATCAGTAAAGTACCCGCAGCCCCTGAATTTCTGAGAGGCTAAAGAGGCCTGTGCTTCGAGGCATGGGGCAGGATATAGGGCACGAACAGACACGTCGCATGTACTTGTGACAGCTACACACTTACGGGAGAAAGCTTGTCACGTACATGATTAGGCCGGCCAACCGCCGCCGCAGTGGAATTTGTTAGATGTGAGGTTTAATTGGCGGTGTGATGGCGCTCAGCGGAGGATTAATGGAGAGATATGTTATTAAAAACAGCTCGAGCAAGACGTGCAAACCAGCAGTCCTCAGTCCACCTTTACGATAACAGGTTTAGGCAAAATGAAATATTGTAGAAGAGACCGGGCCAGATCACGTTTCTACTCTTATAGTGGTTAGTATCCCCGCCTTTCACGCGGGAGACCGGGGTTCGATTCCCCAACGGGGAGATCCTAGCATTTGGGGGCAGTGTGTGGCTCAATGGGCTAAGCCTGTGTGACTGTAATCACAAGGTTGCAAGTTCAAACCCAGCCTCACCATGTCTGTGGGTCCTTGAGCAAGGCCCTAAACCCCTGGGTGCCCCCAACAGGCAGCTGCCCTTCACGGACAGCTTGCTTTACAAAGAGCAAGTTGAGGGAGGCGTAAAAAAGAATTTCCCCATGGGGATCAATACAATTGTGATTATTATTATTACTCATGCACCTGGAAAAACAACATTGATTACTCACATTTCTATAGTGCCGATTCAAAAAGCTTCTGTAAAGGTTCCATTCTGTGTGAGGCTCATGAGAGGATCTCAAAAAACAACACATATATAGGAATGTACAGTGTAACAAATGTCACATGAAAAAGGACCTTGACTTTTCAATGACTACATAAAGATCAAAAATGCAGCTACATAGGTGAGTTATGTCAGGCTGAACACCACCTGGCAGGATATGTCAGCTATAAAAGAGGCCTGTACAAGCTGAACTTTGATTTGCAAAACAGCTACTAATAGCTAGGTTCCATAAGGCTGGTGACTGAATTGCAGGTGCGCTGGTCACAAAAACTGCAGAATTATTTAATGTGCCAAGGAAAGCAGTCAAAAACGCCCGACAGCATATGCCAAAAAAGGACGAGCTCCATCAGGAAACAGTAACAGTAGTTACAAGATGAAGCTCACCAACAGCGATAGACCCAGAATGGATAGTTACTAAAAAACACAAAACCAAAGAAACAAAATCAGTACCTCTGTGACCCAGTCTCTACAGGAACCCGAAGGTACGAAGCCTCACTGATATGGGATTTATATAGCAGGCCGGCATTTGTAAACACCTGCAACTAAGGCCAATTCGCAAAGACCCATACTCTAGTGTAAGGAGCACAACACCTCAGCAAAGGGAGGGAAAAAAAATCAATAGACTCTCATGAGGCATCTTTTACCCTTCTTCTGAACAGGTGAAAGTGACAAGATGCGTTCAGTCGAGTAATCTGAAGTAAGTGATTATGCCTGAATCACACTGCAAATTCATACTATGTCCAAATAAGGGAGGTCCATTCCATGATGCAAACACTGGTCCCTCACGATGTGTCCCATATCCTGCGATGATGACGCTACCATACAGCATGCTAAACCTGGGTTGCCCAAACCAGTCCATTTTTTGGCTCCTAATTTTGCTACCAGGAGCAGTGAGGGAGCTAAAACGTGGTATGTCCATGCAGAATGATGCAAATATCCCACTACAAACAGCTCAGAACCTGCATGACAGCAATCAAAGAATACTGAAAGTGAAAGTGAGGACCGGCCCCTTAAGGCCCTAAGACAGCGGTATGCAGGTTTGTGGGATAACCTGTAGGTCAGCTGTTCAAACCCAGGTGTGAGGACCCTTCAGCCAATCAATCCTCTAATTAGTGATCTAATTAGGGAGCTGCAGCGAAAACCCGCAAACACACCGGCCCTTTCTGGATAAGACTGCCCACCCCTGCCCTAAGACAATTTTTAGTTAGACGTTCCAGTTACTTTGCACACACCCTTTACTATACATGTACAAACACAAACATAAACATATAAATACATACATCATTTCTCCATGCTTGTAAATCCCTAATCTGGTCGGAATCTAATTAGAAGCTTATACAGACCCCGAGTGGAATCTGCCGAGCTGTGGAAGCAGACGAACCAGAGACATGGCCGCGACCATCTATTGCACTGCCAGCCGGAAGGGGAGTGCATTTCCCGGGGCAGGACCCCAGCATACCACCAGGCTGCCACACAGCACAATCCTCTCCCCATTATACTCACGCTGCGGAGGCCATCCTTACTGAACAGCGACTGAGGACTCAATAAGATAAGATAGGAAGGGTTTGTTGCTAGACGAAAGCTCTTAACAGACACACGCAGAAGAAAATAAAATAGGGTTATCTGGTAAATTCTGTTATTTCATTAACAGGTTTACCTCTCATGCAAAAAAAAAGGCATTAAAGACGCCACTCCTCTTTCTTGCCAGCCCAGAATGGGGCTAAACAAGAGCAAACTAGGCCAATTTATTTATTCTGCTATCACAGGGAGGTAACCTGAGCAGAGGGCTTTGAATGTACTATTATGAGGTTAACAACTCACAGGGCTAGCCTAGTAAAGAGATACATTACTGCAGCACTAACTTATCAAAGGGCATAGCACCTGAACATGAACACAACACAAACATAAAACACATTAAAACCCAACTACATTCAGATATCTTAGCCAATTTAAAATGTTTCTTGGGTCCATCTAAAACACCATTTCCCAATCTGGTCCTCGGAGACCCACAGACAGTCTGCGTTTGACCTGAGAGGGAGCAAAAACGTGGACTGTCTGGCAGGGAGCTGGGGGGGTTGAGCAAAAAACGAAGACCAACTGTGGGTTCCCGAGGACAAGGTTGGGAAAAATTGATCTAAAGCACTGGATTTTAATTCACAGTACGCAGTTCTCTTGGAGTACAGTGAAGGCATCACTTCAGGTCAGTGAAATGAAGTTACTGACTAAACAGCTCCAACATTACTGACCAAGGCGAATAGGAAACAACAGGACAGAGCATTCTGGGTATAGGACCACTGAACCTTATGGTTCATCAAGTACGGACTGTGCCAGTCCACAGCATGGCAATACGACCTGTGGCAGGACACTAAACAAAGTCATTTCAGTGAATCAATCTAAAAATGAACACTCCTGAAATATTTTTGAAGCAGTGCGACAAATTAATTTAGAATTCAACCAGGCTTCATGAAACTGACTTCACAAAAACTCGAGCTTTAAAGATATATATATTTAAGCCATTGCATACATATCAATCAAAGGATAAGGGGCACTAAGCCACTACAGCCAAGCCAGCTACCAAATAAAAAAAGGGAAATATGCTAATCCTACGGGGAAATAAATTTACTTTTACGGTTTAATAATATCTAGCTACAGTTTTTTCACATTCCGATTGCAGTTGTCAGACAAAACATGCTTCAATTTTAAAACCTGCTACTGTAGGAGAAGTGCAGGTGACTAATTGCAAAACACAGAGTCCAGAAACAGGGCTGGGGGACAAATGAAATCGGGTTTAACAACCATTCATCTGCGTTTCAGTATACTCCCCGCTTTATTGCCATTTCCCTCCGTTTTTCATACTTCTAAGATGTGAGCTGAACATCATTGCTGTAGTAAAAACAGCTTATTTTTCGCACACTACGTTTCTCACGTACTTGGAACTTTTGGGTTGAAAGATCAGCCGGCGAACTTTTCGGGAAGGCAGAGCCACCGTCCCACCGACCTGTGAGAGATTCGAGTCGGTTTCAGCGCTGCACAAACACACAGGACGACTTACTCAGCTTTCAGAGCTCGGGGTTTCTGGTCAGAAATCACAGTGCAGCGCTAAGCAGCGACACGCTCGTACAGAAAATGATTAACCACCCACTATTACAAAACCAGCTGAAAACACGCTAACTAAACATTTAGTTGTGGTCCAGGGTTAGTGGATCGATCGTGCGCAGAACAGAGGTGACAGTCTTTATCCTGCGTTGCCACCATGCACCGTGCTGTATCTAGCAGCAAACCGGTACCATACCACCGTATGTAAAATGAGCCAAGCCTAAGGCAGATGGTGGTTCCGAGGTAAAAACTGCAGTGATGTGGAACCGCACGTTGCCCTAGTCTGCTCTCGCAGCCGAGCTCCAGACTGCCCCGCTACTTCACACCGTACGCCTCGTTATTCATCACAAGTGGCCGCTGCGGGGATGACGGTGTCAGCCGGTATCAGAGAAGTGCTGGGAAATACATCAAAGTGGTGGCACTTCTACGGCAAGCCAAACTCACCTCCTTGATCTTCGCCCTTTTCTCTCGGGTGTCTGGATCCGAAGGCTCGTGCCCTGTTGCTCCGGGGGGCTGTATATATTTGATGACAGGGAGGCTGTCGCCTTTCCCCGTTTTGGCCAGGACGTTCTTGCTAAGTTTCTCCTTTTCGTTTTTAATGTCGTCCTTTATCTCGTCGGGCCGTTTCTGCAGCGTTTCTTTGGCTTCGATCAGTGCCTTCTCGTGGTCCTTCCGTATCTTAGCGAGGATCTTGTCGTCCACCATCCCGATGCTGGAGTCACTATCAGTGCCCGTTCGGGTGTCGCTTTCCACGGAGGACGAGTGGAAGAAGACTCCGCTAAGCAGCTTGGACGAGTCCGGCAAGAAGAAGATTGCCCCGAAACAGAGAGTGATAAACCCACTAAAAACTAAAAGTAAAATGAATTTCTCTGTGAGTCTGAAGGATGTCGGGCTGGCAGACTTCCTACTCGGAGTCGCCGTGAACGGCAATAGAGTTGCTACAGGCATTTTCCCTCTTGCTCAAAAACAAGAAAAAACAAACAAAAAAGATGAATTCTCAGATGACTTTATACCACGTATCGCTTCGGAATGTAATTATGGTATTACGCGGTCCATTTATGAGTACTCTTCTTTCGCCGAAATATAATTACGCCCTGTTGATAAAAGTTAGAATTGAGAGGGTTCGCGCAGACAGCCCATGCTGAGGCACATCTGTACGAAGTCTTCTCTTCAGCTCGAGCTGAGCGGAAGGAATGGCAGCGACGCGTTATTGACAGGCCGCCGCGTCCAATCACAGCGCGCCTGACGCGCGACGGGCCAAAGACAAACGTGGGCGGGTTTTCCGGATTCGAAAGGCGAGTTTGTCGCGTGCGATGACTTGTTCGAAGTTTATTGGAGCCAGTCACGTGCCTCGGACGATAGTCCACCTCGAACCTCGGCTTGCTGGAATGTTCACGCCATGAGCCAAATTGATCAGGCCATCCATATGGTGACCAGGTAATCCATGGCACGGAGTTACTTCAGCTTTTACAAATTGCTTTAGTACTTAAAAACTCCTGGGCTCCGCTAAATGGTTCAGTTCAGCTGTTCCCTTGATTGAAAAACTCATCCAGCTGTTTCACAATAACAGTAGTGCATGAGTGCATGGTTTTAGGAGACTGACCAATTATCACAGAGCAAGAACGCAGTGCATAAGTGAAATTCAGGTCCTAATTGAAACGGTAGTTTACAAATCCTGTCCTAGCTCAAATTGTCCTCCCTGTCATAGGTTATCTGGTCACAAAACCCATCTATCAATCTTCAAAAGACTTATACAGTATGGAGTTGCTGAGGTGGATACAGGCTAGACGGGATACCAGACTATCGTATATACATTCACAAAGCCACTTAACCTAATTGGATATCAGTATGTCTTACAGCAATTTAAAATATATTTGGATATATATATATATATATATATATATATATGTGTGTGTGTGTGTGTGTGCATGCGTTTACGGGTGATAATTACAACCATATAATGTGGTGAACATTCACGTTTTTAAGATTGTTAGAATTAAAAGGTAAAAGGATGTTGAATAGGAGGAAATTGATTTTATTAGACTGAAAAAACTGCTTGGGTTTAGGTTTTTGTGCCATCCAGATCATTGCATTTTTAGGTCACTAAAACTGTCTTCAGCAGTGTTAATTTTAAAAAAGCTGCTTTGCAATGTAACTAGGCTGAACACATAAAAAGCCTTGCGAGTCACTATAGTAGAACGGTCTGCGTGATCGTTCCCGTTATGACTGTTATAAGCAGAAGCCGGTTACTACACCATTTTGCATTCCACAAAGATATCATATACCCTTTAGTCACAACTGACGAATTAGTCATTAGCCGTATTAAATCTTTGGTCACGTCGAAGGTATTGTAATCGCATTTAAGATAATATTTTTACTGTGAAGCTGTATTTAAGCTAAGGATTATTATCAAAGTTTATATTAGATGTGAAATTCTGAAACGTAGTAAACAATATTTATGGGGCACACAGGTATACGAGATTTCAATACGAGTTGTGACGAAAGAGGCTACAACAGCTCAGTAGCGCTTATTTTCTGATCTCATCAGTGAAGTCTGTGGTTAACCCCTATTCCATCGACCATCCCCAGACTTAATAACTGAAAACAGTTTAGAACCACTGTTCCCAACAAATCCAAATACGACTGTTTATTCATTATTTGCTCTGTTGATGGGGCTGATCGGATGCATGATGCATAGACTGGAATAGATAGAATTATAAATGATTAGCGTGTGGTTCCCAGCGCAGCCTTCAAAAAACACATCTAATTTAGTTGAATAATTACTAAATAAGGAAGTCAAGCAAACAGCAAACAGACATGTGGTGTCGAACTATACCCATCCTCCAAAGCAAGTGAAAACAGCCTTTGTGGTTTAGGAACATTCAGATGTTATAGGTACTGTGCCTCTCAGTGGGAAAGAGTAGAACAGAAAAACATTGGTTCTCTTTTACATTTCACATATATGCTCTAGAAGAAAATCATATTTTTAGATAACTCTAGGAGCTAGAGAAGGATGTACATTTGGGTATGGATGGTAGAGACATCCATCCATACATCCATCTATCCATCCATGCCCAGACCTCCCGCTTGACCGGCCACCTCCTCCAGCTCCTCCTGGAGGAGTACCAAGGTGTTCCCCGGCCAGCCGAGAGATTGAATCTCTCCAGCGTGTCCTGGGTCTGCCCTGGGGCTCCTCCTGGCTGGACATGCCCCAGACACCTCCCCAGGGAGCCGTCCAGGAGGCATCTTAGGCAGATGCCCAAACCACCTCAACTGGCTCCTTTCGATGCCCGACTAGGCATAGCCCAAAGAGGTAACATGGGTCCGCCCTGCTGTGGGCCCACCACCTGTAGGGGGAGCCGAAGGGGCGGGTGCACTGGAGATCGGGTGGCAGTCGAAGGCAGGGGCCTCGGCGGACCGATTCCCTGCTGCCAAAACTGGCTCTTGGCACATAGTACCGACATGATATTGTCAGAGTACCATGTGTGTTTAGGGGGCTGGGGGATTCAGGGCTGATTTGTGAAAGCACACCTGTGTTCTAGGAGCCTGTGAAGGCCAAGCAGCCTGCAAAAATATAAACGGCATCAGCAGGCTTAATTAATCCTGGAAGACTACAGACTTGGGGTCTTCGACTCCGGTCCTGGAGAGACACGGTCCAGTAGGTTTTCTATCCTACCTGGCTTCTGGTGAGTCACGTCTGTTCTCAGGTAAATGCCAGGAGCAGGTGTGGCTCATCAGAAGCCAGGTAGGAAAGAAAACCTACTGGATATTAGCTCTGCAGGACCGGAGTTGGAGAACCCTGCTATAGACACACTCCAGCAGCACATAAAAAGAAGAAGCATTGGACTTAACCATGGCAATAAGACACACATTGTATAAGTCACTGGTAATCAATATATATTGACTTTTTTCTGCAGCTCTCTCAGTAGCATAAATGACTTTAAAATGATCTCTCTGTTATTATATGTTAAGTTTTTTTAATATCACTGCCACTTTCATTAAAGAATTACAGTTACTGAAGTAGCTAAAAAACTCTTCAGTGGTTGGGCTCCAGGGGTGGAAGAGATTCACAGTTTTTGACAGCTCTTGATGTTGTTGGGCTGTCCTAGCTGACATGCCTTTTCAACATTGCATGGATGTTGGGGACAATGCCATTGGATTGTCAGACTGG
Source organism: Mormyrus proboscirostris (assembly GCA_026779585.1). NCBI lineage: Eukaryota > Metazoa > Chordata > Actinopteri > Osteoglossiformes > Mormyridae > Mormyrus > Mormyrus proboscirostris. The sequence continues at coordinate 4,686,249 of JAODKF010000045.1, read as the reverse complement.
GGTGGTGGTCCCAGTCTTTAAGAAAGGGGACTGGGGAATGTATTCCAACTTCAGGGGGATCACACTCCTCAGCCTTGCTGGGAATGTATATACTGGGGTACTGGAGAGGAGTGTCCATCCGTTGGGTGAGCATCATATTCAGAAAGAATAATGTCGATTCTGTCCTGGCCACTAAACTCTGGACTACCTTTTCACCCTCACAAGGGTACTGGATGGTTCATGGGAAGGTTAATTTGCCCAACCCATTTACATGTGTTTTGTGGACTTGGAAAAAGCATCTAAGTCTGAGTTGCTGCCCCAGGCAGAGGAGTTTAAGTATCTCTTGGTCTTGTTCACAAGTGAGGGAAGAAGCGAGCGAGAGATGTGGACGCTGTACCGTTCTGTCATGGCAAAGTGGGGGCTCAGCTCAATTTACCAGTTGATTTACGTTCCTACTTTCACCTATAGCCTGTGGGTAATGATTGAAAGAATCAGATGGTGGACACAAGTGACAGATATGAGTTTCCTTCACAGGGTATCTGGGCTCAGCCTTAGCAAGAGGGTGAGGAGCTTGGACATTCAGGAGGGGCTCTGCGTCGAAAGGAGCCAGTTGGATGGTTTTGGCATCTATCTAAGATGCGTCCTATTCAGCTCCCTGGGGAGGTGTTATGGGCATGTCCAACCAGGAGGTTTAAGGGGAAAACCCAGGACATGCTGGAGAGATTATATGTTTCGGTTGGCCTGGGAAACTCCCCTGGAGAAGCTGAAGGAGATGGCTGGTGAGAGGGAGGTCTGGGCATTCCTGCTTTGACTGCTGCTCCCGCAAACCAACCCCGGATGAGAGGCAGACAATATCAGTTTGCATTCATTGCAGTTTGGTCTCCTAGTAGTCAGGGAACAGTGAAAGCACTTTCCTGGCTCAAATAGGTCAGCAGTTTTGCAGGGTCTAGCTCCAAGCACTGGCAGCCACCAAGAACTGTTCAGTTACCATACTTGTTAGAAAACAGTAGACTTTCACATTCAGTCAATCAGTCAGTGATACTAAACATAGTTCCTCAGTGTAGTGTGTAATTAAATATTGATAGATAATTACATGTATATGTTGTATGTATCTGTATTTTGTTCGGGATATGAGTATATTAGTTTAATGGTAATTATAAACCATGAAGGGCAATAATCGCTTAAATGAGAAACTTTGCTTACACTGAGCATACCCTAAATATTAAGTAATTTAGATTTTTTTTTCCCCTAGATTGTTAATTCTGATGGCATATCAAAATAATAGGGTGGGAGTTTGACTTGTCACTTTGTCAAAATTTTTGGATCACCATAGTGTGTGTGGGATTATATTTACCACATTGTGTGGACATTTGGGGACAAACCTGTAACTTTATAGCTTCTAGGGATGTTTTTTAGATTTCCATAATATTAACCTCAATTTTATAAAGATCTGTGAATGTAATCAAAAAATGTAAGTATCAAAGTATTCTGTTTTGTTTGGTTAGTTTTGGTTAAGGTTAGGACTGGGTAACTGGGAAGGTTATCATAGTTATTATTAGGGTTATGCACAGAGAAATGAATGAAGAGTCCCCATGACAACAGGAACATATGAACTGTGTGTGCATGAACATGTACTCATACCACCCAAAGCTGAGAAAGAAAGAGCTGAGAGTGGCTGGCCACAGGAAATGTTCTGCCCTTCTGGCCAGGCATCAATAAGCATTGATTATATAAAGTAGGGTTCCTCCATTTCTCTCTGTAGCAGTTTTTAATTAACAAAACCCTCATATGCCAATAACAGCCTGCGTGGCCAGGGGAAGGAGACTCCACTCCCCCAACGAGAGCCGTCCAGGCATCTTGACACTCCTCAAGAACGTTCCTTAATTGCCTGTGGGTAATCGGTCCCTTCAAAATGTCCGACAAAAAAAACCCAAAGTCGGCAGAGCAAATTCATAGGAATGAGAAGTGTGTGATAAAAGACCAAGAGGCACAATTGCTGCAATCTTCTACAAAGAGCTCAAATGGCTTAAGACACTACAAGTGTTTGAGCAGTTTCACCTCCATGTTTGGCACATTCACCAACCATAAGGCGCTACATACTGTATATATTACTGAACTAAAAATGTTTTATTTCATGTTATCTTTCTATTTTTAGGTGGAAATAGATGGAAATAGATAAACACACAAAAAAACACTCAGTTCTGTAAAATTATAGTAAAGAAGGACATTGAATGTCATGGCCTTTTCACTGGGCCACACCTGCAAATCACAGCTGAAGCTGTAGGGGACAAGACTTAGACAGAACCATCACCCTTGAATAAGCTCCTGCCTCTCATCTCCTGGCTCATGTAATAAACCCCTGTGTTGCCAGAGTTATATCTCAAAGTACACTGCTCGCAGCACATAAAAGTCTCCTCTAATATCTATTCCCTCCATGCCTCCAGGATTTTAGACTCCTTATGGGAGAAAGCACAGCGCAAGACAAGTTTAGAAGAAAGAAGCTTTGGACTCAGAAGACTTGCATGGGAAGATGAGAAAAAAACAGTTTGTTGTTTCATTTCGTCTTCAACAGTGACCATTACTGAACAGTGAACTTGATCAATCGACTGCACACACACACACATTCCACCTATTTCTATCTTTATAGACATAACCCTATCCCCAACTATGATGACTTTAACCCCTACCCAGCACTAATCTTAACCAAAAATAACCAAAATAAACCTTTTTAATTTTTTGATTCCTTCCACAGAGTTTTATAAAATTGACTGTCCTATTGTGAGGATTGAAATAATGGCCCCAACAGCATCAAAATAAAAGGTCTTTTATCACACTGTGGAGACATTTGGTCCCCATAATGTAATATATACATAAGACACGCACACACACACACACACACACACACAAACAAATAAATAAGTATTGTAGAGCCGGGCCGACCGAGGCTTTGCAGAATGCTTTTAAGCACTGGACCAATTACACACACGGAAGCACAGGGAGATCAGATGCTGGACTGTCAGGTATATACACGGTGGGTAATTTATACAACGGCTAAAGGCAGTGCACACACAACAATAGGGAATAAATCAAATATTATCAATAACAATACAACAAGGGGATATTTACAGTGGCCTGCCAACATGCTGGGATATACAAATCTCGCCAGCGCTAAAATATTTTACTTTGTCTTATAGGCCTGTTTTGAACTTCTGAATCCCTGAGTCCCCCATTGCTACATTTCAGGTTCAATAACACAGTTACAGTAACACCTTTAAGAGTAACAGTACCAGAAGGAACCAGTTTATGTAGAAACAAAGGATAGAAGGACTGGAAAAGAAATGTGAGGAGAGGATGGTCAACCTTTTTTTCCCTCAAAGAAGAATATCTAACACGGCCAGACAGCCGACCCCAGATGAAGCCATCTAAACCTTAACACTGGCAGTTCTAGGCGAAGAGGTTTTGATTACTTGACTATTCTGAATAACTTGGACGGACTATCGGTGGACAGCTTGAATAGAATAAGAAGGCCTGCAAGGAAGAGGATGGTGGGTTTTCAAGCAGCTATTATTGTCCAAATGGAATGAATAAGGGCCTCACAGGGACTGCCGTAATACAGAATGTGTTCCACTCTAGACCTTTTTCAATAATCATGATGGCCTATCCTTAAAATACAGAGCATAGCCACATGTGTTGCTTATCTATATCCAACAAGAAATTACTTGCAGGCCATACAATACATTAAATAATAATAACAATGATGATGATGACGAGAAGAAGAAGAAGAAAGCTTTAATAAATTTAATGAAGCTCCTTTTAAAGAGGGCTGAGGTAATACAGACAGGCTGGTGGAGATACCACGAAAGGAGCAGAAGGAGGAACTCTAGGAGCTAGAGGAGGAAGCAGATTATCTCACACACATGCTCCTCATGCCAGCAAGGGACAGCCAGAGTGAAAGGGCTCATTCATTATTTACCAGGTAATAACGGTACACCACGGAGGGCAGCTGCTGTGGGAGCCACATCAAGGAAATCTGTCTTGAAATTTGATGAGGTCATATGCCCAGTGGGAATGAGTGCATATACAGATGAGTGGTAGTGCGAGTGCCATCCTGATGGAGCCAAAACTATTTAGACCTCAATCATACAATAATGCAGCAAATGGTAAATGGCTTCTGGAGTCGGCCCCTTCTTCATCTCATGCTTTCTCAAATGACTTGTTATGATATGAGTGATTCCAGTTTCTGGGTGTTCTGCTCTCCCAGAACCTCAAGCAGGATGAGAACGACCCACCAACATCACCAACATGCCAAAGAAGAGCACTCGCAGGAATAAAACCTGCCCAAAACAATACAAATCCATTTCAATGCTGTGATTTTTGTATCTGTCAGAGGCTGAACATACAGGGGGTTGGACAATGAAACTGAAATACCCGATTTTAGACCATATATTTTATTAATATGGTGTAGAACCTACTTTTGCTACCAAAGCCGCATCAGCTCATCTTGGGAATGATAGATACAAGTCCTGAACAGTGGCTGGAGGAATGTGAGCCCATACTCTTGTAGAACAGTGGCCAGATCAGTATGTGATGCTGTTGCAGGAAAACGTTGCCTCACTCACTCCTCCAAAACACCCCAAAAGTGGCTCAATAATATTCAGATCTGGTGATTGTACAGGCTATGGGAAATGTTCAACTTCACTTTCATGTTCATCAAACCACTCTGTCACCAGTCTTGCTGTGTGTATTGATGCATTATCATTCTTCGGGGATGATACATTCAGGGTATAGTTCAATGTTTAAACCATTGGGTGAGCATAGTCTTCCAAAATGGTTCAGTAGTCCACATATAACAAGTAGTGGGCCTAGGGAATGCCATGATTTTGTAGCCCAAACCATCACTGATCCACCCCCATGCTACACTCTGAGCACACAACAATCTGGGTGGTAAGCCTCCTTGGGGCATCTGGTGTCCTAGTCATAGATGTGCCAGCGAGATGTGCACCAACCATTTGTACACTTTTGAACTTGTCTACTATTATGTTTTGTGGATTGCAATATTTCATGTACAGCTGTGCTATTACTCTGCTAATTCAACCTTCACACTCTGCTCTTACTGATGGAATGTGCAATCAGTGAAGATTGGCTACCAGGCAGCACATATTTAAATGTGAATCCTCAAACACTATTTTGGGCAATGTTTCAGCTTCATTGTACAATCGTTGTAGTACACTTGCACTTATAACCATGCACATTGCATATCGCTGTTGATCACAAAATATCGCCTTTAAATTGTAATTGTGGTTTGTATGTGTGTAGTGTGTTGTCTTATGTTGATGTGTTGTCTAGGCTGATTTTGGTTAAGTTTGCTATTGTCACTACTAGCTTTGGTTTGTTTAGTTCGCATGTCTGTTTGGAGAAAAATGAAGCACTCGCTACACATTCAGAACTGCCGACCAATGCGCAAGCTATTCATTTAACCATCTATTGATCCATACAAAGAGCAGTTAAAATAACCATACCAATGTTCTATTTGTCATATGCATTTACTATTCATGCATTACTTTTAGATTTTTATACATGTAAGGAAACAAAAATATAGTGCATTTACACTGGGGTGCCTTAAATGTGATAAGTTATATGCATGGCTAACTAACAAATCTTGCAAATCAGCACTCAAACAGCTCGTTCCCTCATGTCATAGCTATAATTACCCAGAATCTGTCCAGGACTCTAATGACTGCTACCTCTGTTTATATGGACTGTTTATATGGGTTTATATATTCTGATTCTGAAGGGCACTGCAGTTAATGTATGTCCATGACTGCCCTGCTGCCAGTGGGCAGTGGTGGCTTGATGGTTAGGGAAGTGCACTTGTAATCGAAAGATTGCAGGTTCAAATCCCCCACCAGCGAGTCACCACTGCGGTGCCCTGAGCAAGGCACCATACCCAAGCACTGCTCCCTGCTATGTCATGAAAGTCGCATATGGGTTAAATGCAGCAGATGCATTTTGTTGCTAAATTACTCAGTCACTGATGTTATTCAAAACCTATTTGCTTACTGTATTCGGGCATTTTGTTTATATTTCACTGTCGTGAGGTTTGGGTTCTGATCAGGTTGAGAAATTAACTGCCAAAGTTGTGCTGGATGCAGTTTTGGTCAACCAATCAGCATGCAGTCGAGAAAAAAAACAGTCTAAGAATAAAATACAATATCTACCAAGAATCTAAAAATCTCTCTTGCACCCCTGGGTATGTAAATTCCAAGCTTCACAGCATCACATGGGCTCTAATACTATATTACTCATCATTACAGCCACGTCCTTACAGAAGGAAATGTGATTAATGCAGAAAGGCATCTGGGGATTTGAACCTACATTACTACATTCACGCAATTGTCCAGCCATGAAACAGGCTGGATACTTGCCGAATTGCAGCATAGCTTTGGGCTGGTGCTATTTCAAGTTTTCTTCTCATTTCCCTCCATTGATACATAAGCTAACCTGCCATGGGCCTCACTTCCTCCTTTGTAATCTACAGTAGCATTCAGACTGACTCAAGCAGGCGGTCTGTGCATTGTTAAATCATGCATACCCTGAATTATTGTACCGCTGTTTGTACAAAACCAGCAGTGTCCCAGCTGAAGAAAGTCCACATATATATTAGACAAAGCATCACCTGAGTATCGTCAGCCTGCTCTGATTGCCATTTCTCTTTACTCAGAGGTTTGTAGGTATTGATCACAAAGCTTCTATATTATACAAAGTATTGCATAGTAGGGGTGGAAATCAGGAATGACTGCCCAAATCAATGCTATATCGATATATGTTTGCTAATGTGACATGTCTAGAAATTTTTAAGCAAATTTTGCTGAAGAGCATTTCAGGTCTACATTTAATGTAAAGACAAGGGCTGCAATGGTACACATTTCAGTTGCATTATTTTCAGTTTATAATACGGAATAAAAAATTAATACATTTCTTAACACATTAGTGTTTGCTCAGCGCTGGCAAATCGGCACTCAATTGCTATTACTTCAAAGATATGACCGGACAGAGTCAGTCACATATGCATTGCAGATGCTTGTTAGATATCTAGCAGGCTAAATATCTGAATCTGTCAGCAACTCCAAATCCTGTAGTGTGAAAACTGTTCGGATCGGAAATTAGTGCGGTGACGAGTTGTAGCCAATGAAAGTGCAAAACACAGCGTGAAATGAAACCCGAGGGAGGAGTATAAAAAGGTGTAAATAGTTCAATTTATTTAGAAACTGTTCTTAGTGTTCAAGAAAGAGTTATAGGTAAAAGTAAACATTTCACACACTTGCGGTTTACTTATGACTTGAGATGACTTACTTATGACTTACTTATAAATTGAGATGGTGCAGGAACACTCATTCATGATACTACCATGTCAAACTCATGCATGTTAGTCCCTTAATAAAATCAGACTGCGTGCAATTGGGAAAATATGTTAGCAGCAACAAATGTGATCGCCACCATGAAAAATCACAGTTTGTAACAGAATAGATCCCCCCCCCACCCTAGTGCATAGTATCAAAAACAACATCAAAGCTTAGTAAATATGTAAACAGCAGCTAATGACTGACAGTCTCTGTCACAGGTCTCCCTAAGCGAGCCCCATCATTTTGACAGTGATGCCCCAGCTAAAATTTTATTGTGAAAAGCAGACGTGAGTGAACTTTGTAGTTAGTCAGCCCAAGAGGCCATACTTGACAGAGAGCATGGCTGATAAAATCTGTGACAATTCTTAGGGACCATGACGCCAGCAGTCTTGAAAAGCTTCCAAAATTATACATATTGAAACCAATTTCACAAACCATTGTAAGGTAGCCAAGCAGTGCCATGCCGTAATTAAAATGTAGCATTGAACAAGCTGCCATCTGCGGCTATTATGTTTGCTCAGTGGCTTGAATCTCCTCCAGGAGACACATAAAACCCAGAGAGAGGCATGTGTGAATTCGTAACAAAGTGTGTGTGTGTACGTGCATGAAAAAGAGAGAAGGGTGCTGTAGTTCAGGACACAGGCAGAGAAGGGTTGGGTGTGGGAATGTTTAATATTCTTAATCCCACTTGCCCCTTGATCTGTCATGATTTTTTTTTTAAATCTGGGGGAAACCTCAAGTCTCATAACTCTACAAGCCCATATGGAATACTCTGGCCTACCAAACTATTTCCTCAAGTCTCATAACTCT
>JAODKF010000045.1:4657584-4673032 GCA_026779585.1 Mormyrus proboscirostris | reverse complement strand
GGGTTCGTGTGTGCGTGCGTGTGAGTAAGATACAGAGCTTTCCTAGAATTTTCAGTAAGGAGTCCTAGTGCTATTAGTGGAGAAAGTTACTTTGGATCTCTGCAACATAACACTGATTTGCTACACGGTAACTGTGTGCGAACAGCAGATGCGGGATCCGGACCATGCGCCATTAAGATGTCCACCTCTATGAAGAAGATGGAGGCAGCCAAAATCTAAAAGTGCTCCTCAGGAATCAGGAACCAATTTTCTCCTTTCGAAGGTTCCGATGGAGGCAGCAGTAGCCGATGCCGCAGTGTCACTGAGAAGATACGGGATTGAAGTCTGCTGATCGCCAGCGGCATGGCACAACTGGAGTGGTCCTCAGGTCGGACTTGGAGAAGCGCTGCATCTAACTTTGAATGAATCTCCTGCGGATGGAAACTTTGCCCGTGTGAATTGAGAAACATAGCTAATCCTGCTAACATGGATAAGATACTGAAAGTAGGGTTTCCGCCCGATTTAATCTCAGCCATCACCTCAGCACTGCAGTGCAATGGACTGCCAATAGGCATTGTTATGCAAAAGTCTTAGGCAGGCAAAAAATTTTTTTATAAATTATTCATCTGGATAATAAGTGCATGTTTGCTCAAAACAAAACACAAAATTTAACATTGTAATATATGGAAATGAACAGTAACACAATAAAAATTAACAAGAATATCTTCTGCAAAAAAGTTACTCGTTACTTATATCGTGTTGGACAGCGAGATGAACACCGCTTCTTACCCAAACCTCTCCTCAGGGGCACCTCAGCCATCCCATGGATTTGTCAAACTTCGCCACTTGCTCATTTATTTAGTTAAATAACTCAATGAAGTATCGATTAGCCAGAGATGTCATGGCACTAAATATATAGAAATATTAGATGATTGCTGCAAATACTGGGGTGACTTTAGGAGACGTTTTGAAATGGCTAAGCTGACACACTTTGGCAGACATAATATCATAGTTTTACACCAAGATGGAGATCATTTAAACATCAGTTTCTTTGACGTCTGCACAGTACTGTTATATCTACACATCCGTATGCGATCATCACCAGAAGAAGTGGCTAGAAGGTGGATGATGTATCCAGTGTGACCAGAAAAGATTGGATGGATTAAATGAAGCAGCATTATACAGTGTTTCATTTCCTGTAGCCATTATTTTTCTTCTTTATGTGCAGAATTACAGTTACACACTGTTCTTAGGTCAGCCGAAATAATTAACGCCTAGATCATGTGTATATGATGGTGCAATCCTTTGTGGGGTGACTGGGATTCATGAATAATAATGGGTGATGTTAGATGAAGCTGGACCTGCATTAGATGCTTTAATGGGGGTATAGGAACTGACAGATTGCTCTCCTGTTGGTCCCGATATCGGTGGGGGTGCTTTCGCCATCCCCTGCAGCGCGTCGCAGCATCTGCATGCCGCAGCCAGCGACTGCTCATGAGAAATATCCTAATATGACATCAGAGGGATGCCAGTCGCAGCATTCATCGCATTCCGGAATGCGAGTTTTCATTATGGTTCCCGGTAAATAATGAACAATCAAGGGGGAGGGGAGGGGGGGGGTCAATTCAATGAAGACTCCCAAATAAAAAACCCAACAAGCACCCAGAGGCCTGTAAGTCGGAAGACTCATCCCGCTGCCACAGACGGTTCGGGAAATTGACCCGTGTCCACTGGGAAGAGGCAGCCCGCAAGATTGCACAGCTCCATTTTCAGTGACACCCCGACATGTTGGCTGGAATGAAACAGAGGCGCGCTGGTTTGTAACAGGGTATTTGGAGCGGCGGCATTCTGGGAAATGTGAGCTCCAAGGCACAAGCTGAGAGATGACGTCACGGCCTCCTGAGCACTGCGTCTTTGTACCTCAGTGAGCCGTTACGATGGGAGCTTAACACGCACGGCACATGCCTAAAATAAGCACTTGTAACTAATATCTGTGCAGCAAGCATCTAGTAAATTAGCATAATTTGTTCAAGTTCTCGTTCGTATCTTTGTATAGAAACCACCAGAAAAACTCTTCTACTGTCCTCCATCACAGAAAACTCCCTGGCTTTTACATGTGTATTTTTAAGATGCAGGACTCTTATTTTGTTATGGTGACCTACTAGAAAACTCGGAATTGTTTAGTCTTTTACTGAGCATAAGGCAATGATTTTTTCCCTCTGTCTTCTGTACCCTGCTGTTCCCATATCTATACAGAGCTCTGTGGGATCCACGGTTTATAGACTGTGGATCCATTCACATCTGAAATGGGCAGATTGGTTTTTGTGCGTGGCCCATAATATGGTACAGTAGCTATGTGACCTCAGCCTGATCAGCCTCAGGGAGGAAGGTGAGAGATGCTTCGTGTTCCTGTCATTTTATTTATCCTGGTCAGCGGTCTGTGTTTCCTCTGCTTTTAAATGATTTCTGCCGGTAAACTTATACGGCATATGACTGATTACAGATCCCGGCACAGGAAAGGCACTGCTCTCTAGAACACATAAATAAATAAACAAGCAAAGGAAAGTATGAACAATCTCTTTAGAAAAGCTGTTTAAATGCACAGAACATCTACAGATTTATGACAGATGCAGACCATTCTTCAACATGCTAATGGTCCATTTCATGGTTTTCATTCTCTACATCATTCCCACAGCTGAAGTAAACACATGTCACCGACAGCTGTGTTTTAAAAGCTATTAAAAGGGGTGTCATGTCACCATCCTCCCAAGAGCAGGTGTTAACAAATATAACCTGTTATTGTTTATTTTATTTCCCTGTCCGTTTGGGAATTTGTTGGGTTTCCATATCCTGAGATTGTCCTCGTCCTAGCTGAGATCTGGAGTTGTCTCGAAAATATTTATCTGAGTGGCGAGAAGATTGGAGCCTTGTGATGTCACCACATGTGGGCCCCGCTTGGTCCAGACCAAGACCCTCACAACAAGAACGGAGACACAGAAGTAGCCATGAAAGCGTTTTCAGTCCTGCGCAAGCGGCCTCCACCATTGCTGCCTGTATGAAATGCGAGAGAAAATATGCACAAACTACAGGTGGCGGATGGCAGAAGAGTGGCCGGCTTGTTTGTAGAGTTTCTGAAAGAAGAGGCGTGACTTTGAGCCAGAAAGGATAAACACGAAACCAAAGCTAGCTAACTTCCCTCTACGTGTTCTGAGAAATTAAGCACTGGGGGCAAACTCAGCTACCATCGCTTTTCCGCACAATGGTCCTGTACTGTACGCTTCAGAGAGTTTTACCCGAGGCTTGATTAACTCCCGTAACAGCAGGTCAGATGACTTTGGCCCCTGTGTTCCGGTGATCCGAAACTTCCATATGCTCCTGCTTTCAAGGATCCCACCCACAGACAATCTCCCGAAAGCCAAAAAGAATTTACGGCATACAATGAAGCAGATCCTGGCACCGCTTTGATGTTTTTCTTAAACGTTACTCACCGGCCGACAAGATGTGAGTCGCCCTCAAAATCGAACTGCAGACTTCTCTCTCTCCCACTGTTGCGGACACCCTTTTTGTCCTTTTCTTTTTTTTCCAGTCGTTCTGGAAGGGGCACCCGGATACGAAGTGAGACTCCTCTGACTTGGACAGCCGTTTGCGGCAGAGCGCCCTTGAGGAAGATGAAATGGCGATTTGCATGAAGGGCACTTTCAGATCAGCTATGATAACATGCAAATTTGCCTAGACAGATGATAGTCGTAGTGACAGAGTTTCTCTCACGGTATAGGCTCAGATAAATCATCCCAAAAATTCCCCCCTTCCCCCAGGATGGATTACAAATGAAAGCATACAAAAGGTAAATTCAGAGGAAAAATCAAAATCAATTCCATACAATGAGCCAACCTAGCCAATAGCCTACGAGGAGAGTAAGACATAGTGCTGAGACTATTGCTAACAACATTATCATACTATACATTACAAATGATAAATAAAATGCTTTGCTCAGTAATATTTAAGGAAAAACTTGCAGGCGACAGCAGGAATGCTAACCTCTGGGTCATGCATCTCATGACTTTCAAATTACTCTGCTGCTACCTGGTAACGGATTTATGGGCTGCCCTTCTCTTCTAGCCTGACAGTGACACATGCATGGGCAAGGCGACAGGAGGGGCACAGGTGCACGGGCCGCTTGTGCGGAAAAAAGGCAATAATTAAAGCCAATTAATTAATCACTGACCTTGGTGATCCAAAGGATGACAGAGGAGAGCTTAATTATGACCGTGTGAAATCACTGCTAACATGACCAGAGTAGCATAAACAAAGGGCTCGATTTTTCATTTAGATTTTATTATTCATTCATATTTCACAATCCATGGAATGTGTGTGTAATATATAAGTCTCTGCGGGTATCAGATAGCAAAGCTGTGAGGATTAGTGCACCTGAGTCATTGTCTTTGTAACGTTTCACCATCACGTTGCCGAAAAGTTACAGCGCTGCTTTTACTGTGGCTAGTCTACCAATCAGTCACTCGTGTTTTATATAGTACTGCACTATGTTTACCAACGGGTTTACCGCAAATTGCTTTACGACGACTGACACACATTTCTCCCAGCGGGAAGTAGAAAAACAAACAACAAAAAAACGCCCACGGAGTCAATATTAGGAGAATGTACCCTTGACTTCGTAGAAGGCCTTTTAGCAGTGCTCATGGAACAGTACATCTATAGAGTGCAATACAAAGGTACAAATAACAAATGCACTTGGATATAGTAGATAAAATAATCTTAATGGTGGAAGACAGCAACTGGGCATGAGTGATATGGTCCTGGGATACCACTGCTGAGGGCACGGGCACCTCGGATTGGCCAGCAAAGGCGACTATTGGAGTCAAGGGTCATGTGGACACATGGATCTGTACACCAGAGTCTGGTGCAGGCTGGTTGTCTGGTTCCAGTGATGATCTGTTAGCTTAGGGCCAGATGGTCTCAAGCGTGCAGCAGAAGGCGAAGCAGGCTAAGTACAGTGCTGATAAATATTTAGATTATGCACAAGTTGAGTTTAACTGATGCAATACAGAATAGCGTTGGTGAATCTAACTCTGGCAGCATGACTGAGTCAAGAGTATGGGAGACCTGAGATGCGAAAAAACAGCTATGATGCCTTCACTCACAGCCAGACCTGGTCAGGACATACTCTCAGCTTCATTACATGAGATAGAGATTACTCTAGACTGAAGTATTATGTCCTCGACAGGCAAATTAATCCATGAGACAGGAGTTTGTATATGAGGCCGCTTAACAACCTCTTGTGCTCTTAATTTATAGAGCAAATGCATCAACCTGCCTGTTGGAAACAAAAATGATTTGGCTACAGTCCACAGGGGACAAAGGTCTCTGAGATGTACTGTGGTAAGTCTGTTCAGGACATTAAAGGTGAAGAATAGTATTTTATATTTATACTTCTTGACAGGTAAGGGAGCACGTGGGGGTTAATATTACAATGCATTTTATTACTGTAAGAATGCTTGCGGCAAGCTTTTGTAGTAGTCAAAGATGCTTCGGGGTAGCTATTCCATGGCCTGAAAGCACAGTGTTACAATAATGCGGTTCCGGATAATGCTTCGCTGAGCTTTTCATTTTTCACAGTTTAGAAGGAGGCCCAGAGTACCTTATGGTGATTATACAGATTTACAAGTTTACTTATCTATATTTCACAATTGCCATCAATTAGCAAAATGCTTGTGAACAATAATATCCTGAAGGAGACAGCAGTCATAGGGAAAATAATATTGGACCCAACGCTGAGCCCTGAGGAACTGTGCACCTGAATGGCGAGCATTTCCACCATATACTTAAAGAAACTGGTCACGGTCTGACCTATGACCTGATATACAAAGCTAGGAAAACCTTGTGCAGGAAAACAGACAGCTGGAGGACGATGTCTTTCTAAATTTTTTCATAATAATGAAAGGTTTGCTATTGGTTTGTGCATAAATCTCACAGATCAAAATTAGGCATTGAATATGGCCTTGATTAGAGTCTTTTAAGAGATGTGGAAACATGCGTAACAGATTTTAATAGAATCTAATATGAATTTTCAGTAATTATGCTACCAATATACTTCAGGCACAGGCAGCAGCTCATGAACTATTGCCGGAGACTACTATTGTAATGTCAGTCATGGTATTAAATCCAAGGTAAAGCCTTTCTCTCTTGATATCGCACATGCATTTCCATTAAAACTGCAGGCAGGCAAAAATAAAAAATGAAATCAATCAAACTGGAATTTCAGAAAACAATGATGAGTAGTAACCCTGATTGAGGTAGTGTTTTTAATGGCAGGCTTGCCCCGGAAGATTGCAAAACACACATTATACCTGATTTAAACATATCCATTTACAAGTGCTAAAACCCCAGTTTTTTCTTTTACGATTCATGCTTTTTTCGAAAGCCACTTTATTTCAGTCACTGGCTTGCCCACTTTCATTCTGAGAGCATTCGAGTGAGTAGCCTTTACAAGATTTCCTGCATTAAAAGCATTTTGACCTTTAGCTTATTACTATGAAGGACCCCTTCATGAAAATTATGTCAAGACTGCGTTTACTGTCCCAAAATTTGAGGTGGATGCAGTTGAAAACAAAATTGTGTTCCTCTGACTTTTAAAAACACAGGCAACACAAGGATATATTATACCTGCAAATAATTCCTTTCTTCACCTTATATTTTAGTTGCATTTTTCCCATTTTGTAACGAAGCACACAATTTAATACAGGAAAAATGTGAAAAAAATGAAGTATGCTTCCACTGAAATACTCCTGTTTTTAAAATTATTGTTTTTAAAACCATTCCTTGCTTTATTTTAGACAGGCACTTTGAATCACTATAAGGCAAGACTGACATAGGAAAAAAAATTTAGTATAGTAAAAGGAAAAATCCAAGTCCAAAGAGTAAGGGAGCTTTTATTTAAACGGGGTCATGTCAAAGTGTCTCTTTCTGGAAGGAGTACCAAAAACATGTTTTCCCTCCAGCTGCAAGCAGGACATCATTGCAAAAGTCATATCCTAAAAAATGTAAAAAAATAAAACAAGTCAAATATGGCTGCGAACTTTTAAACATCCGAGATGATAAAAGAAAATTTAGTGTGACATAAAATGGGCATATTTGCCCATTTGGGCAGCCCTTTGGCACCAGTGAGTTCTTAGTGTTTTTTTGTGTTACGGGATCGATTTCTTATTCATTCAGAGCCAGAGTAATGAAGAGCAACGAGGAATGGGCGAGACTGAGCTCTCCTTAGCTCCACGTTTAAGATGTGATTGCTACTGACTTTTAATTAAGTGACATACAGGAAGCGGGCCCTTGTCCTCAGTTTCATTCCCTAATAAAACTGCTCTGTTGAACTTACAGAGCAGACAGATGGCCATGAATTGCGCCACTCTGTTTCCTGCTAAAATGTCATAAGCGCCGCAGTGTCCCGTAAATTGCTTGATAATTGACCAAGTAATTGTCCAGTCATTTTAGTTTCCCAGCGTATTCCAGAAAAAGTCCAAGTTAAAAGCAATAATTTATTTCATAACAGATATTCATAACAATGCTTGCAGCTGCTGTATGGTTTATGGTGTTAGTAGGTGTCTGCGAGCAGGGTAGATTTTATAACTCACACTTTAGCCATTTTTACAGCAAGGAAATTTACTGAGGCAATTCAGAGCAAGCGCTTCACAGACAGATGCTACCACAGTGCAGTCCCTTGGAATTTAAGCCAGACGCCTTCAGGTGACAGCCCATAATATTCCTTAACCACTACCCAGGCTATGACCCTGTAGGGGTTCTTCTGTTATGGCTCAGAACAGAGTGATATCCCACCCTGCGGAATCCTGCCGTTTGCAATAACGCATGTGATCCATAATGCATAGAATATGAAATGCTGCCAATTGACACAGGACTTCAGAGATCTTCTGCGTGAGGCTGAGGATCCTTCACATCTATCGATGGCTCTAATGCTGGGCTTTTTCCCCGTTGGCCTTTTGTCCAGCCACGGTTTCAGGTAAACACAATCACGAACAATATCAAACAAAGTCTATGTGAGAGGAAAATAGTAAATAATAGACATTCACAAGTCGAGGTTTCCCACTTTGGGGAGATTAAGTCCTAAATTTGAAAGCTCTTGCAAGAAAATGTTGTTGATAAATTTTGAAACTGGACAGCTGGCTGTCATGGAGAGCAGAACTTCATTCTGGATTTAGATCAAATGAAGCAGAAGGGCAGAAGAGTGTTGCTAGGAGGTCTTCTGCAGTAGCATTCATGAAAATGAAGGGATTCTGGCGAATCTACTCATTTCGATACGTATGTAGTGACAGTGCGGGCAGAGAGTAGCGAGGAGGACAAGGTGTCCATCGCACCCTCAAGGCTACCAGCTGAAATATCAGGCTGTCGCACAGTAAGGAACAAAAGGTGTGTTAATTAAAGGCAAACAATGTTAAACAGTGAGGTCACAAGGTTTTGGGTTATTCTCACGAATACAAGATCTTTATGAGAAATACAATGAAATACAGTGTTTGTTTTTCAGTATATTAAAATGATATAATTGTTGCTCTGATTTAATGATTTATTTAAACCATTTTCTCCAAATATGTTGCCAAAAATGCATTACCTTAACAGTTTTGAAATTAAATAAAGCACAAATTTAGATCAAATGTTTTCTTAAAGGTTGGACTTCATTATGTACAATCCACAAAAAAACAATCAATTGGTATGACAAGATGACAAGATGAATATTTTTTTTGTTAATGTTGCAATTTTTTCCTCATCTTCTCATTTCTTGCCCTGGATTTGATTGAATATTTTTTTATTACAGAAATAACTGCTAATATAATAAAACTGATTAACTAACTTAGAGGCAACATCGACAGTTTGGAAAATGAAGATATATAATTTGAAAAATGAGAGAAACTCGAAATGTTATGGTAATGCCCCTATATTTGTGTGGAATGTCTGCCCGATGTTGGCCCTACCCTGGCCGACCGCTATCATTGTGCATTACTAGTGCTCTCATGACCTGAATCATGGTATGCTGCTCAGGTTTTGATGCTCCTGACGTCGCCGCCGAGTTTTTAGCTTTGTCAGAACTGCGTCCAAGTGCGAGAACATGCACACACACTCTCGGGACAACGGGCAGAGACCCCAGACTGGGGAGGAGATGAAGATTCAATATTCAAGATTTTATTTGCAACATGCACAGCTATACATGTCACAAATAGTGAAACGAAAATCTGGCCTACAAAAAAGGGACTAAAGACAAAGTGAATACGAAAGTTCAAACAAGGAGACCTAATGAATGCAAACGTGTCCAAGCACATCGATCCAGGTTTTATATAAATAGTAAGTCTAACCCACTTTTTTGCTGTTACGGCTATTCATCAGTATACACAGTGTGCAAATGGCAGTATACACAGTGTGCATTGTAGGCAGTGTGCAAATGGCAGTATACACAGTGTGCATTGTAGGCAGTATGTGAAGGACAGTATATACAGTGTGCATGGTAGGCAGTGTGCGAATGGCAGTATATACAGTGTGCATTTTAGGCAGACAGACATGAAATTGAACAATGAACAGTGATGTAAGAGGTTATATATGGACAAGAAAGTGAACCATGATGTGGGAAGTTGGCACAGTGGAGAGACATAAATAATTAACAGGCAGATATGAAACAGTCAGCGGGCATGTCCAGGTTGGCCTGGGGATAGATGCTCCTTTCAGCCTCTTTGTTAAGGCCTTCTGACTGCGGAGGTGTTTGTCTGATTTCAGCAGGACTCAACAGGCAGTTACTGGTATGGGTAGAAACCTTGATAATTTTTATAGCTCTGCTCTGGAATAACTGAATGTACTTGTTTCACTGAAACTCCAGGTTCTTACAAGAACATTCCTGAATCTTGAGACTCAAAACTGAATTCAGGAAGCAATACACCAGATTTTACTCAGTGGTATAATTAGCTCATCGGTGTTACAGTGACAGACACCCTAGACAATGCTCCAGTATTAAATGTGTATATATAACGAAACGGCACTTGAATGTGGTACCGTCAACCCGGAGATGACTTCTATTCTGTTTTACTGAGCTAGACCGGCAGACCTCTAAGTCAAGCACACTAAAAAGTTGTAGTTCAGCATTTCTGGGGTTTAAAGTAATACCTGAAACATTAGAGAAATTAAATTATAGTCAATGGTGGCTGAGGACCAAGAAAAGGCATTTTTATTCTGTGTGAGAGCATCCTTGGGAGCACTTTAAGTAAGTCTTTCTGCTTGATCAGACTTGACAGTAAGCTCAACTTTAAAACAGCACTGAGTTCATGATTGGTGACGGTTCTCTTAGTTTAGCCAGGAATCTTTTTGCCTCACTGAGGTACAGGTATTGGGTTCCCACGTCCCTCCCCCGCGCTATCTAAAATCTGCTTGTGTTTAATTCCCTTATATAACCTGGTGGTACGTTGCATATAACCTAAGCCCATCCTCCAGTGTACTTTAAACCATGCTTCGATTACTCATTATATCCTAATGCAAAGTAAATGCTATGTATCGCATAGTTATTATACTGTATTGTTTAGAGAATAACGACAAGAAACAAAAGTCTTTACACACTCATGAGAGAAGCGACTATTTCAGACTAACGAAATACGGAACACTACACATCAGCAACAACGTAACAATTGTTTCCCTTTCCCGCTTTGGTATTTATAAGTCATTTTCACGCACAAACATTTAACACAAGGACGTAACACGAGCAGCGACCGCACGACAATTTACGCGCCCAGCCAGCGATGCGCAGAGAGACGCTAAGGTCATTCGGAGAGTCAGGGTACGGACGCACATCGCTTACTGGATTTCATACTGTGCTTGCAACATGGCAGCTTCGCATTTTGCGAGCTTTTTTGATTTTTTTATTTATGTTTTTGATTTGCATACGTTTGAATCCGCACTGTTGCAAGCTACATAAATCAAGCGCTGACTGTATATCTAAAAAGACTTTAATAAGATTGTGCCAGCTATATAATTGACACAAGCAAATATACTGGTGCAATTTATAGGTTAAATCAATTGATCAGGGAGGAGAACCAACAATATTTTGATCATAAGTTTAGTTATTTCACTACTATAGTGCTGTCCTAGTTACTGGTCCCTATAGTTCAATTCCAAAAACTTTGAAGTTGGGTTGCTTTTTTCCTCTGATTTCAAGAAAAAAAACACGAAATAGAACAAAAGAGCACTTCTAGGTGACGCATGATCTCTTGAGACCTTGATTACACCCTCCTTTCGTATAACCTTCTGACATGCTCTCAAAACGGAGAGGAGTCGGCCTTGTGTTGAGAGCAAGACAGGAAGCTGCGGAGTCGGCGGGGGCGACACTGCAGATGAGGGAGACGGTGCCGTGGCAATATGCATGATTGGGGGTGGAGGGGGGGTGCTTCCAGGTGCTGATGGAAGGGGCCTTTTTTGAATGCGGTGATGTTCCGGAGCAGCGAACCTTAACCCATTCCTTGGGGAGCCCCAGACAGTCCACATTTTTGCTCCCTTCAAGCTCCCTGCACCATGTAGTCGGTGTTAATTGTTTGGTTCATTCTTGATCGTTTGGTTCTTTAATTCTTTCGTTTGGTTCTTTAATTCTTTCGTTTGGTTCTTTAATTCTTCTTCTTAATTGCTTGGCTCTTTTTTGATTGTTTGGTTTGCTCTTGTTTGTTTGGTTCAGGTGTGCCAGGAGCTGAGAGGCAGCGAAAATGTGGACTGTCTGGGGACCTCTGAGGACTGGGTTGAAATTCAGTGTTCTAGCTGCATGAGCTCATTTCCATCTGTGCATGTCGGGAGGAATGAGCAGCAGGGGAAATGCCATCGTTATGGTCACAGTCCTTCTGAACCTATTCTTTATTATTGAATTGAGATGCTGTTTCCCAGCTCAGTCCTTGGGAGCCTCAGACAGTATACATTTTTGCTCCCTCTCAGCTCCCAGCCAATCAAGAACTCAGAATACCCGGCACAGGTATATTGCAAGCCGGGAGGGATCAAAAATGTGTACTGTCTGGGGATTCCTGAGGACCGGTTTGGTAAACACTGTTGTATAGAAATGCAGGGTCGTTTCAAATGAGTGCTACTGAACGTCTGTGTACCCTATTGTGATTGGTGCATCCTGGGTGAGACATTGGCTCTGGTTGGCTAACAGGAGCCACTATCCTATGGAGTTTCACATCAGGAAAGGGCGGTAAATGTGCCCGTCAATTACTGCTGAATTTGCCCAGGTCAGGACAATGAAAATGACATTATTTGTCGCTAAGGTTTGTAGTGACCCCCATTCGGGCCGAATTTCCTGTCGAACAGGCTCCCCAATCCTGTGGCACGTCTGAGAAGCAGACGGAGAGCTGCGCTCACAGTCCGTCCGTGCACGGCATTCACACAGCCCTCTCTCTGTCTCCGCGGTAACTGCGGAGGCCGTCTCTCCCAAATGCGGCAGTGGTACATAACCGGCTATAAATAATTCAAGCGGCGATCGTCTGATTGCACGTGTGATTGGACTGCGCGTGTCCACTGGGCTTAAATGCCTGCTCCTGAATCTTAAATGGTCGCCGTTTTAGCGTGGGGCCATTTTTAGAAGCTCAAAACTGTAATGTTGCCCATGTACTTACATGGAGGATGTTATGATGCAGGTTCAGCCTTGTAGTGGCAAATAATGTTATGGAAATGAGTTTATACTGTACATTGAATGACTTTTCATATTTAAAAACGGTTGTTTTTGGTCTTATGGTTAAAGGGTTTGGGATCAGGTTCTGCAGCCTCTCTAAACAAGGGGGACGGGAGCTGTTATGCTGGAAGGATGTCCCCAGGCTCAGTGCCAGCCTCGTCTGGAATCAGCTCTAGGAATAACCTAACAGCTACTATGTGACCACTGTTTTTTTTTTCTCTCCTCCAAATATACTCGTAATCAGTCCTTCTCCCTCTTCTCTCTTTGCCCTCCATTTCTGAAAAGCAGAGCGACTTGGTATTAGATAAGAATTACTGTGAGCTTATAGTTCATTTATACCAGGGTTGGGGTGGAAGGAAAAAAAAAAAAATAAATAAAAAAAAAGATCCAGAAGGCACAATGCAATCACTCACTCCTGGGAAAATCGCATAATGCAATCAATGGGAAATTCTTGAATGTGCTCACCAGAAATCACAGTGTTGATACGCATTTACACAATGGCAAACGGTCCCGCCGGTGCCGGCTTCTTCAGGAGAGCGATGTGCTCTGAGCCGCCGCTAGGATGGCTCCTGTGTGCGGGCAGTGTGTGGGCAGCTCGCGGGCCTTTGTTGTTTATCTGGAGCAGCAGTGAGGGGCTTCATTTTGACAGGGGAGCTCCAGGCTTGCTTAGCGTCAAGATGGAGAGCTACAGACTCTGCTACAGGCAGAACAGGATTTGAACCGGCGCTGCCCAAGTGTCACCAGAGGCCCCAAAAGTAAAATAAAAATGCATGACATTTGACCTTGACATCATGCAGGCTGAGACGCTTTGAGCGAATTTGCTCTGCTTGGAGTTTCGTGTCTGTTTGCTCGGAGAAAGCTTACGCGCTGGCAGGCTTGTGGAGTTCACAGCTGCGTACCGGATATTTACTGATATTTATTTACTGCTACATACTGATGAAAATTCATTTTAAGCACCTTTCTCAAGGGCGTAACTGCTTAATAGGGGACGCTTAATTGAATTCATTATCTGGAGAGGTGCTAATTTGCTCCAGGTGTAAATTGGTAAATGATGAAATCTCTCAACTCTCAAGGATGAGAGTTTGAAGAAGAGCTCCTGCTCATTTAATTGGAGTGGGGGGGGGGGTCACCCCCACTGGCCATTCCTGATTGAAGCCTCATGCTGAGCCTCGTGCGGCAGAGCAGAAGACCCCTCCCTCCGTGATAAAAAATGTAAGCCAAGTGTCTAACTGGACATTTTCAGAGTTCAGATAGCAGCACACCCTTACCTTACAGATCATATTAAATCAGCGTCTGGGCAAAAACAAACTGCGACTTTGGCTGCTGTCCCACTCATTCCCGTTGCATATTTATACACCGGTGACCTTTTACTGCTGGTGCACTGCAGTGGAAGGAGGGCGGGGCATCTGCACAGCGAGGTGAGGACGGGGCCCAGAACATTCCGCCCAGGCGATGCCTCGCAGTCACGCTCCAGGCCTCGGGAGCACGGCCCTGTCGGCAGCGGCTGGACCGCATGCGTGGAATCACTAGTGAAGGTGAGAAATGCGTGTGAAAAAGTCGCAGGAGGACTTGCTGCGTCTACAGCGACGGGGATCAAATGAGGCGTATGGCACAAGTCAGAGTGTCGAGAGTCCAGCAGCCCATCTGCTCCACGGTGACCGGTGAGCGATTGTGCTCCTAACCTCCCTGTGCTCTCGCTGCCCCCATCCAGAAAGACACGGAAACATGCTAGCACAGAGACCAAGGAGCAGGCCCGCCCCCCACAGCTCACCGTCATGCAGGTGGTTATGCATAAAGACAGAAGTGACACAGGAATTGGCAGTGGACGCTGGCTAAATGTATATTGGGGGGACTGGATTTAATACTGAACACCACACTCTCTTTGTATGATTTTAGACCAGGGGTACGCAATCCTATCCACAAAGGGCTGCTGTGTAGGCGGGTTTTCCTTGCAACTCCCTCATTATTTCACTAATTAGAGGACTGATTGGCTGAAGAGTCCTCACACCTGAGTTTGAACAGCTGACCTAAAGGTTACCCTAAAACCCTGCACACAGACCGGCCCTTTGCGGATAAGATTGCCTCTACTTTAGACTGAATTAGGACCTAATGCAGGGGTGCCTAAGTCCAGTCCTGGAGGGCCAGAGCCCAGTGTAGCTTAGTTCTTTCCCTATGCCTCAACTAACCTTGTCTAATAAAATAATTTTTATTTAAACCCCCTTCTCCGGTCTGCAATTTTTACCAGCTACCCCCAGTTGACCAATGCACCATAGAAAACATTGGTGGGGGGAGACGGAGGGGGCTTGGATAGTGCAAATAGCTCTGAGGCCTCTGACCATGCTAATGTGCCTTGGGCTAATTGGAAGCCTGTAAACAATGCAACATCTATAGTGGTTTAAACAGTAATGACTGATTCATCCATCGTCTATAATCCTGCCTCCCGTTAAGATCATGGTTATCCATTACCCGTTCACTCAACAAGGGTAATTTAGGGTGACCGATTTGCGGCCGTGTTTTTGCACTGCGGGGGGTAAAAGAGAAACACGATACAATTATCCCGACTCCATCAGAAGTAATTGCTTTAATTTTGCCGGCTGAGTTTAACAAAGACGCAGAGGTGCTGGATGCTAATTGTGCAGAGTGCGATGCTTGTTATTTCCCTAACGAGTCGGGAGGAACACATGTGGAGGATGGCGGGGAATAAGCACAGCCTCTGAAAGGTCTGCCGCTGAGAGGTCTGCCTCCGAGAGGTCTGCCTCC
>JAODKF010000045.1:4642116-4657484 GCA_026779585.1 Mormyrus proboscirostris | reverse complement strand
TTCCTCCGAGAGGACTGCCTCCAAGAGGTCTGTTGCTGAGAGGTCAGCCTCCAAGAGGTGTGCCTCCGAGAGGTCTGCCGCTGAGAGGTCTGCCTCCGAGAGGTCTGTTTCCAAAAGGTTAGAGACAGGCGTTAATAATTCAGTTTGCCTCGTCCGTGCCGAGTGGAGATGATAAAATATTTCCCCTTACGGGAAGTTATATTAAATGCCTCATGGCAAGATTTTCATAATCACAACACGGTGTGCCTCACACATTCAAAAAAAAAACCCATATTGTATTTTGAAGCAGGAAAAAATCAATTTGACAGAATGGATACAAAAGAGAGTGCTTTTATCTAGATTTTTACTCAAAGTTTTGCTTGCTTTTTTGCTTTTTTAAAGATAACTGCTTACCTTGCTGCTTTTCGAAGTGTTTTAATGAGAAACTGCCAAGTAATTATTTTTTCATTGAAATCAGTAAGTGACCAAAGTGAACAATATCCAATGTAGCAGACAACAAACAAACCAGATGGTCCCAGTTCTCAGAAGAAATAAAGAAGGCTGATCTTTTTCAACATACAGCTCACGGCCCTTGTTTACGTCAGCCTTCATATTTGAGAAATTGATATTTTAATTCCTTTTTACGGGTTGGTTCTTAGACAGCGCAGCCAAAGATATTTTGGATGTTCAGGAACTTCTGCGTCTCCGGACAAAATAGGGTGGGCTGAGGCCGTGTGCCACGGTATGAACTTGAGGCTGGAGGGTCATAGGTTCAATTCCCAGGAAAGACAAGCCTGCTGAGGATTTAGCCTGAATTGCTTTAGCATTTTGTCGGTGAAACGTGTGGAGCTCAAAGCTGTTTAATTTCCTTTTATAATGGACTAAATTATCTGATAGTCAACAGAATATGAATATGACATCTTATCTAAAAGCTAAAAAACCTCTTCTGGGCTGTGACCCCATCTTTAGAAAATGTCACTCCGATGCTTTATGTGGGTGTTGAACCTTGGCCGCATGGCTTATTAAATGCAGAACACGCTAAACCAGTGGACACTGAACTCTCCAGTCCAGCCTTCCCTGCCTATTATAACCAATGAGGTGCCACACAGTCATATCTATGACTTAAAAAAAACAAACTTTTCATGCATAGCGTGATTCACACTGTACCTATAGAGAACATGAAGAATGATTCATTAGGTTAGATATCAGCTGTTATACAGCTGTGCCGAGTCAAAGGTGATTTTAAACATAGCTCCGACACAAACAGATTTAAAAATTGTCAGTTACATCCGTTAAACAGTTTTATACAGCGATATTATTACAAATGTGTACCAATCTGAGTTAGTATTCAGCAGAGGTGGAGATTTCAGGTCCAGAAAGTACAAATCCAGACCAGGATTTTGTTTCAACCAACCAATTGAGTTCTCTGTGACTGTAACTTTTTGTACTCAACTGGTTGGTTGAAACAAAATCCTGGTCTGGATTTATACTTTCTGGACCTGAAATCTCCACCTCTGGTATTCAGCAGGGTGGAGGTCACCTCTAATTTTGGATGAGTTAGTTTCACTTAATGAACATAGATATATACAGTGTTTGGGAATCCTGCCCACTGCGCACTGCCTGAAGATGCAGGCTCCTGGGTAAAAGGCCTCGCTAGCATTTCATGGGGCGACAAGGAGGCTCAGTGTTTGGCACTATGGTCTCATAATTTGGGTTGGGGCAGCGCTGGACTGGGATTAAATATCAACTCTGGCCTTTAGGCTCCCCCAAGGTCCCCTATGAACAAGTTTGCTGATGGAGGTGGGATTTGGGTTCCTCATGATGATTTTCGCTGAGCTGTAGTTGGGCAGACTTCCACCATAAATTATGCCAGCCCACACGGCCAGTATGCCAGGCGGACAGTCCTCAAGTCTGTGTGTGGAGTTCATGTGACTGGGCAGGTTTCCTATAGGTACTTTGTTTTCCTGCTGCAGTGGTAACATGGACGGCTGCCTCAAAATTACCCATGATGCATGAGTACGTGTGCAGTATGAGGGACCGGCGTCCCACTCAGGGTGTACCCTGCCTTTCTCCCTGCTCTTCCGGGTTCCGTGCTCACTGTCAGCCTGCACTGGACAAATGGTTACGAAGATGGATCAGTACTCATTCATTATGATTAACATTAATATTTAGTAACACACAATAACAAAATAACGTAAAGGATGGATGCAGAAATAATCATCCATTATATTCAGGCTAAACATTCTACTTAAATGTTACTAAAACCACACCATTAAAATATGATCTACTGAAGTGCTGATTTCAGGAAGTACTACATCAAAACCCAGATGAAAATCAGTGCATTGTCCATCCATTCATTTTCTGTAACCGCTTCAGGGTCACAGGGGGTGCTGAGCTCATCCTGGAGGCTACAAGCACACAGCAGGGTATAACCGAGGATCGGGTGCCAACCCATTGCAGGGCACACGCACACGCCATTCACACCCACTGCTCCAATTCACCTTAGTATGTCTTTGGCCTGTGGGGGGAGAACTGGAGTACCCGGAGGAAACCCCACAGCACAGGGGGAACATGCAAACTCCACACACATGAAGCCATGGTGGAGACTCGAACCCTGACCCCAGTGGCGTGTCACTGCGCCACCGTGTCACCACTCGGTAAAATGTCTTCTAATGTCGGGTTGCAGGGTGATTCACTGGGCAGCATGTAGTTTCCCACCTCTAGGACTTGGGGTTGAATCCCACTGTGCCTGTGCAGTTCGATACTCTTCCTACAGTATGTTGTGCTTTCATCCTGGATACCCTTAATTCAAAAACATTCAGATAGGCTATAGGTTATCGCCCCTGAAATGGAGCAGGCACCCTGTCGTACCATTGCTTTTTGGGATAGGTTCCAAGCCCACTCAGAACCTTCTCAGGACAAAATTCTGGGAGATGGATGATTATATATTGTAATACATTTTGTGGACTGGAAAAATAAACATTTTTTAATGGGTTTTGCTATTCAACTTGAGGATTTAAACCAAAATTATGACCCAAAAACAATTTCAGCAGCACATTAGAGACGGAGTAGCAGTATATTTTTTTTTTTTTGCCCTTTTTCGAAAACACCATTTGCATTCTGTGTTATTCTGAAAATTGCAGTTCGTGCATGTCAGATTTCCAGACGTAAATTACATGTCTATTTGCTTTGCTATCCCATGGTATCAATTAAGGAAATAATGTACTCTCAACATATCCCAAATGGCCTTTGAAATATTGCCACGAAATAAACATTTTAACATTTACACAGGACCCAGACACAGTGTTTTCTGCCAGCGTGTTACATTCATGTATTACACTAGTATCAGCTGCTCATTTTAAATCATATCTGTTATATCCAATCTATAGAGGAGTCTCAATTTATTTCTTAGACAAATATCTGAAAAATAGCTAGACTTTCCACATAAGAACCTTCCGGGCTGTTTTTAAGGTGCCTGCATACAAATTTCCCCTGGCACTGCGGCTCCTAAGACGAATGGATTTTCCACTCTGTTGCCACCTTCGCTTCTGGCTCTCTGCCAGCCTCCGAGACCATTTGACTGTTTCCTTTCACTTGGCCACTTGAATTTAGCTTCAGTTCATTTTGCTGTAATGTTTCACGACATACAATTAGGTCTGTAATAAAGTCCATGCGGTGCATCAAACGAATAACGTACAGCAATGAAGAAAAGCACCTTTCGCTCCATCTACACTCTGCAACCTCTTATCCGGAACAATTCCAGACGGCATGGGGCAGGGGGCACCCAAGATGGGACGTGATGCCGTCTCAAGATAAAGAAAAGGAAATTGCTTATAAATATGTACCAGTAGTTTTGTTTTCTCTCACTTATTGCATCTAGAGGCATGTACAGGGGCAGGACCATGGGAACACTGACCCTAGCTGAAAGCTGATTGGCTACTGAAGTGCCACCTCCCCTGTCACTCATCTAATCAACACGTATCATTGGCTTATGATAAGGTTGGTCACCCTGTTTGAATTATAGCCCCTCTTGCGCCGCTTACCTTACAAAAATCCCAGACTCTCCGCTGATTGCATCTAAAAAGCTACTAAGAGATGAGTTAAGAGATGGTTAAATGATCGTTTGATTTATTCACAAAGCTAATTTCACAAAGCTAAATCTTACAGTACACTAAACACTGCTTGATATTTATGGCACAATGACTGATGATGTTGCTATGTGTTCAGTTTGAATATAAATAAAAATTTCACCCACATGCAAACGAATCATGTCTGATCTAAGGCTGACTGAACAAGATGCATCTCCTAGATGAGTAGATCATTTGATCTGGAATCATGTTCTGGAGCACGAAAAAATGCATTTTCTCAGAAACTAATGCACAAAAAAAATCTAAAACAATGCAAAGAGACACCTTTAGCACCACAAAGAGAAACCTATCTTTACACATTTGTGAGTAAACGGTTTAATGTATTAAATGGACTTACGCGGATTGTTGTCAGAGAGGCAACTATGTCAGTGTCAACAAGATACAAATTAATCTTGCTTTATATCCGCAATTAACAATGCTAGTTATCTACCTACCAATGTTAAGATGTTAAAATTAGTGATATGAAGTAATCTTGTAATCTAATTAATTTGCTTGGTGATGACTTACAGTCCTGTTGCCCTAGGGTCTGTACCAGGATGCAGGATTGCTTGTTTAGTCAGCTAACTTGTCAGGTTTAAGGTCGTCTGGGCAGAATGTAAGTGACCAAAGTGAACAAAAATGTCAGTTTAAACTGGGGCACCTTAAACCCAGAAAGTTATTCAGCTAAGTAAGAAATCCACATTTGTGATACGGGCCCCTAGTCCCTTTTTTATTTCCTGCTCCCTAGCTACACAAATCACATGTTATTTAGGAGCCCGATGTCCAATCAAAAGTCCCGGTCATAATGACTGCCTGTTTTGTAATGTTTGGCCCAATGGACTTGAAGAGGCAGAAAACCTGACAGGATGGTTGGAATAGTCTGGTTCTGGATGCTTTTTGGTCTGGATCTTATCAGATCTCGGAAAAATAAAACATGTTTTCTGATCTCCTTGTTACTTCATCGATCTTCTAATCCAGTGTTTCCCAATCCCACAATTGGTCCATGTTTTTGCGCCCTCCCAGCTCCCTGCCAGGTCAGGCAGTCAAAAACGTGGACTATCTGTGAGTCCCTGAGGACCAGATTGGGACACACTGCTCTAACCGCTTATCCTGTTCAAGGTCACTGGCACTGACTCTAATGTCCTTTTGATTAGAAATGTACACAGCGATTCTACATTTACATCACAGCAGTAAAAATGAGGCTGAAAGCCTTTATTGAAAGGTGCCATTGGAAAATGAATTGATGTAATCAAGGAAGCAGGATGTCTCACGGTTGAAGATGTTGCTGAGTACGTCTTTGCATCTGTTTGTCAGTTCTGTGGTGTGCGTATTTTTCAGAGACGGCATCACGGGCAGAGACTGGGTACTGACATCCGGCCAAAGCACCGAGTCGAATGGTGTCAAATCGGGAGAACAGCCAGCCAATGACCACAGTCTGGGTCTCCAAGAATTAGCATCCATTTGAAAGCATATTAATTAAAGTGAGACACAAATCAGGGGTTGTCAGGCAGCTGGGTTAGGGTGGTGGGGGGGGGGTGGTTGGGAAAGATCAGAATGATGGGAAAGGGGTCAGAGCACAGAGATGCAGAGGGGGCACCATCACCCATCTTGAATTAGCTAGCTGAAGTCACATGACCACTGGGCTCTGGGTCACCCTGTCTTTATTTGCTTCACCTTGCAGCACTCCTTTGGACCAAGATGGCAGCCTTAATGGGCCCAGTGTGATTTTTGGACTCTTAATTACCATGTGCTGTCAATCAGAAACTGGTGGGTAACCCGCCCACTGAGTACCACTAAACCAGCATTTCTCAACTCCATCCTCTGAGACCCATAGACAGTCCATGTTTTTGCTCTCTCCTAGCTCCCTGCCAGACCGTCTACATTTTTGCTCCTTCCCAGTTCCTGGGTAGGGAGCAAAACCTGAAAAGTCTGGGGATTCCTGAGGGCCGAGCTGAGAAACACTACTTTAAACAGTGCCTGACTCCAGTGCCTTTCATTTAACTCAATTCAAATTGAGCGTCCTTATCCAGGAGACACGTTTGGACTCAGAGGCACTTTCTGGTTGCCAGCCAACGCTAACATCCCCCCCGACTGTGTTGTTGTGAATTTTAAAAACGCGTGTGTAACAAAACAAACCCATTATCTCTGCAAACTGTATCTCTCTAATCAGAGACGAGGACTTTATCAAAGCCATCATTTAATTATGCTAATTTCAATTTGCCTGCTTAATACACAACCTCCAGATTC
The DNA here is from genome assembly GCA_026779585.1 of Mormyrus proboscirostris. Lineage (NCBI taxonomy): Eukaryota > Metazoa > Chordata > Actinopteri > Osteoglossiformes > Mormyridae > Mormyrus > Mormyrus proboscirostris. The sequence continues at coordinate 4,651,131 of JAODKF010000045.1, read as the reverse complement.
AACACACCGAGATGTGGATGAATGATCATCGACTTCAATTTCTGGAGCTGCCCATCTTTCAGCAGTAAAGATTCTGTTACCTCCCCCCAACCTTTGCCCAGGACTCTTTTGGGGAAAGTTTTTATAGCAAATGGCTGTTCCTGAAGAGTGATGCACAATAAATCCCATGCTTATATGATAGTGAACGTTCTGTAACACAAAGCTGAAACGCCATCACATTCCACAATAAAACTGGAACCTGATATTTCAAACCAATGATCAAAAACAAACGCATTTCTCATTCGATGGCAGAGAAAAATCAGTAACATGTAAAAGGCCGTATGCTGCAACGTGATTCTATTGCCCTAACATCTAATCTAAAATGCTCTTAGTGCAGCGGTGGGCAATCTTATCCGCAAAGGACTGGTGTGCATACTGTACAGGTTTTTGGGGTAACCTGTAGGTCAGCTGTTCAAACCCAGGTGTGAGGACTCCTCAGCCAATCAGTCCTCTAATTAACAATCTAATTGGGGAGCTGCAGTGAAAATACACATACACAGCGACCCTTTATGGATAAGATTGGCCACCCCTGCCTTAGTGCAATGAGACAGCCAGCTAAAAACATACAGCTACGGAAAAAATTTAGAGACCACGGCACAATTTTTTGTTCCACTCATTTCCCAATATGAAAAAATTTTGAACCAGGCTGCAACCTGCTGCTCGGCGTCGCCTTCTGCCAGCCGAACCACGATTAAACCGGGATTCAAAAACGCACTTTTCTTTAAAAACCTCTCAGAAAGCCTCTTCATTTTCTCCGCGGTTGTAAATCATAAAACATAAAATGGAGGCACACAGTGTAGTGTCCAGAAGCCAGATTGCTTGAGGGCAGACATCAGGAAAAACAGGAGCTTTATTGAATAATGCAAAAGCGGGGAAACAAAACAGGACTGTGGGGGGTCAAAACGGGAAGGCGTAGCACGGGGAAGGGCAAAGACAACGGGAGGACGGACATTAATGACTGGACTGGAGATGACGAGACAAACAGGTGATTTCCCCACAAGCGTTAGGAAAAAGAGGCAAAACAAGAAGGGTAAAGAGGAACAGGCGTGGCTGGTTAGGGGTATGACAGGGAGGAGACAGGCAGGGATATGACACATGACGGTTTGCAGCGTTAACTGAAAAAGTTAAAGTTTATTGGAAATAAGCCTTTTAGAAAATGATGCTGCTTGAGACCCAGTTGAATGTGAGAGAGAGGGGGAGGGACTAAGGAGCTGCGAGTATAAACACCTATACAGGTGCGCCCCATAACTGTGACTAGTACCACCAACTGCTCTTGCACTGCCATCACAAGGCCAGAGAGGAGCAAGGGGGTCATCACATGTGTGAGTGCATGTGCCCTGTGATGGACTGCATCCAGACTGGGGTGTCCCTCTGCCTCATGTCCAGTGCTGCCAGGGATAGACTCCAGCCATTAAAAATGCATGAAAAATACATGGATGTACTAAAGGCATCTGATAGTCATGAGAAGAATGTATATTGCCCTTCCATTAGTCACCACAGTTGGTGCTATACTTTCTGGTTAAAAACGAGGCGGAAATAAGAAAGGGGAAGAGTGACCTTGAAGCAGCTTTCGCCCATCAAACGAGTGCTGCTTCACAATAGCTGATAAGACTCCGCAGGAGACCGTGGCCTCATGGGGGAGAACCTCAGGCAATCAACCGCTGACAGGCCGGCCAAGGAAGAGCCCCATCGGCAAGCTGAGGAAGTGCTGGGAATCAAAGGGTGGCCCGTTCGAGGAAAGATCGACACCCCGTCGACCTAGACACCGCAGGAGATGCAGCGAAGCTCTTCAATTAAGTCCAATTTGACATTAATCCCATTAATTATGGATCATAGGAAAACGCAGAGTTAAGAAGTAATGAATTCATCTTTCCAGTGATGCATCCAGTTGATGAAGGCAGGGGATATTACATGTTTAATTGGGTGTCCCGTTGTTATATATCTGCAAACAGTCTAAGTGCAAAAGACAAGGACGTCCCTGATTGATGCTACAAGTGTCTTAATGGGTGTTTACAGCATGCTGGGGATGTACCTGCTTGCTATGAATAAACCCCAGCTAGCTTGAGGTCAGTAAGTGTCTGATTTGGGTAAACAATCCAACCCACCCTGGCAGCCGGGGAGGTGACATAGGACACTCACACAAATCGATAAGCACAACTCGCGTTCGGTTCAATGTGCTGCCTGTTTGCTTGCTAAGACTAATGTCATTCTTTAATAATGAGAGATGGATATCATTTTTATTAAGGACTTCTGGGACAACAGCAGAGCTTTGTGTTAATACATTGCTGAGCTCACCAACTCACACGAGCGAATCACATTCTGCGTTCGATATCCAGCAGCACCTCATCAATTGACATTATGTCTGCTGTGTTGGTTGGAACTGCTTTATGTTGCGGAGTGCCACAATGTTACCACTCATATAATCGAGGCTGCACATTGATACTGTCATTGAAAAGTAATGGTGATGCATGGTGTGTGAAGATGCAGTAAAGTTTTATTGAACTGTATTTATTGTTCGACTGTTGTGAATGTGTATGAACAGATCCGGGGCCTCATGTATAAACGGTGCGTACGCACGAAAATGTTGCGTACGTCCGTTTCCACGCTCGCGTCGAGATGTATAAAAACGAAACTTAGCGTACCGCTACGCACATTCTCACGGCAGCTCCAGACACGGCGTACGCACGTTTCTGCTCGGTTTTATAAACGGACGGCAGTCTTTGCTACTGTGGTTTTCCTTGTTAAACTCACAGTCATGATGAGTATCCAATACACCGACATTAATTATATGTTGTACGGCACCTGATTTTTAATCAATTTGTAACAATAAAACGGTGCAGAAAATGACCGAACTGTTACAACTACCATGGCAGCTCTTGCGCTATTGGAAGACATAGCTTTTGGAAGAATTAGAAGAGAGACCGTATTCAGGGATCATAGTGATTTCTTGGCTCATGATGGTGACTGGCTTCTAAGTCGATTCAGATCTCCAAGAGCAATCCCTTTGGAGCTGTGTGCTGAACTGGGGCCAGCATTACAAAGACAGACGATGAGGAATTGCGTTATACCTGTTCCTTTACAACTTCTTGTCCACTCGCGAGTTCTTAGCCAGTGGTGCTTTTCGGCGAGAACTTGCATACCAATCGGGTATTTCTCAGTCAACGCTGAGTCGCGCCATGCCAGCTGTATGGGACGGCATCATCCGCTTCTCACCCAGATATATAAAATTTCCTTACACTGTGGTTGAAAAGGCAAACATTACAGCGCAATTTGCAGCGATGTCTGGTTTTCCCAATGTAATCGGAGCCGTCGACTGCGCGCATATTGCTATAAAGGCACCTTCAGAGAACAAATTTGCTCATGCTTATGTAAATAGAAAGCATGTTAACTCTTTTAATGTACTTGTTGTCATGTGTGATTCAAACATGTGTTTCATTAATACATGGGCGTCGCCGCCGTTAAATCTTCCATAATTATTTGTTTGGATAGACCCACATTTAACATAAAACATTAGTTTTATGCCAGTTTGTCCCCCCCCATTCAAAATGGTTCTGATGGCCCTGCGTTAATGTTGTGGCTAGATGGCCTGGCTCAACCCACGATTCGTTCATTCTCAGAAACAGTAGTGTTGGAAACAAACTTGAAAATGGGGTGGTGTGTGATGGCTGGTTGCTCGGTAAGATTTTTCCTATTTTATAATTTGGCCCAATACTGTAAGCTTTGTTTGATTTAACCATTTGGCAACTCCTTAGGGGACAGTGGGTACCCACTGCAGTCGTGGCTTCTCACGCCGCTCGCAAACCCACAAAATGAACAGGACATAATGCTGACCCCCATTCTCGGGCGGTGGTGGAGCGCACTGTAAGGCAGCTTTAAGGCTGTTGGTGCTGCCTGGACAAGACCGGTGGGGTGCTGCTAAACATGCAGTCTGCAAAAAGTGTGTCGCATTGTACACGCATGTAGCGTGTTGCATAATCTGACACAAAATCGTGGCTTGTCGGTATCCGAAGAGCTTAGACAAGATGAACCTGACCCTGAGCCACCATTCCTGGTCCTTTTGTTCCGCCTTTCTCCCCTTCTCCTGTGTCTCCCTTCCTGGTCTGTCTGTCTACGTTTCCCGTTCTGTGTCAGGTTTTGTCCTGGCTTCTGCCCTTGTGTTTGTTAGTGTAAATTCTTCGCACGTCGTTATACATGAGGCCCCTGGTGACAAGAGCAAATTCTGAGTCTAAGTGATATAGAGTTCACCCTGCACTGCAAATTTTCCAGTTTTCCCCCTTTTTTTCTGCCTTGTGTGCCAAAGCTAAGAGAACAAGTTGACTGCACTGGAGGATGGACCAGGAATGGCAGGAATGGCAAAGAAGAAGAACTGGGAATGAGTGAGGACTTTTAAAAATAGTTTCATAGCAGGAATTCAGAAAGCGTAGAAATTGATGGCAGTGTTGGAGAATATGGCATAGGCATCGAATGGATTGAAGTGCCCTGCTAACAGCATAGAAAATGAGAGAAAAGTAGAGTGGTGATTCTTGAGTGTAATGGGTGAGATGACATATAAGTTACTACAAAATTTATCTGTAAGAATAAAACTCTCAACAGGGGAGCTTTAAAGCATGGGCTCATCCAGGCTGAAGCCTGGGGCCACTGCTAAAATGGGGCCACAAAAAGGGGCTCCTAGGTCGACAACTATAACATCAATGAAAATAGTAGGGGCCTCTGACATCTGAAATAGCCCAGGGGACCACGGTAATGTGCCTCGGCATCTCAAAGAAATTATAAAGACAGTGTGCATGAGCAAGATCACTGTAACCTGAAAGCACCAGTGAACAATTTAAATGTTAATACCATAAGCAGCGTAAAACGAAACCTAGAACATGTAGCAGGGCATGGCCAGTTTGATGAGGGTTCACTTGATGCGTCGAGGGATCGACCTCGTTTGCAGGCCGCTACGTGAAAGCAAAGAGCAGCGGCTCCTTACAGGAAGAGAGCCAGAGCAACCAAGTGGCTTAGAAATAGGCATATCTATGGAAACAATCCACGAAGGATGAATTGGCAGACGTCATCACAAAACGGCCAGAGAATGTGGAGGCGTGTTTTCCTTGTGGAACGAGATCTCACGGTCCAGCAGGCTCCTGCTTTAAAGACAAGGAATGTAACCTGTGCAGCAGAAAAGGACACATTTAGAAAACCAAGCAAAACGAGAAGAAGCTGAAACTAGGAAAAGAGACTAAAGGTGAATGAGACAAAACAAATTCGGAAGAATCCGAGCAGCCTTGGCATATTTGGAACTTCACGCCGCGAAAGAACGTGATCGTTAAATTATTTGGGTGACAGAAACCGAGGGAGCTGAAGATGGAGCAAGATATTGGGTCCCGTCAATCATATCTTGCAAGGACTGCAAAGAAAGGTTTGCACACGTCAAGCTGAGACATACTTTAGTCTTTCTGAGAACATACACAGAGGCGAAGATTGCTCCAGTGAGTAATCCTAAAGTGACAGTTAAATATAAGAACAAAAGGCATGTAATGGACTTAAATGTGGTGCGACTCAGAGGTGCAGTTTGCTGAGAGTTACAGCACACCGTCCACACAGTGCAAGTTGCAAAACTTATCAGATCGTTTTGCTCCGGTGCTCCAAGACGGAATTGGGAGTCTAAAACACATCAAGGCAAAGATAGCTGTGGAACAGCAAGCACAGCCAAATTTTGTCAAAGCAACCTCAAAGGTTGAGGCAGACCTTAAACACCTAGAGACCATGGGATTCTGTCTAAAGTTCAGCAGTTGGACTGGGCCCCCCTAATGTGGCTGCGGTCAAGAAGACTGATGCTCAACATAGTCGACAGTGAATTTAAGGTCACAACAAATCCAGGGCTCCTTACAGACCAGTACCTGCTACTGTTGATAGAAAATATTTGAGCTTCATTCTTTGGGCGGCAGGACTTTGACCTTTAACAGACATGGTGCAAGTTTACTTACGAAATCTCGATGGTGCTGGAGGAGTCATCAAAATAAAGATCAATACCCACAAGGGCCTTTTCCAATACAATAAGCTGGATTCTGGGGTCTCTACCACTGTTGTGTGTCACAGATCAATAGACCAGATCTTATAGGACATCCCAGGGGCTTAGTCTTATCGAGAAGATATTATTGTCAAGGATACTAATGATGGCTCCTCTCTGGCCAATCACAAAACAGTTCTGACTAGACGGCCAGACTTTGGACTAACAAAATGAGTGGACGCTTTAAAGATCCTATAGACTACTGCAGACACAGGATTGACAAGGAATGCCTTCATGAATCCCAAAATATGACTAATGCTGCCCCAAAGCCCAAGCCAGCTGCATTCACTTTTGGGTACTGTTAATTATTATAGCAATTTTTTTTTTAATTAGCTGCAGTGCTACATCCTTTGAACCGCTTAAGTGAAGGGCTCGGGGAATTGGATGAAAGACTCTGAGCAGATGGTTCAAACTGCAAAACAGCTTTGACACATTGACACAAAAAGTACTGAAACACTGCACTCTAGACTTGAATGTAGTGCTTCGCCATAAGGTATTGGTGCAATACTTTCCCGCAAGACGTCAAATCGCACCAAGCTTAGGTGAATAAAAAGCATGCCCAAACTGTGGAGGGCTTAACACTGGTCTGTTGGACAATGAAATAACATGTTTACTATGGTAAACATTTTATCTCGGTCACTGATTATCAACTCTTATTGGCTGTCATTATCCAAACAAGTCCATCCCTGTCATGGTCATTGCCAGTTTACACAGATACACCATGTTCTTATGTACCCATTATCGCAGCACTGTCAGATCAGAGAGGAAACCAGTCAATTCAACCATGGCAAGAGTATTGGAGCTAAAGGTGGTTTTACATTTACCTGAGTATTCAGTTTGTAGTGAGCAGTTATCTACAGTACACGTCAAGGCTGCACTGCATGGGGGCTCCAGGTCAATGCAGCACCAAAACTTGAATCCAGAGTACTGGTAGGGCCAAGAGTCTTCACAGTGGAAAATGGACGTCAACCAAAAGAATAAGCATCCTTCATAGTCTGTTTGCTCACACAGGACTGATTAGTAACTATGGAATTCAGTTCACATAGGAGGAATCATAGCCTATTATCAAGAAGATTGATATCTAGTGCATTATAATAGTACTATTTGTTCAGACTTCCATGAGAATCCACAAGAGCAAAGCTGAATGCCAAAACGTCACTGCAAGACAAAGTTGCAGATGTCCTGCCTTCTTTTTGCAACATTGTTTATCCTGCCAGGGTCAGACTCCTGCTGTTCTTTTCATGGGAAAACACCTGAGGTCAGGCATGGACCTCTTAAAGCTCTGAGGTCTGTCAAGATGTGCAGCAGCACTCAAATCTGATGGTAAGCTCTGTTGACAATGTTTGGGGGTGAGTACCCAGTATCTGCTACAGAGTAATGTCAAAAGGCACAGAAATGGCATCTTGAAGAGACTGTGCCCAAAACAGGTCCTCTGAATAATGCTGTGACAGTTCAGCCTAACACGGTCCGACATAAACATGTAGACAGGAGCACCAGATGGGGCGGAAACCCTGAATAAATATGGGGGCCCAGATGTGGACAATGGTCCGGAAACATGTCACGATTTCAAGTCTTGCCTCTGTAGTCCAGTCACTGGATGCCACAACCACTCACACCACAGAAGATGGCTGGAGTCGTGTTCAATTTCTATGGAAAGAAAGAAAGAAAGAAAGAAAGAAAGAGAAAAGAAAGAAAGAATAGTTAGGAGGATATGTGAAGTTCATGTATTCTTGCACTTTGAGTGTGATGGACATCAGTGGAACTACTTTATGATGCGGAGTGCTACGGCATTACCTGTCATAGTAATGAGGCTGCATATTGATACGGTCATTAAGAAGTAAGTGACAGATGGCTTGTAAAGAGGTAGTGAACTTTTATTAAGCTGTATTTATTGTTTGACTGTGGTGTAACAGTCATGCATGCTTAGGCTGAAAGACAGGGGTGGTGTAGAGCAGTGGGTCTTCACTGGTTTTGTGTCAGGACCCACATTTATCCTTGGTCATTAAGTCACGACACAAATTTTTAAAATGCTGAACCAAATTCATTTCACAAGATGTAGTGTAGTAATAATAAATAGGGCATAGTCTAGTAACAGATAAAGAACAAAAAAGTTCTGACATTAGAGAAAAAAAAAATCTAAATTATTATTTTTTTTACTACATATTTCCTGACCCAGTGAAAATGCTCCAGTGACCCAGTTTTGGGTTGCGACCCCCCCCCGAGGTGAGAAGTGGTGCATGGAGTGACTGGGCCTGAGGGTGCCTTATTGGTCACCTGCTGTGAATGACGTCTGTATTTCTGCTCCCTGCTTCTTGTGGTTGAGTCCCTGTGCCCTGACGTGTTCGCAGCTCCGTCTGCGGATGCAGTGCGTATCTGAGTGACACTGCACCGACACTGCGCTCAGACTTACTTCTCAAAGCTGTCACACTGACTCTGCCAAGACCGTCTCCCAGCACCCCGGCAAAGTCACACGCTTCAAACGGGGCTCTATTTTCTGCTGCGACTCCTCCGCTCCCCCTTTGCCCCCCCCCCCCCTACAGCGGCTGCTAATTACGGTGCTCTGATCGGACGGTGCGGGAGGGGGTAGGGCCCCGCCATGTGACAAGCACGGCCTGGGGAGGCGGATCACAGCAAAGTTGTCACACAGCCTAAACATAGATCAATAGGAACATCCTAGAATGTCACGCTGTATTAACAAGGGGGGCGGAGCTCTGATGTTTTATTAATGAGCATCTTGCTCTGTGATGCCTGTGACAGATGCATGATGTCACCTGCTGGATGACAGGACTGTGTCCTTCCTCCTTGTCACCGGTACGCGCTGTCAGTGCGTCACTGTGTCCCGATTGCTGAACCTGTTTGCTCAGGACCAGGGGTTTAGCTTGTAATTCGGCCGCCCCTCCACCCCCCCCCCCCGGTAAAATGTC
>JAODKF010000045.1:4626498-4642094 GCA_026779585.1 Mormyrus proboscirostris | reverse complement strand
AAAATGTCACCTTGGGCCCCTCAGTAGGGTTGCCACTTTCGATATGAAAAATTATGGTACAACCACACCCCCCCCCCACCCAATAATACAATTTGCTGAATGGGGGGGGATTTAGAGTGGAATCCTAATTCTTTATACTTTTACATGGCCCCTATAAAGCGCAGGGCCTCCTGAATCTGCCAAAGAATGCAGGCCCCTCCGTAGCCCCTGGTCAGAATTGACTGAGACCCCCACGTCGGCTCATACCGGGACCACAATTATCTTCCCCTCCTGCTCCATTCACAGCTACCACAGGAGTTTCAGCAGGTGGCGCTATCACAAGGTTAGCTGACCCCGTTCAGGACTGATAAGTGGGTCAGCAAACTCTATGCCTCTCGAACTTCAACTGTGACCCCAGTGCCTTCTTGTGCAGTAAACCGGCTGAAGCATCGTAACAGTGCAGATGCAGGACACTAGAGAAGATATGTCAGTACAATAACTGCAAAAAATGCTGTACTTGGGATTTAGCCACCTGCAGTCATACTCCATACTCCCGTATTAATGGCACTGAGGGGCCACGAGAGTAATAAATATAAAGCTGTTGGATGGCTTAAAGTAGATGCTAAAGAGAATCCATATCACAAAGGTGAAATTTTAAGAGCTGTAAAGCAGACATTTTAGAGGGGGGGTGGGATAGTTAACTTTCCTTTGACCCAAAACCTCATCACATGGCAGAATGAGGATTAGGTGCCCACTGAGGTTAACGCCCACAGCAAACCCTACATTAAAATAAGCATCCCCTTACAAGGCATAAGAAACACAACCTTGACATGGTACTATTTAAAATGCTAATTTGGAAAAAAAAAAAGACACACGGTCTTACCACAACACCGACTGGCCTCAATTTTAAAATAGGCCACCTCACCATCTCAAATGGGATTCCTACAGACAACTGGAAATACTGTAATCAAAAGCTAGCCTACTGCCACACAATATGGAAGCACACATCTGACACCCTCATCTGAAAGAGATCAATTATTCTCGCCTATAAATTTTATGTGCACTTAAACGGAGCGGCAGGTCATAAAACACGCCCACTGAAAGGCATGCTCCCTCCGTCCGGCCCCCTCCCTCCACGAGCTGGTCCACACTCCCCTGATCTGCTGTATTAGCTGTTTTCTGGCGATCGTGACTCATCCCTGCTTATGTCTCCAAGGGCCTGGAACGGACCCACGGAGTTACGCCAGTACCCTCTCGGGTAAATGTGATCTTTCCATTAACGCTGCCACTCTGTCTGCCAGCATTTGACTGATCTTTGGGGCTTTAGGACATAGATGGGCTCTCTAGCATTCACTTTTGGCCCCTACTGAACTCTAAATGTCACCAACAAGCAGATGTACATGGTTGGGCGGCACTAGGGGATTGTGGGCTGACGCTGCTCCTGGGCGGGACGAAGTCCCGTGCATGGATTAATAAGCAGGAGCAGAAATTATTGGGGACTTTTATTTCTAAATATCCAGTTTAAAAGGAAAATCGAGTGCGTGAGGTGTTGCTCATTTTGTGCTTGTTTCGTTATTTTGTTGTGTTTTGAAATAAATCTCCATGTGGCCCAGCGGGTAAGGACAAACACCTGTAATCTGGAAAATTCTTGGCGCTAACACCCCCTTTCAGAGAGGTATTTTAATTGAGAACGCTCTATTAAAAGTCACCTGTGAAAGTGTTAACTAAGCAAAGCAAAAAATAACGCTTTGACAAATTTCGCTAAAAAGTCCAAGAGACCGAAATTAACCTCGATGTCATTTTTTTTTTTTCCAAAGGAAGTGAAGCACGGTAAAATTACCATTTCTTTGCCATAGACATAGTAAAATTGCATATGAGAAGCATGAAAGGGAGTCTTTACTCTGGAGGGGTTTTTTAACACTCGGGATGTAGAAGCACATCAATGGCTCGTGTTCCGCCGGAGCCTGGGATGTGTACTGAGGACACCTGGTTTCGCTGTAACCACACGGAACAGAACGGAACCTGTCGTCCAGAGTTGCCAATGCCTTTAATTGGACCCCAGGGAATCTTGTTGCTAATTATCGGAGTAGACTCTAAGCTTCTCCAATATAGGCGCTCCTGACGTACGGCAAACGTGTTTCGGGCTTTTTGCCAGCCACCGGGACACACCCCCATCTCACTTCTCGATCCCAGCCCACTCTAGGTCGGTTTTTTTGTCTTAAGAGGAAGCAGCCCAGAGTTGCAATCCATTAAAGGATCGCTGCTTTCATTAGCCTTATTGAAATGCAGAGTTTGGGTGGTGCGTGTGTTTTTAATCTTAAAGGATCCGCACGAGCGCACACACACGCCCCGAGAGGCGGCACGGGCAATCAGCGGCACCGCGGTGTCTGTGCCACTCGCATCCGATGCACTGCGTGTGCCAACGCACGGAACGGCTCTTTTTCCTTGTTTTTCCGTCGTTCCCAGGTCTGTATGAGGAGTGTGAGGAGAAAAGGGCAGTGGGAATGGCAAGCGGGTGCTAGGAGACGGCGGCATCGTGCCTGGCGAGGGTTCCCACACCTCCTATTAGGAGCACAGCCAGGGAATAAGGGCTCACGCTGAAGCTGGAACCAATCACAGGACACCCTGGACGGGATGCCGGTCGCAGGGGACACACACACTGAGGTCAATTAGAGAAAATTTATATACCTGCCCAGGTTTTGTACTCTACGACTAAAACGTCTGAAAAATGCAAATACAACACGCATGGGGTGGGGGGGGGATTTGCACCCCAACTCTGAAGGTGTAAGGCTTCCCACCGACTCATCCATATGTCCGCCATAAATGACATGGGATTCTAGTAATGTTATGTGACGAGTGCTGGAATATGTCAACAGGTGTAAGAATAACAGCAGTAAGAATAATGACACAATAACAACAACAGACACTGCAAAGGGGAATAGAAGATGGATGGATGATGGATGGATGGATGGATATTAACTACAATAAAAATAATAATAAGATGAACTGCACGTGAGCCCAAAGGGGGCATCTTAACGTAACAGGGACTGTGTGTGCCTGCCTTCCAGGACCTCAGCACGGATGACCTTGGCTGACTGGCATGTTAACCAGAGGGTCACGTCTTTGCGACGGGTCTGAACTGAAATGTCATCCCCCGAAGGGCTGTATCCGCACGGCGGGATGTTTGCCACGTCGATCTGCGTATGTCTGCAGCCCGGTCTGCTGTGAGTGTGACAGATGAGACTCAAACAATAGCCCTGTCACATCTACCCGACCCCTTCCCCCCCGTCACATCTACCCCCCCACTTGGCACTCGCCTGTGGTGAGGCGACACGGATGTGTCAAGAAAAGTCTGTCATTATTATAGTTAAAATCCATACATCCATCCATCCATCCATCCATCTTTCAACTCCTTATCCTACACAGGGTCATGGAGGTGGGTTGAGCTGCGGCTTACTTCAAAACAGCATACAGTAGGGCACAAAAAATCATTATTATTGTTGTTGTTGTTGTTATACTGTTGAAATGATACATACTGCTTAAATACTGTTTATGCAGCAAGGAGACATAAATAACACATTCATAAAATTACAGTTAATGTACAACACCCTGACAGTTGGCTGCCCTTATAAAGTACAAAATAAGGGTACAGATCTGAATTGCTGAATTAGACAAGAGCTTGTGTAACCATGTTAAAATGGATGCGTAAATTAAGGGAAATAAATAAATAATAGCAGACACTGTCTGCCTGGGAACCGAGGCACCGCTAGCATGAAGCGTACATGCGGACGATGGATCGGTCCCAGATGGCTACGACACTCACGCACTTATTAATGGAATGATGAAAGGACACAATGGAACTGAAAGCCGCCTCAAAGAATGACTGTGCTATGGTTTGTTTAATGGTATCTTTAATCAATAGTTAATGCATTTCCCTAAAGAGTAAAGAGACGGATGCTTCTCACAATGGCCATTATCGAAATGACAGAACGTGCGTTAACACGCTCATTAAAATCATTATTATGCAAAATGACTAGAACGAAAAATGTTCCGCAAATACATTTATTTTCTCGTCATGACGTTGTAGTTTTTCTATTTTAATTTAAGCTTTTTTATATAATGAACTGAGGAAACGTCAGTCTTATTAATCCGAATGAAGAGTCTGCACTCTGCTTCGAGCCCTATTTAATACAAGCAACAGGCAGTTCAAATTTGTCAAAATGAACATTAATCTGATAAGCCGGTGCAATAAGCAAAGCACAGCTTGAGTTAATTTCAAATAAGAAAAAAACCCTCCAAAATAGGTTAATTGTTTTAGGTAATTTCGGTGTGGAGGGATATGATCGTATCTAACCTAAAAACGGCAGGTGTTTATAAAAGCAGGTACAGTCGGTGGAAGGGAATTTGCTAACGGGGAAGAGTGCAAGACGGCAATCAGGACAAACAGAGGCTTTTAATACATGCTGAGAGTGCAGCTTTGAAGCAGCGGGTGAGTGATAGTCCCTACAGCGAGCCACAGGCTAATACGGTCCCGTCTACAGAACAGGAGCTTATTCTGTGTGACCAAAAGCTAATCGGCAACAGCCATAACAGCTTAAAGAAACAGTGACCGCACACAGCCCTGCCTGACGCTGGGGAAAATGGCCTATGAGTCACTGTTGCGAATACATGTCGAGATGCGCAGAGCTGATTTATACAGTAAAAACACAGACCTTCAGGGTAAATTCCTAAGGTGCCATCTTCTGAGGGGAGAAGATTGACGTTGTCTAAACTTATATAAAATACAAAAGGATTTGTACTAGAATTGAGACAGTGCGCAAGCTAAAATCAAGTGGTCGCTTTGAAGGCAATAAGAAACTTAGCTGAGCATACACAACAGCACCATGGAGACAGGGAATGAGTGTTCCTGGTTACGAAATGTTTGACGACAAACCTTTCCGTGACACACCAAGGTTAGCCGGCTCAGCTGAAATCTTCATTTGGTCGCTCACCATGTAAATGATGAACGGCTCTGAAAAATTCATACTGAATGATTTCACCAACCCGCTCGACTGAATTCTATCAAGCCCCAGTCCCACCTCCACTCAAAGTTTTCATTAACGGAAAGGTGCGATTTCAGCGGCTTGTTTATAATATAGTGACGCCATTCGATTGCGGTCGGGGGCAGCACTGCCTAGAGCAACATCAAGCGCACTGAGAAAACCTTTTCTCATAAAGTGTTACTGGGGTACATTTGGCTGCTTCTGAAATTAGCAGGAAAGGTTCTATTCAATAATAGGAGGAATTTTACCGGATAGTCCAGTGACTCCAGAAGATGTTTCAGACTGGAATATTTGTGTTACATTTTGTTGCATAGCTAAAGAGTAGGCCTACTTTACCATGAAATATCATGAAACGTCCCTCAAAAATATTCCAGGGTCCTCCCATGCTGCTTGTTCTCATGATGTCTGGCACACAGTTGGCCAGCAGGTGGCGAGGTGTTTAAGGGCTGCCTTGTAATCTGAAAGCTTCCTGGAATCTGAAATCTGCCCCCCCCTGCGGGAGATCTGCTGCAGGAGGATGACCAGCAGCAAAAACAGCATTTCACTTTGCATAGAGGTGTCATCTGGCTAGTTAAATTTATATAAGGCAGTATTAAACGTGTGTACTGTAAATCAGAGTGGAACCGGAATAAACAGGATACAGAGAATGTAGCTAAGATCAATAAACTTGGTGTGGATGGAAATGAATCTGAACAAAAGGTGCATTAAGAACAAATCAACCCCAACTATTAGCATAACATTTTCCCAACAGTCCACACACAGCTGCCGAACCTTCACCTTAAAAATTAATTTTAAACCATCAAATAGCCAGAAGCGTTGGAAATGCCACGTCTAATGATGAATTTCAAACCACCTGGGAACTTTCCCAATTTTTATGCAGCTCCCATGAAGAAAGAAAAGGAAATTATTGACTGCCTTTTGAAGATGTAAAATCCTACTACATCATTTCTGTGCTACGACTAAAGTAACATAACCATGAATTATGTTAGGAATCCAGCTTTATTAATCCTTTGAGATTCCATGTAGAAAAAGTGAATTCAGAAAGAAATCGGCTCATGACGGAGTTTGCAGCGGATAAGCGAGTGAGGCTTGTTTATCAGACGAGACATTCTCCACATGCCGTGAATGCTAATTGCAAATATCTAAAGAAGAAAGGTATAATAATTAATTATCTGCATATTCATGCAGGGTACCTGTTCATAAAAGCTTCACGTACAATTAGACAAAGAAATGGAAATTACAGCCAACACTAAGGGAATAAAACTGTGAATGTCAAATTTTAGTCAAGTATAATTAAAAATTCCGGCACAATGAAAAGAAAATACATTTGCCATTTGAAGAAATTATTACTGGCAAGCAAACGAGGCTGAATGTCCTCTTTTTTCCCCATCTGTTGACTGCAACCATCACGATGACATAAAACAAGATGGTATCACAATAGGCAAATTAATGAAAAGCATGTAAATGAAACGGTGTGTGTTTTGGACTGATCATCCTGGAAACTTTAAAATATATGCAAATATATGCTAGAATTCCGTGCGAATTTTAAAAAATACAAAAAAATTGAGTCTCACATCAGTCAGAGGTGAACTTGACGCGTGCGGCTGTTATGATGTTGAAATAGAGTAATGCTTTAATGACAGGTTACGGTACTTAAAAGGAGTCAGATTCACAAACACCTCGCGCAGACGACGGTTACCTCTGCAGTTTATGGATATTAGACTTAGACCTATTATTGATCAAGGGGGAGAATTTTGAGTAATGCTGCATGTTCACCTTTTAACTGAGAAATAAGCAAAGTGCAAAAACTATGGCAGCATTTTAATGTGATTTTTGGCATTTTTGGTCACTGCTTTTTGTGCATGCATGTGTGTGCATTTCTCTCCATCTTGAATATCTATATCTGTGTCTGTCCAGCTGCCCGCGTGTCTTACTGTATCCGACTGGGCATCAGGAAAGCCAGTTCTCAGCCTAAAAGCAATTTATTCTCTATAATTCCAAGGGGATCGTAGAATGCACTGAATGAATTTTACATGTGCCGTTTCAGTACCATATGTTGATTCAGTACGTTTATATGGGGTTGAAGGATAAAAGGCTTATGTGCACATTATTCATAAAAAGTACCGTGACAGCACGCTCACACACACACATGCGCTCATTTTTGCAGGACACACCCAGCCCTCGTTTCCGTTCTCGCCTTCGCTCCTTGTTCACGTAGATCCAACACAACCAGCCCCAGAAAACTTCAGAAGCGCCTGTGGCGATGCGTATGTGTGGGATCGAAGCCGTCAAGAACGCGGCGATAAACCAGACCCCCCCCCCCCCCCCCGGTCACAAAGGAGACGGAAAGAAAACCCAGCCGGGGAACTTAACACTCCCATCTGCGAAACGACGCACAAAGGGAGAGCGGAACACTGTCGCCCTACTAACCCAGATCCCTAGGCGGGACGGAAGTCTGTTTTGTTTTCCTGAAGGTCCGCAGAGCACATCTGAGCAAATTGCACACTTCACTTCAAATGACCACCTACGAGTAAGAATGGCAGACTGAACGACCGGCAGCACTTTCTGCATCTCCTGGACACCTTATTTCCAGCAGAGATGTGAGAATCCACCCCCCTGTGCAAAAAAAATGTATCCCCCCGCCCCAGAGGCTACGATATATGATTTACGACTGGCCTAAATGATCATGGTGTAGGGATGGCTGGTAATGACACGGTTTCCCGAAGCCTGTCGGTTCTCTAGTCATGCGGTCAGTGTGCTGGACCACGGCTGCATGAGATCAAAGGGCTGTTCTTCGTCCGGCCTCTGCTGCTTGTTGTTTCAGATGCTTGTGTTCGTGTTCATCATGTTGTTCCGACAGATTGTCGTGCCTTCTTCACAGCGACATGAATTTTCTCGGTGTCCCCGGACCTGATGCCCGACTCCGAGGGGACGCACGCACATACCCGTCCCTGTGAGACATCGGCGGTGGAAACACGGCGGTAACCTCATCGCCAGCCACTCAGGAAAGCAGCACGAGGATGCCCTCGTGGTGCGGTCAGGGAATTAACTTTAATCACTGCGAGCGCAGTATTTGCGCCAGTGGGAGAAAGGATGCGATTGACCTTGAGGAACTTGAATATTTCCTCTCGTCCCGTTCCCCCTAGTGTCGTGCTCCAAAACAAAATGTAAATAAAGAATAAATATATTCTGACGCTGGAAATAATATACAGTAGCAGAACAAAAGGAATGATAGAGATAAAAAGCAAAGTAAAACGTTTTTTACTGATCCCCGACTGCGTGTCGGCAAAATTGACAATGACTTCTTGGTAGTCAGCAGCTTCCTTATTTTAGTCCGTGTCACATTATCTATCCTGGGGGTAATTTGGTTTTCCAGGGGTAATCAGCTAATTAACTGAGTTGGAATTTCTAGATAAGAAGCTCTTTGGACTGTAACGTTGATGCTCAGCCTGTGCTGAATCTCCTTCAAATGAAATAACCAATCACGACGAGGCAGAATTATGCCTTATAAGAATTCCACTGCCCTTTATTCCTCCCCGGAGATACGCTGGATACCTTAAATCCCATAAAGGATCACTTGTCTGAATCATCCGGAGTAGGAAATAGCATAACAGGGGATTTAGAAACATTATATTATGCAGTGACATGATGGTTATTTAAACATTACACCACGGAGACATTCCGTGACACCTTAAGATATCAGTAAACAAAAAATGTAATTTCTCGAAAGCCCCTGCATCCTTTAGATCCAATGATTCTGTTTTCAAAAGTATGGTTTGTGTTGTAGGGATCATCCACTGAGGAGCAATAAACCACAAAGGCAGATCTTACTATAAAAGTTCTTACTCTTATTCTGAATGGCTAGGATAACCAGCTATGGAACGTCGAAAGTTAAAAAACTGAAGATCTGGGGCATGTCGGCCTTTTGGGGCTCGTATCTGACGGCTACACGGCCGGGATGCTCCTCAGCATCCAAAGAGAACAGCTTCTTAGGAATACGGATTTACATGCGCTGTAGAAGGAGCTGCCTGTTCTGTCTTCTCTGTTTTTCTGTGCTTAACTTTCCAGAATCTTCTAAGTGATTTGTGCCTTTTTTCCTCATTTCAGGACGACAGGTAAACCTTTCAGCTGTGCAAAGCTGCGGTCAGGGTCAGTGCCAGTGCTGAAAGCTAGTAATCTTTTTTTTAGCACCAGAAATATGTTTTTGCTTTGTAATAAGTCTTCACTGGGGCCGTGGGGGGGCCTGGCTGAGGATTATTCTCTGGCACCAGTGAGCACCCTGTGCCGCCACGCCCAGCCAGATCACGCGCCATGCACACACTATACACCCCTTATCAGTCTAAAGGTAATAGAAGGACCATTTTGAAGCAGAACATTTGTCACATACTGAGCTTGATTGTCACTAGATCACTTGGTGCTTTGCGCTTGTGTCTGGCTAGTTCTGGAATCCTGGTCTTCTGCCCCTGCTTGTAGATTGTGATTTGTGTTTGTACGTCGTGTCTGGGTGCGTTTCTGATTCGATTTGCCTGTGTCTTGACCACGGTTGGTAACCTTCAATTTCTGATTTTACTGACAAGACTGCCTGCTTTTACCAACGTGCCATATGTTTTTTACTGATGCCCTATTTTTACCTTTGTTTATGTTTTACGGACAGTCGAATTTATTTTTCAGATTTACGGACAGGGTGAATTTAATACGGTCTGTCCGTAAATTTACAAACGGTTGGCAACCTTGATGTTGACCTACGATTCTTGTAATTTGTGCCTGTTAGCCCAGATTACAATTCATTTAACCCCCTACCACTGAACCTTGATCCATAACCGCTTCCCTTATTACGTCTCACTGGCAATGGATGGTTTTTCAGGCCAGACCTCACCAAGGTTACCGCTGCACTTATTCACTGGACGGTTTTCAAGAAAGCAGCCCTGGTCAGTCTCCCGGGTTTAGACCCCGGAATAGCATCAACACTCACACCTGGAATAGCTCACGTACATCATGTTATCACCTTACAACACGCAGGTTTTCCAACCCAGCACCGCTTGTAAATTCAGCCAAAACAAAACAGATCATATAAAAGCTACAGCACATATCGCAAAATATAGGAAGAAGCTTGGCCTTGGTCAGACATAAAGAGACTTTGCCTTGGTTTTCTCTTCTAACATATACTGAACTTTTAACTACATATTTTTCGGTATGTTGTTCGTACTTGTGAGTGAATGGTGTGTGAGGGTGCCCTGTGATGGGTTGGAGCCCCATCCTGGGTTGTTCCCTGCCTCGCGCCCGGAGATTCCAGGATCAGCTCTGGACCCCCGGTGACCTTGAACAGGATATGCAGTTTCAGAAGATGGATGGATGGATGGATGGATGGATGTTGTTCATACTGAAGAAAATCCAAATTGATAGCCGATGGAATTAAAATGGACCCTGTTAGTCATGACCTCCTGCTGTGACATTCAGGCAGTTTTTAATAAAAGCCGTCATTCCCAGAATTACCGGCGTTTCCCACGTCGTTTATTTTACAGGAGGGCAGTAAACAGGCACAAACCCACCATAAGGCGGAAAATGCGTGGAGTCTCCTTTTAGGGCTGGTAAAACGTCAGACTCCGTTAGCTACGGCTTCGGTGCGCCAAACAGAATGATTCACCATGTCGTTAATGTTTGATAAGCTGTGCAGAATCAATCACATGCCCCCAGGAGAGCCTCAGTCCATGGCGGCTGCATTCAAGTGCCGATACCAGGTACCAGCTGGCGCTGTGGATGCAGAGGAGCTTCCTGGGGCACCTTGGGAGGGAAGGGGTCCTGTCACAATTGGTGCCACCATCCGGGAGTGAGGACCAGGGCCTGGACGTACATGTTTTCGCCCATGTGGCGGTGGGAGGGTACTGCCTCTGTGACATCACTTCCTGAAAACAGGCCGCTGTTCCGGGAGGACACGTCTCCCACAGAGGACAGGGCTACCCACGTGGCAGTGGGTAAGTATTACCCATCTCTGACATCACTTCCTGGGAACAGGCTGCCGTGCTCATCACTGACAGTAACTGACGCCCCGCGCATGTTGAACGCTTGTGTCTCACCTTCCGCGAATAAAGTACTTGAGGATGTGTCATTTTTCCATCCAGCTGTCCTCATC
This sequence comes from Mormyrus proboscirostris, assembly GCA_026779585.1. Taxonomy (NCBI): domain Eukaryota; kingdom Metazoa; phylum Chordata; class Actinopteri; order Osteoglossiformes; family Mormyridae; genus Mormyrus; species Mormyrus proboscirostris. Next base: position 4,630,943 of record JAODKF010000045.1, on the reverse strand, counting down.
GCTATGGAAATAAAGGTCATGGTTTCTGCTGGGAGGGGGGAGGGGTAGATGGTTTCTGCTGGGAGGGGGGAGGGGTGGGCTGTGCTCTGAGTGTCACTGCCTTTGCAGCCCGAGATTCCTGCCCCTAGCGTCACGCGGGACGATGCAACTGCTGATTCTGCTCCGCAGCACCCGCGGCCTCTGCATGTACCCTTCTGAAAGGGCTCCAATCCCAGCCTCTGCACCGCGTGTCCTGGAAAAGTTGAGGAGCATGACGCTTTCTGATAAGCGAATGAAAAGGAACCTGCAGCTTAAATTAAAAAATAAAATTCACCGCACACAAGCGCAGCAGATGATTCAGCACTACAGCTGATTAAATATGTCTCACGTGATACTGGGGGGAGTGGGGGGGGGGGGAGTTTGGAGATGCTCAGGGTGTGCCTGAATGCCGAAACGCTGCCCGCACAGAGGTGACACAAAAGCAGGTACAACCAAAGGCAAATATTTGCAGTAATTTAAATACATTTTTACGCATGTGTCCAGCAATCCTGTGTTTCAAATGCCTGTTGTGAGTTTATCTATTCATTTACTCATTGGTTTTAGCCTCTCGTAACGTAACAAGGAGTTGTCCAATGATTTAATATTTTATATAGAAGAACATTTCATGGCTTAGTGGGAAACAGCATCACCTCACACCACAGGGTTCGGAGTCTCTACATTTGTCAAATTGTGTGTGTACCCTTGTAGCCAATGGACTGGCATCCTGTGTCAGAAATCCCGCCCCATGTGTCATATGCCCGCTGCGATAGGCTCCAGGCTCACTGCAATCCAGTACAGGAAAAGTGGCATTGAATGAAAGTTGCATCGAAGGATATATTGAATAAATCAATTCGCAGCACCTTTCTCAAGGGGATATCAGTGTGGGATATGAGCATGTCGCCTCCCGCGGGGCTGGGATTTGCAGCGCTCTCTAGCCGCTGCCCCACCCCTTTGCTGCAGGCGGTCTGGCCAGTCCAGCTTCGACTGCTCAGACGCTTATTTACGCACTGCTTCCCGACAGTTCACAGCTTTGTGTAAGTCCTCTCATTATCACTCCAACAAGGCACTTCCTGAGTGTAAATCACGTAAGTGAACAGCTGCCTGCCATCCAGGCGTCAGCAACGACTGGCCAGAGCCATCTGGACATTTGCGGAGCAAAAAAAACACACATAAAATGTCACTGCGTGCTTATGTATGACGCATGGTGCATGTCATTCATTGGAGATGCCTTTGTAAGCGATGCTCCCCACTAAAGTGCCCATAGACATCACATTTTATGGATATAACAGACATTTTAATCCAAAGTAACATATTTCTTTTTGAGACAGCAGGGTCAGACAGTCCCTGGAGTGATTGAGGGTTAAGGGCCTCACCCTGTGGCCCAGGGATTTCAATCAATGACCTTCTGATCACAGGCCCAGCATCCAAACCACTGACCCCCACAGATGGATCACAAGGATCAAGTATATCATGATTTAATGCTCAATCCCACTTTCTTGTGTATGTCAAGCTTGTCTTGAAAATGAGATTTTTTGCACCTAATAAAATGCCCTTTCCCATGTTATTGAATGAAATTTTATTGGAGGTGCAGATATTCTTGAATGTCAGGGGTGTATACAGGGGGCGGGGCCACTGGGGCATTGGCCCCAACTGAAAGCTGATTGGTCCCCGGAGTGCCCCCTCTCCTGTCACTCACCAGGTCAAAACATTTAATTGGCTTATGATATTGTTGGCTTCCCTGTATGGATTATCGCCCCTCTTATGCATCCCGCCTTAAAAAGACCCAGAATAGTCCGAGTTGAGTATCAAAATGAGAAGCATAACACTCCTGACAAAGTCGCAGTTCAGCTGCCGTTCCTGTGGACAGGGAGGGAGCTGGGCAGGCCAGGTGCATGTGGGACACGGCCGAGAAGGGAAGCTCACACACTCCGGCGCTGATATCTGTCTGAACCGAGTTTGGGCGTCTCCAGCACGTTATCAATAAAACCTAGCCTATTTTGACCAGGGACGACGGTGTTTGGACCTCGAGAATCGGACCTCCTGGTCTGACGCGGGCCCGGCGGCACCGAGCGGCAGAGGGGGCCGTGGCGCCTCGGCAGATTGCCGGGAACGGGAGCCGGCCGCGGTAGCAGAAGGTATTTACATTGCGACGGATGCACAAGCAGACGGGCGGCTTGGTAGTCTCAGTGCTCTGGGGAAGCGACATACTACAACAGATGCCAAATTTTTTTTTTTGGGAGGGGGGGATTCTCCTTTGTTTCCTCAATATGGGGAATGCAGACGGGTGACATCTGGCGTGCTGAATGTTTAAATACTCCCTGTGCTAATGTTGCCAATTTACATGCATATTCATATTTCTAAACAATAATTCCCATATATTATATTATTCGGCTTCTTCACAGACCCTGTTATCCTCTTAGGTTTATGTGGCATACAGTTTTACGTTAATTTCAATTTATACAGCTGAAACAAATCAAGTAATTAAGTCTAAGGTACAACAACTCCTTCTTATCAGCGTTGAACCTTAAGTCCAGGTACTCATCAGACACTCACTTCCTCTTCCTCTCACAGAAGGGAGCTGGATGGGAGCAGAAACGCGGAACATCTGGGGATCCCCCAGGACTGGACTGGGAGCCACTGCTCAAATCTATCAAACTTTGTAAACTTTTTAAATTAATGTGCTCTGTCTTCAAAGGGATTAACAGCATCAAATTGAATGATGAATCCATTACAAAGAACTTCGTAAATTACATTTGGTGAAACCAAATCTTCTCTCAGACCGCAAAACGGTAGATTATTAAAGTGCTGTGACACTCATAAGAGATGTCTGCGTGTGAGAGAGAGCGAGTGGATTCTTTGCGAGCGAATGGTCGCTGCGATGCACAGCTCCTAGCTGTGAGGTGAATCTCTGGCAATCTCAGCCCACTAAAGGAGGACACCAGAAATTTTACTATATTAATGAAAGTGGGTATGTGCACACATATGGTAAAGTTACGCACAGTAAGACATTTGCAACATTAATTACATTAATAATGAAGTATATTGTACATTGTTTTACAGTACTATACTCTCTTAAATGAAAGGGATTCTGATGTTTTAGTCTAATTTTCAAGAGACAATAAAGCGATGGAAAAATATCATGTATCAAGGGATGACTGAGCATGACTGGGTGGGAATGAAGGGAGATGTGCTGAGCATGACTGGGCGGGAATGAAGGGAGATGTACTGAGCATGACTGGGCGGGAATGAAGGGAGATGTACTGAGCATGACTGGGTGGGAATAAAGGGAGATGTGCTGAGCATGACTGGGCGGGAATGAAGGGAGATGTACTGAGCATGACGGGGTGGGAATGAAGGGAGATGTACTGAGCATGACTGGGCGGGAATGAAGGGAGATGTACTGAGCATGACTGGGCGGGAATGAAGGGAGATGTGCTGAGCATGACTGGGCGGGAATGAAGGGAGATGTACTGAGCATGACGGGGTGGGAATGAAGGGAGATGTACTGAGCATGAATGTGCTGGAGGGTTTCACCATGTTACGCCCCCACTAAGCCCCCTCTCCTCATGAGTCCCCCTTTTTTCCACAAGTGTTCAGTCCATGTTTGGGTAACAGGGATGGCAAGTGGGGACATGGTGACCAGTCGGAACATGGTGGCCAGTGGGGGACATGGTGGCCAGTGGAGGACATGGTGGCCAGTGGGGAACATGGTGGCCAGTGGGGAACATGGTGGCCAGTTGGGACATGGTGGCCAGTGGGGGACATGGTGGCCAATCGGGACATGGTGGCCAGTGGGGACATGGTGGCCAATCGGGACATGGTGGCCAGTGGGGACATGGTGGCCAGTGGGGGACATGGTGGCCAGTGGGGGACATGGTCTCCCCTAGTAAATACCTGGCCACTTCTGTTGCCTGCTCTCATATAATAATAAAATCGAAATATGAATTATTTTGTTTTCAAAACAAACCAAAAAGCGAACCATAGAGGGGGCAGGGTGCAGTGTGGCCACCAATCATGAAACTATGTACTAAAATAGCAAGTTTGTTAGCTACTGATTAGGCATGTAGCCAGTTAGTAACATCAGAAGGTTCCTCAAAAACCTGACGGCCGCCTCCATAAATATAACTGGCCCCTAATGACCACTGCAATATTGAAATGATCTGCAGGCAGCACCACCTTCAATGTGCCATCCATCCGTCAGGATCATGGCTCTACACCAGTGCTAGCCAAGCCGGCCCTCAGGGGCCCCCGGACAGGGAGCTGGGCGGGAGTAAAAACATGGACTGTCTGTCCGGTCCCCCAGGACCGGCTTGGGAAACATCGCTCTACACCACAACTCAGAGAACCATGGCACATCAGACCGCTGTATTGATTTTTAAGGACCAGTGGCCAATATCGATATGTTAACTGATATATCGTACATCTCG
>JAODKF010000045.1:4569725-4580909 GCA_026779585.1 Mormyrus proboscirostris | reverse complement strand
TTGCCCCCCCCTCAGAGATGGCCATTGAGTACACTATCCCCCCCCTCAGAGATGGCCATTGAGTACGCTATCCCCCCACCTCAGAGATGGCCATTGAGTACACTATCCCCCCCCCCCGCAGAGATACCTCCCGGTCGGGCCGTACCTCTAGCCCAGCTGTTCCTTTTTCATGGCTGGCAACCCTGAGAACAAATCACTGCGGGGATCCAACTTAACCTCGACACGGAGAACAGGCACGCCAGCGAGAGGAGAACCGAAGGCGGGGCCTCGATGTGGAACGGCGCAGCTTGGTGTGACTCAGATCGCTGGGCCCGGGAGACGCCCGTGGCATATCATTAATTAATAATAATAACGCTTTATTGATCCCCGTGGGGAAACTCTCTTTTCGCCTGCTCCATCTTGCTCTCCGTGACACACAGATACATATGTAGCTGAGAGCAAGCTTGGCAGCAGCTGTACATGGGTTTGGGGGTTGAGGGCCTCGCTCAAGGGCCCACAGACATCAATTCTCTGCCGAGGCTAGCCAGCGACCTTCTGATCACAGACACACTGAGCGACGCACAGCCCCCTGAATTGGCTCTGGGATAACAGGAGACCCATGTTAAACTTCGCTGGGATCCTACGGCCGTGGGAACTGCAGGCAAATTAATGTCTCTGTCCTTAAGCCTCCCATTAATCTTTTGTTTCGGAGCAGGCCCCCGCCTTGCCACTTCCTACTGAATAACAGCCCCTCTTTTGTCACTCGCCTAAAAAAAACTGAGAATCTACTTATCTGGTTGTTTGTTTATATATCAATATATACACATGAGCGTTTATGTTATATACTCATAAAATAAACGCACGGCTAAGGGATTTTACACAAAGGGGGTGTAGTGCAGCGATTGGATCCCTCGGTTCAAATCCCAGGGTCAACAGAGTGATGTCACTGTTGGTCTGCTGAGCAACACCTCCCCCCCCCTCCCCCTCCCCCCAAATCGATCCAGGGACAGACCCTGCTTTCACAAAAGATGTACATTGAAAAACTGTGTGTTAAATAGCTAAAATGCAAATAGATACAAAATACGAGGAATCATCACTTTGTTAGTTGATCCCAAAGTGGTTACACAACACAGTAAAGATCTGCCAGGTTTGCCAAAGTATGTGCAAAACAAAATCACCCAGCAGGCAGCTTTGGCCTAATCTGACCCCACACTGCATCCTGTCAAGGCAGACTTCAGGCCTTCTCCCCCGGCAGCTGTCCTGCTCTGCCGCTGGGATCCCGGCGAGTGCGGCACCGTGACACGCGGCTTCCTCTTCATGCCGGCTTTATCAAATGTCAAGTGGGGGGGAGCCGCATCGTTCCCAGAAGCCCCTTAATTGAATCCGAACGGCCATTTGCTAGGAAAGTAGAATCAGATTACATACAAATAACTGCAATTACAACTACACACACACGAGCACCTGTTACACACGCACTAGATTGCTCTCAACACGTTTAATTAGCGTCTCAAGCAGCTGGATGTGCACCCAAGCTGCCTGGGTGCCACCAGGGGGCGCCATCCCTCCACAGAGTGGCCACTGTGGTTTTCAGCAGTCAGATTACTGAGTGACAATAATCTACTAGGTTCAGATGGGTGTGACCGTTTTTACGTTTTGGGACCCTTTATTTACTTATTTAACATACAGTTTTATCCAAAGTGACGTACAATTGAGAAAGCAGGGGCTGACAGTCGCTTGAGCGACTGGAGGACAGCGTCTTGCTGAGGAACCCAACAGTGACGTGACTCTGCTGACCCTGAGATCTGAACCAGCAAAGTTACGGTCACACGCTCAGGCTGAACCTTTCCTTTAAAACTAGTGAATACGGCCCGCCGCTGCAAAATCCGCATCTGCTTACTTCCAAAATCGTCAAACTCCGCCACCATTATTGATCGGCACTAATCAAGCGGAGAGGACATTTGGGACTGACGAGCCGCGTGAGAACGCCGTGAGCGGTAGCTATCGTAATCACGCTAATGACGGTCTGCGTCTGTGTTCACTCGGCGGGCCTCCCGAACGCGCGGTTTCTCATTTCGCAGACCCGGCTCGGTGTGTGTCTGAGAGTAATCGGTCATTAGCGATCTGCTCTCCCTGCGTGGACTCGGACGAGGGAACTCTCCCGGGTCTCTGCTGTTATCGCCTCTGACGGTGCTCTGCTCACCCGTTGCGGCATCCTGATTAATTTCTCATAAGAAGTTTCCATGGGAGACTGTGTACTATAGCCGGGGGGGAGCATATTGATAAATGATTAGAAGTTCCAAAACCTGGGATGGCGGCGGGGGTATAATGATGAATGGAGAAAGGCAATTTGTGTTTCTGTAATCGATTGACTGGGGGTTATCACGAAGACAGGTACTTCTGTGCCTCTCAGTGTTTGGCACAATAATGACAACGAAAAGTTCTGCTGTGCGTTTTCATTTTAAGTCGACCTTCAGACCGCATGAGTTACAGAAACGTGCTTTTGATTGCATAAATTACCAGATATGCTTAGCGCTGGAAGAAACAGTATTCTTTTTTTTTTGCATAAATTACAGACCATTTAAGGGATCCAATTTTATTCCTGGTTTTGTTGAATATAAAAGCTAAATAAAGAGACTGGAGATAAAGCAGTTTTGTCTGGAAATTGCACGGTCTGGGATAGTTAAAGGACATTACGCACCCAGGAGATATCAAAACGTTTATTCCACATGGAAGTATTTTAAAATCCCCCCCCAAAACATTTACATCCCAGCTGTGATCGTATAAGTGGCTTGAAGTGCACCTTACAAGCACTGCAATGAGGTTACAGCGGGAGTGTTACACCTCAACCATGACTGCAGTACACTGTAAACGATAAGTAAGTCAATAAGTTGACCATCCATCCATCCATCCATCCATCCATGTCCGCTTATGCGGGTTCAGATTGCAGGGGTAGCAGTCTGAGCAAGGATGCCCAGACCTCCAACTCTGTAGGATAATTAGATAATATGCATAACTATAAATATTCCATAAAATATTACATTTCTATGTCAGTATCAGCTGCCAAAGTCCATATACTGAACGGCTGAAGAGTCCTCGCACCGGGGTTTGAACAGCTGACCTAAGGTTTATTCCCAAAACCCTGCATACACACCGGCCCATATGAAGTAAATGCATAAGATTTGCATGTTTGTTGGGAAACGCATCTTAAAATTTGACCCAATAAAACATTATGGGCAAATCACCAGACAGAGCTGCTGGTCAAACAGAAATTTGGAACTACATCTGTAAAATGGATAAGAATTCACACACACACACACACACACACACACACACTTTGTATTATCATCCGTTTAGTTGTGGAATAGTGTCTTGGTCTAATAAAACCTTCAGCATTTATATTGTAAATCAGCCAAACTGTGTTGGGTTTTATTCATGCTGGAAAAGACCTAAGAGCACCGCTTTATCTAGTTTTAATGAGAAGGAGCTAGAGTGTGGCCTACTTCTCATTTCAACCCACTTTACTAAAACCTGAGTAAGAACACATACTGCGCAATAAAGACGGTCTGCCCATTTCACCCACTGGGCGCCAGCAGCAAGCAGATTGGCGACCTCACTGAATGAGGAACAGGGGTCTTTAGTGGCTAAAAGCCCCTTTTAGCGCCCTGCCTGCCACCCCTGTGCAGAAGCACACGGCGGCCTCCACTAAAAGGCCGCCCCAACCCCAGAAGAACAAAGGCGTGTATTTCATTCAATTTCATCTGTCACTTCGAACAAAGCTGAGCTTCCGCTGCTTCTCAGTTCCTGTCCCCTTAGCGCTGGACGTTGCGATTACATAACCTCGCACTAACCCTGCTTCTGTGGCCTGTGATTGTGCGAGTCACAGTCCTGTAAAGCTCTGAGCACTCCTAACTGCCTGACCTCACCTCGTTAGCTAAACGCAGCCTTGTGATTGGTAGGCCATCTGACCAATGGGATTATGGATGGTCTTATTCTATATCAGGTGTGTCCCTGGGCTGTTGATAGCACCCCGGCAGCATGAAACAAACCTGTGTTCCTCAAATGGGAGAACGACAGGGGCTCCTGGACAGTTAGTTGCTCAAGATGAAAGTTTGTATTCATCACTTTTCCATATCCAGGTGTCTAGGTTTGGGAAAACTCATTTATATTCATGAGAAAAGCACAATCTGATTAGGTGGCTCATTAATGTTCATGACAAAAGTGCTCTGATTGGACGGTGAATGTGATCCCCCTGTTTTTTGGAGTCAAAAGTTTGGCGGACGGTCATTGGCCAGCAGTTTGATTTCAATGTCTGACACTGACACATCTTCGTGAATTTGAGTATTATTGGGAACTCTCAAGGAAACTAATTTCGTTGCCTGCGTCTCCCACTGTTTGCTGTCCTGTTGTGCGTTTGATAAATAAACTTTGATTGATTAAGAAATTACCACTGTGAAGGAGAGACGGACCGGCTTGGTGGTGCAGTGATTGGCACTCTTACTCATACCTCCGGAGACAAAGGTTTAACTCCCCACAGCGACTGCATGTTCACCCGTGTCACCGTGAGGTTTCCTCCAGATTCTCTGATTTCCCCCCTACAGTCCAAAAAACATGCTAAGGTGAATTATAGTTACCAAATTCTGTGTGTGTGTTTCCTGGGTTATTCCCTGTCTTGTACCCATGGCTTTCAGGATAGATGGATGACAGATTGAGGCTTTTAGCACATTTGAGCCAAAAGGGAAATGGCTGGATTTATATTTAAAGGATTAATTTTCTAAACAAAGCTCACATTGGGTTTGATTTAATAAATAAATAAGCGAGATGCCATTCCGCTGTGACCTTTAAAGGGTCGCCGTGACTGGTGACATGGTGGCCCTCTGTAGTGCGCTTGTCACGGCGTCCCCAGAGCTGTGACATTCAGAATGAGACCCTCCAACACGATGCTGACATTTCCCCCCCCCCCCGAATATAATGATCCGTCTAATGCTAAATTTTACATTCAGGAAGGACTAGAGCAGATTCATTTTGGGCTGACCATGTGTGTGTCTTGATCTCTGACAGATACTGTTAACATGTCAGACCACAATCATGCATTTAGTTAATTCTTGCATCTTTAATAAAGCCCGTAGCCGCTCATTCTGTCTCTCGTCAGCAGTTCATGCACTCACAGGTGTCACGCGCAGGTGTCCACCCCAACCTGTCAGCGGTTGATTTTTACACGTTAACTGTCACTCACAAACCGCCAAAGCTGTCAACATCGGCGCCTGCCGACGATGTCAAAATATTGACCCCTGCTCGGGAAATCTTTGTTTTGTTCAAGGTCCTGCTTGAGCGGAATAGCAATAAGTCTTTGGATTTGCCGTCAGAAAAAAAAAAGCAACAAAACAAAAAACAGACCATGAAGAGACACGGGTCTCAGATTTCCCTGATCCCTTTTCCTGCACGCCAAAGATAGCTCTGCGCTCCATAATGCTGGCTAGCCTTTTCTGCTCAGGAATGGATGATATTTTTATGAGCCTTGCGGATAATGGCACGCAAATGCACGAGTGCGGACAAGACCGTAGGTAGGTCCCGGCAGACCTGGAAGACAGCTGTCGGTTTCATTAGATAAGGTCTAGATCCCCTCAATGCAGGCGCTAGTGTTCTCCATCTGATTTGATAGCATGACTTAATGTTAGTAATTGCCCGTTAACCGCCCGACTGGGCAGTGACGCGCCCAGGATCAGTGGTGCATTGTGGGTCTGCTCTTCCGTGCTCTCATTAAGGGAGACAGTTCCCTGATATGCAGCACTTTTAATTTGCAAAATGGGCCTTTTAGATTGGTGCCAAGGCCTGGGCTGGGCCGGAGAAGGGTAACGGGCTGCTCGGACCATAACAAGCGCTGCTCTGAGATGGGGGGGCGGGGCTTGGGCGCCAACAGAGGAGCTCAGCTTCGAAAGCTCAGCAGGACTCAGCCAGTGCGGGATAACAGGCAGGGCTCGGGATCTCGTACGATTAATACAGTATCGATCCACTCACCTCTGCTCATTGGCAGAGGGCGGGGTGTCAAAGGCAATATATAGGTCAATTTGCACATCTGTTCGAGTTTGGTCAGGGCGGCCAGGTTGTACTAGGAGTAATTCCCTCACTGAGCTCAGCTGATCTTTTTGAATCGTCCTAACTGTCCTCCACCCCCAGATGCTAATGCACATTTCTGCAGAATCAGGTGATTTATCAGGGTTGCCTGCAAACTGCATATGAGCATCAGTCTGGCGTTAAACAAACAGCAGTGCCGCAGATTACCTTTTGTCAGCCAGAAGCGTGCGAGGATTTTTGTGGGGAAATTCATCTGGACATATTGGGCTCATCACTCTCTGCAGCGCAGCTAAGTTGGCAGGGGAGGCGACATGCGGGGGGGGGGGTATAAAGCGTGACAGTGTGCTGAGGTGGGAGGAGGCGCTACTGTCACGGCCCCTCTTTGCCGCTCAGTCCTTCCGCAAACCAAGAACATTTTTGTCTAATTACATGCGACTCGAATTTTTCACAGTAGCTGAGATCTCTTTTCAGAACGCGTTCTATGCCCTTTTTACGTGCTCCCACAACCTACTGTCAAGCGACCGTTAACAAGCACTGCACGGAACCCGAGACTCTTCTGCTTTAATTATACGTCCTCGAATTTCGAATAAACGGAAGCGTGGTGCTGAATTGTAACTTTTACTTTAGATCAATAAACAATTAAGCAGTACTAGAGTCAGCAGTTAATTGCTAAAGATTCCGTTTAATTGTAAGAGGTGGTGAAATCATTCCAACGTGGTTACTGAGAAACCGATCCACTGATTTACTTCTTTAGTGACTGATGTAAAAGTGGTAAATACCATGGTCAACCACCAGGGGGAGATTCTGCAGCTCTTACTCATTCACATGGGGTTTGTATCATATGTCCATCCATTTTATTTTTTAACAGCTTGTTGTCCTATTAAGGGTTGGGGGGGGGGGGCAGCCCAGTATGGGGCACCAACCCATCGCAGGTCACACTCACACACCAGTTGCCCACACATGCACACCTACAAATAATATACTAACTCCAACTCGCCTTAGCATATACTTATATTGTGTGTATGGGGGGGGGGTTAAATCAAAAAAACAAATTTGATATATATTTTTTTTTGTTTATTGATTTTTATTCAGTAGGTAAAGGGTTTATAGGCTGTTTGAAATTAATTTGGGCTGTTTTTTTTTGTATTAGTGGAAGAATCGTTCTGCTGGTATCCCATCAAAACACGGGAATTCTTTCTTTGTCTTCACAAAACTCATTCCCTAGAGAGCTAAGTACAGCAGATAAAATTTGGTTCAAGGGAACCGCTTTTTGAATTACTTTCTCTATATCTTGACCTTGAAACTCTCACTGGGAGGCAGTATGTTCTTACACAATATGCGCCAATCAAAGCCAGTAGATTTGCATTTCACTTGCTGGTAGGATTTTCACAAGAGCAAAAAAGGATCGAAGACCCGCAGGAATGAACAACACATTTTTGGGTCAAGGAAGGAACCAAGAAGCCCTTAAATTATTAAAAAACTATTTAACTTCGTCGAAATTAACCATCTAAAGCTGCTTAGGCGCATTTCCACAAATTATGTTAAAACTGGGTATTAAATTGGCTGCAGTATTGGAATGACCAGGACTGAAGTCATATCGTCAGCATTTAGGTAGCTGCAGCATATTCTGTAGTCTAGCACTATGATGGGTTACTTAACATAATTAAGAAAACACCTCATTAAACACAAACTAGGCTGTCAGTTGTATTGATCAGGGAGCTACAGAGAACATAAAGTGACTAAAAATAAGAGTGTTACCAATGTGCAATGTGCAAACGACAGGTATATCTTAGGTGGCATCAACCAAAACTGTGTTATATGCTTTATTTTAATGGCTATTTTTATTATTTTGCATCTGAATACTTCAGTGACCCGATTTACAGTTCTGTAAAAGAAAACTTGTCACAGTAAATTGAATGTCTTTCATGGTTAGATAATTTTACAGTTCCCTAGTGAATTGGCTATGAGTAAATACTGTTTACAAATGTTTTTGAATGAATATGCATAACTAATAAAAGGCAAATTGGTATATAAAATACCTCAGTAAAAATCAGCAACCTGCATATGAAGGCATATGTATTTAGTTACCGCTTGGTTGCTTTTTATATTCACAGAAATTCTTTTTCAAACAGGACAAGCTTGTATGGAAAACAGATGGATGGATGGATCTATTTTGTAGCACTGCTTCATAAACTTTTAAGCAGATATTAGATGGTTCATAAGCTTATCATATCAGTATTGGGACGGCAATCTAATAAACCTCATTTTGTTTTTAATTTTAAACGAGGCCTTTAAGGGCCATTGAGGGCCTGTGAGCATTTTTCCATCACTTACGCCACACTAATATCTTTTTGCGGCACCCAGGACGGAAAGAAAAACTGATTCTGTTTCCTCCTAATAAGAATTACATAAACATTTTAAGAAGCTGAAAACACCGACTGACAAAGGAACCTCTGAAATAAATGTCTATAGGCCTTTTCTTAGAATAATAGCTCAAATGTACTACACATTATCAACAAGTTTTGATGACGAACATCGCAGGTAAACATTTGGGAGGACGTTCCCTTTAATAGCAATCACTGTACAAAGCAACTTCATTAACAAGTTTAGTTTTCGAATGCCATGGTTTTATTGTATAGGTGAAATATTGCTCTGTTTGCAAGTCAGTTAAGGGCAAAACAGCCCCAGGTATCGGGAATCACAGGATACATTGATATGGAAGGTGAATAGATGAAAGTCTTGGTGGACCGGAACTGCATTGGTCTATTTCACGAAGAAAATATCAGAAGGTTCTATCTGATGTAATCCGAAACTTGATGTACTGGGGTTTAAACACTTAAGGGCTCAAAGAGAATCTGAAGCTGTGCCAATCATCGATCACTGTGTCAAATGAACCATTTCCTGAAGTTCTCACACACCTCTTATATCCTCCTGTTTTTTTTTTTTTTTTTTTAAGAAAAGAAAAAACTAGGCAGGAGTCCCATCTTTGCTGAAAATTTTCAAGAAACAGCAGAGTTGAGGCACTTCTGAGTTTGCAGAAGCTCCCTTCCTTGAGTAAGGCCAACTGTAGCCAAGTACTGCAAAAACATGATAAGTTTAGTCCTTCTGGTGCTAAATCCACCATGAAAAAGTCCTGTTATCGCTCCAACTGCAGAGCTGCCACATGGCTTAGTAAGCATCTTACCATGAGGATCATTGTAAAAATATCACAATACAGTTTTTGTAATTCCATAATCTGATATGCATCTGAGTTTAGTTCATTTCAGCCTGAAAGTGCTTTTTATGTAGGAATAAAAAGAAAATAGGACTGTATGTGACCGTGTGTGTGTGTGTGTGTGTGTGTGTGTGTGTGTGTGTGTGTGTTTCCATGCCATGTCTCCTGTGTTACCAGGCCTAGGCTTGTAGTCTCTTAATGAAATTAAGAAAGCGGTTTTCAAGCAATATTTGCCCTGATGCTGTCTGGCCGTGTGTTCCGTTGTCTCTGGCTTGGGTTCCGTTGCAGCTGTAGGGTCATAAAAACACTGAGCGCAGTAATAGGCCGCAAATGATGGAAAATGGCCGGCTGTACAGCCAAAGCACTTTCCAGAGAGCCCTCCTTCTTCTCCCCGTCCGGATCAGCGATGACAAGGCTCTTCCTAGGTGGCCTTGGGGATGATGGACTTCATATCCTCCAGCACCATTGCTCTGTACCTCTGTTCCAGGCCCTGCATGTACTCCAGGTGATCACTCGCTCTGAAGCCTTGGATGGGTTCCTCCTATCGGGAAGCAATACAGGGGCTCCGGTTTGTCGATGCGGGTGAAAAGACTTTCGATTATTTATTCAGTACCTTTAAGCTGCTTTAAAGCTAAATATAAACCTGGAATGCATAAAACTAGGCGTTTCCCTCCAGTGGTGAAATAATAATATTATCATCATCATCATCGTGATGCACGTTCCACTATTAACCATGCAGTAACGCACTCACGTTAATGAAAGCATCGCAGCTCTAGAGGGCTACTTCAGAATGGATGACTTTGTTTTAGGAACATTTTATGCGAGTCTTCAGGGCCACTTTTCATTCCGTACATGCAAAAAATGTTTTCCATTTTCAGCTCAACAAGGCGTCTTAAAAATACCAGTCCAGAGTTCCGCATCCTGGTTTAAACCAGAGAGATATCTCACGTGCACCAGGACAGCCATGAACAGTGTGTGACGCTAAGGATAAAGACTCTGAGATGGGATTTGAACCAGCAACCTTCCAATCGCTGGGCTGATGTCATCATTGGGCCCTTGGATGAGGCACATAACTCTGCTACAGAGACGCCGGCAGACCCTGCTTCCTGATCCTCATTCGTACGTCGCCTTCGCAAATAAACCACGTGATAAATAAATGTAATTCAATGCAGGGGGGACAGAGGGCACCGGCTGCAACGCAGAAGCTTAGTGCATCAGCCCGGCAAAACGCGCGGGGTGGAGTTTAACAAAGCACAACACCGCAGATGTCGCAGGAGTTCTTCGCTTAAATGCACGATGACAGTAACGACGCAGCAGGATGGAGCCCAGCTAAGGAAATGGAGTGTAATTTTAATAGTCAGCAAGTTCATTTAAAGTTTTGTAATTAGCTCTACTGCGACATGTCCACGCCGAGTATAAAAATAACGCAAATTAATAAAGCACCATAAGCATAAATTACACGATATTTCACACGGCACCACCATATCTTGAAAGTTTTTCGAAAGAATCCATCAGGAACAGATACGGTTCTCGGCGCACAACCGTACAGGGACTGCGGATAAAGATGAAAATTTGACGTTTATTCCAAAAAGCACAGATTTTCACCCTTTCAAAATAAAAGTGCATTTGCCGTCACCACTGGCAACATTCAAGAGAACTGCAGGTGAAAAGGCTCACGCGTGACCTTGTATGCGACGTAATTAGTCATCCAATTGACATGAAACGATAAACACAAGAAAATGAAGACCTCCGAACTTCCTCAGAGATTCAGCTTTTCTCACGGCTCTGATTGCAGCCATTCAAATGCCGGCATGAGGAGCCAATTGCTCTCGCTTCCTTATCTCGTTACCACCTGAAAAGCAGCAAGCGCGCACAATTAAACATTTAGCAAATTAATTGAAATGTAAATGGGAAACCAG
>JAODKF010000045.1:4552918-4566475 GCA_026779585.1 Mormyrus proboscirostris | reverse complement strand
AGATGCACCTGCGGGGGGGGGGGGGGGGTTGGTGGTGATACAGCGTATAGGGTGAATAATGAGCAACTGCCAGCCTCATTAGGACCAGACAGAACTATACAAACGGACTACCAGTTGGTACATAAGCTATTCTGGATAAAGGGCTTTAAAGGGGAAAGCTTAAGCTGGACCTGTGACCAGAAGGTTGCTGGTTCAAACCCCAGGGACAGCTGAGTAATGTTACCGCTCGGCCCGTGAACAAGGCCTGGAACGCCCAATTTCAGGGGGAAATGGAAATGTTTACAGAATGACCTCAAAGTTGGCCTATTAAACATGAGATCTGGGGAAACTCGTGGTGGGTGGACAGTCTGGCCTCTAATGCACTAGCGCAACTCCTGCCCTTGGCCCCCCCTCCCCAAAGCCGCGTGCCGCGTGCTCTACCAGAGCGGCGGCCCCCCCTCCATCAGCCGCTCAGACACCTCAGTGATGCCGCTAGCATTTCCAGAATGCAGTGCTCTGGCAACTATCGGGGGGGGGGCGTGCTTTATGGGGGTGAAGATAATGACTGTACTGCTGTAATCTCATCAAATCCAACATCTCCATTACGAAGACATGACACATTATGGGATCCTGAACACGAGCGACGAGAACGCAGACGCTGACACTGGTACGGCCCAAAACAAGCGCGCGGTTTTATTTGCTGTACGTCGGATATTTACAATTAAAGCAGCAGCACAAACCCAGAAGCAGGATTATAGCTGTATGTACCCTGGAACTATTTATACTCCTGAGACAAACCAGGTTTCTTGTAGCACTGCGCCTCATTGCTCCTACTTGATTACGCCTTAGCTGGGAAGCAGGGGGGCGGTAGGGACAGGCCATCCATCAGCTGGGGCAGGAGCGCTACAGAACGTTCCGGGACTCACCGAGTCGTGCAGCCTGGACGGCCAGAGGAAGGCGGATGCCAGCAGGCCGCCGAGTCTCTGCAGAAGGTTCCACGCCCGTCCCCCGTCCCCCCCCACCAGCAGGAACACGGTGGAGGCGAACCAGTCGTAGCCCGGGAAACGTTCACGGAGACAGTCTGAGGGAGGCGTCAAGGAGCTCTCCCAACCCGGTCTGTAGGGGGGGGGGGATCTACCTACTTACCTCGATCACACGCCCTGGTGGGTCACCTGATTGGGTCAGCAATGAAATATAGGTGCGGAATAAAGTGTGGAAATAAGGGGGAGAGTCCAACTGTACTCTAAAGATACACAGCTGTGACAAGTCCTGGGCTCGTTGCTGGGACAGAAATGTCTGACACCTCTGCACGAGGAGACACAAGTCCGCTTCAGAGTCTCCATCCAGCAGCCGCAAATGCTCACCGTACCTGCAAGGGGCACAGAAAGGGACAGGCTGGGGTGTAACTGGGCTGGGCGGCAGCTGCTGTAAACCTCTAAAGTCACAGGGACCAGGGGGGGGGACAGGGGAGACGTCACAGAGAAAGCAGTGCCACTCATGGGCACATTTCGGGACGGGCAGCAGAAGGCCTCCGATGGCTCCTGAGGCGTGAGAGTTACGTCGAGGGAGATGCCGTACACGACAAGAACCCAGATATGGAGACAAACAGAGACTGAGCCTCGGGAATCCTGGCAGATTGGCAGGACTACGAGACGAGAGCAGAGGATGTAACAGCGCCCTCAGGGTGTCAAGCAACTCTGTCATTTGTTTGTGGTTAGAGAGAGAAGATTTTTATTTATTTATTTATTTTTTTTTTTAACTTTTATCCATAGTGTTGCACATTTTTCCTTTTGACAGAGTACGGTCAGTCCCTGGAGCAATTGGGGGTTAAGGGCTGGGGGCTTTACTCGTGTACCCAAAGGTGACGACATTCTTTCAACACAGGCATCCGAACCCACACACCCTCCCTGAAAAGTAATGCTTTGCATGGTTAGGAGAGCTGGCCAATTGCTCCTGGAATCTATGTCCCACACAATTACCAGCCGATTACAGGTGGACACCCCCACACATGGCCACGCCCCACACTGGTATATACACATTAGACCTGCTGATTTAGAGCAGAGATGGCAACTAAGAAGACCAGAGACGAACAGGGAAGCCAACGGTGCGGCATGGAGTGAAATAATCACCCGTTTCAAAAGGAGACGACAATAAGCTGCTTACACTTTGCAATAAGATTCAGGAAAAGACCCTGGTTAACGTGTAACGACAACCTGCGACTCGCCGGCAGGAGGGGATGGAAGACGGAGAGGCTGGAGCAGACGTACCTGAGGGTTATCTGAACGCCCAGCTGCTCCAGCGGGGAAAGGGACTGGCATACGGCGCTGTTGGCTGCCGTGGAAGGTGTTAGAACAGGATCGGCAGTTGGGTCTGGTTGTGTTGGTCAGGCATTTAGAAACAAGACAGACACGCACCTCTTTGAGTGACACTGAAAAGGCGTAACGTCCAGCTTATCCAGCTGAAAGTACAAACTGTCTCAAAGGCCACATTCATCAAGCTCCACGTGTCATTATAAACAGCAGCAGATTCATCTGTTCAGAAAATCCAAGGAAGAAAAGTTTTCATTGCAGAAAAATTCTAAAAAAAAAATTCTAGAAAGCGCAAGATCATCATGAACTTGGACAGCAGACTGGATGCGATCCGGCAACATGATTTAGCGATGCTTTGACAATTTATATAGTTTCACATAAAAAGCTGATCATAAAGTTAACAGCAGCTGTAATTCAATGCAGTGAATCCATATGGGTACCGGGCTGCTCGGCTAACGGGCAGCAAATTGTCATTTTAAGAGTGCAATCAATACAAAGCAGTGGCTTCACCGTTTGAGACGTTACTCATCGCAAACTGACAGGGTGCTTGATAAACCCCCCTCTGAAAAGGCAGCCAGCACCATGCGGTAAGGCAGCGGCATGTTTAAATGTGGATAAACGCACGACGATTCACTGGTGGGGTATGAGTTACAGTACAGGGGGCTGGGGATTCCCGTACACTGGAACGAAGCAGCATTATGTAAAATGCGCTGTAGTGCTGCTTCGCGCCCACTGTGAGAGGATTAACAGCTACAGCACCCTCCAGGAGGGGGTGCCACTGCGTCACAGCAAACCCAGACAGGAAAATAATTTAAAAGAAAATCAAAACAAGGTGAGACCACTAGGGGGCGGGATGATCCAGATATGCCGGGGATGTTCAACCATTGTCTACAATGAGAGCCACTTCTACACAGTGGGGGCTGGAGAGGAATTAATATTATGTGGGGCTTCTTTTGGGTTCTCCTGCTGTTTTCCCTTCAAAAACATGCGAACTGGAGCTGCCAAATTATCCCTAGGTGTGACTGTGCACGTGAATGGTGAGTGTTTCCTGCGATGGGTTGGCGCCCCGCCCTGGGTTATTCTCTGCTTTACGCCTGCAGCTTCAGGACCGCCATGACCCTGCATAAGACAAGCGGATATTACTACCAGCAACTCGCTGGCGACCACTAAGACGCAAAAACGCACGATGGGAGAGGATGAAGGTCGACCACGACGGCGACTTTAGCGTAAGTGGTTCATCCGAATGCAGGTGCAGAGATGAGGTCGGAAGTCACCTTCGATGGGAACACAGCAAATCACCAAACATCGCTGTCTGCGTATGAAACCCCTCCGCCGGGGCAACGGGGACACGGCGTTGGGATTCAAGCCAGCGCCGCGTCTAATTTAAGCCACGGTGAGTAATTAAAAAGCAGGGGGAGCGGTTGGGGAGAGCGGACGTGGAGCTGCCGCCTCTGCCACCGGCATTGCGGCGTGACGGGGGGAGCGGGTCGTCACTTCCTGCCGTCTGACAGATGGGGTCACACAGAGGCACCATCATACAAACGGAGGGCGTCACCGCCTGCAAACTGCCGGTGACGGGTCTGGCTGAGCGAGGCGGGAAGCGTGGCCCGAGACGGCCCCTCCCTGACAGAGCGTTTCGGGGAGTATGAGAGGGGGAAGAGGGGGATAGAGCAGTGTGGGGCTGTGTCGGGGGGGGGTAGTGTCAGCTATACATGTAAAAAAAAAAAAAACATAAGAGAAGCTGATTGGCTGGTAGTGTCCCTCCCCCATGATGATGCGCTGGCAAGCTGTCTGCTGCCCCCCTTTGGCCGCTGAGGCGCGGCTCATGCTGTCCATGCATCTGTAAACACGGCTCTCCCACAAGGGGTCTCGAGACCTTTTTCATTTGCTATTCTTGCTGCGTTACCGCCATTTTTATCCATCCTAGCACTAGCAGAAGGCCTACTTCTGTGACTAAACTGAAATGTAGTTCCTGTAAGCCACTCTGTGCCGGTCATCCTCAAAGCAGGTGGGGGGAGGTGAAGGCCTGAGACATCCACTCAGACTGGGGTGTATAGCACCCCCTGGGGGCAGGGAGGCGACACTACACAGCTAATTATCACAACTGCATATCTCACATGCAGCACACATGCAGCACATGTGCAAACAAACAAATTCAGTCATGTGAATTGAATCTGTTTTAATGGAACTGAATCAATACACCATGAATGGAGACTTGGAAGGAAATAAATCTTCGACAGCTGTAAATTTGGCCGTATATTTCAGAATCAACGGAATAAATGGCGTTTTAGCAATAAGACATCGCATGATGTGTAATCGCCACAGTGATCACCATTTCGGTGCAACGGCTGAGCAGGGTCCCCTATGACGTGTAATTACCACAGTGATCGCCGTTTTGGCGCACCGGCTGTGCAGGGTCCCCTATGACGTGTAATTACCACAGTGTTCACCGTTTTGGCGCACCGGCTGTGCAGGGTCCACTGTGACGTGTAATTACCATGGTGATCACCGTTTTGGCGCACCACCTGTGCAGGGACCTCAAGGTCAGCTCCTTATTTGCTCTCATCCTGCCCACTGCCTACGACTGGCTGACGTAAACTGGTCATCATGCTATGCACCACGTCACACTTTAAACAGCGTTTGAAGTAAATAGTGATTAAAGCATATGGACATTGAAATACTGGTAAATAAGTTCATATTTTCGCTCCCATGAAGCTCTCAGCCATTCAAGAACACAGGGTACCTGATGCAGGTGTGCCGGGAAATTGGAGGGAGCGAAAATGTGGAATGCCTGGTCTGCTTCGGGACACAGACGAGCAACAGATCATAAGGCGACATCAGGATGGCTCAGTGATCAGCACTCACACCTCTGCACACACATTCTTACAGGGAGAAACAACCACAGACCACTGACGCAACGTGAGTTTTGCACTGCGCCGAGTTTCCACACACTGGGGAAGTGCGGGAAGCACGCAGCCCGCTGAGATCGCACGGCTGACTCCGCAAGGTAAACGAGATAAGCGGCGAGCGGCACTTTATTAATCCCCAGTGGAAATTGGGCTGCCAAACTAGGACTTTTATCAGCGTTTTCAAAACTTAATATAATTTATCAGGTTTTTGATAAGGGCCAGAGGCCCTTGTCACAGATACGGCACACGGGGTAATGCAGGGTACTCCGTAAAGCTGCTGGGTCCTGATGTTTGACCTTTGGGCAGCGTATTTAACCTCAAGGGACGCGTGAGAAATCAGCAGACGTGCAAGTTAGTTTAGATAAACGACAGCTTTGCACAGCAATAATAAATAAGAAGCTTTTTTTTTTTTTTTTCCCTCTTTCATAACAAATAACGTCAGCGTGAAAAGTGGAATTCAATCTCCCAGCACCAGTGAATTATTAGCCACGAGGACATCCGAGGGACGCCGGTCCCCGGAACGACCTTTGAACTCGGCTCGGCACTCACCTCTGAACTCCGCCACCGGGAAGAAGCGGTCAGCCGTGGAAGCAGAGAGGTGCAGTACGGTCTTCTCCAAAAGGTCGGCCAGCACTGTGGGGAAGGGCAGACATCTTTGTGTTTACACAAATCCAAGGTCTTTAACAGCAGTAAGCTGTTGTTACTGAGGCACGCGAGTCTCCGCCGTGCACCCCCCGCCCCCCCCGGTGTAGGGCTGGCTCAATACCGACCAAAATAATTGAAATTATTATTATTACTTTTTGCCATAACTGCGTAGCCCTACCCTGCTGGTAGAGTGATGTTAAGGTAATAATCCGTCTAGTCAACCGAAACAAGGAAGAGCATGCGAAGGGCTTTCCTCATTTCCTGCTTCTAACAGCGCCGAATGCCTTCCCCTCCATGTTCTTCTGATATGAAGAACGACCCGGGACTGACGAAACATGGCTGCCAGCTTTCCTACAGCACCCAGGAGCACTGATCCCCGGCCGAGCCGCGCGTTTGATGGGTGAGGCAGCATGGTAGTGGGGGTCATCTCTGTCACACCGTGGCCTTAACAAAAGCGGCCCCGACCATGCTGTAGGAGATCATTCCCAGATTCCGTCAGACGGTGTGAAGGGGCTGCAGCTTCAGTGCACGGTATGATACTGAATAAATGAATAAATGAATAAATAAATAAATAAATAAATAGCTGTGGGAACACGCAGCTAGTCTAAAATCATGCTCTGCATTTGCTCTGAATGCTGCACCGGTTTCAGTCTCTGATGTGCCATCGTTTGCTGTGCTTTGTGTGAGGCAGGTGTGAAGACAGACCGCTCTCTACTCTGACACACTCCTCTCAAATCTGCCAGAGGTTGAATTTCACCCTGCAAAGACCCTCGTGCCAAACTATCTGTCTCTCCCCCATTTTCGACACTGGAAGAGAACGTTCGGCATCCCGAGCTCACGGGCGACGCCATCTCAGGCTGACCTGGCTGCGTGGCTCCAGATCCGGTGGACGTTAGGGATTCACAAGGCGTCGGAGAGGGAACGCAGACAGACACGTTTATTTCACAACCTCAGACAGACTGACCGGGCAAACACGGATTAAAAAAAACCCACTGCACACAGCCTGAGAGAATCCATTTATGAAGGCAGCCAGACACATCCTGGAAGAGCGTAACTGCGAGGTTCCCATGATACCTCGTCAAAACGGCGCGTCAGGCTGGAGCAGGTCGGCCCGGAACCTTCTGATAAGAATAACCAAATAAGACGACTTCTGAACAAATGACTCCTTAACATTGAGGGGAGTAAAAATCATTTTCTTACTGAAGAAAGTGAGATTGCTGGATTATTTTCTAACAATGCAGTAATAATATTGAACAAAGGCTGAATGGAAGAATTTCTATAATCCTAAACTATATTTCATATTTTGACGTATCACGATTATCTTCTTCCTACATCATTTATTTAACACCTTCTGCATTGTCAGACTTTCACGTTATGAGACGCGGGTTAATAATGCGATGGCATCACTCGTAACGGGCTGTAAAATCCCAGACACACACCGCTCTCTGTTATGAGGCCGGACTTGCTGGTCATGACCTTCGAGTAGATCCGCCTGCAGCCGATCATCCAGTCGCGGTCGGTGGGCCTTGTGGAGGTGAGGAAGGCACCCATCTCCGAGTCTGGAAGACAGAGAAGGCGCTACCGGGCTCCATGCTTAATATCCGGTGGGCCGCCTTACCTCCAGCAGTAAGGCCTTACTTTAGCGTGCAGAAGCCCCCCCCCCCGAGGCAGCGACACTTTTCATATCACTTCAAAGGTCAACGGAACGACAGAAACACAAGGCGCAGCCTGGACTTCATTAGCGCTGCCAGAGAATTTACTCTGCAGGTTTCCCCACTTGTAGGAAGCCATTATTCTTTATTCATCTGAGATTTGCATTTCTTCCCTGGCTCAGCATACATCTGTTAAAGCATTACGGTGGCATCACCATTAATTAACCTGGAAATCATGCTTTCAAGAAACAGATGCCAAATACCAATTAAATCAGTGGATGTATCCCCTGTCTTGTACCTTATACTTCCATTGGATAAGCGACAGAAAAATGGACAAATGGAACGATGGCTGGCTGGCTGGCTGCATGGATGGATGGATGGATGGATGGACGGACGGACGGGATCCATACCCAGTTTGGTGTGAGGCGTCTTCGGAGCCTCTGGAAAGTAACACTTGGGCAGCGGAAACGATGAAAACATCTTCCATGGATATGGGTCATTGCCCTAAAAACATGAAATATAACATTAACACCAACAAACGTGACTGTTCTGCTTCCCGTGATTCTGGGAAGCCGCTACCTCAGAGTTAAGAGATGCCCCCATTCTCTCAATAGAAGCCCCTAATGCGTTGTTAATAAGTCAGCAGGCTGATATTTAAATAAGTTATATACACAAATGGTAAGATTGTGTTGTTTAAATATGATTTTAATGAGGGCAAACAGGACTTGCAGAAATGCACACGAAACTGCACAAGCCGAGGGCGTCGAGCAGCGCGGCACTGCACAAGCCGAGGGCGTCGAGCAGCGCGGCACTGCACAAGCCGAGGGCGTCGAGCAGCGTGGCACTGCACAAGCTGAGGGCAGGTTCAGCTCAGAGTCCCTACGGCAGAGACAGCTGCCCAGCACCACCTTCACTGCAGATTACAAAACGGTAATGCACGGAACGGCATGGGCAGCCATGGGGTGAAGGCGAAGCAGGAGGACTCTGAGGCACCTGGGCCTGCGTTCCAGCATAATCAAACCATCTTTGTACTTTGCTGTTGCAGTATAACATACTAAGATCACCACACTCCTGTTGTAGTATAAAATACTAAAACCATTATGCTCCTGCTGTAGTATATAATACTAAGATCGTTACACCGCTGCTATAGCATAAAATACTAAGATCGTTACACTGCCGCTGTAGTATAAAATAACACTGCTGCTGTAGTTTAAAATACTAAGTTTGTTACATTGCTGTTGTAGTATAAAATACGAAGATCATTATGCTGCTGTTGTATTATAAAATACTAAGATTATAAATAAATGTGAAAAAATAAACAGAACAGTGGCCTTAATTTTAATTAAGGTTATTAAAGTTATTAGTTATGCAGGCCCTGTTACAGACCAGCATCACGTCCCGGATGTTCCTTGTCTTGTGCCCTGCGTTTTCTGGGACAGCCGCCAGGGTCACCGTGACCCCGCGCTAGCTTAGCGGTATCGATGATGAATGGATATACATATAATACATTAATTTACAAACCCGCGTAGTCGTGTGTAATTGAGTTAATACTCTTTCTGGAACATTTCCACAACAATACCTTCACATCAGTTGCCACTATCTGCAAATGGTTAGTCTTATGCAATTAATCACTCTCTGTACAGTGCAAACAAAGGACAGCAAAATATCACCCTCCCCACTGGGGCGCACACATAATAAGGGTAAACGGGGGACAGTCACAACTTCCTGGGAATATGGAACTTATCCTTTGACTGTCTCCATGACAAAACTGTGAATATTATTATTAATGGCTCAGGGGGCTTGGATGCAAATGCTAGCCACAGGAAGCCTTTTCAAGCAAACACTGAATGCAGGGAAAGAAACAGAGGACATTCATTAAGAAAATGAGCGGAATATTCAGTGCCGGACTCTTGCCATTGTTATATTCTAATAAGGAGCTGTTCCTCCGTCTCACTGCCGCACAGAGAATAAAGGCAGGCAGCCCTGTGTTTCTTGCACTTGGTCTGCGATCACATAGAGATTTGCTACTAAACAACAGCCCCCTGCTGGGAGAAGCTCAAAAACAGCACAGTGTTGAGAGCAGCTGTTGCGGTTAGGATTGGGAAATGATGCAGACTGGATGTGATTTGTAGGAATAAATGTGCACCAGGCCATGAAAACCAGAGGGGACACACAGCGATACGCGGGCGGGGAGCGTAGATATTCATAACAGAGCAGACTGACCTTCTGCAAGGCCCGTGGAGGCAGCCTGCGTTCATTCGGCCCGCCCACCACCAACATGCGGACTAGGATATGGTTCCTCTCAACGGAGAGCCCGTCTATGATAAAATCTCTGTGGGAAGAGAGACAGAGCCAGCATGGGATGACCGGCGATGACATCAGTGCCACCAATGAAACCACTGCGGCTGACCTGTGGGTGGCGTAGTGGTTAAAGAAGTGTTTCTGTTTTCCAGTATAAGCTATTAGCAAGCTTTTATCTTTGAGGGAGTAACCTTAGCCTGATAAATTCTGTGTCACGGACAAACAAACAGTGACAAAAACAACCATAATCACCATAATACTGCCGTTAAAAGGCAAAACGCCATAACCCCATAATCTTCTTAAAATGTAATGTTCAAAATTGGATATTTTAGGCTCTGTTATATCTCGAGACAAGATACACGAGCTTGACTTCGCTCACCAACTATAATTTACCTACTAAACATAAGGGCTGGACTTTTTCTCAGTTATAGTGTCGGCATAGTTACTGTATTCACCCTTCTTAGGGCAGAATAGAGACTGATAATTACTGTAACTTTGGAAACTTATGTCAAAGGAATAGAACAGGCTAGAGGAATTCACACGGAGGACTCTAAATCCGCACTTTAAATCGGCAACCGGTGAAGAGGACAGCGACACCTATTAGTGTCGGTCGCTTTGAATCTTCCTCCAAGAGCAAAAACTATGACATGGTTACAAAGCCAAGTAGTTTTTCTTTTTTTATTATTAGACAGTAAAATGTGAGAATCATCCAGCTACTTTCTGAGCCCAAGAGGGAAAAAACTCGGGGGAAGAAAAGGGCAAAGCTTGGGTTTTTATTCAAGCTACCATCCTTGAATATACTCTGCTTATAATACAGTATAAGCAATAGCTTATATTATTCAGCCAACAAAAAAAGAGCTTAATTTCCGCCCAGGAAGTATCTCTGTCTGTCAACCTGTCTTCTCTACTATCTGTAGAATACAAAATGATTTATACATCGTGGAGCTCGTCAATAACAACGGCAGAGCAGTACATTAAAAACCCACAGAGGGACGGAGAGACTTCAAAGTCCTGGAGGAGCACTTACTCTCCGACTGTAGATGGAGCCACTGTGTTGTCCTTCTGACCTTGGAGTAACATCTCAGAGACTCTATACTGCGACTCCAGAAGCAGGAGGGAGTCCAGGCTGCAGATCATCATGCTCAATAACCTGGAGGTTAAACAGCATATCAAACAGGTGAAGTCGATCCGGCTCTAAGCATAACTGGCCGTATTTGTACAAATTAAACTATTCTATCAAGCAGTTTTTGAGTTAACGTATCAATGTCCAAGGTCAGCTTTATCTGCCTGTAAGACTTTTCATTTATGCTATCGAGAAAACAACACATACAGTGAAAATGTGTTATATAAATTCAGCAAGCAAATAAACTTAATAGCTGACAGCTGTGTTGCAAAACAGGTGTCTGAATGGATTCCTTCGCTGGAGCCTTGGCAACGTTTGGACTGGAGATAGCTTTGTGGCTACAAAGACAGAAGCAGGACCCCAGAGCTGTGCCCAGTCAGCCTTTCTTCACAGATAGTATGAAAGCTGTAATCATGTCCTACTTTCCTGACTTACTTCCCAGTAAATGAAATGCTTCTACAAAGGACTAAACTGAAAGTGTTCTGCATAAAGAAAACAACGTCGTAGCAGGGCTGGGAAAATGGATTTCAGCGTTCAACAAACACGCGGCGACAGGCAAAGCCGGGACGAAGCGGTACGCTCGCCATGTACCTGCACTGA
Organism: Mormyrus proboscirostris; assembly: GCA_026779585.1. Taxonomy (NCBI): domain Eukaryota; kingdom Metazoa; phylum Chordata; class Actinopteri; order Osteoglossiformes; family Mormyridae; genus Mormyrus; species Mormyrus proboscirostris. Next base: position 4,554,957 of record JAODKF010000045.1, on the reverse strand, counting down.
GAACAAAATCTGACACGAAGCGGACAGTCTCGCTGAGGATCTACGGCCAGACGTGCCTGTGAAGGAGGACAGCTCCTGTGCTTTTGCTGCCACTAATCTCGCTGCCTTCCCCAATACACTGGTACTAACTACCACTCTGGTCAGCACTAGTAAACCTGGGGAAGCACAGTTTTTATAGTGAATATGGCAAGAGACCTTACTGAGGTGACGGCTTACAATGAAATCAATATGATTTTTTTTTTTCCCCTGGATCTCAAGAGACTGCTGCTGCTGTTATTATTATTAATAAATAATAATAATAATAATAATAATAATAATAATAATAATAATAATAATAATAATAATAATAATCAATAACAGTCAAAGGGGGCACAGCAGTGTGGTGGTTTTGCACTGTTGCCTCACACCTCTGGGATCGGGGTTCAAGTCTCTGACCCGACTCCACATGTGTGACCTTTTGCAGTTTTTAATGGACCTTCTCCTGGGTTCCCCCCACAATCCAAACACATGCTAACGTGATTCGAGTTGCCAAATCGTCCCTAGGTGTGAATGGTGAGTGTTCCCTGCGGGGGGGGGGGGGGGTCCGCGCCCCACCCTGGGTAATTTCCTGGCTTGCACCTGTAGGTTCCCGGATAGGCCCTGCACCCCCAGACCCTGCGTAGGACAAGCAGCTATGGAAAACACATAGATAATAATGATGATAATAAAATCAAATCATAGTTTATCAAACACCCAGCAGTAGATGCAGGCATTAAAATGCACTTTGCATTTCACATCCATACTGTAACAAACATCCAAACATACATATTGTATAATATGCAATAAATGTATAATATGTAAATATATAAATAGTACAAAGCAAATTGTGCAAATTGTCATACTAATAGCCTGATGGACTATTGAGCTATTTATAATATGCAAGAATTTTTAATCACCAGTGCCTGAGATATGGCAAAGACAAACCGCTCCAAGGGGCCTGCTTCATGTCAGTTCGACTGGGTGACCAGGAGAGGGCGCTCTTAGTTCCAGGCCTGTTATGGACACTCAGTTCGATAATGGCTCTTCGTAATTGCACCGCACGAAACACACACGGTTTCCTCTCTCTCTCTCTCTCTCTCTGTCCGTCTCAGCTCTCCCGTCTCTCACAGAGAATCGTTCCCAAAGCGAAGGCTGCTGTTATTTCATTTATGTGAGCTGTGATATTAGTTCTGCATAACGACTCATCTAAACCACGCCGTGCCGATTTGTAAACAGGGAGCATTGCTCTCCAAAACAAGCCTTCCTAATTGATCCATTTTGCATATTCCACTGCACAGACTCATCCAGAGGGACGCGGCTTCTTCTCCTTAATCTGGAGGCTCAGCCCCCTCCTGACTTTTACTGCTCAACTTCTAACTTGGGCAAAAATGCCAAAGGATTAATTTTTATGTAAAAATGTACACCCGTTGCACAAACTGCATATTAATCATATAGGAATTCCTTTTCTAACAAAGTGTTTTTATATGACTTAAAATTTTGCTTCTATGAAGAATATGCATACTAGGCATATTTGCAAGTATCATCGTATTAAACGGGCAAGCAGCTATTTGCTATTTCCCAGTAATGGCCTCGCATCTGTGATTACTCTGCTGAAATATATGGGCTGCACATAAATACTGTGATCCTTAAATCTCAGCTCGATTTACAACCAGTCAAGGTAAGAAAGGAGCAACAATTCATTAAGAAAAAAAGAAGAAAAAAAAAGGTACAAATCGCAGTAATTTATTCACTTAGCAGTTTGTGTAATCCTGGAGTGTACATGGGGGGTGGGGCCACAGGGCCACCAGCCCCAGCTGATAGGCTCCCAGAACCCCCCTCATGTCACTCACCAAATAAAAACATCTGATTGGCTAATAAGATGGGCACTGTTGTAAGATTTACGGCCTATTTTATGCATCTCACCTTTTTTTAAAAAACGGGGCCCAGTCCGATTCCTCGACCTGTCCACCACCTCTACAAATGTTTTCTCTAGAGGGCACCAGATAAATATGACTCACACA
>JAODKF010000045.1:4494760-4537307 GCA_026779585.1 Mormyrus proboscirostris | reverse complement strand
CAGGGGGCAGCTAATTCAGCGCCCGGGGAGCAGTGCTTGGGGACGGTACCTTGCTCAGGGTACCTCAGTGGTGACTGACACACCTATGACACACCTGTTTGAGAAGACGTGCGATTTCTGGCCTATTAATGTCAAACACAGCAGTTCCTGCAGGGAAGCTCAGCTTCTGCACCAGGAAGTCAGACTCCAGGCTTTCGGCTGTGTGTCAAAATAAAAGAGGTTTGAGATTTGAGCTGGGGAGGTTGTCATATAGCTCAATCAGCTATATGCACCTTGACACAGCACACAGTACTGCTGCAGTGCGGCGACTCGCGGTGTACTGGCTTGTCTCCGCAACTTGAAATTGATGTTGGTATTGACACACTGTAAAAAGAGCTAATGACCAGCTGACGTGAACAGAGTATTACACACAACTGCCAATGCACTTCATTACAGTGGTGAGCAACACATCACTTTATTCCCAGGAATACAACTAAAACTGAGGAAACTGAAAAAGAAACACAAGACTTTACCCAGACTAGTATAAATCTCTCTGGTTACGTTCAATGGGGAAGATGAAAAGGTTTTCGCAAAGAACCTCAGGACTTTTTCCTAAGGAGAAGAAAATGAAACAAGTTAAAGATTTGGTGAATTTTACAAAAAAACAATGCGCACGTCCTCACAAAGGCAAAAAGTTACTCGGAAACAAAACCAGCTAGGTGGTATGGCCAGGGGCCTGTGTCACAAAGTCTGATTTCCTTGCTTAACTGGATAACTGGTCAGATTTAAGGTACAGTTTAAATGGACTCTATCCTTGTCCACTTACATTTAGCCCAGAGGCCCCAGACTACCTTAAATCTGCCTCCGTGATACAGCTTCCTGGTTATAAGTGAGGTGTAAATACTAGAACTCGTGGCCATAAGTGGAAATTAGCGGGAGTCCATTTTAAAACAAATTTGAGAAAGCACTTCTTTACACAGCATGTAGTTAGAGTATGGAATAGTCTCCCTGTTAGTGTAGCGGAAGCGAAACTCTGGGTTCCCTTAAATGAGAGCTAGATAAGATTTTAACAACTCTGAGCTATGGGCCGAATGGCCTCCCCTCGTTTGTAAATTTCTTATGTTCTTATGTAAACAGCCCTGCCCATCGGGGAGCACTAGGGGGCACTGCTGGGACTCCCGTTGACCCTACAGCCGCCCCCGGCCGGTCACTACAGTCCCGTCAGGGCCCGGCTTACGCTGAGCTCTGGGTCCGGGTCGGCCAGGGCTGCGGAGAGGCTCCTGCGCAGGCTGCTCCAGCTCTCGCAGGCCAGCACGTCGGATGGGGGGGCGGCGTAGAGCGCTTGCAGGGCCTCCCGGCGCACCTGCTGACGCAGGACATGCTTACGCACACGTTGCCGTGGGACCAGCCCAACCGGAGCGGCCCTGCTTCCTGTACCTCTTTGGGTTGGGCCTGGTCCAGTTTCCCAGCGACGGCCTGCAGCTGCTCCTGCTTCATGAACCCGTACCTCTGTGCAAAAAAAAAAAAAAATAAAAATGCTCTTTGCCTCCTTTTGAACCATAACGACCGTCTGCGGTTGTAATACCACTCAATGCATCAACTGAGAGATTTAACTGTTTGCAAAAAAAAATAAAATAAATTAATAAATAAAAAACTGTTTAAGTGCTTGCAAAAACATATAAGGAAGAACTTTTGGAGATATAAATTTTCAATAATGACAGTTTTATAATGTATGAACACAGCAGATATTATCAAAGTAGATTCAAAGATTTGTGACTCAAATTGTGCCAAATTTCGAGTGAAGGCCACAAACCTGTATGAATTTAGTGAAAATAAAACAGTACACATGTGTAAAGCTGCAAGTGGATTTGGATGAAAGTACCTTCTAAGAAAAAAAAAGAAACTAAAAATTATAATCAGAACAATGAATATAAAGTGAACAGCCCAGAGTAACTCAGACTCCATCCATCCATCCATCCAGGCTGTGAGGCGGGGTTCATTTTGCTGAGGATGTGCATGAACCCAGTTACCGACATGTAATCCAATGCAAGCACTAACTTAGCAGAGCCCCAGATGTGTGAAATCACAGGTCCCACAGGTCCCACAGGTCCCACAGGTCCCACAGGTACACCCCCCCCCGGCACACTTCCCTTAAGATAAATGAATCCCCCCAATTCCTTTTATAGGCCATTTACAATAAGCAGGAAATACAGAAGAACAAGCCAGGGCAAAATGCTTAAACTTTACACCCCAATTATTTTCTCTTCACTGACTCCCTACGGGCAGGTGAATCGAGTTCTAGTCCTTAATCCTGGCTTTTTGGGTCATCGGTGGAGAACAGCCACATCCAGCAACTCACTCATGAAGAACTACATCCCATCTTACAACCCTTCGATCGCCAAGGTGACGACAGCTGAAGATCCCTCCTCCACATGAAAACAACTTTAATTACAGATGTTTCCTGTTTGTGGTTCCGCGATGGATGATTGAGCTACCCATGATAAAAGTCCGTGTCAACCTCAGAGAAACATCTAAACATGTTTAAGCATCTTAGCACCTTAACATCGTTTCCAACATCTAAACTAGTTCATCCAACTACTGATCTGCTCTGTCCTGGATGGTCTTATATGCAAAACAGCAGCTTTGAATTAATCAAACGATGATCCCATACTGGATAAACAGCTGGACGGTAGATGTACGGACGTTCTCCTGACTGCATACCTGACTGAAGGATGAGTCACTATCAGAGCAGTTGTCGATGTAGTGGCCATCTAACTGCTCACGGTTGCTCCTCCTGTGCATCTCTTCCTTCTTCAGCTGATCCTCCTCAAACTTATTGATTAGTGACTCCACCACCACCATCATAGTGTTCTTCAGTGTCTGCATCATGTGTTTATATCTAATAGGAAGAAACAAGTCAAACATTAAGGCATAAAACACTATTCATTATTACATCCTAAGTCTTCAGCTTTATATCACATCACAATGAGAACTTGGATTTATGTGGACACAGGACAAACGCAGTTTATTTACATATCTGAGGGTGATTCTTTAATGAGGCTGAGCCACTTACTCGGCCGATTCCCGAGCCCTCCTCGTGACGTCATGCACCTGCGTGTCCTGACCCCATGCCATCGCTTGTCCCTCCATCCGTGCGCATCCCTCGATTTCTTCCTCGATGACCCTCCCCAGGGCGCCCTCGATGTACCGCCGCAGGTACTTAACCAGCTCATAACTGCCCAGAGACACATCGGTCAGTCGGGTGCGCAGACACGTTTCCCAGCTCAGACAGAGAAGCGGGGAGGGGCCCGTACTTGTGGAAATTCTGGTCCGTCTCCTCCAGGTGCAGCAGCAGCTCCTCGGCGCACTCCACGGACGGCGCCCCCCGGATGCGCTCCTTGACGCTCCTCAGCAAGCGCCGCAGCAGCGTCTCCAGCTCCTCCTCGTCTTCGGCCGACAGCTGAGACATGGCGCCCTCATTTATTCTTGGCGTTCTATTTAAGATGCTTCAGAGGCTCAGGCTGAAGCTCGGGGAGAAGAAGAGCAGCATAGCCAGCTTCAGGCAGGGATCTGCGACACTGGCGGGCAGTATTAACGTCACGCAACTTATCTAGGCACAATTTTAATACACTTTTGTTTTATTCTTGAAAAGTCTGTTGCCACAAAAGATTTCATATTGAAAATAACTCTACCACCTTGTGCACAAGTAATTGTCAATACATATACAAGACAAACCTATTTATTAAAAATAACAAATCAGTAAATGTATATGCATTCCAGCTAAAATGCAAGCTGATACTCACAGTTTAACAGCCCGAGTTAGCTTTTTAATTTTACCTCGCAGTGTTTATTAACCACCCCACTCACAATACGTTTTTCTGGTTTACGTGTCGAGAAAACTGCTCTCTTTTAATGCCATAGTAAATATGCAACCACTTGGCATCCACTTACCATGCAGGGAATACAATGCTGCAAAGCAAATGTAAAAAAACGCACGACCTTGTTGCTTTGAGTCAAATCTCTATGGAAACAAGGAAGTGGATACTGCCGCATAGCCTTATGGGATATGTAGTCAGTTACTGTTGTAACAGCATTAAAGAATCACCGAAATGGAATGAACTTACATATATTAAAAGCCTATTGATTCGTAATTATTTTTGTACATGGGGAAAAGTCTTGTGCAAAGCATCTAAGATTTGTTTTACCTAATGAAATGACGCTCGAATGAAAGTCACGTGATCGCAGGTTCTGCCTGAAAATCTTCCGGGTGAGCCCTACCGATGTCAACTCGCTGGTGAATTAGAGCGCTCCGTAAACGTCGGTAGAGAAAATTATGTAATTTCTTAATTTGTAATGTTTAGGATTTTAGTCTTTACGTAGCTCAGCGGTTAGTCATAGTTACAGAGCTAGTCGGTATTGTAACCCCTAACATATCTTACTAACAGGTGTAAAGTACTAGGGAGGGATATGGCTGCTGTTGACAGCTTCCAGCTGCTGTACAGAGAAATTGCTCGTTCGTGCCATTGTTATGTAGAAGCGCTGGCCTTGGTGGGCGCCGTTTACACGACCAGTAGGGCCGTCGTCTTTGCCAGGGACTGCTACAGCTTGATCAGGCTGCATTTCCTTCCGCGGCTGATGCACAGCGGGGATCTTTTGCGTCGATTCGGCGAGTGGGCTGTTATCGTGGGTACGCTCGATTCGTCCAGTAACCATGCGCCTACAACATGCTAATTGTGACAGTCAATCATTTATATTCCAAATGCGAGGCCTTCGGGGGTACTGTGTATGCTGATTATATATTAGTCGGGTGCTGCAAATGGGGGGCTTAAAGAATTGGAACATAATTGTATTGGTCTGGGTACGTGGCCCAATATGATATGAATCATGGGGCCCAAAATCTCTAGAAGTGCTCCGGTTTAGTCTTAAAGCTATGATTCCTTAAAGGATGGAAGTTTTAAAATTTTATCTAGGCCGTAATTGTAATATACATTGGGGGGGGGAGACATATCTCCCCTAATATTCGGATGTATATTATAATTATGGCCTTGGTTCCTCCTCCATGGCTATGGTCTTGCAAGCATGTTGATACTCATAGCAGTGATGTGACTCGGGGTTTGTGTTGGCGATGGTTGCTGAGCAGTGTCCGTCTCCACTTGTTAAACACAGGTGCCTCTGAAGATATAGCGAAGGCGTATGCGGAGGAGCTGGCGAGGAAGGGCGTCTGCATTATCCTAATCAGCCCCGACGGTCGGGCCGTGGAGGGCACAGCCAAGGCTATCGCCGATTCTCACGGGGTGGCTGCCTTGTCGGTGCAAGCAGACTTCAGCGAGGGACACGCCGTGTGCCGGCCTATCAGAGATGTGCTTAAGGACAAAGATATAGGCTTCCTGATAAACAGCATGGATGTGTCCTTGGGCTGCCCGCAGGCCTTCGCTGGCCTGCCAGAGGACCACCTGTGGGATGCCGTCAGCAGAAACGTGGCGGCTGCCACGCTACTGGCGCGCATTGTGCTCCCGGGCATGGCGGAGAGGGGCAGGGGGGCAGTAGTTAATATCTCGTCCGGACTGTGTTGTAAACCTACTCCCAACAAGGCAGCTTTTACAGCAATTACGGTCAGTACATTGTAGCCTTTAAAAAACCACGGGTATTTCGGTTATAAATGGGGTCTGTGTTATGGAAGGCGGCTGTGGTGTCGTGGTTACGGTTGGCGGCCGTGGTGTCGTGGTTACGGATGGCGGCCGTGGTGTCGTGGTTACGGATGGTGGTCGTGGTGTCGTGGTTACAGATGGTGGCTGTGGTGTCGTGGTTACGGATGGCGGCTGTGGTGTCGTGGTTACGGATGGCGGCTGTGGTGTCGTGCTTACGGATGGAGGCTGTGGTGTCGTGCTTACGGATGGCGGCTGTGGTGTCGTGCTTACGGATGGCGGCTGTGGTGTCGTGCTTACGGATGGAGACTGTGGTTTTCAGATTAATCATTCTCAGAGTAACGCTTTTGCTCCTAGGCCTACTTGGACCACTTCAGCCGAGCACTGCATTACGAGTACCGACACAGAGGGGTCTTTGTACAGAGCCTGATCCCATTCCGGATCTGGTCCCAGGAGGGGGGAGTCTCAGGCAAAGGCGGGCACAGTGGTGGGTGGCTGGAACCTCAGCCTCAGGTGTATGCCCGGCACGCCATCTCCACTCTGGGCATTTCCCACAGGACAACGGGATACTGGCCACATTCACTGCAGGTACATCAGATGATGCCTTTGGGAAGGGAGGTCTGGAGGTCAAGGGTCAAAATTGGAAAAGGTTTGGTCCTAGAGCTAAGCTAAGCTAAAAGCAAGGCTAGGCTAAACATTATTGCTGTATCAAATGAAGTGCATGAACAAGTTTGATAATAGATACACCTGTGAGTCCGTGGGCTTGCAATATGAGAACCACCTTTCTCCAACCTGATTTGGTTCTTCTGTGAAACAGCAAATCACCCAGTATGGTTATTTGGGACTGCACTGCACATCTCAGGGAACAGTGCTGATCAGAACGAGTATTGTAATCTGTTTTTTGTTGTAAACGAATCTCTCTTTTTGTTTTTCAGTTATGGCTTGTTCAGTACATGCCTGAATGGATTTGGGTTTGGGGAACACGCATGTTCTCAAGAACACAGTAGGTCACCCGTTCCTAGCTTTCCAGCCCGGTCATCTGATGTGAAACACTTCAAGTTCCAGTGAAAACAGCAACACAGCCATTGTGAACCTAAACTCTAAAGCCTTGCATGTGAAATGTTAGACACCTTGACGTTTGTTTGTGTCTTAAAATCTAACAGTTCAATGGTACCTCATACTTTTGGCCGAGGCCGTTTAAGCCGAATGTAAACACTGAAAAGACCTGTTACCTTCAGGATAGTGATTAATGTAAAGTTTGTACATTTAGATATAGTGCTTTGGAATGTCTCCCATCGGTTGCTGTGATGTTTTTGGTGCACAGGGTCAAAGCAAAGCCGTCTTGCTGAAGCTTTAAAACACTGTTTTCTGCAAAATGTGATTGAAGTGACAAAGTGTATAGTTTCTTTAAGGAACCGTGTTTCTGCTATTTCTTGCTATTATAGTAATTTGGGTAGGTTGCGTTGTAAACAACCCGTCCTGATTATCAACCCCTTTACTAGGTGACAGTATTCTAATCGGTGGGCTTTACTGACTTGCTGTTGTTTATTAGTGCAATTCTGTATAAAATTCTTACAATATTTCTAGCCACCAGTGTTGGCTTTAGTTGGTAGAGGGTACGTGGTTGTGGAGGTAATTTGCAGTTTTTCCCCCATTGTCCTATTTTTCTTCATGACATATTTGTTTTTGTGGTTGTGCATCTGAACACAGCTTGGATGTGCCTGATGAAAACTGTATGAAGAGTGCAAATAAAAGTATTTTGGTCTTCCTTGAGTTGTGTAGTATTTTTTGTCAAGATTTTTAAGTGATGCAACATCTGGATTTTACATAGATGGCTGTTTTTTGAAAGTAAAGGCCTTCCTCTCGTAAAATGTGATAAACGTGACCAGGATAGGGTAGCTGTTTCTCCCGCAGAGGATTGTCATTCACAACTGCCGGTTTTTGACCTCTGGTCCATTTCATCCACCACTGGTTCCTGTTGGGTTAAAGCCCACCCATTGTGGATGGATGTTGTCTCTTTTGCCGAAAGGGAGCCTCCACGGTAATAAGAGGGAGGGCTGAATATTCTGTCATACATCTTCTGCCTAAGGAAGGACTCTCAGAGCTGCGTGTTGGTCCAGCGTACTGTTGAGCACAGAGGCGACTTTGGGTAAGTGCTCAATACAGGAACGAACAGGAAGAATTCAATCCGCGGGTTAAAATGATGATAAAAAATGCTGAGGGTCGTAAGTGTCACTGAAACTTTTTAGACTGCGTATTTTGCTTGATGAAAATAACTGGAGACAATTTATTTGAAAGTTTACTTATGAATTGTTCAGATACATTTTCTTATTAACAAGCCGGTTATGTACAGGGAAATGTTCCAAGGTATTTTAATAAAACTTTTATCAGACAGACCATGTAATTGAATATAATTCAATAAGCAACCATCAATTAGATTATAATGTTTTATAAAGCCCCTATATGCAAACTTAAAATCAAAGATTACTGGCAATATAATGTTTTTGGAGTGCAAAAAAGTCTAAAATGTCAGATGCACCTGTGCAGTGTTCTGTATTTATGTTTCTGTAAAATGCCATTAATAAATATGTATAAATACATTAAAATGCCATTAATAAATATGTAAACCATTAGCGATTACTCTGTCTTTTTGCTAAGTCATGACTATGGGAATCGTTGATTAATATAAACTGATTTGGAAGAGGACAGTGACAGTCAGTGCATGAATGTGCTTCTAACATTTCTCTGTTCACTCAGACAGTTGTTGTTTGGGATTGAACAAGGTCGAGTCCCTGGTTCCCACATCTTTGGATAAGCTGTGTTGCGTATATTAAACTACACAAAATATTCTCTGGGTCCTTTGACATAGAAAGTGGGTCTTGAATGAAGGGCACATTTTAAACACTCCAAACTCATATATAGCCGAAAATAATAGCATCTAGATGATGTGTGTTGCATTTGATTTGCTGTAATGCGGAATATGTTTTTCAAGTAACACTTTAGTTTAAGGCAGGGTTCCCCAATTCCAGTCCGGGGGGCCAGTTTGCAACACAGTTTGCAGATTTCTCTGCTCAGACACACCTACTAAAGCTGGAAAATAGCTGATTACGTTGTGTTTGACCATGTAACCCAGGCAAAAGCTTTGCTCTTTAACTAGTAATAAATTGTACATTTGATAATATACTGACAAATAAAAAGATTCACTTACAATCAAATTTAGAAATGTATTTTAAAGATACCTTACTCCTGTCTCACAAAGTATTTATTGAAGATCGTGTAAATGCTTGATTACAATTTAATCCTGAGTATACCTACTATGCCGTTGACACTTATTCATCCTTGTGGGGAGGTTTTCTTTTTGCCATCTTGCTCTCCATTAGACAAGCATGCAAGTGGAAACAAGATTGGGGGCCACAGTAGATTGTCAAACACACAGTACCCCTCGAGCTGTGGTGTTCAGGGCCCACATGCATGTAACTATTCTGCTAAGAATGGGGCTTGAACCTGTGACCTTCTGATCACAGACACGGAGGCTTTTCTGCCAGCTTGGCGATTTCTGATACATGGATTTGTGTTAATAAAAGCCGCCTTCCTCTGTTTTTCGGTCCCAGCAATCAGACAACGATGGGGGAATGGGATTTCCTGGGCCGTCTGCTGGACAAGGTGCAGACCCACACCACAGTCATCGGGAAGGTCTGGCTCACCGTCCTCTTCGTCTTCAGGATCCTGGTCCTGGGGGCGGGAGCTGAGAAGGTGTGGGGGGACGAGCAGTCAGACTTCATCTGCAACACGAAGCAGCCTGGCTGCGAGAACGTGTGCTACGACAACGCCTTCCCTATCTCCCACATCCGCTTCTGGGTACTACAGATTGTGTTTGTGTCCACGCCGACCCTGGTTTACCTGGGTCATGTCATGCACATCATCCACACGGAAAAGAAGATCCGACAAAAGATGGGGAGGCAGGCCCAGGACGAATGCGCCAGTCTGATCTTGAAGAAACAGTGCAAGACCCTCAAATACATCAGCAGCACGGGCAAGGTCAGCCTTCATGGGCGCCTTCTGCAGAGCTACTTGGCCAACGTGATCACTAAGATCCTCCTGGAGCTTGGCTTCATTATGGGCCAGTACTATCTGTTTGGCTTCAATCTCCAGGCCCGCTATGTCTGCAGCATGTTTCCCTGCCCTCACCAAGTGGACTGTTTTATGTCCAGACCCACCGAAAAGAATGTGTTCATCTGGTTTATGCTGGTGGTAGCCTGTGTGTCACTGCTCCTCAACTTGGCTGAAATCTTCTACCTGTGCGCTAGGAAGGTCAGCTCGTGCATGGAGAGGAAGCAGGACTACAGGGTGACAGACAATGAAGATGAGCTTAGAAACAAGGACCAAGCGCTTCAGAACTGGGTGAATATGGAGCTGCAGCTCCACGGGAGAAAGCTAGCGAGCGGTCTCACCAAGAGTCTGGTTTCAGAAGACAACAGCATCAACCTGGAGGAAGTTCACATTTAAACGGCTAACGAGTATTACACAGTCAAAGAAAATGATCTTCATGTTGATGTAAAACTATGAAATTACTCCTGTCAAAGTGTGTCAGCTTAGCCATTTCAAAACCTCTCCTAAAGTCACCCCAGTATTTGCAACAATCACCCAGTGTACTGTGAATTAACCACCCAGTGCACTACGAAGTTTTTGATTTCGCCACTAGTACACAGTTTTTGGCTAATCAACACCTCATTGAGGTATTTAACTACGGTAATTAAGTGAATTAATTGACTAAGCTGTTGGTGAAATTTAACAAATACATGGAATGGCTGAGGTGCCCCTGAGGAGAGGTTTGGGAGCTGAAGCCGTGTTCATCTAAGTGTCCAGCAACAAACCAGAAACATTTTTGAGAACAGAAGAAATTCTTGTTTTTTTATCATGTTACTGTTCATATGCATACAGTACGTTCAAATGTTGAATTGTATTGTTTTCTGAGCAAGTCTACATTTTCTACCCAGATAAATAGCCTTAGACATTGTCATTGACTGCCTAAGACTTTGCACAATATTGTACATATTTCAGGTTATATTTGCATGTAGCTGCATGAGATTTTATTACTTTAGATTAGATTCAACTTCATAGTCATTCTGCTGAGTGGAGGAATGCAGTTAGCAACTAATATTAAACTAATTTACTTGTGTTTCGCAATAAATAAATGTTGTTGAGTTAATTGTGATTAAAAGAAAATGAACTTTAACTTTTCTGCTGCCATTTCGCACCGCACCTGCAGAGCTGAGATTATCAGTCTGGCATCTGTGGCCTGATGAATGATTGGAGGTGAATATTTTTGCTGGAATTTCTGTAAAATAAACATGACAAACACTAAGCTTTCATAAAAAATAAAATCAAATATCAGATGCACAAACTAGATTCCGGTTTGTCCTATACTGCAATTATATTAAAAGTAAGCAGAGATTTCAGGGATAGTTCAGTGCATATTTCCTTTAGTAAAAATGCAGAAAATATATCTCCGGCTGACATTTTTCACCATTTATACTACATTACATATTATGTATAAATATCACGTCAGAAGATGACAAGGAAACTCTTTTTTTGAACATATTTTACCTTTATTGTGACGACCTATCAATCATTAACATGCCTGCCGACATATTACTGCATCGGGAGTTTAGCTTTTTGAATTCTCTGATATTTGCTGAGTGTCCGGGAACGTGACTGCTTGCCAGTCTGTGCGTCGATTGCACAACTTTCCACAAGCCAAAAACTCAAGGTCCAAGTCAGAGTAACTCTCCCTTCTTAGAGGAGCTACCTGACATAAAAGGAACAGGTCGTGTGTAAAGGTAAGAGCACAATTTTATCAACTCCAGAGATGCAAAAAAAAGCATGTATGTTTTTGAGGACAAATTCTGAAATAAATATATGATTAAAATATGTACTTGTTAATTCCTTCTAAATATTTACATTATATGTATGTTTGTATATATTCTTAAAAATCTTAAAGGAAATGATCTTCTTTGAGGATCATAGCTCATAATTAAGCAAACTACAAAACATATTCTGCTTAGCATTTTTAGTGTATACATAGACATGAAATCAGTACGTAGAACATTATAGTATAATAACTGGATGGAATTATATAGAAATAAACAAAATGTGTTCTAACATGTCGACAAAAATTTCAAAAGACCAGTCATTAGTAATAATTTTTAGTAAGTGCTGTTCAGCCTGTTTCAGCCTTTTTGTTGATTTTTAAATATCCGACTGTGTTGTTCATTTGTTTAAACTGGCCACTGGGATGATTGTGACGTCGTTTGACCCAAGTGAAACGTTCACATTTGATGGTTAAGTTTGCAGTTAATCCTGGGCTGATGTAATCGTTACTTTTCTGTCCTTTAAAGAAAAATCAGAAGAATGGGAGACTGGTCATTTCTGTCAAAACTTCTGGACAAGGTTCAGGCTCACTCCACTGTCATCGGGAAGATATGGATGAGCGTGCTCTTCATCTTCAGGATTTTGGTCCTGGGGGCCGGGGCTGAGAGCGTGTGGGGGGACGAGCAGTCGGGGTTCATCTGTAACACCCAGCAGCCCGGCTGCGAGAACGTCTGCTACGACCACGTCTTCCCCATCTCCCACATCCGCTTCTGGGTCATGCAGATCATCTTCGTGGCCACGCCGACCCTGATGTACCTGGGACACGCTCTGCATGTCATCCACCAGGAGAAGAAGATCCGGCAGCAGCTGAAGGAACACAAAGAGAACGGCACGCTGAAGACCCCCAAGTACACCGACGACAGGGGCAAAATCAAGATCAAAGGCAACTTGCTATGTAGCTACATGACGCAGCTGCTCTTCAAAATCCTCTTTGAGACAGCGTTCATCGTGGGCCAGTATTACCTGTATGGGTTTATCATGGTTCCTATGTTCCCTTGCTCCAGGAAACCTTGCAAGTTCACGGTCGAGTGTTATATGTCCCGGCCGACGGAAAAGACCATCTTCATCATCTTCATGCTGGTGGTCTCATGCATCTCTTTGGCCCTGAATGTTGCCGAAATCCTTTACCTGCTGTGCACTAGAGTGAAGTGCAGGCGGCGAAGGCCGGTCCAGAAGCAGCAGAAGATCTACGCGAAGTATCCCGGCTGGCAGATGCAGGCGGACGGTGAGGAGGGCAGCCGGCAGAACGAGATGAACCTGAAGCGGGAGAGCGATCAGATTCGGCTCCAGAGTGCAGACGGGAGCCTGGATGGGTCAAAGGAGGAGAAAACGCTGCTGAGCAGCCCCTGAGTGTAAAGCGGCGGCCCAGCGTGTGTCTCTACTCAAAATGTGAAATATTTAATGTGCCGGAAAGTCAGTCACACCATAGCATCCATGCTACAAGTCACAGACTTCATTATTCAGCTGAAATTAAACAAATGCAAAAAGCTGTTGTTTTTTTATTTCTGTTTTAAACGAAAATATTACATTTCAATAAGTAGTGCAATATCAATGTTAGATCAGTTACACTGTATAGGCATGCTTGCTACAAGTACAAATTTCAATATTTAACAATGTCCTGTATTTATATAAACGTGAGTAATATGATAATTCAATAAAACTCATTGACTGCAAAATACTTTTTATTGTATTTGGTTGCATATTGTGTCTGGTGTTTTTCCATGTAGTTTCATGTCTTTTTATGCTGATATCGCTTCTGACTGATATATGTGAGTGACTTAATATTAAAAAAGAATGTTAGAGTTTTCATTTGTATTTTATGTTGGTTGGTTGCTTGGGTTTGTAAATAAAAATTACAGTATTTGAGCATTGTTCCTTCGTTAACAAAAAAACAAGAAATCAGTTAAAACCACATTACATACAGCAAATTAAAAAGTGTAGGGGGCGCCGCTGGGCTGAGGGTTGGTGGGGGTGCTCATTAAAGAGCAGCGGGAATGACATGGTGACCATATTCTGGATGGTTTATGGTGTTAGAGGACAGAGAGCTTTCTGGAGAACGGCAGGCGTAAAGCATTTTTATTTGGTCAGGAATAATAATAATAATAATAATAATAATAATAATAAAGCTTTGGTATCTTTCATACTCAGAACATACTACTACAACAATCACCACTACCACTACAACTACACTACTACTACTACTACTACTGCTAATAATAATAATAATAATAATAATAATAATAATAATAATAATAATAATAATAATAAAGCTTTGGTATCTTTCATACTCAGAACATACTACTACAACAATCACCACTACCACTACAACTACACTACTACTACTACTACTGCTAATAATAATAATAATAATAATAGAATTAAAATGTCATCCAAAGTGTATCCAGCTCTGTACGAGAATAATTATATTGAGATCTATCTATCTTCAGGAGACCCCACCAAGTTTTCACTCTCCGGCTGAAAAGCCGCTCACAGCTTTGTTTGTTTCCTTTAGAAAATGACACGCGGGTGACTGATGACCGGGAGGGGTCTCTGTCCAAAAACACTTGTGTTTCATTTGAGTTTTTCAAGGTCCTGCCAATTAATAATAAACCCGGCATTCTGGCACTCCTCAGAATACAGTCCATGGCCAAAGTGACACTTTGGTGCATCTTGTGCAACCCCTCGGAAAAAAAAACAAGATTCATCAGAACTACCTAGTAACTGACACTCGACAGGGGAGACGTAGAGGTGAGTAACGTTTTGCTTTAATGGAGAAGGCAAAGTAGTTTTAAAAATTGTAGACATTGTGTTTGCTAAAACACATCTCTATCCAAAATGTATGCCTTGCGTTTCATTTAATATTGCTATATTGAAATGAACTCAGAGTATTTCCTAAATATACTTTGATCTATTATGAAACATGACTAAAAGAAAATATTTTGCATTCATTTATTTACAACATTTATATTGCTTTTTGCCATTAATGTATAACACTTAAATTGAAGTTACATTTTCACCAAATGCACCCGTCCATCCATTTTCAAACCGCTAATCCTGGTCAAGGTTGTGGGTCTAAAACCCACTGCTCTTTTCATATTTAATAATTATGTCATAAGACCAGGTGATACAGGAGGAGGGAGACACTGATTATGCGGGAACGGGTTTACAAAGCAGGGATGCTGGCTAGTCAATCCTGAAGAGTTTTAAAAAAATCTCTATAGATTCAGATACAGGACACTGCAGTCCAAGTCTGCTCACCGTCTTCTCCATCTATACACATGCCGCATTTTTAATTTATTGTTTTTATAAAAATTAAGAAATTTGGCTAATGAGCTACGGCTGGAAGAGGTAGCAAAAGAAAAAGAGCAATTTTCCAGAAATCTTGAATCTCTGTATGAAGAATTCAGAGCTGAGCGCTTTGTCAGCTCAGCCCTGTGCCAGACTGCGCAGTTTACAGAAAGGTTAATAGTTACTCCAGCACTAATATTGCATTTGGACACCAGGGGCTTCTTTGGACAGACTGATAACATACAGATGGTGGCCCTTTGCCCCACACGACGGCCCTTAACCCAACTGCACGATGGGTTAAATTTTCTTTTTGTACTTTCGTGAGATGAATAGGACAGGATACTTTAGATTTTATATGTGTGCAGGTCCTAACTTTATATAAATCAAAAACAACCACAGGAAACAAAATAGAATGATCAGTTCTGGGGGGGTCGCAGTGTTTTGCACGTTTAACACATACTGAATAATAAGAAAAATGTCTGTACTTTAAATGAGAGGTAAACTCAGAGTTGCAAATAATGTGCATTCATTTGTATGAATCCAAAATTAAACAGAGTCTGTAAGCCTTTACAGTATGGTCACCAATGAAATTACAGTTTTTATTTTAAGGGCAATAAACTTGAGAACTATTAAAAAAAACTTTTAAAAAACAATTTCAGATTAGTTATTTGCACACTTCCAGATAAATAAATTGTCATGTTAGTCACCTGTTGACAATAACAGAATGTTGTTGGCCTTCTTTGGGACCCCAGAGTTCATCAACGCTCTCTTTTATTTTGGTTGAACCCCACAGACTACAAAGTTAAAAATGGGAGATTGGACTTTCTTGGGCCGTCTGCTGGACAAGGTGCAGAGCCACACCACGGTCATCGGGAAGGTCTGGCTCACCGTCCTGTTCGTCTTCAGGATCCTGGTCCTGGGGGCGGGAGCCGAGAGGGTGTGGGGGGACGAGCAGTCGGGTTTCATCTGCAACACGAAGCAGCCCGGCTGCGAGAACGTCTGCTACGACCGCGCCTTCCCCATCTCCCACGTCCGCTTCTGGGTCATGCAGATTATCTTCGTCTCCACGCCAACGCTGATGTACCTGGGACACGTTCTGCTCATCGTTCACCGGGAAAACAAGCTGCGGATTCATTTACAAAACCACGAGCAGACCCTAAAGGTGCCAAAGTACTCAGATGACCACGGAAAAGTGAAGATCAAGGGAGATCTGTTGGGAAGCTACATGGTAAACCTGGTCTTCAAGATCCTCTTTGAGACGGCCTTCATCGTGGGCCAGTACTATCTCTACGGCTTCGTGCTGGAGCCCATGTTCGTTTGCTCCCGATCTCCCTGCCCCTTCCACGTTGAATGCTACTTGTCCCGGCCGACAGAAAAGACCATCTTCATCATCTTCATGCTAGTGATCTCTTGTGTGTCTCTGCTGTTGAATGTAATGGAGATATTTTACTTAATCTGCTCAAGGCTGAAGGATTCATCAAGAAAAAAGCAGAAATACACAACCACTTTGCACACCGCACTGACCGGAGACAGTCGCCAGAGTACTTTGTCCAACAAAGTATATCTGAAGAATGAGGATGGACAGACTTGCTCTGACAGCATAGCATAAGACCAGCCACATCAATCTCAGGACATGCTGAGCCTCTTCAAAGCCCATATGCGTTATGATGGATCAAGGGAACTTTTTCTCAATAGGACAAATCAATGCCTGTACTGTACGTATGTTGTCTCAAAGCCAGAAACTGATTTTTATTTATCCATGTTTGTCAGAAATATTTCGAAATAAAAATGTGTAATTTAGTGTTTTTGATGTGCATTGTGGTTGTCTGTATCAGTATATGTATGTGAAGTATATATATATATGTAATTACACTAAATAAAGGTTTAAAAAGCATGAACATCAAATATTCAAAGGCTTTTGTCATTTCTAAAAACGACTTAGACTTGTAGTCATGTAGTCCAAAAGCCAGAGTCACGCCCACAGAACCTCAGAGAATGCTGGCAAGCATCTTTCTAGCTGCGTGTATTACCACAGTGGCCTCTTTCCCAGCATGGCAGGACCTGCACATTCACATGAAGCACACATGCATCTTTCACCCTGCCCACACCAACGGAGAATCATAGGAGCTTTTTGAGCGTAAACGGAGCCCTGAATATCTGAACCCAACGTGAGCTCCTCTCAAAAAACGGCGGGGCCACTCAGTCGGGTGTTTGTGTTGCGAAAACCCGAGTATATTTCGGCAGCACCGGAAGATTCCGAGTCTTTGGGAAGTAGCTGACCCTCGTGCTATCGTGATGTACGTGCCACATATGCTATCAGTCTTGAGCTGTTTTCTATGGAGGCTGTCAGAATGCCTGTCAATCATTAATGTCCTATCGAGGGGCAGTTCACTGCGTGCACTATTGGCTCCTGCCAGATTTATAATTTTGCGGATGTCAGGAGCGACACAGTTTCTTGGGAAGCATTGTGCAATTCCAGAGAAAGTGAGGATTACAGCCGATTGCTGGTAAGCGCCCACTTGGCTGCAGTACCGGGTGGAGTCACAAGCTTTGGTGAAGGTCTTCGCTTTCTAAAGGTAAGCCAGGTCGTCTGTGCTCTGGCCGGTGCTGTCTCTGGGAAGCTTTGGAGGGAATGTACTTAAAAACGCATCATTTCAGCGGGGAGTAAAAGGAAAAAATGGACAGAATGAAACTCACCTGAATATTTTGTTGGATGAACCTAAACAAAGAATAAAGTATTACATATGTGTATAGGTTATTCATATAATTCTCTTTAATACAACACTTACATTCACGGAAGATTTTATCTTGTTCTCTACATCTCTTACCTAGCAATCAAAGTATTATTATTATCATTATTATTATAATTGTTGTTGCTGGTACTGTATCATAGTTTTTATAGCTGTTTTATGTTTTAAGGTCTTATGCTCAAAGAAACTTGACAGACTAGCGGTGAAGCCCTGTGTTACAGACAAAAAAAAAACTTAAACCACACGTAATGTTGAGTTACCTTAATTAACCAGGAGGGTATTTCACGAAAGAGGATTTCTTGCTTAGCCAGATAAATTCATGGATTTAAGGTAGTCTGGGTGAAATGGACTTTATTTTCATTCCCTTACATTTAGCCCAGACTACCTTAAATCCGACAAGTTATCCAGCTAAGCAAGAAACCTTGCTTCGTGGAACAACCCTCAGGACACTTGGATTACAAGCATAGTTTTCAGTGTGACTGTTGCTTTTCTGGCAGTTTGGTGAGTCCTCAATTCAAAGAAAGCCGCTTTCCTCTGTTTTTCAGTCCCAGCAACCAGAGAACGATGGGGGAATGGGATTTCCTGGGCCGTCTGCTGGACAAGGTGCAGAGCCACACCACGGTCATCGGGAAGGTCTGGCTCACCGTCCTCTTCGTCTTCAGGATCCTGGTCTTGACTACCGGAGCCGAGAGGGTGTGGGGGGACGAGCAGTCGGGTTTCATCTGCAACACGAAGCAGCCCGGCTGCGAGAACGTGTGCTATGACCGCGCCTTCCCCATCTCCCACGTCCGCTTCTGGCTCCTGCAGATCATCTTTGTCTCCACGCCGACCCTGATGTACCTGGGACACGTTATACTGGTCGTGCATAAGGAGAAAAAGCTAAGAATGCACTTGGAGGAGCACCCAGAGAATCAGTGCCTGAAGCTGCCCAAATACTCAGATGAGCATGGAAAAGTGGCTCTCAAAGGGAATCTTTTAGGCAGTTACCTGACCTCAGTGTTCTTCAAGATCCTGTTTGAGTCGGCCTTCATCGTGGGCCAGTACTATCTCTACGGCTTCATGCTGGAGCCCATGTTCGTCTGCTCCAGATCTCCATGCCCCTTCCACGTTGAGTGCTACATGTCCCGGCCGACAGAAAAGACCATCTTCATCATCTTCATGCTCGTCATGGCCTGTGTGTCTCTGGTTTTGAATGTACTGGAGATTTTTTACTTGATTTGCTCCAGATGTGGGTCAAAAAGAAAAACAAAGGGAACCGCAATGCATGTTAATGGGAGACGCACTTAAAGTGGCTGATGAAAAAAGCAATTTGACCAAAGTATGAAATTTGTGATCAAAGTCATATACACACTAAAGTTTCATGATGTACATTTTTAGGATGGCATTCTCATAGGTGAATATGTAGTAGTGAAAAGTTTTATTTTTTATTTTCTCTTGGTGTTTTGTACATATAAGTCTTCACAGAGATATATTTAGTGCCTTGGTATTGAATCATCACAGACAAATGTAGGTGCCACATACATATATGCACTGCTGAAATTGATCTATCTTAATGCTTTGTAAATTATTCTTTAACTTCATAAAAAATTACTTGATTTTAACAAACTGGAATCTCATTCTTTGTGTGTGGGTTTTGTTAATTACAAGTGTGCAGACACAATGGAAAGCCATATGAAACGTAAACAGTATTTTTCCTAGACAAAATCACCGCATATGATGCAATTTCCCTAAATCCTGGCTAAACAGGCACCTGTTTGCTTTGGGCTCCACGATCTTACCAACACAAGAGCTGAACAAACAGACCTAAGGACGTTTCCCAGCATAAGTTCTTTGCTCATACTTTAGTTGTACGTTATCAAAACACAAAATATCATTCCCAACCCGGCCAGTAACAAAGCAGTGCAACACCACCTGTGTCAAGTTATGTAGAGTTTGAGCTGATCTTTCTTTTTTTGCGCTAACTTGAAGATACACCTTGTGCTGTGCTTCCACACATGCAGATTTCCCCACAGACAAGAATAAACGTCAGAGCCAAAAGAAGCCATGTTATTTGTGTGTTTATGAGATATAGGGAATTCCAGACCCAGTTTAGGCGGGCATCAGGCAGATTTCAGCCCCTATTTCTTGCAGAATCCATCTACCCATTTTCTATAACCACTTGCCAGGGTCAGCATACTCAGAGGAAAACTACACGATGACACGGGGAGAACACGCAAAATCCCCACACGAGGAGCCATAGCAAAGACTCAAACCCTGGACCCAGAGGTGCGAGGCAACAGTTCTAACCACCATGCCGCCCTGTGACAGATATAAAAACTTAAAATTAATGGCTAACCAAAAAATATAACAAATTACCTAATAATAATAATAATTACCTTAGACTTAGAGATGACACCAATTTTGCAAAATCAGGAGCGGATGAACATCTGTCATAGAGGTTCTGCAGTCGCCAGCCAAGGACACACACTAGAGCAACACTGCCCTCTCGAGGACAGCAAAACAATTGCCACTATTCGGTTTTTCAGTTGGCAGCAAATCATTTATAACAGCAAAAGAAACACGCAGCACACAAATCAACAATGTTTGCGTAACGAATGCACCAGTTTATTAATATTACCGAATTAACAATGCAATATATACCACGATTACTATTTGCACAATTTTTAGAAGGTTGCCAATGAAAAATGTTAAAACATAAGTCATCCAGGCAATTTGTCACAAAGCTGTTTTTTTTTTTACGATAAGATTTTGAAAATACTTCTTTGGCTTGACCGCAATAAAATATTTCTTACTTCTTTGGTTTGAGCAGAATTTATATATAAAAAAATGAATTTGCCAAAGGAGTTTGCGATAAAATTTGAGAATGGGTTCTAAAAACGTGAACACAAGTTATGGGTGACGACTGTCCCATTGAAAACACCAGCAAGACTATAGATTATTAATATTACTGAATTCACACTAGATGGCGCAATAGGCACATTTAAATAATTCGAATATATCGTACATGTATACACAGATACAAGTATATATCAATTTATTACGGTGATAACACATTTAGTTTTGTAGGTTGAGACACAAACACTTTAATTTTGTTGTCAATTTAAATACTGTTCTATTCTGAAAACATGTCTGAAGAGAAATTGCTCTGGTGAAAGGAGGTTTAAAAACCGTCTGACGTAGGAAATCAGGTGACCTCCCCCCCCAGCCCCTATAAAGACTCATATAAGCAAAGAAAGTTTTACAAGTTTCTCTCAGTTTTTCATCAGTCCCAAACTTGGATCTGAAGAAAACAGTGAGTGGTCCAAATCGGTTCAAGGAGTAAGTCCCTCAGGGCTCTCTCCCTTAGCTTCCAAGCAACTTTCCAGGTAAGATTTAACTAAAACTAAGAGTTTCGTTGCAGATCGCGAACTTTTATGTATGAAAAAGTCATTATGCACAATATGTATTTTAGTTACTGCCAGCGTTTCTAAGATGCTTAAAGGATAAAGTCCCTCGATAAATAAACTCTTAAGACAAATGTTAACATTTATTGTTTTAGAAACTTTTACACTGTGGCAGATTGTCATCGCAACTTAGTCGCTTATATGATTTTTCTGCTATTAAGCATTAAAATTAACTTTTGTATTTTAAAATTTGTTTCTATTTTAGAATTATATTATTTATTACATATTATAAATATCTGTAGTATTCTAGCTGTTACATCAATTAGTATTTTACAATTAAAAAAAAATTGCGACCAAAATACCTCAATTTCTCAGGTAAAGACATTCGACACAAGTTTCGTTAAGTTTAAATGGTACGAAGGCATCCACTTATACGTGGATTTAATACCATGGTCAAAAGAAATATGTGTCCACTTAATGAATATTCATCGGGTAGCTAAACTGAAGAGATTTTAAAATGTCAAAAAAGACAAGAACACCCACCCAGTATTCTGTATTTCCAGTTTGATAGATTTATTGAACTATTTTGTCAAACTTTATTAAATAAAAGCCTACATCACCAAAAAAACCCGACAAACGACGTTAGTCCCGCACCGAGAAGCCGCCTCCATTGGCGTGTTTTTCTCAACTTGGCTCTTACTGCGAATATTCAGAGAAAACGGAGATAACGGGTTTCTCCAGCCTCAGGCAAATAACTTTTTATGCGTATGGTCTTCTCCACGATGTTGGCTCTTTATGTTCCGTGCTATGATGTTTCACTGCATCTGTAGGAATTCTAATGCACCGCTTTTTAAGCGAATTAGTCTTAGACGGTTTATTGCGTTCACCCTGCCTGTGGACATTAGGGACTTTTAAACACGCGCATCGTATATACGGATTAGCAAAATAATTTAATATTATAACAGCACCAAAAAAAAGAAAGAAAGAAAGAAAGAAAGAAAACAGGCCTTGCATTGATGGGAATCGATGCGAATAAGATTTTTGTTGGGTTGTTTGCTTTTAGGAACCGATGAAAAGTTGACCTGTTTAAAATGAAGTTCTTTTCGTTGTTTTGAAGGGGGAAAAAAAGATCTTGTGAAAGTTAAATTTAGTTCTTAAGGTATCATCATTTGATGCCTCACTTGGTTTGCATTGTATAAAATGCAGTAACCAGTTAATAATGTTATGATTTTGAAATCCAATAATCCCTTTCATGGGGCATTAGTAAGGGTGCAATATCTCATGATAAGGTTCAACTGACGTCTTACACTACGGACACTTAAAGTCTTCATGATTTAAACAGGTTACTGTATGGTTCAAATTCATTTGTTATCTAGAAGTACATTTTAAGATTAATTTATTCGTTTTGTACATTACACCTTGACAGTAAATCGCATAAGTTAGGAGGGATGTTAGGTCTAGACAAACTGTTACTTGGAGCGCAGCGAGCGCCGGTCTGACATCCGACACGCTCGCGCACTGACACCCGTGATTCCGCCTAGTCGCCGTTTTCCGGCGCTGGAATCAGGAAGCGGCTCCGTTTGATCCGCGGAAGACGCAGAGCTGCCAAGAGCGGGAGGCCGTGCTTTCTGTTTGCCTGACCGAGCGTGAATGCACCGCAGACCCCGGCACGTCTTAAAGGCTCCGGAAGACACGGACTGCATCCGAATGAATGCTAAACGCCCGGAGCCGACGTGGCCAGAAATCACCAGGGCGCCAGATGGAAAACGCTAGCACGTCTGCAAGCCCTCCCCGCTGCTATACGAGCCTGCTAGCATGATTACAGAACGAAAGCATCCAGAAGCTACCGAGGGCATGTTATTTCCAAACGCAAAGACACTGACATATAACTCAATTTCCCTCTAGAGGGTGCATGTTTTATTTATAACTGAAAGATGTCTCGCTCCCTCCCTAACTGAGGCACACAGCACATGATGCTCATTCATCTTAAGTGCTGAATTGATTTATGAAAAGGAAGGAAAAGGTCAAATTGAGCGTGATTCTGAGAGGGCGTCCATGAAGCTTTCTGTAGTTTATGTAATGGAAAATGTTTTTGTCGGTTGTGGTTGTCATTTTTAATTCACAGTGCTGAAATGTACAGATGAAATTATTACTGTTTTATCTAAACCCCCCCCCCCCACATACACAGACACACAGCTCACCAGTAATGGGCCACTATCATTGGTCGTCCTTTTTACGTCTCACATTCTTAATAAACTATATGGCCGTATATATACATGCATACATACATAACATGCATATATACATACATACCGACATATATATATATATATATATATATATATATATAGAATCAGAATCAGCTTTATTTGCCACGGGTGCTGGGGCACACAAGGAATTTGCTTCCGGCTGCCTGAGACTCCTTAGTACACAGACAATACATGACACTATAATTACAAAGTATTAGGTGCGAGGTTGAGTGCAAACAGAGTTTAAGGGGGGGAAATTGACAGAAGGCAGTTGTGAAATGAAAATAGTCTGTTTTTGTTTGTTTTGAAATGCCTCTGACTGCATAGATGTATGTATGTTGTGATACCTCATGGGTAATGTGCAAAATTCAATGTCTCTTTCCAGCTAGATACCCATCGGGATGGGTGACTGGAGCGCTTTAGGAAGACTCCTTGACAAGGTGCAGGCCTACTCCACAGCCGGGGGAAAGGTCTGGCTGTCGGTGCTCTTCATCTTCCGGATCCTGGTGCTGGGCACCGCGGTGGAGAGCGCCTGGGGAGATGAGCAGTCGGCTTTCAAGTGCAACACCCAGCAGCCCGGTTGCGAGAACGTCTGTTACGACAAGTCCTTCCCCATCTCGCACGTACGCTTCTGGGTGCTGCAGATCATCTTCGTCTCCACCCCGACGCTCCTGTACTTGGCTCACGTCTTCTATCTGATGCGCAAAGAGGAGAAGCTCAACAGGAAGGAGGAAGAGCTGAAGGCGGTGCAGAATGACGGCGGCGATGTGGACATACCGCTGAAGAAGATTGAAATGAAAAAATTCAAGCATGGACTGGAGGAACACGGGAAGGTGAAAATGAAGGGCGCTCTCTTGCGAACCTACGTCATCAGCATTATATTCAAGTCCCTTTTCGAGGTGGGCTTCTTGATAATACAGTGGTACATGTACGGCTTCAGCCTCAGTGCCGTCTACACCTGCCAGAGGATTCCCTGCCCACACAGAGTTGACTGCTTCCTCTCCCGGCCCACCGAGAAGACGGTCTTCATCATCTTCATGCTGGTGGTGTCCCTGGTCTCCCTGCTTCTCAACGTAATCGAGCTGTTCTATGTCTTTTTCAAACGAATCAAGGATCGCGTGAAGGGCAGGCAAACCCAGTTCCACACCGGCGGCACTCTGAGTCCCACCCCCAAGGAAATGACCAACTCCAAGTACGCCTACTACAATGGCTGCTCTTCCCCCACGGCCCCACTGTCCCCCATGTCGCCCCCGGGCTACAAGTTGGCTACCGGAGAAAGGACCAATTCCTGCCGCAATTACAACAAGCAAGCCAACGAGCAGAACTGGGCCAACTACAGCACCGAGCAAAACCGTCTGGGCCAGAACGGCAGCACCATCTCCAACTCCCACGCACAGGCCTTTGACTTCCCCGACGATACTCACGATCCCAAGAAAATGACCGCGGGCCACGAATTGCAGCCCCTGGCTTTGATAGACCCACGGCCGTGTAGCCGGGCCAGCAGCCGGATTAGCAGTCGGGCCAGGCCGGATGACCTTGACGTCTAGCCCCAAGGTGCCGCCCCGCCTCCCTAAGACGGCACAGAACGCGAAGCGCTAGGCGTCGTCCTCACGTGCTTCTGGGCAGTACTTTCCCCGTTTGCCGTCTTTGGCTGAGACTCTAGTATACTGAGAGACGGTAAAAATACTTACACCCCGCTGGAGGTACTATTAATTAACAGTGGCGTTGAAACTAGGCAGGCTAACGAGCTTTAACAATATGACACAACTAGGGGGCGCTGGACGTGAGAGTTCTCGCTACCTGTTACTATGCTCTAGAAGAGTGTGTCTCGATAATGTTTTGTTGTTTTTTTTTTTCGTTTCTTTAATCTTTTGCTTTGCCCACACAATAACATTCCATTTAGAGATATTGCACTTAAATATTACTAGTGTATCTGATTTCTTGTGTTGAAAATGGTCTGACAAGCATTTGACTTCTTTTCCCCATTGTAATCACCCTCTGACTGTGCTGTTGTCCATCTTGTAAAACAGGGTTTAGGCTGCGTCTTTTCAGTGTCCTAGATTAATATTTATTTATTAGTATATCAATGGAGGACGTCCAACAGTAGATAAAGATTGACTACTACCCAAGGTCATATCCATATTAATGATGTATGAATCCACGAGTCCCTGTAGCATATTTATTGACAATAATCCAAATTTCAGCAGTATGTTTATCTTTTTCGTTGTTCCTGGTTGCTTTTATTAATTATAGTGGACTGTTTCCTGATAAACTTTGAATTTATGTGGTGTTGGTCGTATCATTTGTGCTTTTCTTATTGTTTTATTTCTTGTCTTGAGTTTTATCTGAAAGCAGAGTTCGCTGATTTGTGGGTAGAAGCTGCTGTTGAGCAGATAATCAATTAAACAACTTGTTTTTCTTTTCACTAAAAAAAAGTGCCGTGAAAGTGTCTGTGGCAGAAGGGCTTGATTTCTTGTAGGTTTCGTTTTTCTCTTGCTTCTTGGGTAGAAAGGCTTTCATCTTTTACTTTCGGTGGAAGAGATTTTAAGAAAAATCAGTGTAATCATTGCTGCTTGAGAGATAGATTTTTAGTACTGTAAATCAAGCTGTGTCACAAATGTGAGTTTTTAGAAGACTGCTTATAGAGCTGGACTAATATTTAGTCATATATTAAAAGGTATATACCAGTGTAGCTCCACAACTACCAAACAATAGTCGATGATACGTCCGTTGGAATTCTTTGTTTTTTTTAACCATTGCATCATAGTCTTTTGATACTCAGCATCTGCAGATCATGGTTTTTTTCAGCTACAGTGGTGTCTGCACTGAGACTACGCAGAAAAAGGGGCAAATGTTTCCTAGTATGCATGTTACTAATTTATTAAATGAAACGGCAAGTGGAGAAGTCGCTACATTTAAACAGTGCTTCCTATCAGCAGTCCACTTTGGGAGACCGTTACGGCATATTTGGGTGAAAACAAATGGCAACCCGGCAAACTCTGATTTACGTATTTCTCATAAAGTGCAGCGTCGGATTGTTATTTTTGCGGAATCCACTGTCGTACAGTGTGGAGAAGCATGATAGCAAGAAACATGACACCAATCATATCTGTGAAACAGGCTTTTTTAACCAATAAAGATTTTTTTTTCCATCTGTTGCCTTTTTTTTGTCACAACGTTCTGATTATGTCAACATTTGCTCTCTCTCTAATTAAGGGAAGATGGTCAACACAGTTTCAGATCATTGACCTTGTTCTGGAGCTGGTCCAGGTTTGTGTCACTTTGGATGTTAAATCGTACTATGGGGTTTAATTACATAGATATCTGACCAGCGAGTGTAAGTATAGCCCTTATAGTCAGCTAGTCAATAATTAGCATCAAGCTCTCAGAAAGCAGATGAACATTGAAAAGAAGTACTGCATCACTCCTCTGGCCAAATTACCAACCTTAAGTCCGTGTTACTACGGTACAATTTAAAATGTGCAAATAACAATGCAATTATACTATGGCTCGTGTCACTAATGTCCTTCAGTTACGTGCAAAGCCTGAGCAGCATACACTGATACACTGGGCGGTAACTGGTTTCTGAGGCTCACTGGTGCACTGACGGTCCAGTGTATTGTGCCGAACATAGATGTAGTTGCAAAATTAGCAGCTTTGCCCTTGAAGGCAGTCAGGACTTCCTTTTGCACATTCCGGAATGACCCGTGGAACAGTAATAACTGCGGCCGAGGAAGGATGCTAGGAAACGTGCCGGAAGTCTTACAGGCTCAAGTGTAAATATATTAACATCTATGACTTGCTTTTGATCTGAGCGATTTCAATGTTTTCTGCAGGACGGAGAGAATGTTGCCTATAAAACTTGACCCTGAGCAGAATAAGCAATTAGATAATGGATGGGTAAGG
This sequence comes from Mormyrus proboscirostris, assembly GCA_026779585.1. Taxonomy (NCBI): domain Eukaryota; kingdom Metazoa; phylum Chordata; class Actinopteri; order Osteoglossiformes; family Mormyridae; genus Mormyrus; species Mormyrus proboscirostris. The sequence continues at coordinate 4,510,176 of JAODKF010000045.1, read as the reverse complement.
TGTATAGTCACGCATCACTTAGCAATGAGGATGCTTTCTAAGAAATACATTGTTGGGTGATTCTGTAGTTGTGCGGACATTACATAGAGTGCACTTATACAGGCCTGGATGGTATAAGCCAACTACACACCTAGGCTATAGGGTCTAGCCTAAATGACGATAAAAAAATACAGCAGAGTAGATATATAAACCAGTAACAGTTACTTATTATCATTATCAAGTAGTACGTACATGTACTGTACATAATTGTGTGCTATACTTGTATACGTATGACAGGTAGCGCAATAGGTTTGTTTACACCAGCATCAGCACAAATGCGTTGTGGTATGACGTTATGATGGCTTTCAGCTACATTATAATCTTATGGGTCCACTGTAGTATTTGAAGTCTGTCGTCAACCGAAATGTTGCTATGTGGTGCATGGCCGTTAAAGTTCTGCCTTTTCTAAGACAGTTTATCGTAACGGATCATCCAGCGATACATAGGAAACCACAGACAGAGATGAATGGCTACGCTTGGGTGATGTACGACGTCTTGTTCTCCTTGTCAATGAAGATAAATGTGAATTTGTTACATTTCCAGTGCTAATGTGTGCTGCAATAAACAGAGAAGCTGATAAGGGTTAAATCTGAGTCTGAAAACACATTAGAGGCTAAGCAAATTTTGTCTTATAAAGATCCCAATATTCTTCTCTCATCCAAGTTTCCTATTTAAGCTTTCCACAAAGCTAAACAAAACCACATGCCCAGCTGAGAACTGTGGGCCTCATGGAACCTGACTGGAAGGGAAAAAAGGTTTCATTTTAATTTATTGTTAATTAATGCAACTTTTTTTATTTAACAGTGATTTTCAACAGGATGCACCTGCAATAAATATGTCACTCAAAATCAAAACAGTATTACACCAAATGGTAAAAGTCTGATTACATAACCTGCTTAATTGCAAATATATTACAGAGAAAACATCCATGTTATTTTTCTTGTTGCTGTTAAGTTGAGGTACAACTAACACAACTATACTAAAAAATGGTCATGTATTTGAGTTTATCGTACAAAATGTGTCGGTTTCTTATATATCTGTACCCTAACACCAATGGATGAAGTAAGAGCACATGCCGGCGTTGTAAAAATCAGTTTCTCCTGCTTCGTTGATATTTGCCTGCCAGGCCAATATCTTGCATCATAAACAACTGAAAATAAGTCGGATTTGCAAGTAACCCGAGACCTGAAAAGTCCTACGGCTCGTGACAAAGTCGAAGTCGAGCGGGGAAGCAGGCGTGCGAATAGGACCGCGTGGGCAACGCAAACGGCTGCTGATCGGGCCAAACCCGCGCGCAGTGTCCTCTCCGGCGCCCCGTATACGAGGCGATCAAAGGCGGTCCGCTTGGTGTGTTTTGCACGTTTCTTAGTTTATTTTTAGAAGGCAGGGATTCAAGCGAGGACAACGTTTCTACACAGAGGGCTTTTTATTTTCTCCTCAGACTGCTGCACAGCCTCAGCGGCTGACCTACCGCTTCCTCTGCCCCCGTAGCCACGGTGACCACAGCTCCAGGGTGGTGCTACGGAGACACGCTGGAGCTACTCACTTCAACTAAAAATGGCAAGTTGCTTTTCATTCTGACATCACCCAGATCTAATAAAAGCAGATATAAAATACTACTGCGATGCCTTCTCGTCTAAAGTTTACACATTTAAGACATTTTTTTCCATGTTGTCTCACACTTAGTTATCCCTGTGCTCTTATTTCTGTCAGTTTTCACGGCAAGTTCATTTCGCCACATTTAACTTAATTTACAGCCCTTTTTTAAGCGATGCAAATTTTCCCCCCGATCCAATTGCAAGAATTTCACTTACCATTTACGCTTTATACCGCTGAAGTGTAGACAATGAAAACAATCTAGTACATGGCATTAAATATAAATCTAGCTTATAATATGCTTTGATCGTCGGTCATATTTTAACAGTATTTTGGATAGCTCAGTATTTGTTCTGAGTTCTATAAATACACGAGCCCCAGAAAAACCATGAAAAGACCCCAAGTGAACTGAAAGTGAGTTCCAAGAATGAATAGCAGTCTAACTTTACAGTAAAACAATAATATGATCCCGTGAAAGAAGAAACTAGCTTTTCATATCATTTGAGTCAATATTATTTCAGTTACTTTTTTAAAGAAACAGAGGTTTATGAGCAAGAACAGCAGGAAATCCTCAGCATCAGTCCTCAGATGCTCAGTCTCAGAGATGGCTGCTGTAAATGTAAGCAAAGACTACAGAACAACCTCTGGGTACATTAACTCTGCCACCAGTAACTGATGGCGTGGGTCTAATTTGGCTATTTGTCTTAGCATTTTAAACTGCGTCCCTGATCCCTTCCTGTCCCCCCCTCCACCTTCAGAGATAATGAATGATGGCTTAGAACAAAGACCATGAATGGCCATCTATCGATTTATTCCAGTAGACCATCGGCGTTTCCTTTGCCATTTGTCTGGAACCCTTTCCAGCGACGACATTCTGCTCTGCCGTAGTCTCGAGTGGCTCTACACGCTTGCATTCACACATGTGAGTCTCGTTTGAGCAGAAGGCCAGTTATTTAAGACTTCAGCTAGAAGCATGTTTTACTGTCACGGATTATGCACTGTATATACCGTACCAGTCAAAAGTTTGGACGTGCCAAGCTGCCTTAAATGCAGAGTTATAGTGTTGCATCACATGACCTCGCCACCTGACCTAAATCCAGCAGAGATGGTTTGGGAAGAGTTTGACCAGAGAGTGAAGGAGAATTGGCCAATGAGTGCTCAGTATGTATGAGGGACCTCCTTCAGGATAGTTGGAAAACCATCCCAGGAGGCCGCCTCATGGAATTAGCGTAGAGGAGACAGTAGGGTCAGCCAGTCCCTGGAGCGATTGGGATTAAGGGCCTCGCTCAAGGGCCCAGAGGGGGATCGATCTGCTAACCACAAGATTTGAACCGATTCCCAACTTAAAGTGTTGCCTCCCCAAAAACAAATTATTATTTTTTAGAATACTTTTTTGGTCAATGCATAATATATGTTGTTTTGTAGTTTTGATGTCTTTAATTATGTAAAATATAGAGAACAGTACAAATTAACCTTTCTATGGGTAGGTGTATCCAAACTTTTGACTAGTGATATATATATATATATATATATCTCATAGGATATAATATAGAGACACTATACCTTCTTACGTTTTATACAGCATCCCCATCTTCTCAGCTGTTCATATAATGAAGAGAATTAGGATGCTTTCAGTTCTGTAATGGGACGAATACCAGATTTTCAAACTGTCTCAGCTTTCTTTGTGGTCAAAAATTGGATTTATACCCGGGCTATTTTCTTTGAGTTTTTCCACTGTTGGAGAGGGGACTCGAACAGAACTCAGAGTCTGTGGTTTTATTAAACACGGCGAAGTAGGTCCAGACACGTTTAACGAGCTCAAGAACATGTACCGAGTCAAAGCAAATTGACGCTAATATTGTTTAATGTCGACGGCAGCAGATTTTACCACTGCCAGTCATCAATGAGCATGACCCGCCTGCACTTGAACTTTTACATGCTGTTGGGAATCGCCTATGCAGCAGTGATTATGCATGGACACTACTCAGTGGTGGGATGGCAGTGATGTGAGACTAGAGTTGCACTGGACCACTGTCTTTCCAGCCATTAGCTTTTCAGTCTGTCAGCCTTAATAGACCTAAAAGTGAAACCACGCGAACTGGCTCTGTTCTTCATAGCTACAGAATGGGTGTTAGCTTGCTTTTTGGTTCACATTCACCAACACGAAACCTGAATTAATCTCGTTCACAGTGGATCACGTGTCACTGACCAATTGTGACCGAGACAATGCGGCCAGATAACGGTTCTCCGTACCAAGGTGAGGAAAAAGCATATGAAAAACATATCAAATACATGGAGAGTGCCTCCTTTGCTCGAAGCTGAACAAATTTAGCTCAGCTAATCTCTTATAAGACATTCCTCTAAGACCAGGAATCATTCTCGTGGCCCTACGTTGCACCTTTTCCAAGGCAGCAATGTCCTTCTTAAGGTATGGTGACCAAACCTGCACACAATATTCTAGGTGGGGTCTTACCAAGGAATTGAATAATCTTAGCGTCACCTCTCTTAATACATACACCTAGAGATGTAACCCAACATTCTGTTGGCCTTTTTAATTGCTGAAAGAAGTTAATCTTCAATACCGCTTGTACTGCTTCACCTTGTTGTTAGAACAACATCTTAGAAATTTTGACCCTGAAAGCAATCTGCTGCTTAGCCAGGATTAAACCAGGATTTAAAAATGCAGATTTGTTTAAAAAAAGTACAGTGGTCTCTTAATTTTTTCCACAGTTGTATATCGTATATGTGTTATGTTTATATATAATGAGCCACACAGGATGCATGAACAGACAAACATATGCAAACAGAGAATGTGGGATCTTATATGAGGGCTGTCTGCTGTGTCTTGAAAGCTTCCTTCACCTTGTAGGGGGGTCAGTGGCATGGATGCACATCACTCCTCAGCAGAGTGACCCTGTGACCAGCAGGAGCCCGACAGAGTCCCAGATGCCCCTGATGGAGTGCGTGGGCGAAGTCTGCAGGCGTGTTCTGCTGCGTGCGGTTGCCCCTAGAGCAGAACGTCTCACATGTGGACTGCATTAACTTTGCGGTCTGTCCTCTGGAATCGCTGTCCTTTCAACAATCAGACTCCGCTGTGATTTCCTTTTTTGGTAACTATCAAACCATTAACTTACCAGCATCCTCCTCTCTAACTGAGTGCTATCAGATGGCCGTAATCAAATCGTCCCCAACCCGGTGTTTGAGTGTGACATCGGAGATCATGCCATCACAAAATGGTGTGGCTGGATTTGGCAGTTTGGTCTCTGTTGGAGTTAATGCGGTTTGCAGTTTCATGTAGTGGAAATTTCCCCCGTTCGCATTCCGCATCGATAAAGCAGTCGTCTGTTTTTAACATTCCTGCTTGGATTCCAGTGGTCCCTTCGCTTCCGTTAGCCAGTCTGTTAAATGTCTTCAGAATAAGCCGATCTTGGCACCTGCTGTTTAGGTGTTAGCCGTTCCTTTAAATTGAAAATGAACATAGTGTTAGGCCCCCTTTAATCTGTTCAAACTGAAATGCTAATTCATACCAAAAAACCTTGTTTGTAGGTGCTATGGGGACTGGCATGTTTGTATCAGGACGGCCTTCCAGTCTTACGGAAAAAATAAATAAATTGGCTCAATGCTGGGAGAGCCAGGAAAAGAGAAATAAACTGTCACCCACCCAAGGAAGCGACAACTCACGCCCAAGGAACGCCGCGATAAATCGCCAGCGGCGATGTGCCCTCACATCTGAGTCTGCAGCTTTAATTAGAGCAGGTGACATTTGAACTACTCCAGTTTGTTCTGGAGCCGGGCCTTTGTCAAACGGCCGTCCGCAATGCCAGACACACTGGAGCGCGGTGGGAATACGGAATGTCACACCTATCCAAAGTCAACTGCTGGTGCTGGCGTGCTGGAGGAATTTCCGCGTTTTCAGCCGAGCGCTCTTCCTTGTTTTTCTGTGATATACGCACATCACGGCCGACCCCCTTTGTGTAGCCTAATACGTAGACTTGGCTCCTGTTCTCTATTTGGCGAGGGGGGGGCCCTACTTTTCCATCACGGGAGCCAAACCATGGAGAATGAGCCAAGAATATTCTAAGAATGTAGAGTAAGTTATATTTCACTTACCTAATTGCAACCAGCACATTTATTTAAAGCAAGTTTGGGACTGGATCTGGAAAGAGATCTTCTGCTAAACACTGCTGAACCGACCAATCGCAGAACGTGGCCAGCAACTAGTTAAACAGTTCATTTCTGCCGGATGACAGCAGAGAGGAACAGTGAGACATTTCATGCCGTACCTTGCAGTGAATAACTCTGAGTGAGAAATTTGACTGGCTGTACAATGAGACCCTTTGGACCTTGGCCAATCAGCAGCACCGTAGAGCAGGTAAGTTCTTTTCTTGTGCTTAGTAAGTGGGGATGGTGATATCTTCCTCTACGAGCTGGTTGGACCACTTGCGGTCGTTTTTGTGAAGTCCAATTTGGTGTAAAAAGAGTAAAAATGCAACAGGAAATATGTTAAGGTGCCTGATCTGTCCATGCCCTTATATTCTAGCCAACTTGCTAACTTAAGGTTGTCACGATTAACTTTTAGTTTGCATTTCTGCAATAAATAGTTTGAGTCTGATTTCCAGTTTACATTTCTACTGTTCATTGTTATTGTACCAAAGGCCCTGTGGGCTAAACTGAAATTTTGAGTCTAAGTACAATTATAGAGAACTGAAGTCACCCATGAGTACCTGCGGGATGGAAAGGAAGACGCTCTGCGCTGACGCTGTTCTTGGCCCCTAAACCTTCTGCTGCTTGCCAGTGAATGTCAGCAGGCCACAATGGGTCAAACATCAGAACCAGCAACCAGATAGAGAACCAATGTCAAGTCAATGGAAACATCTCACTGCGAGATGGCCATGCAGAATGTTTGAAAAACGACAAGCCGTAGAAGGTTTCTTTTTGACATTACTCAGCCCTGGGGCTGTTTTATCCCAGACGTATGAAAAATGTTCTCTCTCTTTTTTTGTCTGAATAAGATTTCCAAGTCTCTTATTGTCCATGATGAAATATGCCAAAGCTGATTTTACTTTTACAGAAGGTTGTGGAACGATCAGTACCGGTCAATGACAAGCACGTTTTTTTTTTTTAGTATATAAAAAAGGTCACCATTTTAATAACCCTCTTCACCAGTGATATAACATGGCAGCCTCCAGCACGATTAACAGACCCTTCAGTCTGAAAGAGAGGTGTCTGTTTTAGTTTGTGAGGTTTCCTTTGTGTTCGCTATGACAGCACACAGACGTCACGCTGTTGTCCAGGGATGATGGTGCTCCAGTTAACAGGACCGGGATCGCGGCAGACTCTGATGGGATGTATTTGTATAACCGTCATTCCTATCCTGGCCTTCTGTGTCATAGAACATTCATTACACTGGTGGAAATTGTGAAACTAACTTAGAGCTCTGCAAAATTTCTGCAAGTTTTACTGAGGAGGCAGGCTAAAAGAGAGCGTTCTCTATCAAAACAGCATTTCTTTGTTATATTTGCCATTGGTTTTGAAAAATGATCATGACCCACTTCCTGTGTAAGTCTGAAGCGTCCTCTGCGACATCATCCAGTGGAAAATACAGGGTGTAAAGAAAAATATTCAAAACTACTTCTTAGGAAAAGTCCGTTTGTGTTTTCCCCCGGCAACGCTTTCGAAAGAAGCTCCACAAGCTTTTATCGTGGCTTTTTGCCGGCCATGTGACTATAACAAAGCACCATTTTAATGGCTGCTGCCGTGCTCAACAAACAAACTGGCACATCAAGTCCTGTTTTTATTTTGAAACGGTCCATGAAAATAGCAGTAGTCTATAGTCTGCGATGTTGTCAGCTTTGCAAAGCGTATTAAACCAGACAGTGCCGAAAGCTTGTTGGATTACTCGGTAAATTGAGACTGGCATCATGGGAAAATGGCAGATTTAAAGGTTTCTTCCAACAGAGGGTGCTTAAATTGATGGGGGGGCAGTGGCTCAATGGGTGGTACTGTTGCCTCACACCACCAGGGTTGGGGGTCTTGAGTTCCAGCTGCTGTGTGAAGTTCATGTTCTCAGCATGTTACGTGGGTTTGCTCCTTTTATTGTGGTTTCCTCCTGCAGTTGAAAGACATGCATTTAGGTGACCTGGGATCTCTAAATTGCCCATAGTGTTTGTGTGTGTGAGCAGCCTGTTGCAAACTGGTGTCCCGTCCACGGTGTCCCCCTGCCTCGTGTCTTATGCTTCTTTGCATAAACTTCTGCCTCATTATGACCTTCTACCATCTTAGCACTTAATACATGGTTGGGATGCTTAAAAAGCAATTGAAGTATGAGACATTTCCTAGGTCTGAATGAGAAACATCTGAGCTCTTTTGTTCCTAAACCACATAGCCTCTAGATTGTATGCATGCTGAAAAAAAATAAATCTTGCTTGTTTTATATATATAAAGTGAATATTTTATAAGAATGAAGAAGAACGACATTCAAAAATGTCACAGCTTTAAATTTCCAAGCAGACATGGATAAAATATTAGACATATACACACACACACGCACACACTCACATGTACTGTACCAGTATACTATGTAATGTGAATAAAAGTGATTGATTGATTGATTGAGACAAAGACGTGGTAAATATCACAAGGACTGAAATTGTGCTGATGTGATAGATTCTCACACAATAATACAGGCTACAGGTTACAAACGAGATCTGTTCTTAAATCTGTCTTTAAGTCCGATTTGTAGCAAAGTCAGAACAGGTACATACAGTTTTTATTTAGTGTCAGTTAGTCAAATGTCTGTCTTCATATATAATATATATCTTACCTTTCTATGCATATAAAACACTTAGCAAACACTTCCAAATACACTAAAGCATCTTAACAATAATAATTTAGTACATAATAATAAAAGTAAGTACAGTCCTCGAGCTGATGTGAGACTGTGCGATGCTTTCACGAGTGTCACGAGTTTCACGAGTGTCACAAAGTCGTGTTTGTGTTCTTTATTACCGACTATTGCATTTAGCTTAAATGTGTAATATTATAGGCTTTGCGGCAATCCGTAAGTATGAGTTGTCCATCAGTCGGCCGTCATTAAACCGGGGACTGTCTGCATATGCAAACCTTCAATGTTTACCCAAAGCAAAGATGCTGAAACAAAGGGTTCCTTAGTAGCATCGTGTGGCCATCGACTTTCCTTTCCTTTCGTGCTTTATGGTTTTCTGTTGTTCGTTGTAAAGTTGGGTGTTTGACATTTAGAGGAAAGCGCAAGAATTTATTTAGGTGCATAAGTTAACTAAGTGTGTCTCCTCAGACTGGTACAAAATTCCATAATGCGGCTAATGGGCGGAAATGAGCAAATTATAAGGGCAGCTAAGCAAAAGCTTAGAACAATCCGAACGCGGAAAAGGGAGAATGAGGCTGTATCACTCATCCGACAATGTAAAAACCATTTAACCATTTACAAAGTCCCAGACTCAGAATCTCAAGTGTTTAACCAGACGTACGCAGGTCTGTTGCTGCCAGAATAATATCGTTTGGCGTGCTGAATGTCTTCTGGATGGTTAAGTGGATAAGCTGGAACTCAGGTGGCTGGAAGAGAAAGGAAAACAAAGCACTGGAGCGAGCAAATGATAGCGTCCTGACTGAGCTGAGGTTGTTGGCCGACCAGGGGGGACTCTCTCTGGACTATAATGAAACCTTGGCGTTTCAGCTTGCTGTTTATCCCATTTGGGTTTTGACTTCCATTCTGGGGCCTTGGGTTTCTGTTCTAACAATGCAGAAGCGGAAGAAAGTGAAGAGTCTCTTTTGTATGGAAAGATGGACACGAGGAGCACTGGACGGGTTGCGAAGGGTAGGGGTGCTTCCTGGAACTGACCCTGGACCTGTTTTTCTCATGTACTGCACGCCAGGCTTGACACCGACATGAATGGTTTTAACACCCCTGTGTTTCCTCGCACTCAAGGTCAGCGCACAACTGCACAAAGCATTAGCTGAAACCAAGAAACAGACACAGGAAACTGAAAATCTGATGCTACCTTTAAAGGGAATGAGTCTACAGACCGTGAAGTACGCAAGATTGAGAAACGTTTAATTTCATGTATAACATTATCTTCTACTCCTGGATGAACGCTTTGTTTTATTACAGTCAATAGCCATTCCACTCCTTCATTTTCACTATTTTCACCTTTAAGCTTCAGTGATGCTGGGGCCTGTGGCAGGAAGCAGAAGATACAAGGCAGGGAGACACCATGGATAGCAGACCAGTAACTAGAGCTTCTTAAGAAAGCATTACTGTCGGACCTTCCACAACTTATGAAATGATGCTTCATTCATACAGGTTCATTGAAATGCTTTTTATATATTGTATCTTGCTGTTGTTTGAGGCACACACACACAATTGAGAAGCTGGGTCTGGCCTTCTACCCAACAACTTCAGAGACTTGCTCAAGAGCCCAACTGACACGTGACTCTTCAAGGTTGAGGCTTGAACCAGTAACCTTCTGATTACAAATGCAAAGGCTTAACCAAATGAACCAAACATTCACCATCATCCCCAGTTGCTTTTGTATATAATTGTATATAATATGTATTAAGTATTACATTTGACCCCGCCCCCTCCAATGACATGACAGGCTGTTTCAAACACAAACCACATTCCCATTACAGCTCTTTTAAAGCAATTTCGGTGTCTTGAACAGTAGCATATGTAAACACCCTGTGCCACCAACACCTTCCTCTCCACTCAGATTCCACAAGAAAGGACATTTTTTCCAGACGTTTCCAAACGGCCACATTTGGCTGGAGTAATGCTATAACCCCTTTTGTTTATTTTTCTCGGTGCCCTGCAATTCACTTCCCAGCAAAACCATCATACTTTCTCTCAATTTCTCAAAGAGATTGTTAAATGAAATGACAGGAAATCCGTAATATTTCCTTCATTTTTCACTTCAGTGAAAGTAGCTATGAAATTAATAATAAATTAGCCCATGACCCACATATAACTGTAGTACTAAGCTCAGACAGAAGACTAAAAACAACAGATTTGGAGGGAGGCCAGGGACATGTGTGGAGTGTAAATCAGGTATATCTATTTACCATGTATTGTTGTACACTGTGGTGTGAATCAGACACACTTTATAAGAGTGTTTCCCAACCCGGTTCTTGGGGACCCACAGACAGTCCACATTTTTGCTCCCTCCCAGCTGGGGGCGGAAGCAAAAATGTGGACTGTCTGCAGGACCTCAAGGATCGGGTCGGGACACACTGCTCTAAAACGTATTACACACAAGTAGTAAGAGCATAAAGGGATAGTATGCAAATAAGGTGAAAATGATTTCAGATGTCTTGTGTGCTCAATGAAGCACATTCTTCGGGTTTGTTGTTCACTTGTAACTCTTGCCACCGTTTCCTGCTCTAACCGCTGCTGATTTTCATGCGACGATGATGAATTTGTTTACGTCGGTCTGGTCCACAAGCAAAGACCACCATGGCAAGTCCAGTGTCAGTGTGGGTACTTTTCCTTTGTTTTTGTTTTTTTTTTTGCCACTGAGACTAAATGCGCTGAGCTGGAGGACGTGTGAGCCATTAAAAGCAGAGCCAGGCGTGAATAGCGAACAAACAGCTAAACTAACACAACGAGGTGCTAATTAATAATCAAAGCACAGCGGCACCTTCTTCCAGGGAGCTGGGGTCTGGCGGAGGTTTTTGATGCAGCAAACATGGTCTTCGACAGCTTTAGTAGCTGTGTCGCAAGGCTGATTTTTAATTCTGTGTCCAATCGACACTGTCAGCTATAGCGTAGCTGAGTACCAGGGTTATGATCTCCCAAGAGCTGCAGCGACAGGCATCAGGTTACTTCATAGAGTACTCAGCTATACCGTCGCTGATGGTGTGGATTCTATACAGAAGCATAGATTAGCCTGAAGTTTGGCTTTCAACTGCCTTTTCTCTTCTACACACTGCTGGAGAAATGACAGGCAACACAGGAGATCGGTGTCAGCTACTGACAAACAGCAGTGTAGGTAATCTTACGCTCCTACTCTTAGCCAGTTTAAGAATATCAAGCCAATGAGCAAAGTTACCGTGAGGACTTTCTGTGTTTTTGGTTGTGATTACAATTTGAAATCTTTTTATTTTTTTTTTGAGGAATTTATAATATGGTTAATTTAAACTTTATGAAAGATGATTTAGTGCAACACGTACATTGCTTATTTTCTCATGTACTTTTTTAACGTCAATATAGCCAAAACTATCTGAGAATGCGAGTTAGCACTGCACTTTCTTGAGAGAGATTTTCAAGAGAACACAAAAAAATCCTTCCCTGGCAGTATATTTTACCACAAGATTGAATCAGGAGGACTGTTTTACTGAAAAGCCAGTTACAGCCTCCATGTCTCTGCGTGTTTTGGTCTTTGTGAATATTTGACCTACTCTTAAAGTTTATTCATTCATTTTCTAACCACTAGGTCAGAGTTACAAGGTGACCTGCAGTCCAGCTGAGGCAGCACAAGGCCGACGTACACCAGTCCATTGCAGTGCACGTATTCGCACACAATCTAAAGCCAATTTAGAGACACCAGTTAGGCTGACTGTATTTGAACTGCAGGAGGAATCCAGAGTACCCAGGCAGAACCCACCAACACAGGGAGAGCATTCAGACATCTCTCTCTCTCTCTCTCTCTCTCTCTCTCTCTCTCTCTCACACACACAGTCACCATATTACCCATTTTAATTATTATACATTAAAACAAAACAATAAACATTATAGTTTATATGTCTTATACGTGTCTTATGTAAATGGATGCATTCGTGAGCTTGGTGTTGTTTTTTTTGAAGCATTCATAAACTTTGGCGGTGGAATTTTTGTGTCACACCTTCAAGGGTGTGGGTTCGAATCCTGTGGGTTTGTGGGTCATCTACTGTATATATTACATTGTAGGGACCAAATGTTCCCAGAATGTGATAAAAGCCTGTTAATTTTTTGGTTCCCACAATGGGAAACTCAGTTTTATAAAAACATGTGACTGCAAACTAAAAATGCCAAAAGACGTGTATCTTGTTTGGTTACTTATTGTAGGGTATTCCTGAAGCTAATTTCAAGAAGAAGAGGACTCTTGTGGCTGACGCGTGTTCCAGGATCCAAAAAACAAATCTTCCCCTCGACTTAGGTTTGCAGTTTTTATTTTGACGAATAAGATATGAATTCCATATATATACACAAGTCAAAAGGTTCTAAATAAATACTGACTTGTGCGCATGCAAGTCTATAAGCTGACAGGACACGACGGCGACACGACGGCGACACGACGGCAACACGGTCAGAAAACTGTGTGACTCCAGGTTTCCCTGCTCGTATCCATCCTAAAGCACAGCCATTGCCCCTCCGTGCTTAAAGTGGCAGTACCTGTTTTTAATCATTGGAGTGCAATGACACTAAATCCAAATTCTAACCATGTACGATTATAAATTCTAAATTATGAAATATGTGAATCGTGAACATATATGAAATATCAAATATAAACTTAATTTAAATTCCAGTGTGTAAAACAGACATCTGGCACCTACACTTATGTTTAAGGTTAGGGCTGGGTAGGGGTTAAGGTTGTCATTTTTGGGATTAGGGTTTTGCCCATAGAAATGAATGCACAAACATATGAATACGAATGTGTGTGTGTGTGTGTATGCGCTTGTGTGTGTCTGATGAGTGTGTGTGTGTGTGTGTGTCCGTTGTTTCGTGCCCTGGTGCTTCCTGGGATTGACTCCAACATCACCATGACCCTGATCAGGATAATTGTTTAGAAAATAGATGGATTATCTTTTAAATGGTTTGAAAAAGGATCCCCCCCCCCCCCTTTTACTGGCTTCTTGTTGGGTAGCCCTGTGAGCTCACACTTCCTGGCTGGGCCTCCAGTCTCTCCTCAGCTCTGTGTGTGTGCTGTTGGCCCATGGATGCATGCTTTCTGATTTCCAGAATGTTGGACTTGCTGTGCTGTGCGTCACGCGCAGGCAAATCCAGGGCAGAAAGCATTAAAGGTGCATCATTTAACAGGTCTAGACGGACATGAAACCGCTTATCGTTGACTAAATCCCATGAGTGCTGTTTTGCAGTATGAACTAGCGGCTTTTTGAAGAGATCATTTCACCTCCTTCCTGTTGCCCCTCAATATTATAATAAAATTATTATTTAGGCAAAAATCCGTGTGGCTGAACAGGAACGTGAAGTTATGCGGCAGGTCGTCACTATTTCATACACACACTAATAGAATAACTGGCCGACTTCAGCTTATTGTCATTCTGCTGTCTAGTGCTGATGTGGGATGTATCATTGAACAACATGTGGCTTGGAGACGATCTGAAAGTGACTTTTTCAGGTGCGTCCAGAAACGACCACAGCAAAGCCAGGAAGCCTTGTCTCCACCTTGCAGGGCACGGCGTTGATGCCGGCATTGAGGTATACTGCAATGCTTTATAGCCAGGGTTATTACTGTTAACGAAAACCAAAATTACGAGAAAACATGTTTGCGAACTAAAGTGAGACCCAAAAATTAAGTTAAAAAAAACAACTAAATAAAAACTATAAATATTGCTTCCAAAACTAACTGAAATAGAATTAAAAGAAACATCAAATTGTCTCTGTTACCATTTTTAAATACTTTTTAGCTAAAGCAATGATTTGTTTAATCGTTTTTAATAAAACCTGGAACATGTTTTGCCCATTTTGAGTTTTATTAGTTTAATGTGCACTGTGTATTCATGTTGGAATCTCTAAAGATCAAACACATAAAATAACTCCTCAACTTTCATTCTATCTCTATAAGTAAAATTATATATACTGCATATATAGACAAAATAGAAATATATGTTTGAAATGCAAATGAATAAAACCACGCTGAAAACTAACTAAAACTAAACTGGATTTCAAATTAAAATTGAATGTGATGTCAAGTTCAAATTAGAGAATCAAAACCATGGATGCAGTAAAAGGCAAAAATTCATTACTTATAATTACTCCTATAATCATCTGAAAACTAAGGCCTGCATGAAACTTTGAGATTTCTTAGATTCCTTGATCCGCTTGGTTTTCTTCCCCACACTAAACCCTTCATACGGAAACATTCGTTTGTAATAAAATGTTCTAATACCCCGTGTTACTACCAAGCATGTAACCTTGCTGGAGACCAGGTCCCCGCGATACTTGCAGCACTGTATGTTCTTTTGCTCGTATGCTGTTTATGGGGGACTATTTTGTTGATCTCAACATCTCTGTGATGTGCAAAGCAACTATATTGGCCTTTTTTGAGGCTGTAACAATGTTTTTCTGCTTACCTCATGTATGCAAAGCTCACAGTTTCTTTTATTAGTGACACAGATGATGCATTTCCATCCTGTAGTTCCTACACATTTGATCAGATATGCACATGTACACATCTGTTACTTAGAGGAACTGACTGATTAAGCCACACCCACTGCTGACACATATGTATAATTAAGCACACGGTCAAGCAATCTCCTGAAATAAATATTGACAGCAAAATGGGTCACGGTATGGGAAAGATTAACTTGGCTCCAGTTTGCTAAATATCTGGCCTTCCCCTGGTCAACCAAAAATGAAGTGAGAGAAGCAGAAACGTCTGGAAGCATTAATTGTGAAACGGTCAGCCACACAAACTCACAGAAAGGGACCTGCTCACCCAGCATCGATATTCAACCTGAATGGCAGAAGGCAAGCTCACAGAAAGGGACCTGATCACCCAGCATCGATACTCAACCTGAATGCCAGA
>JAODKF010000045.1:4483630-4494660 GCA_026779585.1 Mormyrus proboscirostris | reverse complement strand
AAGGCAAGCTCACAGAAAGGGACCTGCTCACCCAGCATCAATACTCAACCTGAATGCCAGAAGGCAAACTCACAGAAGGGGACCTGATCACCCAGCATCGATACCCACCTTGAATGGCAGAAAAGCCCCCCAGCAATGTTCCAATATTGAATGGAAAGACTTCCCTGAAGAGTTGAGGCTCTTATAACAGCCATGAGCCAGCCAACTTCATACAAATGCCCTTGGTTTTAGGACAAGCTGTCCCCATACGTTTGGCCATACAGATTGAGATGCTGATGTGTAACTAGAAATGGTGTATATACATATCAAACAGCTGTTGACTTTTATATGGGAGTTCTATGCTTTCTGCTAAAACCAGATTAATAAATTAGCCAACTGGATAAAAGTGAATCTTTTATTTATTTGTGTACCAGTCGTTGGTTTCATCTTGTCGCCGTGATTATTTATAGTGTGTTTTTTTGTGCTTGTCTCAGCTAATGCTGTCGAGCATTTATAAGCTGTAATTACTTAACTGTTTGGACAAGCTTTGTCAGAGCGAGACAAGGTGTAATAACCCTCTCATGGTTTTTACAGCCCACAAAACAGCTTAATAAACAGTAGCAAATGTGTTACCTGCTGGGAACGCTTCGCCTGTTGGTAGCAGGCTGTTGAAACAGTGGTGCGTATCACAAGAGGCATGCTCGCGGTACGGCCCCTTGCAGATGTTGCCCTCGCCACAGGCCTGCAACCCATGTTAACGTTTTAGTGGACAAATATGTGTCGGGTGACCGTTGACCGTTTACAGCACGAGTGCCTCGGCGTCTTAGAAAAACGAGCAGCTGTAAAAATTCGCTGTTGCATATGAAAGGGTTTAATGGCCTCCCCACGAAAGAAGAGAATGGAAGAGAGAGAGAGAGAGAGAGAGAGAGAGAGGGCAAAATAAAGACTAATAAAGCAGTCACAGCTGCCTTGGAGGACTCGAGAAATGCTACTTCAGTGCAGGAGCTAGCTGGAGTTAGCTGCCACTAACGGGAGCTAGCCTCAGGTTTGACCGATGGCGATCATGAACCTTTACACGTAAAGATGTGCACACGGGATGGGAATTCTCCTTCAGGGTAGAACCTGGAGTGTTCCTTGCTTGAAACAAACACATAATTGAGGCCGAACACATGACCGAAACCGGTGGCCACACACACAAACATCATAAAGAGCAAACTATTACTCATTACATGTGCTGCGTGGTACACAACTGCTTTCAGTGTTTACCTCTGCAGACTATACTGCAGCACCTACAGTACACAGATTGCACAAACACATCCCCACAGGACCTAAACAGCCTGGAGACATGGCCATTAGTCTAAGTCAATCATCCCAACTAAGTGGCAGCCCAAGCTGTCAAGCCCAGTACACGAACCTAAATCTTGTCCAAACACGACTGAATAACAGAAGAACCATTGAACTTACAGCATCACTCCTGACACTGTGGGAGATGTCAGAGGAGTGTAATTGTCTTAAATGCATTCATTTGTGACCTGAAATTACAGGTTACGTTCTATATGTGAGGTTTCATGCTATTTATCTGCAACGGCTGTCATTTTTTTGTCTTTGTGAAAATACCAACCATTATGTTATCAAAACAGAGCCTGGCACAGCCTGTCAAGGTAGCTGAAAAACATTCATTTGCTCCACATGCATATGGGAAACTCTCAGCAATAATCAGTCTGTGTTGTTGTAGGATTTAATTTACCAAATATTTATTATGTATACTAACTTCAAATTTTATTTTACGATTATTTTCAGACTGCCTAAAAGGATGTGAAAGCAGCATAAGCTAGTAAACAAATATCCATCCACCTATTTATCCCGGTCACGGTCATGGTTGGGGGGTGGGGTGGGATTAGCTCATGGATATAAGGTGTCATCAGACAAAATACAAGATTTTAGGCATTTTTAATTTATTTGATTGCAGTCACGAATTTTTATAAAATTGACTTTACGCTTGTGGTAATGGGAAAAAATGGTCCACATAAGGTTAAAATAACAGGTTTTTATCACTTTGTGGAGACATTTGATCCCCACAATGTAATAAATACATGGCCACACACACACACACACACACACACACACACATAGTTAATAAATGCCACTGGATCTTGCACTAAAGTCAGACCTCCACATGGTGTGACAGACCTCATTACATGGCTGCCACTAATACAGACCATTGCTTGGTTAATTACAAACCAAAGTATTTAACCATCAAGCTCCACTGCTTTCCAAACAAGATTAAAAGCCATTGAAGATACGCTGCATGCTAAGATCAGTTTTTAACAGCAAGTTTCATGAAAAGAATTTGCAATTACAAGCGACTACAACTATCAGTGTGGAGTTAAAGATTTTTCTTTTCTCTACCAGCCAGAGGAGATTCTTGTCTGGAGAAAGTGGCTTCATGTTCCTTGTACCTGGTGAAAAACCAGACTCTTTTTCATCAGTTAAGCACATCAGTTTTACACTCCTATCATGAAATGGCTGGTATTCACTGAAAGAAGTCTGCTGTTTTGTTCTATACTTCAAACAGAGCAGTAATTCTCATGAGGCACAAAAGCAATCAAGCTCTGATTGCTGGAGTCATCCACGGTGGCTATTATGTGCAATCTTTGGTAATGTTGCAGCCAACCAAATGATCTGCTGTCCCCTTTTTTGTGTTTTCATGTCCTCATGAAAAAAAGGGACTTCGTGTCTTCGTGGAAGTGCGTCACAGAAGAGTAGAAAACCAGAACGGTCAAGTTGGAATATCGCTCATTACTGAGCATATGAACAGCCCCATCACAGGTACTCAACTGTGCCATCTTCAGGATGGTGTGAGAATATCACAGGATGGCTTTTGTTCACTTCTGCTGAGGGCCTGATCCCTGAGGGGCCTCATCTGGCTTTCCAGTAAAATTAACTCTGTATCCTTTATTCCTCCTCATGTCATCATTCAGGAGGTTCGGATTAGGCTAAAAGCAGTTTGCGCTTCGCTCGTCGGAAAAGCGCAGAAATTAGCCTTTTTGAGATTTAGGGGCCCCGACGCAAAACATGAGCAGCACAGGTCAGGATTGAGGTCATGTAGACGCTTCATTTACCATGGATGCGTAAGGATGCCTGGCTATACTGAAAGACTCTTCATCAGAGGATCATGCTATTCAAAAACATACCATCATTCAGAAATGCAGCTCTGCATTGAGGGTTCATCTGCTGTTAGCATCGATATCGATTCCTTTAGTCGATGCCTCTATTCTGACCTAATCAATCTTTCAGTTTTCAGCCACTTAAATCATTATCTGCCTTTTACTACCCATCTTCACAGCCATGTTTTTACTGAATTGAGGGTCAAGTAACTGAAATTAACTTTTTAAAAAAAGGTTCGCAATGAATTGTATTTTGGATAAATAAAACAAAACTAACATTCAGTCAATCCTTGAGGCATCTGTCGGTTTAGCCACTTTGCTGTCATGGGACTGATGGAGTCCTTTATCATTTTACCTTACTTTTCCCTTTCTGTTTGCTTGCGTTTACGTCCCGCAGAGGTTTAGCCTAGCTAACCGTTAAACTGTTAAATGCTCCACTATTGCTCGATCATGCCAATATACAGCACGCCCATAGTAAAATATATTTCTTCATTTTAAAAAGTCACATCGAGTGCACGGGTTATGATGTTATGCAGTCTTTGCCTGCACACGTCTTTCCTGCTGGATACCTTAGTCATCAGCCACTCATTAGAGAAGCGGGGCCAGCTGTGAGTAATTAGGGGAGTCTTTCGCTCTGCAGGTAACGGGCGTGGCCAGCAATGCGTGTACTCCACCCTGCCGCACTTATGGAATGACACATGTTTCTTATTCATCTTCTGCTAGTCCTCAGTGACGGCTGTGGTCCACACGTTCACTCCGTTAGAGGTAATCATCTCTTTCCTGCTTTATCCAGGAGGATTGGACATGCATGGATACCCTGGCAGATTAATAGGGCCCAGCACAGTATCTGGGGCCCTCTGTTCATCAAAACCTACTGAGGGCCCAGGCCAGCATTTGGTCACCACCAAGAGAAGGGTGGCCCAGGACTTCTACACTTACATCTAGCAAATGTTCAAAGTGACCTTCAAATCAGTCAAATAGCACATTTCAAACATTCATGCTATCAAGGAGTCGGATAGGGATAAATGCAGCTAGGTCGAGCTTCCTGTGAATGCCCAAGTGTGAGCTACCCAAACTGCTGCACAGTTACAGCTTCTTCATAAGTACAGCTAGGTCGAGCTTCCTGTGAATGCCCAAGTGTGAGCTACCCAAACTGCTGCACAATTACAGCTTCTTCATAAGTACAGCTAGGTCGAGCTTCCTGTGAATGCCCAAGTGTGAGCTACCCAAACCGCTGCACAGTTACAGCTTCTTCATAAGTACAGCTAGGTCGAGCTTCCTGTGAATGCCCAAGTGTGATTTACTCAAACTGCTGCACAGTCACAGCTTCTAGCTCGATGCCTGACTAGATCTCAGCAGGACCTTCCAGTTTTGATATATATTTTTTTTTAATAAAGAATCCTCATGGTTTTCCACCAAACATGGTCATATTTAAATTTCGCGCCTAGCTGTCATCGCGATGGACGGAGTTCTAAATCGGTCATTGTAATTCCAAGACAGCCTAACGGTGCTCCTCTTTTTTTCAATGATGTTGGAATGATTTCTAAAACCCAAATCTTACCACGACCCCTCTCGAGGCAATTATATTGTCAGCTGGAAAAGAGTCTCACGGGGGCGGGGGGGATTTTAAATGCGCTCTGTTAAGCATCAAAATATGACTCAGCAACCAATCACTTAAAGTGCAGCCTGAGATGATAACACTAAAACCCTGAGGAAAGGGCAAAGCCATTAAGCAGTAGCTACAATTCCACATATACGCCTTAGTTTGGGAATAAATTTAATCTTCGACTCCAACATGCTCGGCAAATTACAACTTTGCTTCAATAGAGGATATTGCCTCGGCATGAGTTTTCCTGCCGCCTGACCCCCGAAAAAAGCAAAATCATGAAAAATTGTTTTTTTTCCGTGTGATTAGTGGTAAATCATTGTTGTGCTCTTTTCATCTCTGCATTTCAAATACGTTTTTACTTCAGATACTGACATCATCCCTTGGCTGGCTCTGGTGGCCCGGACCGGATGCTTTAATATGTTTTTCTTTAATTACTATTCTACAATGTATTGTAGCCCAATAACAGTTGATGACAAAAAAAAGGATTTTGATCAGTACTGTCAGAGGTCTCCAAGCCAAACCTTCCTAGGCCAAAATGTCTTTATTTGGTCACTCGTATAATGTAAAAGGCAGAAATTAATGGAATGATCTACTCATAATGACAAAAACGAATGTTTTCTTTGTTTCTAGCAGAAGGCAAGTGCCAAGGAAGTTTCTCTAACATTTATTTATATTTTGTGCCCTTTTAGGCTTGTGGTAGTTTGAGGGCAGAAGGAACAATGATTGGTTCAGAGAGATAACCAATCAAATTGTAGAAGAGGAGGGTCCAGGCAACTAGAAGAGGCAGGACCAAGACAAATGATTGGTTGGTCCCACCTCCAATCTTTGCTTGGACCCACCTGTTCTACGATTCGACTGGTTATCTCTCTGAACCAATCATTGGTCCTTCTGCCCTTAGAACATTATTCTGTAAGTAAAACTCCCATGAGCCCCCAGTAGTCACCAAAAATGGATTCTATTGTAGATATGTGTTACTAGATTTGCTAGAATGCTACATTTTTACCATCTACATTTAGTAGAACTGTTTTTGGGTGAGTGAACCCACAAAATAATATGGGCGACACACACACTCACAGACACCCTTCCAAACTAGAAACTTATTTAGTCTGTATGCTGGTTAATTGTCAGTTGGTTAACAGAGATTTAAGGACCTTGGTATAAAATTGGAATTTAGGAAATGAACGTAAAGTTTTTTTTTTATTCCTCCTCAGGATTCGGTGCACAGTTCTGGTTACGACTTTCGGCTGTTTCGCAAGCTGTTCACACCTCAGCCTGAATTCTCGGTCACCGTGTGAAGGATGGGGACACGGAGATGCCGGGAACCGCACTGGTACGACGTGGTAACCGACCGCAGCGGGAGCGAGCCAAGCGAGGAGCTATGGAACTGTGGGAGGGGGGAGGGAAAAAAGCAGAGAGCACGTCGAATAATGGTAGCTCTCTGTGGTTCGAGAGCGCCCCGCCCTGCACGGTCAAACCCTGCGTGCCTCCCACAGGCCGTAAACAAGTCGCCTGAGGGCCTAGTTTAAGCTCTGTGTTGTCCTTATTAAAACACAGAGGAGGTGCTGTGCTGCTTCAGCTGCCTTGGCACAGAGAACAAAACAGGAGAGACAGACTGAGACAGGTTTCTATAACAGCAGAATATGTGGGTCATGTGACTAAGACGGTCACCAAGCCAGATCTGCAGCCAAATGAGGTTTGAGGACCTTGAGTGTGTTGGCTTTGTGTTTTTTCTGTTACGGATGCAAGAGGAGAGAAAAATCCTTAAAAACAGGAGACTGACCATCTCTCTCTGTCTCTGTCTCTCTCTCTCTGTCTCTCTCTCGCTAATTTCTTTAAATTGCAGAATGTTTTGGTTATGTGACTAAGACGATAACCAAACCACATCTTATGCCAAACAGGGTTTAAGGACCTTGAGAGGAGAAAACTCCTAATGAACAGGAGATTGACCATCCCCCTCTCTCTCTCTCCCTCTCGCTCTCTTTAATTTCTTTAATTGCAGAATGTGTGGGCCATGTGACTGAGACAGTAACCAAACCAGACCTTCAACCAAACGGCACTTGAAGACCTCGAGGGGAGAAAAATCCTTTAGAACAGGAGACTGTCCATATCTTTCCCCCGATCTCCCTCTTGCACTGTCCACCAAAGCATAATTATATGTAATCAGTGTGACTCTCCATTTTCACCGAGGCCTCCACACACGAATGAGCTGGCAGCAGGGAGATCGACTTGTTCAGGTTTCTTTAATTGCAGAATGTGTGGGTCATGAGACAGTGTGAGCGTCCTGCCTTGTTTATTTCTGCTGGGGTTATGACGCAGTTACAGCAAACAAACAAATTTATTTTTGTATAGCGCATTATCACAACATTACATTAGACGGTAGAATCTCAGAAGCACCAGAATTGCAACAGTGGCTGTACTCTATTGAATCGTTTATTTAATGCACAATTGCTTGATAATTTATTGGCATGCAGACCCAAGAGGCTGCAGTAGATTGGAACTCACACAATATTTATCTCAATTAATATAGACGCTACTCTCAAAAACCATGTGGAAGAGAAACTAGCTGCTGCATTCAAAAGTTTTAAAAGGCAGAAGATAGTTAAAGCAAAGACCACACATCACATGGGGAGAGCTATGCTTGCAACTTGTAATTATGTTTGAATTGTGGTAACCAGAAATAATTACTTCTATTTTTTTTTGCAGCGACTCACATAGTCTGAGATTCTGACAAGTCTCCTTCACATGGTTCCACTTTGCAAGCTTTCAGGGAAACAAACAAATTGCCCCCAATTGGTTGAGCAGACTTTTTGACCTGAGGGCTAGACGTACGATCAATAATGGGTGGCAAATGGAAACTGTTATTTAAGCCGGCTTTAATAGCTGATTCACGGTTCCTCTTTGGAACTTTAATAAAACGTTTATATGGCTGTGTGGCATCAGTATATTGAAATGTGGCAAAGGTTTGAGTGCATGGGGTGCATAAAGACTTTCTGGAGGTCTAACCGACGAGGCTGAGCTATACGACATGAAACAGTAGTCGTCAGAAGATTTAGCCGCTAATTCAGCATCTGTAGTAGATTATAAATAAAAGGCAGAACTTTTAGGGTAGTTCAGAATAGTGGGATTTTGGGTATGAAAGCATTTGCATTGCAGCTAACAGCCTGTCCTTCTCGTGGCGGCTTCAGTTAAACCTCTGATAGCTCTGTTAGCGCGTGGTTACAGCTGTGATCTCGCCCAAGGCTGTGATCTCGCCACGGCGTTACTTTATTAAACAGGTGTGTAGGCTTTCTGAACGGAGCCTCTGACTGCCACAGCTGTCCCCACATGGAGTGACTTTTTATTTATTTATTTTTTTTAAATAGAGCGAACTGTGTTGTTATTGTTCTGTTCATCTTGGGGGGCCAGACCAACAAGACCTGAAAAGAAGGTTCCAGAAGAAGGCCCCTTTGCTGGGGCGCAGAGGGTGAAGCGTTGGTGGTGGCTGTGAGGTCACATCTCTCTCCCACACTGCTTTTCTCTGCTTTTCTCCTAGGCAGAGTCACAGCAGTTTTCTCAGTCTGGACCTGGGGGGAACTCCTTTGTTTTTGTGACAAATTTGTGTCTCTGAGGGCATTAATACATTTTCTACATATACTTACTGGGTGCAGGCGTACAAATGATAATGTTGTGCCTCAATGCATGTAGCGAATTCCAATACAGCATCTGCCTAGTATCAAACTTACACAAATATAAAAATATATAGACTGAAAATATATACTGAAATATACAGGGGCGCCGCTAGCAATTTTGGGCCCTATGACAAAATATGAGGTTGGGCCCCCCAACCAGTGTTATTATTAATAAAGCAGATCTCTGGGGGCCCCTAAAGGGCGTGGGCCCCGAGAATCGTCATCGTTTACCCCGCCTTTACAGCGCCCCTGGAAATATAGTATGTTGATTATTTTTTTTCCACAATAGGTCTATTTCTGTACATGAGGCTATTATGCAGAAATCTTTATACTGAAATGTGTTACAAGAAGGTTTATTGCATAAGGTCATGTACAAGTGTATGATACCTGATATCATATTAAGAGTGGAAATGACATCTTTTGCTTATTTCTGGTAGAAGAATGTGGGGTTTGCTGCCTGGGGACTTGAAGCTTCCACTGAAATTCGCCGAATGATATCCCAGCTTGGCAGATGAGCTGAAAAACCCAGTGTGGCGAGTGACTGCGTTAGTAAACGGAGGATGTAGCTAGAGATGGTGAGGTTACGCTGTGTTACCGCACTCCCGTAAAACTTTATTAGTTTTACACAATGAATGACCCAGTCATGCTGAAGTATTTTTTTTTTTTTTAAGGAAACAAAGAGGTCTTGGCTTCTTTATAAAAAGGAAAGTCTGTAAGACACTAAGCATTTTTGAAAGTGGGTTTAGGGCGGGGGGAAGAGGGGGGGTCAGGAGGGAGACTTATCCCTCTTTAAAACAAATCCACGGTATTAAAACGAGTGAGTCCAAGAGCACATCATAGTATTAAGAAACCTCAGGCTTGATGCTGTGAAACATCACACAGGAGGCCTGTTTGAGCAGGTGACCAGCACTGACTCTGTATTTTCATCTAATCCATTATAATTAACATGAGATTTTCCAGGAAGAAGAAGACATTGGGGTCTGGATGCAGCGAAACCCTTTGAGCTTGTGGGGTAGACATTTGTTTCTATTAAAAAATAAAAAAATAAAATGCCCATTTAAAAAAAAAAATAAATTCTTCATTGCATATTTAATTAAATGCGTGGATCATTGCATCTGTGTCTGGCAAGGCGGAAGAACGGGTCACCGGGTCGCCGGGTGGATGGTTCTCTGCTCAACTTCGTTTCAGTTTCCGTCCGCAATGATGAGGAAATGAAGAAGAATTTTCACGAATGCGACTGCAGAGTGAATCTCTGGCTGTAACTGTTATTGTGCCGTGTACTTCATCATCTGCATGGATTGGCAGGAGTGCTGTGAGACCTACGCTAATGGGGGCTATGGTGATCTTCAGTACCCGGCCTGTTCATTCCAAGCTGGATATCCGTGGGACTTTCGGTGCATCCCAGATGGAACAGAAGGGAAGGGACAGCCAGTTGAACATCTGCATCGCTCCCCAGGGTCACGCCCACTCTCATAAACTATTAACCACCGTGACTGTAAACAAGGAGTCCCACAGAGGGGCCCCAAGGTTCGCCATGCTAATGGCTGCTGCATTCTGGTTGAAGGAAGTGTTGACTCATGGAGGATGGTCACGTGACAGCAGTGGTCTCTAGCTGACAGTGACATTTAGCCTGACAGCCCGGAGGCTGATGTAATGAGGACGTCGTTCACACGGCTGAGCGCACTGGCATATGGTGTGATACAGCTGTTGTGTAGCTGCGAGTGCAGTCATGTTCAGGTTTACCCAGGCTGAAGCCCATGATTTATCCCCTGGTTGACAGCTTTTCTTCCTGCTACCCCCTGTCTGGCCCTCTGACCACGTTAACGTGGCTTCTGTCTGTAACGCGCAGAGATGAAAGCAGTGGAGTTGTGCTGGTGTGGCCTGCGACAGGATCCGGGGCATTCGGACGGAAACGCACATGGATCACTGCCAAATGCCCGCAGGTGGGAAATGCCTTCACCTCTAGCAGCCGGGTCTTTATTTCACATCACCGGTCCAGAACCGTTGCTTAACAAGCTGGGACAGTGTGCAACGTTGTAGCGACGCGATCGTCAAGGGTATGTCAGAAATCTAATCATGTGACCGTTCTGTCTGTCTTGGATGGGGATACAAGCTGCAGCAATAATCTAATTAAGGGAGCCCAAAATTGCACAAGAGATCCATCCATCCATCCATCCATCCATCCATCCATCCATCTTCCAACACCTTATCCAGCATAGGGCTGCATTGAGTCTGTTTCCTATCCCAGTAACATACAGCAGAGGGCACCTTAGAGGGACCACTCCAAGCCCCCCCAACCCACAAACACACGCACGCAATGGACAATTAATAAGTGAGTTGCACGCCTAGCAATATAAAAACACTTACACAGTGACATTATACTGACATTTCACATTGTGTTTGAGACGTTGCTCAGACGGTTCAGCTCCCACGGTCCGTGTTGCTGGGGCGTTTGGGAAAGAGATTAACAGGAAATGCTGGACCGCTGGGGGAGTGTCAGGTGTGACACACGACTGCCGGCTAAAGGTGCGACGCCGCTGTCCTCCGGCGGGGAACACCATGTGCCGCTTATTGTTCCACCCAGGGAGGGGGGGGGGGGGGGGGGGG
>JAODKF010000045.1:4472131-4483530 GCA_026779585.1 Mormyrus proboscirostris | reverse complement strand
GTTGCGCGCTCTAGTGATATCAAAATGCTACAAAATAAAAACGGGGACTGTAAATAAAATTGTGAATATTTGTGAATAATCATTTATTAAAATTAATAAATCTGAGTCACGCACTGTCTGTGTTTCTCAAAAAAGGGGTTGCATATATATCCTCCACAGACCATTGTATTGTGAATGCTGACTGATATTTCTTGGGCTTGAAGTTCATGGAGATGTTTGTTGCGGGGCATCTGATGCAAAGAGACCTGCTCCTGCGTCGTTTTAAAGAAATGCAGGAGTGGTCTGGCAGACCCTGAGTGTATGAGGAGAGAGGGAGCAGGAGGGAGGGGGGGGTTGAAATTACTAGAACTCACCATGTCTCCACCTTCGTGAATGAAGGGGCTGGCAGGATGCGCAGATAGCTGATGTGTGTGAAGATGTTGTGAAGGTAAGCATCCACCTAAGGTAAGATTTCTTCATGAAGGAATCATGTGTTTCATGATAAGATTCCTTAATAATATAGTTTTATGAAAGCTAAGGCTACACTCAGCAGGCTTCCCAATGTTCTACGTGAAAGTTCTTGCAAGATAAAGCTGAGGAATGGAAAATGAAAAAGAACCTAGTTACCGAGACTGTACTATTTCGTAGTTATAGACACACATACACTACATTATGTGTGTGTGTATATGTAATATGTCATGTATGTTTATCCAATGTGTAATATATATTTACGACAAGCACTGTGATGTGGGTTCATAAATGAGGTCATGAAACTTGCAATGAGCCCCTCAGACTTTCAATGCTGTTTAAATTTAATGCAGTTTAAAGAATTGTTCACGAAGTACATTCTGTCCTTGTGTCTCTAACTGCTTTACAGAGAACTAAGTGTTCAGTTTATAGGTTCTTTTTTTCTTCCTCCTCACTTCTTTCCAACAAACCAGTTTTTACGTCATCATTTCTGTGTTCAAGAGGAGCGGTACTTTAGTGATAATCCCTGACCTTTCAAGCCCACAAAGGTCTCTTAAGCGAAAATGCCTTTTCTAATGCTTTATTCATCACCATGCCCCTTTTCCAGGACCGCATTTGTCGTCATGCACACCCACTCTTGTCAGGTCAGATGGTTCACGGGGGAAAAGTGCGTCATGTTTACAGTAACGCCATGTAACGGCGCGTGTGAGAAACGGCGCTGGCGTGTCGCGAGGTGCCGGTCGCCTTTCCTGCGAGAGATTAAGGTTTAGGAAGTGGAATACTGCCGAGGGATGACACTGCTAAAATTAAACCCCTGCCTGGTGAATGATGAGGTATAAATAGGCAGCAGAAGGGAGCTGTGTTCTGTGGTATCATTAACAGTTACATGCCATTTTGAAGACTAAGGGACTGGGGAAGAAATCCCGGATGCATCTCCACAGACAAATTTTATTAATTTTTTTTTTCCCCGAGTCACAGTGACTGACGTCACATTGCTCTCATTTGGGTTTGTGCTGAGCCATAGGATCTTTTTAGAGTAAATTGAGGAAGATGTATTGGGAGCTGTCCCTTATCTGTGACCAGCGCTCTGGGTTTTTGGCTTAACTTCATTCAGATGACTTTAAGTGTATGTATTTTGGCTGTAGTGCCTTGTGGTGAACTGACCCACACCCTAAATATGTATAAATTCAGTTTGATTCATTGTAGCTTCATAAATACAGAATTGTAGTTATTCTGTGAAAACATTCCATCTTCACAATTAATAAAAAACACAAAGTATGAATATTATAATATAATTTTGCATAGCTGTAAAACGCATTGTATTCATATTTTATAACTATGACAAACTTTTAAAACTGTTGCTTCCCAGAAGACTGGTGGAGGTTCAATGGTTAAGATTTCCGTGGATTCTCCTTAGTGGCTTCCATATGCCTGATGGGAAGCAGGTTCTGGGCGGCATGATTGCTCACGTTTCCTGGGAAGAGTCAGAGGTGGGGCGGAGCTGGCATGGCCTGTGGTGCACTAGTGACACACTTCCCCCCCCCCCAAGGAATGGCCTCTAAATTGCATGTACCAGTTAGTCGCATGGATCTCGGACAGAAGGCGGCGACTTCTCCCTCCTAGCCCTGTGGGGTGAGCGACTGGGGGCTGACCCCATCTCCTGGGATGTGGTCACCGTTGTTCACATCCCAGTGAATGAAGGAATTGCTCCTCTGTCGGAACAGAGGGGCCTTTCTCTCCATGTTGCTCATGGCTTTGTGGCTTGGGGACTGGTTGACAGTGATTGTCGTTGCACCCCAGTGGCAGGGGGCCCATTGACGGGGCAAGCAGCTGTTTCCCGGTTCCAGCAAAGGCCGGCGCGTCCGGGCCGGCATCCCCACGGAAGGCCACCACATTGTCAGGCGGCCTTAAGCTCCTGCTGCCCTTGTCCATCAGAGACAGAGACAGGCAGTATCCGAGTCCTCACACGGTTACCGCAGGACAACTTCTTTGACACAGAACTGCACCTTTGAATTCTGCCTGCAACGCGAGTATGCATGCAGCTACGTTTAATTTGAGCGAGGCGTTCAAACCGTGATAGTTGGAACATTTTCACCGTTTCTGTTTTTCAGGGTTCTTCACTCTTCTGCCCAATGACTGATCTTGAAAGTACGTTTTTAGCTCATCGTAATTATTTCAATCCATGCTCATGGCCGCTGGGTTAAATTGGGAACTCTTATCTTTAAGAGGCTTACATGCGTCTTAATGAACTGTTACCTCCTTCCTCATGTTCTTGTGACCTTGGCTGGCTTGTACCCGGTCCGTGGTTGCTCCCTCTCAAACCGGCTTGGGTGGAGTAGTGCTAGTATAGCCTTCTGGCTCCTGGCATTGCAGCTTCCTTTGGTGGGAATGCCAGTAAAGTAGGAGACGGTGTTCCCAAGAGAAGCACCAAAGCTGCTTTTGCTGTGCAAGAAGTATACACCATTTGCAGAATCCTCTTGTGGATGGAAGGTCGGATTGCCTGGATCCCACTCAGTGTTTGCCATAGGGTTGCGAGTCTGGGAGATATTTGTCACGGGTTACGCACAGATCAAGCCATGACTGTATGCCTACAGCCGTGCAGACAGGGGCAAGCTGACACTAATTTAATACCCATAATTCAGCAGAGCTTCCATATGTCCTGTTCCTGCTCCGTCATCTGATATTTACGTCGTACACCAAACAATAACCAGCTGAACCACTGTGAGCCATAACGGAAAAGTCCCCAATTGAAATGTATTCCGTAATAGGACGACACATTTGTGAACACGTGTGGTGACCCTAATGTCATATAAGCTCAGCTGTGTGTGTCACGTCATTATCAACGCTGGATGAGTCAGAAATTTAATACGGGATGCAACGGTGAAGCCATTTTGGCAGGGCTCTGCTGCGGAATCGGTTCTCTCCAAGGACACGATCTTTGTGCTGTTACTTCACTAAGCCTTTGCCTACGGAGTAGCATCATTTTCTCTGTAGATTGTAACCAAAAGTGTGGTAGGAGTTTCTCAGAAAGCTTCGGGGATAATTTGACAGATACGAATGCCAACATCTAAGTCAAGCACTCCAACTCATGGATCAGGATTTTAATGTGAATGCAAATTCTAAGTAAACTGCATTAACAGGCCATAGCTGCTGCTGATTGTTGGGGCTTTTAAGGATTTTAAGCCCAGCTACTTATAGCTATAAACTGACTTCCATAAAAGAGTGCTGTTAGGAGATGAGAATGGTTGACTTCAAAGGACAAGGTGCTCGCTCTTGGAGATCGGTGCCATGTTTCTTCCCTGTTGTCTTTTAGACTGATGCTGAAGGCCCATAAATTCACCCTCCCTGCTTCTTAGGCCCCTTGGCCACAATTAAAAATGAACTGGCAGAAAAGGGACCCCCCCCCAGGAGAAGAAAGGAAGTATTCTAATAAACGACGTGGAAAACTCTCAGCTCGGTGCAATGCCTTTCCCGCTTTATATGTTTAGAGATTAGCTGTTCTTTCCCAAGTGTACCCTCTAGCTGGCTATTTTTCTGCCAGGAAGACAAATCGTACGGGCAATCGCTTTGGTTCACGGTTTCTAGGTGTCATAAAATCGGAGAACATCGAGAGGGCTCGCAGATTCCGAGCTGCGAATTTTCCGGTCTCGTTTCACAACATTACAGAAGGTACCACAACTTTTTAAAAAGCAGAAAAAGCCTCCCATCTGTGGCGTCTCGCGCCTTGGGAGAGCAGGGAGAGGATTTCCAAGTACTACTTGCAATAAATTGACTTCATTGTTTTTTTTCTTCAAAATTGCCAGCTGTCAGTCATTAACTTCCATGTGCATCCAGATCTTCTGCAGATGAATTTTGATCACTTGAATTCAAGACGAAAGTGCATTAAAGCATAAAAACAACCCGCTTATTTTATATGCATGCAAATGAAAATCTGTTATACTCCCCGAACAGTCTGCCTCTGAGCGATGTAACTTGCGTATGTTCTCCAGTGGCATTTGTTTTCTAATTTGTGCTTCTGATTTATGGTCTACGGAGAACTGAATTTGTAGTATTCGTAAGCCATCATTTTTTGTAATTCATTGTCAGCACAATGTTAATACCTGTGTTTCATCATTCTCTGTTTTGTACTTGGAAATGCTACATGCCAGTGCATTGGGACTTCCATAAATGAGAAGATGCCCTTAATTTTTTCAGGCGTGCGGTTCTCAGTCATCTGTGAACCATTGATGGAAAAAAATGCAAGGTGGTAAAAATGCTAAACAGCCTGTGAGCTACATGTCAGCTCATAGACAACATTAATAACCTTTTTCTATAAAACAAATCACACCAAGCCATGCAAAAATAACACAGAAAACTATTGCGCAATACATATGTCAGTTCCCACATGCTACAAAGCAGCACGTGATAATAGCCTTTCTGCTTCCTCCGCTATTGTTTAATTCACAATCTCTTGTTGTTATCAAATATGTGACTTAGTAATGATTAATGTAAGTATATAAAAGGAATAAATCATGCAACTATCCAGAAAACTTAGCTCTCCAGTAGTGCCTCGGCCTCAGCGTTGCCACATATGAAAACTTTCACTGCATAAATATCGTAATTTTTTAAAAACTGTTATGCAGTGTGTTTGCATATGACGTCTGAAATGCATTTGTGAATTTAATTCATTATTAAATACAGTTTGGATTGTAGCATATCCAATAATTCGTTAAGAAATACGTGTCAGGTGGACCTGAGGATACTACGTTGAATCGCCAATACGTTATCAGCTATGAGGAAAACTGACTTAATCTCGCCTGTGAAGTTAGGTTCGGGGTCGTGGGTGGCTGGGGGGGGGGCATGACCTAATTTCGCAAGGCCCCCACACGCTTATTTCTGGCTATGGCTCTTCGTCGGCCACCTGAGGTCAGCTGTGGAACTTTCCCAGAAGCACCTGCTCCTGTTTCCAATTGACAGCGGCTCGCGTCTAGAGGAGAGACAGACGTGACGAGACACTCGTGGTGACAGATGCGGGCCCGGTGCTGACCACAGAGTGGGACGGGGCCGACTGCCTGCGTGTGCGATTGTTCTGCCAAGGATCCCGGCAGGGATAAAGGCGGAACGCATAAGAATATCATTTGGAAATCTGAGATTGTTTTCGGTTGCGAAACCAAGCGACCGTAACTGGATTCCCAAAAGGCCGGACTCAAACATTCGAAAAGACAAACAACAACTTCCTTGTTAAGTGCATGACGTGTACCCTGTGGTTTCACTCCAGGCAGAAACGTGGCCCAAGGCTCTTTCTGGGGGCCCGGGCACTGGAAGATGGGCATTGGGGGCAGGGGCGGGTTGAGCTGGGCGTCATGTCCCTTTTCGTTGTCCCCCCCCCCCCACTCCACTCTTGTTTTTTGTTTTGCTCCAAAAAGGGACAATGTGCCTTTAAAAGCAGTGGGCTGTCAGGTGACTGAGGAGAGACAGTTGTCTCAGTTCACAGGGAGAAATAGAGTGTGCGACTGTGAGCGGAGGAGAGACAGCAGAGGTGGGGCTTTGGGGGGGTGCTGAGCAAGACCTCCTTTAAGGATGTGGGAGAACGGCAGGCTAGGAGAGCGAGCGACACGGGGGGGGTGGGGTGGGCACAGCAGGGAAGTGACAGTGGCCCTTTAACTGTAGCTCCGGCGGGGTGGCTGGGTGCAGCGTGGCTCGAGGTCCTGGAGAACCGCAGTCGTTTAGCTACGGCATCGGGGGCAAGCTGGCAGAATTAAGTGCTGCGTCACACTGGGCGAGAAGGCTGGCGGACGCGGTTGCGTGTGTGCGTCTGTGTGTTGGTGCGCGCGGCCGCTTCCGTGTGCGTGTCTGTGTATGTGCGTGCGTGCGCGCGCGCGCGTGCGCGTGTGTGTGTGTGTGCATGTCTCTGTGTGTCAGAGAGAACTGGCTTTGTTGATATCCGAAGAACCAATGCTGCTGCTGCAACTCGATGAAAATAGAGTGTGTGAGAGAGAGGGAGAAAGAGAGAGAGAGAGAGGGAGGGAGGAGGGGAGATTTTGTATTAGTCACTACGTCACTTTTTCACGTCGAAAAGGAAAACAGCAGCTAAGATAACAGCAGTCCAGATCTCAGATTTTCTACCTGAGAGTGGACATAACTCTAAACGATCCTTTTTCCTCCGCGGTCGTCCGCTTTTAATTGTTTATCTCCATTATGGCCATCTATCGCTGGCGTTGTTACCTGTATCGAGGATAATGTGGGCAGTCCGGAGGCTGAAAACATTTTGACGTATCGAAATATATATATTTTTTTGTCCTGGATGGAGGCAAATGCTTAAAGTGGTGGATGGGTGCGGGTGGTGGGGGGGTGGAGCGGGGTTCAGGCGAAGAGTTAACGCGAGAAAGCTTGTTCTAGAAGGTTCTGTTTATCGAGACGAAGCACATCTAGATAATCCCGAGTTATGCAAATAATCTAGGTTACTTTGTCTGTTTGTGTTTCTCAGTGTTACCTAAACTACTTATACTGACTGTTATCAGGACAGACTTAGCAGGGGAAGTATGTAGACAGGAACACGCATGGGGACACGTATGTGTGCGGGTACCGCATCTCCGCACATACATGTGACGCACATGCACTCAGATGCACACGCACTCGTCACGCTTTTGGGGCGAGTTAAGGTTCCCCTTTTTCCTGGTAACCTCTCATTGCTGTCCATCTGCACCAGTTCTCCTGGTAAGTTATGAAGCACTGCTTTGCTGTAACATTATTTGTCTGTGGTGTTCTCGTCCGTGGTTAAGGTGGGGTTGTTTTTGGGTGGGGTGAAGGTTGGGGGGGGGGATTGGGGTCATGAAAATGCGAAACATTACCGGATCCCTAATGAAGCCTCAGCGGCACTGAGACCGTTTGGGAGGGGAGCGGGTCCAGTTCAGTTGCAGTTTTGGACAGATTTTCGGCCTGTGCAGAAGCCGGGCCTCCTCAGAGGAGAAGGAGGAGGAGGACCTGGGGCGTGGGTGTGCGTCTCCTGTGTGGCTTCACACCTGGCCGCCCGTGTGACAGATCTCCCTGCCAGGACTGACTTGTCTCTGCCGTGCGACATTCCTGGCCAAGTGCGAAAACTGCCTTGGCACTAATGCTCGTAAATATCGCCGCACGAGCAGACGTGGTTTCTGGGACAGACGCGGGCTTGGCTGTCTGGTAAGCCCCATATTTAGGAGATACTGGGTACCTCAAGGATGAGGTCAGGATTTAATCAGAGCGTCAGCATTATATGACCATCCATTTTCTAAATCTCATATCTCATTGCAGAGTTATGGGGCCCCGTGCTGCCTGAAGTGACCCTCAGGGCACAGGGAAGGTGAACACCCAGGATGGGACAATCCCCAAGGGGAAACTCCACAAGTCCAGGAATCAAACATCCAACTCTAGAAATGTGTGGCTGTACTGCTGACCCATAGCCATTTCCATTCACTCTTATGGGCAAAATGATCAATTATTTCAGGTCCAATCAAGAAACACCCAATTAATCTCCCCAAAATATCCACAGCACTCTCAAACACCTTTTTACATATTTGAAAAACAAAAACAGCGAAAATAAAACCCGGTTAAATGTTCCTGCGGTTGGGGAGTTAAGGGAGCCCAAAATTGCACAAGAGATCCATCCAACTATTAATTCACAATCACCCTAATCTGTAATATGTCGCACTCGGATGTCTTCACAGCTTGTTAAGGTGGGAAATTTGATACCGGGAACTGGAATACTAGGACAAAGGTGAACTCATTTATATGGGTCTTTTTTTGTGCTGAATAATGTAACAACACAGGATGGCCCTGCTTTCCGCAGTTCTGCTTTCCAACCAGAGGGGGCGCTGCATCCGGCCACTCAGCTACTGTGGTTTCCTGTTGTCCAGAGCCATCTGCTGCCTCGCTCACCCAGAACGCTCCTCAGCTTCCCATGCTGAGCCCCTGTGCTTCTACATCCATCCCCTACAGCAGGCGGCAGAGACCAGCGGTACGACATGATCGATAAATCACCTCTGATGGACTCCTCGCCTGGAGAGAGAGCTTCCACATTCTGTAGCTCAGTTTTCCTATAGTCTGGC
Source organism: Mormyrus proboscirostris (assembly GCA_026779585.1). Classification (NCBI taxonomy): domain Eukaryota; kingdom Metazoa; phylum Chordata; class Actinopteri; order Osteoglossiformes; family Mormyridae; genus Mormyrus; species Mormyrus proboscirostris. Next base: position 4,475,020 of record JAODKF010000045.1, on the reverse strand, counting down.
AAGGAGTGCTGATTGCAGTGATGCGTGTTCGGGTTACTGCTGAATTGCTTTTCAACCACTCATTAAGAGACAAAAGAGCATTTCTTGGTACACAAATACTTGTTTTTCTCAAGAACAAACAAAGCTAATTCTTTTTCTTAAAACAAAGAGTGACACCTCATCACAAATCGTCACTTTTTATTTCAGTCCAAAATGGTTCTGCAAATATTTTAATCACATTTTCTAAGCTAGTAAAAAGAACCAAAGACTAAATAAACTTTACAGTGTTCGGAACGGCTTGTCCCTTCCAAAGCATGATAGTGACTTTAAACAGCTATTTTTGTGGTTTTTTTTTTTGTTGTTGTTATTCTGCAGACGTTCCTTGCGCTGCTGTGACCTCTTACCGCGGCGTCGCCGTGAGACTTGGGCCTGAGGAGCACCTTGGAGAAGATGCCAGTTCTTTCATGATCATGTCATGCAATTAGTGAATTATCTATTGTATTCATTTAGCAGACACTTCCTCTCAAAGCAACGTGCAATTCTTTTGTGGAAGCAATCAGGAACAGGCAGTCGGTAAGGCGATTGGGGGTTAAGGGCCTTGCTCAGGGGCCCAATGGTGGCGTCACGCAGCCAACCCTGAGATTTGAACGGATGAGTTTCTGGCTTCCCCCCCCTCGGGTCTCCAAATGACCATTTTAACCATCTGTTATGTTCTGTGTATTTTAAGCCATAAAAATGATAAAAGGAGACATACCTATTTTCATTTCAAAGTCAAGTTAATTGTTATACTGCGCATGCACAATGAAATGAGGATGCAGGTGCAGTTAGTGCAAGCAATACACATAGTACTATTGTGCTAAAAAAGTCATATAAGGACAAACAACCGATCCATGCCGCATGAGGGTCAACCCTAATCCTAGCCCTAGTCCTAATCCTAACCCTAACTCTACTCCTAATAGCCCTAATCCTAACCCTAATCTTAACCCTAATCCTAACCCTTATCCTAACCCTAACTCTACTCCTAATAGCCCTAATCCTAACCCTTATCCTAACCCTAACTCTACGCCTAATAGCCCTAATCCTAACCCTTATCCTAACCCAAATCTTAATCCTAATCCTAACCCAAACCCTTTTGGATTTGCCAGTCAAGAGACGACCCAAACATTTTGATCTTATCTACAAGTCCTAAAACAATGTTTCCCGACCCACTCCACGGGGACCAGTTTCAGAAACACTGTCCTAAAAGATCCCAAATGAATTATTATTATCCATTAACCAATTAAGTGACATTTAATAATGAACTGCTTACGGGTAAGTGGCTTGTCTCCTGACTTACCCCCCCCCCCCAGGACATCCACACACCCCCTGCTTCTAACCCTGAGCGAACCCTTTAATTCCTTTTTAAAGGGGGGTGTATCCTTCTCTTGATAAATTAAAATGGGAAAACAACTGTTTTCAAATGTAATACAAATGTTTTTCCGACACGGAACATAATAAAGGCACAATTATTTAAAAACACCAGTGAGATCAATATCTGCGTTAAATATTAATTTTGAATGTTTCAATAACAAAATTATACAGAAACACAGAAACCACAGCCACATCCATCATTTGCTTCCAAAAGTGGTTTTACAGATACAATAAACACATCTGAAATGATTTTATCTGATTATTTTTTGTGCTTTGTTAGGTTAAATAATTTGTTTAAATTGATCTACAGCCCAAATAAGCCATTACAACTTCTAATCTTATTTCTCAATGCCCTGTTGGTGCCTGCTGGTCATTTAAAAGCCATTACAAGAAAGATAATCAAATGTGTAGAATATAAACTCTGCATTATCACGGACTGTTTGTGTAACATAGCTCATGGGATGTGTGATACCTGTTTGCAGGGTGATAAAACAGCAGGGGTTACAAATCCGTCCGGCTCTGGACAATGGAACAGTGATTAGTGTGGGATTATCATGTTTGTACAGCATTTTTTTAAAACATAAAACAGGAATGGGTAAATGGAAAGGAGTGAACCGGAATGGCAGTGTTACTGAAATACCGCACCTAACACAAATACATAACGCAGTGCTCAATGATACATTCCTGCAATAATTGTAATTGTACGATTATGGAGCTGTTTCACATTGTGTCTCAGTGGGCTTTATTTTTTTTATTGTTTTATACTGATAGTGAGTGGAGCTTTATTTTTTATTGTTTTATACTGATAGTTAGTGAGTGGAGCTTTATGTTTTATTGTTTTATACTGATAGTTAGTGAGTGGCCTTACGCTCTTACACTTTCACCCTACGAATGAAGTCGAATGATTCTATTGTTGATGTATTTGCTGGTGGTTTGTGAGGTTTTGCACCGTGATTCATTTTGCAGATGACATTTAGCTTGTAACCATATATATGCATATTTCTGCAAGAAATAAGAAATTTTTTAATGCCCCCCCCCCCCTAAGCTTGCTGAAGTGCTATTTATTTTTTCATGGTCTGTTATTTCATGATGTGTGCAGTCTTTTTAAGTAGTGTGGGTGCTTTTAAGATTTGGATTGTCCATGTGTTTTGAATTTCAGGAAGCAAAGAATTTGTTAAAGAAAATAACAAAAATAAATATTTGGTTTTACTTAATGAATATAATGTGTGTCTAGAAACCTATAAATATGAAAAATAAAGAAATGAAGGCAGCCCTTAATGTAGCTAGATGTGGGTGGGACACTTAAAATAGCAGGCCAACAACAGGCAGCCCCCAGGCACTCTCACCCGAAACCGGGTCCTTCACGCTCAGGTGCATCAGGCACAGATGCCCTAGCAGGCCAGACCAACAGGCAGCCCCCAGGCACTCTCACCCGAATCCGGGTCCTTCACGCTCAGGTGCATCAGGCACAGATGCCCTAGCAGGCCAGACCAACAGGCA
>JAODKF010000045.1:4452588-4472031 GCA_026779585.1 Mormyrus proboscirostris | reverse complement strand
CCCGAATCCGGGTCCTTCACGCTCAGGTGCATCAGGCACAGATGCCCTAGCAGGCCAGACCAACAGGCAGCCCCCAGACACTCTCACCCGAATCCGGGTCCTTCACGCTCAGGTGCATCAGGCACAGATGCCCTAACTCGTTGCTTGACATGGACCTGGCGGGTTGACAGAGATGAGAAAGTTCACATTTTCTTTTTTTTTTTTTTTTTACAGTTGTTGATTGCTTTGATGATGAATTCCATGACTACAAAACATTTTTGGTTTTGTTTAAGGGTAGAAATGAAAATGTCTCGGAGGAACCCAATCATTTAATTTTTAACCTTCGGAATATGCTGGAACCCTGCAATGTGTTGGCGCCCACCCAGGATTCCCGCCTACGCCTGTTGTTCCCGAGGCTCTGGGCCCCCCCGTGACCCCAGTGGGGATTAAGCGGTTACGATAATGGATGGATGGAATATACTAGGAGATCATTTCTGCATTGATCATTTAGAACAAGAAAGTATATTGGGGTAGGGCCACAGGCACAGGCTCGGCCCTTGAGGAGAGCTGATTGGCCCCCAGAATGCCCCTACCCTTGTCACTCACCGATTCAGAACATGTCATTGGCTAAAGAAAAGACCCTTTATATGAATTACGGCTGGTCTTATATCCATAAAATAAAAATTTAACACATTTTATTATATAAAAGTAACTTCAAGGGGATATCATTTATTATTATTATTATTATTATTATTATTATTATTATTATTATTATTATTAATATCTACCTAATAGGTATTGGCTGGTCACATCTAGACAGCCATTTTTCAAGATGTCCTCTCTTGTGTCATGCAATTGCTGTCCAGCAGATATTTCTTCATATTTTATTCACCAGGTGTTAGCTTCCTGTCTCCAAGACATCAGGATTGCCAGTCACCAATAATCACTGTTTATGAAGATCATGGCTCTCTTCCAGACAGACAAGCGGCTTCCTGGTGGGCTTGACAATTGTGTCACCGTGCCTATTTTCTGGCCAGTGATGCAAACGAGAGCCCAGGGCGGTCGCCTGAGTGGCAGGATTATCTCCGAGCTCATGGCTGACCGAGCAGCCGTTGTTTGGAGCGTGCACCGCGTTGCTGAGAAGCCCCCCGTCCAGCAACAGTCACTCTTCCCTTCAAGATTTTGTTTGTTCTTCAGCTTAAAGCTTTTTTTCCCAAATGAAATTTAGTTTATGTTGGATTTGTGTCATGCACTGTTACATCTGTCTCCCCTTTAAAGTTTGGCTTCCCTTTTAAAAGTTACCCGCTTTAGCTATTGTCTTATTCTGTCTGTTTGCTCGACCTCTGACTTGAGGTTTAGAAAGTATACTTATGCTTTAATTACAACATGTGGGGAGATGTATGATCATCACTTGAAGCACGGGAAAGAATCTTTTTTTTTTTTTTTAGCAGACATGTTGTCATACTCCATGATTAACAGGCACAGTGTCTTGCCTGTTCATTGGCTGTTGAACTTCGGTTTTGAAGAAAAAGTTCAATTAATATTAAACGGAAGTGAGGGATAAACGGAAGAGTCTGTAGTTGAAAGTACTTGACGTGACCTTTGACCGTTCCCAGCTCAGTCGATATGGTGTGCAGATGAGGGGAAATGCCCTTGATTCTTGGGGGGGGATATGTTTCATTAGCCGCGTGATGTAGTCCCCTGTGCCTTGCCTTGATGGCAGTAAACACAGCCGTGCCTCGCTTGCTGTTGTAATTGCCTTCTCTTCTCCCACTACCACGGTCTTGCAGTGCCTGGTTATTAGCTTTTAGCTATGACTGCTGAGAGGCATCATTTACGGAGAACAAAAGCGAGGGGCTACAATAAACGGGGCAGATGTTTGCGAGAACCCGATGTTTTCGCCATTGCTGAGAAAAGTCTTGCATAGTCCTTTTAGTGCCAAAGCACTAGACCCTCGAGGGCCTATTTACCGAATTTGAGAACTGCAGTCAAATTAACAGATGATGGTCAAACCACGAACTCTCGCCTCGCAATCCCCTGAGCCTTCTCGATGTAAAAAATATGCTTAGTCACTTACCCTAACGCCTTTCGTAAGCAGAGATCGGACAGAATGGCGGGGGCCAAGTCATTTCTCCTCAAACCGGTACCCCCAGGGTTTGGTGCACCTGGTTCTGTGGCGTTTCTGCCGCTTACGAGATGCGACACGGTCTTACAAAGAATTATCTGCAGCTGGTGGCAGACACAAGTCACTATGATGGGAGATCTTGTGTCCGAATGCCTCCTCTGATGCCCCGGAGACCTGCCTGCTCCGCTGAACTGGCACCCTTCCTTGTGTCCTGTGTTTATGCTTGAGATTTCCTCGCCTCATCCGGTGTTGAATCCCAAAGCTACTTCGTTAGCTAATTCCCCATCCTGCTCTCCCATGCTGGTCTTGTCGTGACAGACCAAAAAATGGAAACGGATGTAGTTTTCGCTTCTCTATTATCCTGCATAATAATTCTTATAATCCTTCAGTATTATTTGTGTTATACTGTATTATACTGCGTTATTTACTGTGTTATACTGTATTATACTGTGTTATATACTGCGTTATACTGTATTATACTGTGTTATATACTGTGTTATACTGCGTTATACTGCTCTCCTCAGCTAGGCAGTAGTGGAACTGCTGTGAAGTACAATAAAATACAATAAAATAATCCTCCAAATCGCTTGAGGCTTCTCTGTACGTCTGTTCATTTACTTATCATAGCAGGTCACCTATTGCGGAGCCCTTAAAATGGGTGCAGAAAAACTGTATTCATGGTTAAAGATAATCACCCCCCCACTCCACCTCACTGATTTTACTTGACTCTGTTCCTGAAGACATACTGGGAACAAAGAAATCCTAGAATTCCCAGGCTCATTGTTGGGCTCACAATAGCAGACTGCAGGACTGGGGGCCCAAGTACCTGCAGCTAACAGTGAAATCACATCAAACGGGACGTGGAGACACACACACACACACCCAAAGGTTGTGCCTCTGTCCTGAAATCCCTGCATATGCTGTGGGAAAAGCAGCTTTTAATTTGCCCATTGATTTATGAGTTTGTAGACCACGCCTTTATGGACTACACAGACCACCTCACACAAAGGCATATTGCAATTAACAAGGAAGGAACCTTTTCGGAAAACGCGCACAACCTCCACGCAGAAAGCTGCCTTCCGTCGGACAGATGTGGCATTTTTTTTGCCTGTTTTTTTTTTCCCGTCTAGCACGCCTTTCATGAATTATTTTGGCCTGATCTGTCGGCGAGCGTCTGCTTGTAATAAAAACTCAGCAAACCACGTGTAATTCTGTCCGGTGCTGCGTCTATTAGTCAGCATATGTTTGGGAGCAAACAATCGGGACGCCTCTGCTTGAAGCCGAACACACAGGGTGTCGAGACCAGCGAGCAGGGGGGGTTTGCGGGAGGGGGGGGTGCCGGGACGCCACGGCTGCATTGCGGAGCTTCGGGAAGCGACAGGAAGTGTCTCTTCCTCTCCGTTGCAGATGTACAGATGACTTTCGTTTCTGTGTCGACCATCCACGTGCTGTGCAGGTCTGGGAAGCGTGGAAACTCCGTTTATTGATAGTCAGTCCCGTAGAGTCACAACCCCACTTTTGTTTACCTGTAATTTCTCCAAATGTACTCTGAGTTTGCACGGAGTCATTTTTGTGAAATTGCTTGCACATTGCAAAGCTAAGTGAGAAAAAGAAAAAAAAAAACATCATGACACACTATGTTACTGTTTTTTTGCTTCAGTGGAATATAAAATTTATTATGATTAAATATTTCTCAAGGAAAACTGTGGATAAGATAGATAGATTTCCATTGCCACAGATTGCATTTCCATACTGCACCTGCAGATATGCATCCATCCTGCCAGTCAGTTTCTGTAACCTCTCCAGTGTTACATGGGTCCAGAGCCTATGGGTACAAGGCACGGCACTGACCCATCGCAGGGCACCGACCCATCGCAGGGCACCGACCCATCGCAGGGCACTGACCCATCGCAGGGCACCGACCCATCGCAGGGCACCAACCCCAAATTTGGACTATGGAATAAAACTGGAGTACCCGAAGGAAGCCCCACAGAGACACTGGGAGAACATGCATAATCCCAACACACTGAGCCACAGTCCCAGATGTGTGAAGCAGCAATGCTAACCACTGCACCACTGTGCCACCACTGTATATGTGGTCATTAACAGCTAATTTGCAACTGGAACTGTAATTTCTATTATGACCACAGAGAGGTGAAACTTTCATCGCTAACAATGCATTTCCGAGAATCGTAGCACAGCGTATTTGCATCCTTTGTTTTGTGACCGTGACGAAAGCTCGATGCAGGAGCGCATTTTACGCTCCCCGGTGACGGACCGGCACTGAGCTTCTCGTCATTGTTCTGCGAAGGTCAGGCCACGCCTTTTCCCGGTGCCTCCTTGCAGTGCCTCCGCTGCCCCAGCAGGTCCGCCAGGGGACGCGACGCAGTGCAGCAGCACACTGCCAGTGACATGGGCTCCTCATTGAAATTCATAGTGATACCGTGTAACGTTGCTTTGTGCCACTGTTTCCTTTCGATTATCTCGGGGAAGAGGTGGGGGCCTGGACATTTTTTTGCTTTTTTTCTTGCTCTGTCCTTCCTTCTCACAAAAAGAGCCTTGAGAAAAGACGCACGATGATGCAGAGCAACCATTCGGACACAAAGCCGGTATTAATTCCAGGCACACATGGCCTTGTAAGAAATCCCCCCTTCTTCCCGAGTTTGCAAGCAGATACGCACAGCTGTCAGATCAAACTTGGCCTTTCTTCAAATCGCTTCCAATCTCCAGCACAATCTAAGCCCCGGGGAGGGAGTCAGAACTTTATTATGTTAAATCTAATATGGGGGTGCTATTGTTGGGGGGCTGCTGGATGCACTGAGGCAGCGGTCCGGAGCCCCCAGTGGTGGCTGAGCGCTGTACCTGTCCAGCAGCGCTAGCTGACCGATTCCCAGGCCGGCTCCCCGATTGCCACGGCAACACCCCTGGAATGCAGTGGCAGTGTTTGTTAAGCCCTTTTGACGGTGATGAGAAGAGACCCAGCCGCGCGAGAGCTTGGCAGCCCGGCCATGTGTGCCAGCCGCTGTTTGGCAGGTCTTTTGTGCGCCACGGACGGGCCCAGTAACTGGCGCCCTTTTTGCTTTCATCTGAACTTTGAAACAGTGACCCTCTCCGACAGTCAGTCTCATCCTCTTCCTTCTGAAATTACCTGCCAGTCGTAATCCAATGAGCGGGCAAGTCACAGACGCCTCCTAACATTCATTTTTGGTCTGCGGCCGTATCACTGAAAAGAGCCCAGATCTATCTTACCGAGCTACTTTGTATTCAACAATTCAGTGGTCCGCTAATTTCCGGGAAGTGACTTAATGGCCACTGATGATTTTCTTGTCATGGCGCCAGGGGTTTTGAATTCCGTGCGCAAACCTCACCTTCCTCCTCTCACTGTACATTAAGTTCGCGAGATAAATGTTGCCAGTAGCAACACGTTGAGGTTTTCTGAAAGACGCCCGAATGGACGGACGGACGGACGGGGGGAGGGAGGGGTGTACTGTTAAGATGTGGTTACTCGACGAACATCAGTATTTCATTTAGAGTCACCAGGGAGGAGTGGAGGACGGTGCCAGCGACCGACAGGACGTAGCTCATTCTGCAAAGCGCCCTCCGCAAACCTCCTGGAGCAGGAGAGGGATATTAAAAAGCCCGTTCTGCGTTTTCGGAGATGAAAGATTGGGAATGGCTTTTGTGGGACTTGGAGATGAAAGACCAGGAACGGCTCGCTGAAACATTCTCGCGGTGAGGATGTAGGCAACTCGGCAAGGACTGCTTCTTATTCTCTCCCGGCCAGATCATATAAAAGTGACTTTTAGGGGTCAGGTTTAGAAAGAGAACCAACGACAAAGAAGAAGACGACAGAGCACTCAGGAGTAACTCCCTGCAGTGGAAAATGTCAAGCTCACCCAAAAAAGCTCTCAATTCAGCACAGATCCATTGATATATTTCTTAAGGCTCTTCCAAACGCAGTTGCCCCTGAGCGCCTAAAACAGGACGCAGCGCCGAAATTGCTAATAGACTTGTAACAAGTAGCATTCGTCACAGAGCTGACAAAAGAATACACCAGCACAAATAACAAAACAAAAAGCTTTAACTAATTTAATTTAGTGCTAGAGAGGTGCAAGGCGACTTGCGGGAGGAAACAAGAGCTCCCATGGCAGATACAGGAGAAAGGAGAACATCTCCGCGTCCAGGAGCAGCTGGCCAGCCAAGGCTGAGGACACGGCGATCTCACACAGTCTTGACAGCAATATTTTTGCGTGGGTGGAACAAAGCATTGAGACGGAGAGCTTGGCTTCACAGACCGGCGCAGGTCAGGGCCCCGGAGAGTCTGGCTTTGGTGCTGCCAGCATGAGCCTAGTTTGGAAGGTGGACCGATATCTCTGACCCAGTGTTAAACTGGTACCAGTATGTCTACATTTGAATTAAAATAAAACCAGGGCTCATCATCAAAAATGTCACAGGTTCATTTTTCTTTCTTACTAAGCTTAATCTACAAATGGAAAAAATCTGTCTCCCGTTTCATTTTTCCTGCCATACTTTACCAATACCATAGTGGTGCAGTGGTTGTTTCACACCTCTCAGACCAGGATTCAAGTGTCATGGATAGCACTGAGGAATCCCCATCGTCGTCTCAGCCACGCCCCTTCGGGGGTTCCGATCGATAGGGCTTCCCCGAGGTTCGGTGTCCTGTCATCCAGTTTTTCCGGCCGTTCCGGACTCTCCTCTCCCCTTCCCTGGTTTTGGTTTCCCTCTATCAGGCAGCTCTCCGATCAGTGCGAGATCTTCATGGTGCGAACTGAGTTCGAGCGTTTCCCCCAGTGTGCGTGTATCACTGTCTTGACTTCTGCTACGTTTCCTACACTTCCTAGAGTTTCTGCCTCTGCCCTCTTCGTGACCGACGCCAGTCGCCCGACCCCTGCCTGGATTTCCGACCGTGTTTACTGCCTGTTCCCTATCAGTACCGACACCGATCAACCAACCTTCCCGCCAGAGTTTTGGCTACGGTTTCGGGCTCAGTCCCGGGTTCCTCCGACTTCTCTGTATTAAATAAACATCGATACTCACAGCGGAGCCGCGTCAGTGTCCGTCTTCTTGCCTTCACAACATCAAGTCTCCATGTGTGTGGAGTTTGCACGTCCTCCCCATGTTTCTTCTGGGTGTTCTGTGTCCCCCCCCATAATCCAAAAACCTGCCATAGTGACTTGAAGTTTCCAAATTACCCGTAGGTGTGAAAAACGTGCGTGCCCTGTGTTGGGTTGGCGCCCCATTATGGGTTCACCCCCACCATGCTCCTGTAGCTTCCGGGATAGATTTGCCCCCCCTCCCCATGAACTCGAATGGGACAAGTGGTCATAGACAATTCATGGATGGTTTCATAATATACTTACTATACCTTCTAGATACTGTACTGAATATCTTCTAATATCTAGATACTGTACTGAAAATCATAAAACACTATTTGTCTAGTTATATTTTGCATTTGGATATACAGAGGCTATTGCTGTGACTGTGTTTATCAACAAGCATCCAGTAATATAATGTCATATTAGCTTATTTGTGCCATGACGTTCATTCTTCCACATTTTCTCTTTGTTAGTCATTAATTTCATTTCCCGTGTATTTTAATTTTTATGGTTTTACCATTTATAACGATCTTTTTTTTTTTCTGCCCATTGCTGAAAATGATCCCAGGCGACTCCAAAGTCCGTCGCCCTTTTATTAACGCAGGAGGTGTCCGTCTGTGTGCATCCATCGTGAAAGCCCAGGAACAGCGCCACCTCTGGTGGCGGCGGAGTATCTGCCACAAAAAGGCGAATAATGGCACCGGAGTCTGTAATTTGGTAAAACGTGCTTAAAATAAATTGCTCCCACTTGCGTTTAATTTGGACAAATTGCTATTGAGCTCAGCCTGCCTATTGGATGCAGAAGTAAAAAAAAAAAACAGACGCTCACACAAACAAAAAAAACCATCACATCTTATTCTCACGTGTGGATTTGCAGGCTGGCTGGATATGTGGTTAGGACCATCGGACATCCTCTTCTGAAACCAGAACCCCCCCCCCACTGGCATCAGGTCTCCAGGTCTCGTAGCCTGTAGCCTGCATTGAAAGTAACGACTGGTGACACGATGGGCTGGAGGTGGGTGGCTGTGGTGGGGGGAGGCACAGGGACCAAGGCCTCATGCCCTGGTCTGGATCAGCGGATCTGTATGTCCCTTTGTGTCTGAGCCCACATCGTTTGAGGATGGACTGTAGGACGCATCTGAGTTAGGGCACAGGGGTCGGAATGTCATGGACACTTGTCTGTTTTGAAAAACTCAGATGTAACCTTTTGTTTTAAAAAAACAGTTATAATTCATGTGGTTATTAATAAAGTTTTATTGGTTTGAATCGTATTATTTGTGGGTGATTTTTTTTTTCCTTTGTGGCTGGTCGTCACTGTGTTCTCAATGACGCTCCAACAGTTACCCCCAGTGCCCCCCGGTCCATGGATGGAGCACAGAGCAAAACTGACGTGGAGACAAGCAGGTTAGTATCTAAATACCTTGTACTATATTTGTTTTACCTAGAAGACTCCAAAGCGGCGTCGATGCATCTGAGGGATCAGGGTCAGTCAGTCCCTGGAGTGATTGTGGGTTAAAGGCCCTGCTCACTGGCCCAACACCCTGCCGGCCAGGGGACTCGAACCAGCAACTTTCCGATGACAGACAGAACAATACATTATTATACAACTTGCTCTTCAAGAGTACAGAATAAATATTCTCAGTGCGTATTGTTAAAGGGCTGTCTCTTAATCAGCTGTCATCCATTCCGACAAGTGCCCCAGCCTTTGTCCTGTGTGGCCCCAGCTCCCTCTTTGCCCCCCCCCCCCACTACTCTAACTTGGAGAAGCAGTCAGAAGATGGATGGATGGATTTTCTTAATCGGTAATATATGGTAAAATATGTTATTATAATGCTTTTATAGCCTTAAAGGGGTGTTATATAAAGACTAAACAGAATGCATGGCACATGTTCAAATAATGGGTTCAGTACCCCAGGAACCTCTGAAATGACGTCTGGTCTGATAAGGATCGAACTGTTAATAAATGTTTATTTGTTTCATGTTTACACGAGCTGCCAGGCATGCGGGGCTTCCCCGATTATCTGCAAACCCCGTGCTGATAAACATGCCTGGAAATACCTCGAGACCATAAAGCTCCCACGGCCCCCCCCCCGCCCGTTTGATGATACGGTTACTGTATTCCACCCGAGCGCGGCTCAAGGTTAAGGAACAGCAATCTAGCAATTTCATGTTCTGCTGGCTCCACATGAGCAGGGCGCTTCAAAGGCGCGATCCTTTCAGACTTTATGATGTCAGAGGTGGCGTCTCTGAGAAGAAATCGTGGAATACCCTCTGCCGGGCACTGATAGCTGAATGACCTCTGATAATCAGAGATTATACCAAGTAAGTACGAACAGCAAGAAGAGACAGGAAACAGATACTTCAAATCACTTTGTAAGGAAGAAAATGCCGGGTTTGATCTCTGCCTTGGATGAATTATGGAACAAAAAACTTACTGACGCTTGATGCAGACGTGCGGACTTTACACACACATTTCTGTCAGAATCATTCTGCCAAAAGGGAAGTGTAAAGCCTAGTTTTTTCATGGAGCAACCTTCACGTTTAAAACTTCATTTCTTCATGTGGGAGATTAAAATACTGTGTCAGGCAACAACATAAATAAATAAAAACAAAGAAACCGTTGCTGCACTTTCATTTTGAAGGATAAACATTTCACATCTTGCAGATGTGTGCGACACCAACACGCAAACTCGACGAGATCAATGCAATCAATCAACACTGGTCACTTGCTGTAAATATGTTTTCGCTTGGCAACGTTAGTCATTTAGATTGAGATTTTCCTGCGTGTTCCTCCAATTTAAGAATTATGTTAAGGTTTCCTTAGAAAGAAAGCAAAATAATTGCGTGACTTATATTAACCCGCAATATTTATGGCGTAAAGGGTGCCTCAATGCAGCGAACTAGAAGAGAGAGAGAGATTTTTACTAATAACCTACTAAAGGGCCACATTTTCATTTACAGCTCCAGCAGGTTAAAATATGCTTTGATTCAGTGTTTGCTCACAAATCTCATTTTATCTGTCTGCACGATGTTCTTCCTCTAAAGCAAACTTTAGAGAGTCGTTAGCACACGACTTTAGTGAACATTAATGTGGAAATTATAGGTCAAGTGGCACACAAAGAAAACACACACGACGAAACCACACAACCTGAGGGTTTTTGGCCACGATTCACGTACTCATTGATCTGCCTGAGGATTTAGGAGTGTACTTATGGACCGGCGGTGAGTGTGCACTGGCATGTTTACAGGAAAGCAAAAAAAAATTCACCGTAAGCAGGAAATGCTTCGCCTGAAGCAGCACTTAAATTGACAGTGTAATTTCCTGGGGGAAAGATAGAGGCTTTGAAGGAGCCTTGTAGTCATAACCAAGCTGTGTTAGTTAGCTCTGCTGCTCTGTACTCTCTTTGCTGTACTGTGTTTCAGTGGACCAGATCTCCGTTGTGTATGGCGTGCACGCAATCATTCTCCGTCCAGATCAGCCTCTGCGTGTGCGAGCTGGGCGACACGTAAACACGGGCCAGATACCGGACCCTGGCGCAGCATGCTCTGACGGACAGACAGACATGCTGCAGTCCCTGTGATGTGAGGGGGGCGGAACCATATGCAGAACGTCTACCTGCTGGAAAAAAAAAAGAGGTTGTCTCCTTTAGAGCCACACCTCACATCTCTACTGCTTCCGCACTCGAGGCGAGTTTTTACTACTCAGGGAGGAATGTGCTGATGAGACCAGACTCAGAAATAACGTGAGCATTCCTCTCATCTAGCGAGGAAGATGGAACACAATTAGCACCTATTAGAGACACTGCAGGCTGCTTGTCAGGGCAAACAGGCGGGGAGAGTTCTCTACGGGCGAGAAGCTCTCAGCTAGTCAGTGTGATATGGAGCTGGACTAGTCTGCAAGTCTCTGACAGATAACACTCGTCGCCTGCAAGAGTTAATGATTTGGCTCCCGGGAAATTAGAGTCAATATGTTGGTTTAAGCACCCAGTCTGTAATGAGGCCTTCCCACATGTTCACATGACAAGAATTTGTGTAGGTTGGCAAGCTTTTTAAGACGCTGATTTCTACTGCCTTTTTTGTCTGGTCTGGCTGAATCTTCCTACTAAATCCCTCCACCCCAAGTGAATAAATATGCTTTAAATATTGGATGACTGATTTAAAACGACATCAATTATGCTGCGATTACTTGTGAAATATATGCTGTATGCACCGTTAAAACAGCTCGCATGTATTTGTCACTTTTGTACGTGTAATTTAAGCGCATAATACATTCCAGATTTCAGCGTTATAGAGCGAAACCGCAGCAAGCATTTAAAAGGATTTTTCCCCCCCATAATTAGCATTATTCTCAGTCAGAGACATCGGTTTAACATCTATTTCCTTCACTGAATATTTTCATCAACCTGGCATGTAATGGGGGCCTGATCTGAATCTCGAAGCAATGGCTGGATCAAATGACATTACATGGACCTTATAAGGAAAAAAAGTGAGTTTTTTATGCCTTTGGCTACAAAAATCCGATTAAGGTTCTTATCAGAAAGAGGCAATCACTGTACTAATATTGTTTTTTATCTGATTGTGTTTAATTTAGATTTTTGTTAAAAAAACCTTTCTGTATTGATTGCACTTTGTTTTTCTATGTGACAAGATATTCGAGTCACTGGGGATATTTTCACAATTATCTCGCAGTCACTTTAAGTTTTTTTTTTTGTCATGTATGTCATGTTTTATTCGTAATCTAGTAGTGAATGCGTTTATGTTCCTGCATATTTACACCTCAGGGCCGGGGGTTTGAGTCTCTGCCCGGTTCGACTCCCGGGAAGTTTGCTTGTTCTCCCCGTATCATTGTGGGGTTTGTGCTTGGTTTCCCCCCCCCCCCCCCACCTTGCTGGGTTGAATGGATGTTGCCCCGTTGCCCGTAGGAGTATATAACATGTGTGCCCTGTGGTGGGTGGGTGCCCTGTCCTGGGCACTTCCTGCCTTGTGCCTGTAGCTTCCAGGATAGGCTCTATGACGCTGCCTAAAAGTATGGAGAGTGGATGGATCTGGCCCTGAATGCTGGTCCTTACTGTTACGTTAGTTGCATATTTCATCCCTATGTATTCATGCTGCACTTACACAGATATATTAGGAGCGTGAAATATAGGGAGGGAGTTGATGTTTTTGAGAGGGGGGTGGTGGTTACGGACCTTTGCTCAGTGACCATGTTTAGTGCCACAATCTAGATGTTTTTCATTTGGACCTGGACCAAAATTCCCGAAGGCATCACATCATCTGCAGCGTGGGCCTGAGCAACGAAAGCGCTCTGCTCACATGGTATTAAGTGGGCATTTCCCTGCCATTAAGCTGCCTGGAGCTTTCTGCCCACCACAGCTAAAGAGGGGCGTCCCAGGAACCTGCTACCTTCTGAAAGATCGCGCTCACGCCCAGGAACTACAGCCCGACTTCAAAACGCCATTAAGCCGCGGGGTTTGACGTGATGAAAGACAAGGAGTTATCGCAGCGCTTGATGGTCCCGATGATTGGATAAGAAGGAGCATTATCCTCAGCTGGATGGAGAGCCAAAGCCCTAGCGCTTCAGTCGCTGGGGTTCTGTAAGAGCCTAGTTAATAGCTTTGCACAGATGGGATACTTATGGGCCGCTGCCAGACGGCCTCCTTCATCCTAAAGTAATGCTCGTTCAACAGTGACGCCTGAATCGGAGTGTTGATGCAGTAGAACGTGCCTGATGTCTGCTGCTTCCACTCAGTCAGCCCAATTGAAATTTCTATAGTTTCAAAACAATTTGTCACAAATTTAAACCATTCTACCATGTCTTCATTGAATCATTGTTGTACTGTTTTACTGGTTTACTGATTATTTGTTTGTTTATTACTTTTTCTATTAAATATTATTCCAACTGCAGTGTACTGCTGATAAATAAGCTTTGATTTCATGGCCTCACTTGGAAATTTCTTGAAACGCTTATAATTTATTACACTTAAACTTAAGACACTGTGTCACATTAGTAAATCCTCACGCTGCAAAACCGACATCCTCCTTTCCGTAATCATCTGAAGTCACGGCACAATTAAATCTCAGGTCACAACATAATCTAAAGAAGTGCAATGTCTCCAGATTCACCAATGTCGGATAAGGGCTGAGAACCGCTCGTCAGAAGAGGAAGTTCTCATAAAGCATACAGATATGTACCTTTCAATGGTAGCTGTGTCTTACTACTCGGGAGACGTCCATAGGTGGAATGAATATACCTTACAACTGTGCAATCAATATACATCTATAAGTCAATTATACCCTATCTTCACATGTTGCCCTTTAGATGTGAGATGTAAATAACACTACTAGAGGTCACTCACATCCATAGATAGGCAAGCAAAACAGCACATTAACTTTTCCTTATTTATAAGTAATTTCTTCAAAGCGACATATAAGAAAGAATCGGATATGAGTGTCAGCCAGCCTCTGGACACTGGACTTACGGCCCTTGCTCTGGGGCCTATACAGTCGGTGAAATCACTCCATGAGTGAATTGAACCAGTGACCTTCTGATCACTAACCCATAGAGCTACATGCCATCTCCAGCAGTTGGTGGCTGTTGTTACCACCTGTGCTCTACTGTTTAGATGCCTGGATGTAGCGATGATTGATACATCTTTACTGTCAGTAGTATATAACAGTACAGTCAGTCCTGCTACAATCCAACTAATGTGTTCCTGGGGAACCTCGCATACTAAAATACCTACATACAATGGGAAAAACATGGTTAGGGGAATGTGACTACAAGACATAATAACTTACTGCCAACAAAAATGAGTTAAACAATAAAACAGTAATACCAGTGGTTAATAAAGTAATTATATATCCATTGAACATAACAAATAATAATAATACATTAATAAATTATATAATAAACAGCTATAGGTTTTATGAGTCTCCGGAATTGTCACGAGACAGGAGTAGTGATGTGCAAAGTGACTTCATGAACCGTTTGCTGTATTTTCAGACCCCACTAGATGGCATGCTTGAGCCCCTTTTTTGAACAGAGTACCATCTGGTTGGGAATGGTGTGCCACAGCTACCACACAGCCAGGCATACGTACAGCACACATACACCGGATTACGGTATGCTGAAGGCTACATGGCCACAGACAATTGACGAAAAGAAAATGTAAGTGAATTCAGAAAGGTGGGGCGACATGTGTGTGGAGTTTCCTTGTTCTCCCTGTGTCGTCGTGGGGTTTCCTCCGGGTACTCCGGTTTCCCCCCACAGTCCAAAGACATGCTGAGGCTAATTGGAGTTAATAAATTGCCCATAGGAGTGCATGTGTGAGTGAATGGTAACAGTGTGTGAGTGTGCCCTGCGATGGGCCGGCCCCCTGTCCAGGGTTGTTCACTGTCTCGTGCCCATTGCTTCTGGGATAGGCTCCGGACCCCTCGTGACCCAATAGGATAAAGCGGGTTGGAAAATAAATGAATGAATTTAGAAAGGTTGTGGTGTGTTTTACATATAGTAATTTGCCAAGCATTTTCAGATTTTGACAAAGACTTTGATCTGTGCAATGGGTGGATGCACAAAAAGTTTGAATGTTTTAGATATAAAAACCAATTTACAAGGTTTCGATCACGAATTGGACATCGCCATCGTTTGCTTTGATGGCTGTTCTTGCATGCAGGTAATGTTTCTTGCTAAGACAACATCGCGTTGTAACATGCGTTGCATTTTCTCACCGACTGAAAGTGATTCCATGTTGTATTGGATTTGGGTACGAGGCATAATATATCAACTGCGTTGGAACAGATGTGCTATCATATGTTTTAGCAGGATTGACTGTATTAATTTGTGATTATACAGTAACTTGAATTCTATTTTAAAACACATTTTGCATTTTGTTAAGAGACTGACTACGCAGATTTAGAACTGGACGTTTCAGACTGACCTGTCATTTAGAAAAGACACCACTGCATTAGTTAATACATCCATCTGTGTAAACTGTATAGTCTACTGTGAGAGTACAATGATAGTAATTCATGCAATATTTCAGCTTATTGCAATTTGAACTCGAGATATAGCTGCTTTTTGTGATGTTTGGGAGGCAGTGCGGCGTTGCGGAGCTCAGGGGCATGAATCGTACAGACAATTAACTACAAATTGGATCACTTTGGCCAGGGGAATTAGGCGGAATGGAAATCAACGGAATCTCTGGAGTTTGAGACCCCTGCCCCTGCGTAAATATACACTAGCACAGAATGACACAGGCAGCAGGGAGACCCATATCAAACATTTATACCAGCACTAAATAGGAAACGGGTTTACCGTCTCCAAAATATGTCTACCTGTGACTAGACACGAATGTTGTACCTATACTGTACTATACCTCTCCAATCTCAAATCTGAATGGCTACATTCTCTCCTGAGTTATACCTTTGGTAGGAAAAAATAAGGAAATCAAGCTACATTTCCACAATGTGATTTATTTTGGCATTCGAACCGGGACATCCTTGGTTCATTAACCTGAAGCTACAAGCAACATTTAGACAGTATAAAAAACTACACGCAAACGTCTGAAAGCACTGTGTAATTTATAGATTTTACAAGTCCATTTGGGTGGCATCGGGCAAAGCATGGTCTTAATTATTTTAATATGAACACAAGAAAGATTAAAACTATGCAAACAGAATTATTGAAGTATAATCTGGAAAAATTACTAAACAAATGAAAGAGACATTATTAACTCATAAAAAAAGCAGAAATGAGTCCAAGACCAGAAAAAATAGAATTCAGGACAAACACTTTAATTAGCAAGCAGTTAAACTGAGACCTGGACGCATGATCTGACAGCTTGATGTATATATATTTGGATACATTTTGATGTGTAAAAATGTTGAATTTTTAGGAAAAAAAAAAGTGAACAAAGTGTTTTATTCAAATGCACACAGTTTATTACTTCCATCAGAAGATGACGAGTAAAAATACAATTACTGTTCATTAATTATCCAAGCATTATATATATTATAAGCAATTGTAATCAAGCAATGAGTTATAGGATGTTTGATGCTTCACTTGCAGTTGAGACATTGTCCAATTCATGCCTCAGCAACCTCTCAACAAGGAAGTTAATTATTTTTGGAATAATGGAAAAAAAACATCTTGAAAACAAGTTCCTCTTGCAACACTAGTTGATAGTTATTAAGTTTAGGTACAGTACTAATATTCCCAAATAAAGTAACTCTGTGTGTAATAACACATGACACTTCCCAACTGGAGCTCTGTCATGGAATGAAGATACTTCATTGATCCTGGTGTGGAAATACTCATTTTACCTACCCTATCATGCTCTCCATATTACATAGACATGTATATTCGTTGGAGTAGGCTAGACCCATGAGGTGTGGGTTAAGGCTCTTGCTGAAGGACCCACAGACATGGCTATTCAGCCAAAGCCAGGACTGAACCAGCCACCTCCCGACCACCAGCATAGAGTACAGGGGCCAAGCCTACTGAGCCACATAATAATGTAGTTCTTTGCATTTATATCTTGTGCTGTGTAATACTTCTGGGTATTTCACATTAGGTAAGTATTACAGCATGGGCAGTGCAATCCAAGTCACTTTCCCAGATATGCCACTAGAATTCTGGAATCTGAACTCATGCTAATTAGCATTGTGCTAACCTGTTTGACTGGTGACTCAAGCGCTTGGTCATGCTCTTTGGTTCCTGCACATCTCTCTCTCAACTCTGTTGCCTTGCATGTTACATCACATTTATTTAGGCTTGCTGGGTTTTTTCTTACGTACACCAACATGTTCTGAGGGCAGGAAGAACAATGACTGGTTCAGAGAGATAATCGATTTGAGTGTAGAGGAGGTGGGTCCAAACAACTAGAAGAGGCTGGACCATCATCTGCTAAGTTGGTCCCGCTCGGACCCACCTCTCCTTCAATCTGATTGGTTATATCCCTGAACCAATCATGTGTTGTTCTGCCCTGAGAACATGTTTGTGTAAGTAAAATTCCCATGAGGTTTATTTAGCATATGCCAAAACAATAGCACTGTACGACTGAGAAAGCTGTGTCTCTGGAGCAGTTGGGGGCTCAAAGGCCCAGTGATGAAATCTTTCTACCCTAGGATTTGAACATGCAACCTTCTGATCCTGACTTACTGAGCCATAGATAGTCGTCACTGCTTTCTGTGTTTCAATGAGAATCTGCCTGTATAGTGGCTTCAAGCCCATGTCCACACAAAGACAATAGTGAATCTGACACAGCGTTCACGTTGTTAAAGAAATTACTTAAGCCCTGAGCAGGGGTCACTCAGTCACCTATGAAAAATGTACGGCGTGGAAAACAAGACGCGTTCGGCTGGATTAAAGTGTCGCTCTCTGGAACTACGGAACACAGAGGATTTGCTGCGGCCGCCATAACGCTTCCAAGATCGCGGGGGATTAACGTGGCAAATTACCGACATGAAAGACCGCCTCGATCAGAGCCACTGCTTTTTCATACGATGGGCATGGAGCCAACGCACTACTGAAGGCAAAACGCTCTCAATTAGCAGCACCCCCCGGCGGGGCAGCTCAGAGCTTACAGTCAGGATCATCGTCATTTGCATTGCTTCGTTCTTCTGATCTTTTCTCAGTTCATCTTGTTCAGCTTCCAGAAATTCGAGAGTTATCTTCGTATCCGTTGTGCAGATTTTATTGAAACTTGAAGTCACGTGTGTTCTTTACTGTGTTCCTCAGACAGGATGCTGATTCCTGTGGCACCATTGCTTATATTCTCATGCTCTTCTCCACTCTGCCATTTTCAAAATGTTCATCCAAGGTCACAGGGAGCCTGGAGCCTCTCAGGGCAGCTCACGGCACAGGGTGGGGTCACCCGGGGCAGGATGCCACTCCTTTGCAGGATACACACACACACACACACACACGCACACACACGCACGCACACACACATGCACACACACACACTCATACACACACACACGCGCGCGCACACACACACACAGATATCAGTAGTCGCATCTTTGTGGGGACCGTCCATTCATTATAACAATAATAACAATCTTAACCCTACCCAGCCATAATCTTAACCATAAATAGCCAAACAAAATTTTTAGTTTTTTAATTGCAGTCACAGATTTTTTATTAAATTGAATTTCCCATTGTGGAGACCAAAGAAATGCAGGTTTCTATCCCATTGTGGGGACATTTGTGGCTAACGTTGTAATATATACCTAAGACACACACACACACACATCAAAGATGGGATTCAAACCCCCACTGGAAAGTACAAGGCACATTGACATGGCACCATATGGATACAAATGCCAGAGTCCATTGGCTTCCAAAGGCGTGCTGGTTCATCGCTCATTTTTAAATGAGCATTCATTGGACAGCAGATCGCAACTTCATGAAGGACAATGGCGATGCAGAGCATATAAGAGAGATATGAAGCTGCAGGTGGGTCTTTCCAGAACACTATAAAAAAATCCCTGCGATGTCTCATTTCCCGAAATCGTTAACAATGGTTGCAACAACCAGTGTTTCCGTTTAAGATCTTTTTGCCATCAAAGGGTTTCCCTAAGGAATTATAAGAATTCCCACAGTAAAACTAGGAATGTAAATAAGAAAAAATCAATATCTTTGTTTTTGAAAACTACTCTTCCTATAGCAAACTATCACCAGGATTAATATATGCTTTAAGTAATTTCCAGATGGATATGCAATGATGACTATTAAAAAGCGGTATATGAAAAGCCAAATGTTTGTGAGGTAAAATTGAAGAAAATGGTGGCCAGATGTACTACAGAATCCTTCTGGCAAAGTGGAGGACTACGTACCATTTAACGAGGGAGATTTCTGTGGGATTTCTTCACTAATTGCCCTCTCTACATCAGACCCATGCAAATACATCCAAATGCATCCCGCTGGGTGACGGGCGATGTTTCAATCCTCAAAGAATGTGCAATGGGCATTATTTGAAGGTCATCACTTGCGACTGAGGTGAGCTGTGGATTTGGAGCAAAGTTGCACCTTTTCACTGTATTTTAGAAACTGAAGCAGGTCTGACAACAGTTCTTTGTGTTTGAAACCTACAATATATATCACATCCAGAGGTGGAAATTTCAGGTGCAGAAACTTCAAATCCAGACCAAGGTTTTGTTTCCACCAACCAGTTGAGTCTCTGTGACTGTGACTCTTTATACTCAACTGGTTAGTTGAAA
>JAODKF010000045.1:4430696-4446923 GCA_026779585.1 Mormyrus proboscirostris | reverse complement strand
CTTCCGGGATAGGTATATAAAATGGATGGATGGATGGATAGATGATGGATGGATGGATGGATGGATGGATGGATGGATGGATGGATGGAAAAATAGCCAATCAGGGGTGGGAGAATGATGG
Organism: Mormyrus proboscirostris; assembly: GCA_026779585.1. Taxonomy (NCBI): domain Eukaryota; kingdom Metazoa; phylum Chordata; class Actinopteri; order Osteoglossiformes; family Mormyridae; genus Mormyrus; species Mormyrus proboscirostris. The sequence continues at coordinate 4,446,802 of JAODKF010000045.1, read as the reverse complement.
CACACCCTGGATTCAGTTATGTTTTGATCTGGATGCAGACTGGAGTCCACCAGCTTCCCAATATGGAATCTCTGTAGTATGTATGAAATCTTAAATTTTTTAATGTCATGCTTTGGCAGGATATTTTCATGAATAAGTATAAAAGAAGTCTGAAGAAAATCAGATTAATTTCAGTGACGTCTGTATTACTGTTCGTTTAATTCTTAGTCGAATCCTTGGGCAGGGGCACTGTCACGCCCTGTTCCCTCCATTGTCCTTGTTGCAAACAAACCAGGGTGTTATATGTTTATACTTGTGGACTGAAAGATTGAGTGAGTTCTAATGACTCTTTGGGTTATTTGTTCCTGTAATTTAAATCAGCTGGAGTGACTCCTTGGTCTCATTATTTGGCAGAGCTGTTTATTCTGGACCCTTATGTTATGGTCACTCTGTCTTCAGACTCTTTATCACCAAGACAGCTGACAGGATATTAAAAAGGGTATTTTGTAGAAAACTGCCCCTCGTCGTCTAACAGAAACGTATGTTTGCTGAGATGTGTGATAGGCTTTGATAGTGCTTGAAGTGAGTGACTTTTCCTCTTCACACTATCCTCATGTGGTCTTATTGGCCCCAAGCTAAAAATTAAATAGTTTCCACGAGCCCCTGCCCATGTTATTCCTCTTCACCTAATCTTTGGCAGAGCACCAGCCCCGGGCTCCTGATCTGGGAGGGTTTCCTGAGGACAAGGTGCCTGTGGAGAAATGGACCGTGCCCCACATCTATAGGGCGGCCTGTACCACGTCGGCTATACCCCGTCACCTCCCCCCCCCCCCAAACTGCAAACCTGAAATGCCCCCGGTCCTGTAACCAATCAAATGCCTCGATGTCTGTCACGTGACCAGCGAGATTCGTAATGGGATAGGACGGGCCGGTTGGAACTACATAGGATAAAAAAGCAGGGGGTGGGGTTAAATCCTGCCAGGGGGTCTTTGGCCCGGGCGTGGTGTGGTGGGCTCCTGTGGGGCTTGTGCATCCCCTGCTCGCACTTAAAGGGCCAGCAGACGTGTCTGTCAGACTGGCACGCTAATTGAAAACAGCACCGGTGCCGAATTTGCTGGGTTTTCAACCTCCCAGAGCTCAATAACACATGTAACACAGTAACAGCTTGAAAATAGCATTGTTAGGTATGCAATAAAATTGTTCTTTATACCCAATTTAGCATTTTAATATACAGATCCCTGGTGCATTTCTCTGGTTCAGTATATACCAATAAAGTTTAGCTCTATGTGGCAAGAAGACAGAATGAATAAAGACTGCATTTGCCAAAATCCCATTTCTTTTAATAGTCTGATTATTTGGTGCCCTTGTTTGAATGTGGCAGCACTGTGCCAACACATTGCACCTTTTGCTTGTACAAGCTGAAAACTGACACGCAGGTTCAAATATTTCCCTTGACCGAAAAAAAAAATTCTCCATTCTGGCCTGGACTGCTGGGTAGTGTAGCTTTTACACGGAGAGACGCTCATCCTCCAGACAGGGACGATGAGGAGGGTAGGCCAGAGAACAAAGATCCATCAGACTGATTTATGAGGACGGAAATCTTCGCCGGCTTCCGGACTCTTGTCGCGTCGGACGGTTATTTTTAATGCGAATCAAAACTTTAGACGTAACTGGGGTTCTGAAGCGGTGGGTGGGGAGCGGAGATCTGAGTGGACAGCGGAGGTTTAAAGAACCAAGATCCAGAACAACAGGTAAAGGCACGTGGAGATGGGACAGGAATGGCTCAACAAAGAGCCAGAGCCATTTGAACTCCAAAATCCAGTAACCCAGGCTGCAAGACAGGCGATATTTTTAACACTAGCAATCATCAATCAGAAATGCAAAAAACCCAATAGAATTTAGCAAGCAGCGCTCTCAAATCCCCAAACAGGTTCTAGTTGAGTGAGGTTCCTTGTACTTGCCTTACACTGTTCAAGATGTACAAACGGTGTCTCTGGTATTCGAGTGTGGCAGAGTGTGGTCTGACTGGGTCTGATATGATTAGCCTGGTCTGATTGGGCATGATCTGCTCTCTAGGGCTGCTTGCTAAATAGGGCTGACTAGAGGCAGGTGAGACATTGTACATGGTCACCAATTTTTCTGTTAACATGACACCTGCAAACTTTGGTTGACTTTGGTCGGTTCAACCACACATACACTACTTTCTGTGAAGAATTTCTCTCTGGTTGTTACATTTTCTGCATTCCCAGGTCATATTTATATTATTTCATTTTCTACAATTTTTTCCCACTTCTGCAAAATTGTGGACTCTGTATATTTACTTGTTTATCTACGTCAAAACACTCAACGCACTTTATGAAAAGATATTCTGAGTGATGGAAACCGATCAACGTATGTATTTTTGAATACTGAGCTGATTCCGCTCCTGCTTTGTGTGTGTGCGTGTGTGTGTGTGCGTGTGTGTGTGTGTGCGTGTGTGTGTGTGCGTGTGTCTGCACATCTGGATGAGGGGTGGGTACATTGGTCATGTTCCCCCCTGTTTTGCAGGTTTCCCATGGATAACCCAGCTTCCTGCAGTTCCGATCGCCTCCAGCGGGTGTCCCTGTGCTCTGTTATGCACTAGCACCCTGTCTAGGGTTTCTTCTGCCTGTGCTGTGCTTCCGGGCTTGGCTGTAGGCCCCTGTAGGCCTTCGCTCCATACGCAGTTCGGGAGGTGGGGCATATCTTAAGGGTATTGCTTAGAGAAGGCTAGGGTGTTGTGCGGCTCAGTGGGTTTGGATTCTCTGTCTATGTTCAGATGGTTGCTGGTTCCAATCCCATGCTAAGCAGAGTGAATTAGCCATTGGTCTCTTGAGCAAGGCCTTAAAACCCAGTTGTTCCAGGGACCATGTGACCCTGTTTACTCACTCGCATATTGTTTTGGTGAACGATAAAGCCTTTGTTTGCCATTTGCACAAAGATGTGCGCAGGTACATTGGAATTCCTCTCATCACCTACCTCATCTTGCTCTCTGTAGCTTGGGGGGGGGTCACAGTACAGAATCAGCCGACATACAGCAGCCATGGAGCTGGGGGTTAAGGGCCTTGCTGAAGGTCCCACGGGCATGTGACTGTTCTGTCAAGGCCGGGGCTCAAACCACCGACCTTCTGATCACAGGAACCGAGATTTAATCTGCTGTGCGGCTCACCTAAATTAATATGAGCATAGTGAGCACTGAATAATCTAAAGGTGAACTAGCAGGAATCGGAATGAATACTGAACGAGATTGCTGTTTAAAATATTAAGCCTCCAGTACTAGTGTCAAGCGAGCTGAATAATATTGGGTGCCCATGTCAGGGCACGTGGATCATTCCGTGTCGTGCTGGGCAGTCTCCTCTCGTCTTGTGTGGTTTCGTTTCCTGGCCCCGGCACAGGGATTATTGTTTTGTCGCCGGGAAAGCTGTGGTTTGCCGAATCGCGGGCCAAGAAATCCACTCTACACTTTGCTTGTGATCCAAACGCAGAGGGCAGGTTCCTAAAACCGCGACGATGCTAAATGTAAAACATGATGGCAAATATTGAAGAGCACCTCTGATTAATCAGATTTTCCATTGTGGTTGTCTGAAGCGAAAGGTGCGTTTTGTTATTCTTTGTTTGCTTTGGATAAGCTTATTTGATTTTCATTGGTTTACATTGGCAGTGCTCTTACCTTCTTAAACAATTGTACTTCTTTTTTCTGCGAAAATTAGATTCATTTTCATCGCAAAACATCGAACGCACATAACCGAGGTTAGTCAGCTGCACAGCGAAATCATGATTCTTTCCAGAACCTGTTTTCCTATTACCTTAGCAACCCTCAAACAGCCTTAGACACCTCTGAAAACTAAGATGCTAAATTGAACACAGGTTTTTGATTTCCACAGCTCTCCAATGTTCTTGCTTGGCGGCTCTCCCCTTGTTGCCCAGTGCAAGCAGACTGCCGACAAACAGCAACCTGTATCTGACAGCCCTCGACATTGTATGAAAGTGTGTACTTTGTGGATGTTTAGTGATAACAAGAATACACATCGATCGAGATATTCTGCGATGGAGGCCAAGAGCTTCACTTTCCAGAAAATGGTTTTACTATGATGATGGTAGTTTGCAAGTTTGGGAGACAAACAGAACAAAGGGAAATTATTTTGTGGATGGAATATATATTCCAGAACTTTGAAAAGTCATGTTGTATTTGCTATGATGATTTTAATGACCTACTAGGAAGCCCGATGTAAACTTGTAGCTACCCGCACATATAAAGTACTGTAATGTCACCATCCAGTCTTGATTCAGGGCTGGACATAGTGGTGCCCAGAGAATGCTGTGTTTTCTTAATTAAGTCACTCAGCAATCATGGTCCTGTCCGGCCATATTTGGCTCTGAATAATACCAGCACACAGTCATTGCCAGGAGAAAACCCAATGCAAATTCTGTAAAAGTCTGCCTGACATATTTAGAAAATCATGTTTTCTTAGATGCTGCAATAATAGACATCACTTCAAAGTCCAAGGCTTACAGCTGATTTTACATTAGCTATCAAACAATATTCATAATCACAATGTGGGAATCAAGACCAAAATGCAAAAATATTTATAGTATACATAATCTATAAAAATATCGGCCTTCAGCTCAGATGTGCACACGTATAACCAGGGATACCGTAAAGGGGGGGAGTTAGGACGATTCCAAGGAAAAATTTGGAAAACATGGATTGGTCTGGACTGGGGGCCCAATATGATATGCGTTCATGTGGCCCAAAATGTTTAGCAATGTCCCTGTCATGCAAGTTGCTGTGATTGCAGCATCCATTTGATAGAAGCCCAAGAACATCCACGATATCTACAAAAGGTCTACTGGCCATGTGGTTGCTTTCACCACTTCTCATATAAATAGTTCCAGTAGTATTCAAGAAATGCACGGTATGTTAAAACTGAAAGAAAACAGTAATACTGTTCAGCATGAACAATCTGGTGCATTGTGCAAGTCAAGCCGCTGGCAAACCATAACGCTGCACGAATGCGTGTAAGATTTCCATGGACACAGATAACATTTGTGATGTTCTGAACTGGTATTTCATAAAATTGTGATACCATACAAGGTTCTGTTGTTACGTTTTGTTACTTGTTATGACCAGCTTTCCAGAAGAAGAAGCTTTCAGATTAATTCTAAAACAGGACAGGTTACAGAGAAAATGGGGCATGAGATTGTGACAGCATTGTGACAGACGACTCCACATTTAGTTGCTTCTACCTAAACTTTTGAATTAAAAATCAGAATTTTTGTCCATTTATCACAACCACCTGCAAAAAAAATGTTGTCACCTATTATAATACTTTCTCAAACCTCCAGAGATCTAAGATGAAGGATCACTGGCTGGGATGCAGAAGGACATTCTGGCAGATTCAGGGGGCCCAGCACTGGACAGGGGCTCTCGAATCCATAAAGCCATATGTAAAAATTTACAGGGGCCCTCGAATCCATAAAGCCATATGAAAAACTGGACAGGGGCCCTCGAATCCATAAAGTCATATGTAACAATTTACAGGGGCCCTCAAATCCATAAAGCCATATGTAAAACTGGACAGGGGCTCTCAAATCCATAAAGTCATATGTAACAATTTACAGGGGCCCTCGAATCCATAAAGCCATAAGTAAAACTGGACAGGGGCTCTCAAATCCATAAAGTCATATGTAAAAATTTACAGGGGCCCTCAAATCTATAAAGCCATATGTAAAACTGGACAGGGGCTCTCGAATCCATAAAGTCATATGTAAAAATTTACAGGGGCCCTCGAATCCATAAAGCCATATGTAAAACTGGACAGAGGCCCTTGAATCCATAAAGTCATATGTAAAAATTTACAGGGGCCCTCAAATCCATAAAGCCATATGTAAAACTGGACAGCGGCTCTCGAATCCATAAAGCCATATGTAAAACTGGACAGGGGCCCTCGAATCCATAAAGCCATATGTAAAAATGGACATGGGCCCTCGAATCCATAAAGCCATATGTAAAAATGGACAGGGGCCCTCGTCATATGTAAAACTGGACAGGGCCCCTTAAATCTGTAAAGTCATATGTAAAACTGGACAAAGGACCTCAAATCTATAAAGTCATAAATAAAACTAGACAGGGCCCTCAAAGCCGTAAAGTCACATGTAAAACTGGACAGGGGCCCTCAAATTTGTAAAGTCATATGTAAAACTGGACAGGGGCCCTCAAATTTATAAAGTCATATATAAAACTGGACAGGGCCTTCAAATCATTAATGTCATATTTAAAACTGGACAGGGGCCCTCAAATTTATAAAGTCATATATAAAACTGGACAGGGCCCTCAAATCAGTAAAGTCATATGTAAAACTGGACAGGGGCCCTCAAATTTGTAAAGTCACATGTAAAACTTGACTGGGGCCCTCAAATTTATAAAGTCATATATAAAACTGGACAGGGCCCTCAAATCAGTAAAGTCATATGTAAAACTTGACTGGGGCCCTCAAATTTATAAAGTCATATATAAAACTGGACAGGGCCCCTCGAAGCCGTAAAGTTATATGTAAAACTAGACAAGGGCCCAAGGTGACATTTTGTCAGGGGGGGCAGTTGTTCCCTATAAGCATTATATATGTTTTGATGTAGCATCTCCAGAAACAATTTGTTTTGAACATTACAAATTCATTTTATATTTGTACATTGTGATAATTCCAAAATAATTGCAAAATTAGTTTGCGTTTTAATCTATCATCCGTAACATGCATTGCGTAATCTATATCTGCACTCTCACATGCATGTGGGGGTTAGCACTCGCTTAGCACCCCCCCAATTTTGTCTCCCTAAGGATGAAAGAAGCTTCATCATATCTTAAATGTTTCAAGCCAAAATATTTTACATATATTAAAAAGAATGAAGTATTATACTGTTTGGCACATATATGGCAATCAGTATAATAAAAAGAGGGCTTTTAAATGTTCTCATGAGTATGAATCACATGTTACTTGCATTTTTGCGAAATGCTAACCAGTTACAAACAGTTTATGCATGTTAATAATTCATGGCAACTTACTAAAACGAGGCACTAATTGTTAAAAGTGTATGGTGCCCCCTAGAGTTGAGATATGTGCATACCAGGGAAACTCGTGCAATATGGGATGTTTGTTTTTTTTTTTTGGTGGGGGGGGGGGGCAGGAGATACCTTTCATTTGAAAACATGCTCATGTTCTGGATTCTGCTGGGGATGGATGATTTCTGCCCCTGAAAATCACTCTGCATCCACAGCCATGCTGCCGTCGCTCCGGGAAACCACTCAGCTATCAACAGACCTTTAAAGATCTCAATTCTAAAATGGCCTGGGGCATTTAACGTCTGAAACGTTTCACGTCTTTACGGTGTATGGTTGTTTGCACAGATAAATCCAAGTCTAAAAACCAGTGATGCGGTTTCAACCTACTGACGAGCACACACACCTCAGGAGGACACAACAAAGCAGAAATGTTTGATACGTCTCCTGAAACGGTATGCAGAGCCAACAGGCCCAGGCGAACTGTTTGCTGTATCTCCGCAGACAAGTTATAGCATATGGAGTTTTAGGAACATGCCACAAACGTGCCGTTTTCGAGAACTGGTTACAAAATCCCACTAAGATGCAAAGTGTCCTGTTTTAATTTCCTCCACATCACCATTCCACCATCAGATCCATCAAATAACGTGTACGTTACACATGTTCCAGTTAAGAAAAAAAAATTATTTGGTTTGATGGTTCAAATGTCTGGTTGATGACACAGAGGAAGGACAGGAAGATGACTAAATTTGCCACACCCACGTTTCCAGCATTATGTGGCAAACTGTGATTCCGGAAAAGCATACGTAAGAGTTATTTTTCACTCACAGTTTGTTTTGTTTTTCACCTGGCACAGTGTTCCGTGAGAGGGACCAAAGCCCCATCACGGATCCATGGTCTGTAAGCGGTGACGTTTTGGGCATGCACTTCTGAGAAGAACAGCCACTTCCTGTGGGACCTGGACAAGCCCCTCTTTCCGCCCGCTGGCCGGGCAATCTCCAATTCCTGCCTTCCAAAAATAAAACTCAAACGTTCCCCTATCTGCCTTCCTCTCATCCCACCTCTCCCATTACTTGTCCTGGAGTCCCCACAAATAAACACTTAGTCAAGTATGACGAAGATAGGAGCGTCACTCAGTCCGTGTGGGAGCCATAAGAAGCGAAATCGGCCGGCGGTTGTCTGGTGTGGTTATTGTCTCTCAGGCCACGTAAGAGACATTAAACACAAGCGTCAATCTAATTTTACGTCCCTGCTGTCGGCACGTGAGAGCAGGCAGGATTAGCGCTTGACACTCGCTTGGACATTACATGCTCAAGTTGTCACCAATTAACCTCATCAAAAGTAAACGAATGACCCCTTTGACCTCTTTTGTAGCGTGATTTCAAAGAATCTTGTAACTAGGTCTGCATGGCACATGTCGGTATCCAGAGCAACATAACAGACGCCCTCTGCTGGTGATTTATAATTACACAACAGTCTCCAATGTGTGCAAAGCATTCCACAGTGCTCTGTTAAAAATGATCCTTCCTGATTAATTTAGTTGTGATTTTGAGTATGTATTAAACATTTAATTTGAAGTCACGCATTACACAGTTCCCGTTTTCGTCTGCAGAGATATAGATGCTTTTGTCTATAAAAATGAAATGCTTTGCAGTTTTTGCCCTTTTGTCGATCTGGATATATATGGATATCTGGAATGGTAGTGCCTCTTTTGAGGTCAGTCACAGTTCACTGTGCCACAGGCTGCTCCATTTACGGAACAGAGCAACAAATGCATGCACTATATGGCCAGATTACTTTGAAGATTTCAAAATTACAGCTCTGCCCAGCCAAATGAACAACGCTGTAGTGTTTACAATTAGAGTGGGACGGTCATGTCTCTCCAAAAAGGCTCGACAAGGCACCGCTTTTTCCTGCATTATCGTATCATTTTGTGTCATACTCTAGAAATGCAAGACTGTGCAAAAGTCTCATGCAGTCAGAGTAAATGTTTAAAGCTGATTATCTTGATAGTAAGTGTATATGTAGAACGTATGTAAATTAACAGTAACAATAAAAACTGACAAGAATTTCTTCCGTTCTCCAAAAAAGTTACTGATATCTCGTTGGCCGGATAGATGAACACCGCTTCAGTTCCCAAACCTCTCCTCAGGGCCATTCCATGTACTGTATTCATAAAATTTTACCACCAGCTCAATTAATTAATCAGACACATTTGTCAAATAACTCAGTCAGGTATTTATTAGCTACACAAGGTGTGCTGATGGTCGAGTCCTAAATTGCATGGGTGTACTAGATGCTTTTTTGAAATGGCTAAGCTGACACACTTTGACAAATATAGCTTCATAGTCTTACACAGTGAAGATAATTTAAGCATTCATTATATCTGACTTGTGCATAGTACTGTGTCTAATCAATGTTTAATATCAGGAACGCTGACTTATGGTAGAAAAAATGAGAGTGCTTTTGGAACATGACAGTGTCTAACTCCAATGCAGACAACCGAATGAGTAAAAAATGACAGCATATGCATGCTGCATTACTGATCAGATTTCCTTCACCTAATTCAAGGAAGACATATAAAAAATATTTACAAGATTCAAAGACTTATAACGAGCAAACAGAATGTATAGATCGCGTGTGAAATAATCGCATTAAAGTGACAAAACATCGCCCTCGTCAATGTGGCTGGGAACGAGCTTTCTGTCGCGTGCTTAGAGATTCACTTCCTGGGGCAAACTCATACCTGCAGTACGGGGCGGTTCAGTAACTCCAGTTTTATTGCTGTGGGGGGAAAACACAGCTTCCAGAGGAAACTGCATGACGACATGGGGAGAACATGCAAGTGCCACACACAGGGCCATGAGCCCCGATCCCGGAGGTGTGAGGCAACAGTGCTAACCACTGCACCACTGTGCTACCAGGCATTCAGTCATTTGTAGGTCATTTTTTTCATGCTTTTACATCATTGCATTCTTAAAGATTCTGGCTGCCCCTTCGGTTCTATGATTTATGATTTGAGTCTATGTTAAAATGGGGCGGAGGGGGGCGCATAACATGCGGCAGAATGCGGCTAGTCAAAGGCATCCGCCATCTTTACTTCAACGGTAGGCTGCATTACGCATGGGCCCCAGTTAACAGCTTGTTGAATCTGCACATAAGCTGCATATCGGGGTATCGATACTCACACCTGTTTTCCCAGCATAATGCCACGATTACATACAGAACCACAGGCCACACGCTATGAAACTGCTCGCATGCCATCAGCGGGCCGACAAATCGTGCACCGTGGCCCCAAGCTAATTGGAGCAGGATGGACTGCGACCTGAGTCACCTGGCACCTTTAAATGCATCAGCTCCTCCCGCGAATGCCTTAGGCTGCATGCGGGGGAGGGCAGATAGCCCGTGGCGTCATGCGGCTAGCCAAAGGCATGCCGCACGTCAGTATCCGCCGTCAATGTTGCCCGTAAGAGGACGGCCAGTCACCCCCGCCCCGGCGCCCACACTGCGTGAGTCTGCATGCGACCGCAAATAACGCAAGTTGCTTGCACAGTCCTTCGCTGCGCCGGGATTAGCTGTAGAGGTCAGCAGCGTGTAGCTGGACGGCCCTGAGCCGCCGCTGTGGGATGGAAAAGCGTCACATGCAGATATTTCTCTGCCCCCCCGCCCTCTTTAATTTTTCCAGAGCTTTGTTTTCCTCTTTTTCAGATGGCAAATCTGTCGAAGTCCCAGCAGATTTCTTAAATCGCATTCATCTCTTTCAAGGTGCGGCAGCCGTTGACCGAGTTTTCAGAGCGGCACTTCCCAAAGGAAGTCACACTTCACTTAAGTAATATCCCATAAGGCTGTGCTGTGGGCATTCGTGACACACTGCTCGCCTGCATAGGGGATCAATATTCACAGCAGGAGCTCAGAATTTCGGGGAGGAAGATACAGACTAAATGGGCAAGTGCAGTAATGTCTGTTAATACAGATAATAATTGTTTTTAATGCCATTTATAAGCATTGGGAAATGACAGGTCTGCTGTACCATTATTTACGGGGAGCTTAACCTTAGTAAACAGTTATTATGTTACTTTAATTATATCTCACTTCCCCAAAAAGGTGCACAAATATATATTTAGTATGGCCCTTACTGCTAATTATGCAGAAACATTACATATCAGGATAGAGTGTCTGTCTAATGCATTAAATAATGCTATTGTTTCCATTATAAACCTTCGTGCAGTCAAGTATGTGTATGCATGAGAGGTTAGGAGCATGCAGTGATTACAGTGCGATGAGAACCTGAGTGCAGCCGTGTGGTGGGTGATACCTCAGCGCCAGTGGACCAGTGTGAGGTTTTTTTTCCCAGTGGCTGGAGTGTCAGTCCTGCTGGCTGCGTGACTGGCTCAAAATTGCTTGTGAGAATCTGGTTATTGTCCTTTTGGGGGTATTTAAAAATTGTGATTGTCTTGCCTTCATTATAATAAACAGGGACACAAGTATCATTTTCCAGTGAGGGCTGAGCGGTGGTCAGGGTAAAATGGCAAAGCAGAGAGACCAAAATGATGCGTTGTGCTTTCAAATGACTGAGTCAACAACTTTTCCAATGGCTTTTATTGTGCTAACGAATTTTTATTTGAGAACAAAAAGCACGAGGAATGTCGATGCAGCTGAAAAGTCTCCCATTTGAAAACTTTTGCCATTTTTTCTTGGTTTTCTCCTTCCTTCCTGTTATTCTTAGCTTTCATTTAAGCAAGAGCAGAGTTTTTCCGTCCCTGCAGTCTTGCATGATGGACACACGGCACATTGACTCTGCCACGGCTCAGCCGTAATGAGTGCCGATCTGCACAAGTGCGGACAATGAGGCGTGAATAAATAAACAGGCCGGCCGGCAGATATTAACAGCTAGTTTCACTTCCAGGCAGAGGTCTGAGGGCAGCTCGGTCAGCCCGGTACCCCTGAGAGACGGCGGGCCGCCATTCTCTCCATCCCCCCCTGCCTTGGCCTGCAGCTGGATCCTTTGGTAGTCATGTTTGCTTTCACTCAACATGAGAGAGAGGAACAAGAGTTCGCCTGTCCGGTTCACGGCCGCGGTACGAGGCTGCCACACAGATGTTAGTAAGAGCACGGAGACCGGGAAACGGCCCGGCGCTCTGCACGCCAATCAGATGCCGTCCTTCCGTCCGATGTCTTCCATCGTCCGGCATCCATCGTGTTTACCCACCGAGGCGTTGAGGCCTGCATGATGGAAAGGCCAGGCCCTAACAAAAACTGCTAAAATATATTAAGAGAACAGCAACAATGTATTATAAGCCAAAAAATGCTCGCTGTTGGCAAGCACCGTCTAGCTGTCGATTCATAAAGTAAAGGAATGCACTTCTTTGTCTCCTTTGTTTATTTACGATTTCTAATTATGTGTGAAGAATGTTTTAATATAGGGATATGCATAGAGCTAATTTGATTAATTCACTTGCAAACTGTTCGCTATTCCGTGAAAAGGAGTCTGTTTGGGCAAACAGATCTGTTGCAGTGTACTCTCACTGCTGGGTTTGTGGGCCATATGTGGCAAACAGGATGAAATGTTCTCCCAACAATCTGTCGCTCTCAAGCTGCTAAATTCATTCAAGTCAAACAACAGCTTTCATGGTATTATGGAAAATAGTTATTTCCTCCTTCAACACTCAATCCTTCAATCTATCTATCAGTCAGTTCTCTCACGGTTCTGACGCCCAGGACGCGTGAGAAACGTTTTTCTTTTTTCCCAATACAAATGGAGGTCGGGCTCAGCCTGTCGAGATCCCAGGGCGTTTCACGCTGGAGAGATAGAACCAAACATTTTTTGCATTGAAATTCCGATGTTTCGTACAGCATCGCACAAGAACAACGTCAGACCAGAAACGGCGTCGAATCAAGACGCGGACGCCACGATTAAAGCCTCGTTAAAGGGTCCATTTAGCAAAATCATTAAAGTGTCTGGTTTTCAAGAATCTAATTATACAACTTCCTGTCAAAACTAAGAAAGAAAATCAATAGGGGGAATATTTTCACTGGAGGGTTTTGCTGGTAATAATTCATCTTCCTGAAGTTCATGTTCCGTGTGACGGACCTGCAGGGTAGGTCCTCCATAGGACACACTGTCCCCGGTGTCTGGTCTCCCTCAAAGCTGACCCTCGCATTCGCAGAAGTGTTTGCACAGCTATTTTGTGGAAACGAGGCCCAAATGCTTGGATGGGCCGTGCCTGTGCGCAGCTGTGCGGGGCGAGTGGGCCTGATTTAGCCCTCTCATGCGATGTCTGCGGGAACCATCTGTGTTTGGTGTCAGGCAGCAGGAACTGATAGAGAGCAGGGCGTGAGTTCACACACCATCGTGTGTTGTGGAGCTTCCCCCCCCCCACTCCCCAGGACAGAGCTGCCAAAGAGCTGGGATAGCAGGTCTTGGGTCGGGGGTCAGGATAGGGGGCTGCCGTCGGGGAACACCTCTAAACAACGCCCCCTTCCCGAGTAAACATGTATAAACCGCTTTCTGCGCAACATTGCGAGCGCGATAAACAAATAGACTGACCTTCGCGGAGCGGCGGCCCTCTGTTGTGGCGAGCTGCGGCCCCCCCCCCCCGGCGCGGAGCCGGGCGGCTTGTCTGGGTTTCGTCGGCCTCTCCTGTCACACATGGCAGGTGAGCCGCCCTGACGTTGCCACCCGCCGTGTGCGTAATATCGCCATGGCGATGGGGGGGGGGGGGGGGTTGCCGCTTCTTGTCACACTTGTGCCTTTTGAGGACATCGCCCTGGCAATGCTGATGTGCCACCAGGGGTGTATGTGGGGGTGGGGCAACAGGGGCACTGGCCTGAGGTGAAAGTTGATTGGCCCCCAGAGTGGCCCCTTCCTTGTCACTCACTGATTCCTAACATATCATTGGCTAATTATAAGGTTGACCCCTCTGCGTGAATTATTGCCCCCGTTATGGCCCCCCCCCTTGATTAGCCCCCTGTGTACCGCTTTAAAGATACTCAGCCAATACTCACCAAGACAGAAAACAATATTATTCTGGACCATATTTTTCAAACTACCAGTTGGTAAACGTGGTGCATAAATCTGGGTTCTAATCCTCCGTGACTTTGAAATCATTAAGAATCCGTATGACAGCGATTCAAAGTCGGAAAAATATGCCAGCCACAAACACACACCCACTGAAAATATGAGTAATAAAGTACTGTTGTGAAAGGCATCCTTTTCTTCCCCCGGTGTTTGTGTTGGAGAGAGCAGTCTTGTTGTGTGTGAGATCACTGATATGCTACAAAACTCCGCAGAGAAGAATATAAACTGCGGGATTTATGTGCAGGACCCTGCCAGCGAGGACGGGATCGCCGTCCACATCCGACGGCACGAGAGACCACCTCTTCGAAGTGTTTATAGATCTCAGCCACTACTGTAACATAGCTTCACGCGTGCGGGAATCGTGCTTTATTGCTGCGATACCGACGTTGGCGGCGAGAGCCGGCACCTCTGCCTCGGTTTCCTCGCGAGGCAGCAAGTGCCGAAGTCTCCGCCAACATCTGTCCGGCACATGACGATGCGAGGCATTTCAACACCTTCGGCCCTGAAAAGCCATAACAAAAGGCAGGAGAGAGAGCGAGAGGGAACGAGCAGCAGTGAAACGGAAGAACCACTCAGATCACGCCGTGTCGTGCCGCAAACCCGTCCAGAAACAACATCCTCTGCTGCTTGAAACATCCATCCACCCTTTAAAGTATCTGTCTGTCTCCTTTTTAAAAGCTTTCTGGCTTTCTGTCGGGCTTCTAGCGAGTGCCAGCACGGCATGTCCTTGATGGTGCAGCGATATGACTTAGCACGGGGCGCGAGAGAGAGATTGGCCCAGTGGCAAGTGGAAAGGCAGTTCATGTCCCTCCTTTTCCAGTAAAAGGCTGGATCTAAACTTAGCCCAAATATGTGCAGCGTGAAGGTGAGAGATGCCTGGATTTCGGCGCGAGGAGCCGGTCTTTGCCACGGATTGGGGGGAGCTGGGGCCAGGAATCCAACTGCCTCCACTTCGCTCACGTGATGCCACACGACCGGTGTCCTGGAAAACCCTTGGTGGCAGGAACAAACCAGCTATTCTATGAATGCTTCGTAGGCGAACTAGCTATTAAGAAGTAGTTGTCGATGGGGATGGAGGAGCTGGGCTCACCTTCTAAGAGACCATTTTGGATCGATCATTTTTATTGTGCATATAATGTGTCTCGCTTTCTGACTTTATTTCCTTCTTATATATTCAGCTAAACTGATCCAACTGTGTTAACAGCGGAATTTACAGTCAACATCATCTGGAATCGCTGACGTTCCGTGTCCCTGATGAGTCTCAGAAACAGCCTGTCGCGCCTGATTGGTAGTTGCCCGGCAACACTGCTCAAAAAGCCGCTGTGTGCATCATCACCTTTCCACTCTTCCTGCTCCTGGTCTTATTCTAACCCCTTTTGTGAAGGATTAATATCAACTAAAGTTAAGAAGCCATAGAAAAATCATTATGGGTCTTTACTCACATAGAGGTTATGTATCTAGATCAAGATCAATTGCTCATATCACACAGGCAGTATGTAAATATATTCAGAAAGTCATTTTAATAATGTTTATTACTTTACTACCCTCAAGCGTTTTCTCATAAGTTACTAAAGTTACAGTGTGTGGAGTATTTCATATGAATCAGCAGGGGAAGATAATGTGTGGGCCATTCTCTACTTACCTGTTCAATACATTCCCATGTGCTTTCTACGAAAACCAGGGTCCTCCTTGAATGGTAACATAAGGGCGTCTCTTTCAGCAGTGAAGCGGATCTGCAGGGTGAGGAGAGAAGCTGGCATGGCACCTGCTGTGGAGATGAAAAAATCCCATATCCACCATTTACACTTCAATCATGGAGAGCTCAATAGATAGTTTCGACACGTGTGTTCATTTGTTGGAACAATTTAAATGAGCATGTGAACAGAGATTTTGGTGAAGCCCATCTCTTGGTCGTCGGTTCCATCGTCTCTGAAGCTGACAGATCTGGCTGGGCGACCGGGCAGGAGGCGAAGGAGC
>JAODKF010000045.1:4419722-4430674 GCA_026779585.1 Mormyrus proboscirostris | reverse complement strand
GGGTGGAGGCGGGCGGACCGAATAGCTGTAACGGCAAAGAAGCGGGTTAGACTTACTGCTTATATAAAACCTGAATCGATGTGATTGGACACGCTGGCGTTCATTAGGTCTCCTTGTTTGAAATTTCGTATTCACTTTCATAAGTACAGGTACATCGGCGTGCTTCTTTTCACATTTCCCAGGATGCACTTCTTTGACGTATAAACACACAGAGTGAAGTTTGGAGCCTGAATTGAGGGTCTGGCGATTTATCTGGTGTCCCTGGAACAGATCAGGGGGTCATGGGCCTTGTTGAAGGGCCCAACGGAGATGGGACTCCGATGCCAAGCCTGAAACCAGCAACCTTCCGATCACAGGTACCGAGGCTTAAATCCGCTCAGCCGCACATCATAAAGCAGAGAGCACAGTCGGGCCAGACAGCTTCAAGGGACGGGGCATGGAGGCCGTTTCCCCACAGGCATGGCGGTCTGCAAGACATTAGAAGCAGAATTGGAAGCAGAAACCGAGAGCTTTTCCACAGCTCTCCAAAAACATGCAAGAGGAGGATAGTCCTGTGATACTCAGTGATGGAAAAACTTTGCCGTGCGAAGCAGCATGGGGTAGCTGGCAGGATGGCATAGCCCGTTTTTTTCCAAACCGGCCCTCGGGGACCCACAGACGGTCCATGTTTTTGCTCCCACTCAGCTTCCTGCCAGACCGTCTACTTTTTTGCTCCATAGCAGAAGCTGAGAGGGAGCAAAACCGTGGACCGTCCTCAGGTCCTTGAGGCCCGGATTGAGAAACGCCGCTGTAAACGATGACGAGTTTCATTTGTGTTCCTGGGTGGGAAAGCGACGTGCGGAGGGGGATTCTCTGTCCTTCTCTCTAGGGCTGTTCTGGGTGGCAAGCAAGAGACGTCAATTGAAATGAACGCGAGGAGAAAATACAAAGGCCCCATGGTCTGTGGGCGGCCACTTGAACCCTCCCGCCGCACATTCGCTCAGGCCCTCGCCGCCAAAGCCCCGCCAGGCCGGCTTCTCTTTACGCCGTGCCAGCTGCTGTCAAAAACACCCCCCTTCGGGTTCTGCCAGATTTCGCGCCAGTCTGCCAGTCTACGGCCCGGGGTGCTGTGAAGTGCCACGTCTGAGCTGGACCAAGCGGGCAGGAAAAAAAAAAAATGATTCAATCAATTCTTTTAATCATCTGAGGAGAACCGTCTGTAACTGTGTGCGAATCGAGCAATTCCCAAAATGTCCTGGGCGGGGTGTGTTGCTGGGGTTTATTATGGTTACACACACTCCCACAGCAGTTAAAAGTGTCTAAATATATTTATTCTCTGTACAAATTATGTTATATTTGAGGTGTTGGGACATAACCCGTTTTGCCCTCTCCTAATGGTTCATTCAGCAGCATCTACAGATATGTCAACAACCTTTGAGGCGAAGAGGAAAATGTTCACTCCCGAGCTGCTCCACCCACACGAACGGGATAAAAGGCCAGATTGGCACTTCCCGCTGACCATGTGAGGCCACTTAACACAGAGACGTACCTCTGTACACGCAGACCGCGTCGCATGGTAGGGCCCATTAGCATTTCCCAGCATGCTCCGCAAGCTTTGTAAATAGCCCGCGTCTTTGTTAATGTAAATAGTCGAATGCAATTAGCATCTGTTGTGTTGCTATCGTGCTGACACACATCGTCTTGTGTAGTGATGAATGTTATGCGTTGTACATAATGTGAGTTTGCGCCTGCCGTGTGTTGTTCTGGCGGCCATGACGCCCAACTGGGTGGGCAGAGTGTACATGACCTGCCACTGAGTGATTGTGTTTGATCCTTTTAAGGGCTATCAGTTGAAGTGCATTTCTGCTTTCAATTAGCCACCTTGTCTTGTTTCTGTCACTGTGGTGCCTTGGTTTACCAAGTGCTACAGGACTGATTATTATAGACTGTAGCACACTGTGGTTTCAGCAATCAAACTAAGTTGCCACATATATTCAAGTCCATACAGTACTGGGAAAATCTTGAATGAAAAATTGCGTTGCTGTGATGGACTCTGCCCTGGCTGGGCCCAGGCCTGGGAGACAGTGGAGGGGGGGGGTGGTGAAAAGCGAGCCGCCCCTCCATGCAAAGCCTTGCTAGCTGGAGAAGAGCAGCAGAGAGACACTCAGGATGTCTAAACCCTAGGACAAGATGGCTCTCCATTGAGGCGACCTGCGACGTAGGGAACCTTTCATCCAGGGCTACCATCACCATCAGAGCAAGGGATGTGAGGACCATGTGTGACATGGGGAAGGCAGCACAAGTCACTGCCAAGATGAAGACTTACAATCTTACCATGGTAACGTGCACTGCAAAAAGTTCCGGCAGTTCTGTTCAGGTGTGCACATCTAGAAAAAAGTCACTTGTGATCATAAACTTAAAGCCCAATATTACTGAACTTGCATCCATCCATCCGTCAGTGTTGCACCTGTTTAATCATTACAGGGTCATGGGACATGTCAGCCTGTTGGCATATTAATCAACGATGAACTTTCCAGGTGTGCTGCATGGTTCGGCAGGTTAGCCCCCTGTGTTTAGAATCAGAAGGTTTCTGGTTTCAATCCTGGCTTTGGTTCAATACAAATGTGTCTCCCCACCCCCCTGGGTGAAATGCTCCGACGGAGCCGGATAAATGGCCGACACTGTTTTTGGGCCCCAAGCTTTGCTCTCAACTGTCTCTGTCTCAAGGGAGAGCAAGATGACGTATGTGAAAAGAAGCATTCCAGTGTTCTTGTGCAAAGTGTCTATTATTCTTGTTCAGGGACCGTTAGCTCAGTTCTGCACTTCTGGCTCAGATGCCTGGTGACATGGGGATGGAACCAGCATTTGGGTTAAAATAAATCGCTCTACAGCAGCTTACTGTGACAGCTATCCAGGACATAGAGGTTTTCACCTTAGGCCCGGTCACCATGCAGCAAGCTTCTGTTCTGGGGTCAGCGAGTTCTCGTAGGCCTGATCACCATGCAGCAGGCTGCTGTTCTGGGGTCAGCGGGTTCTCGTGCTCCTCCGCTGCACTCGGCAGCCTTGTGGAACAGCTTGTGCTTTTTGCTCTACCGCTATTTTGGTGTTATTTTAGCCTCGCTGAATATCTGCGTTCTCCTTCCACACAAGACCACATGGGGTTTTATACAGCTTCTTGGCCACTGGGGGCTCGGAGCTTCCCAGTGCGTTATCCTCTCGGGTCTCTGCTGGGGCTTATCGCGGCAAGCCATCTCCGCTCGCCGTACAAACGGCGGCCGGCGGGCCAAGCCGCGGAAAAGCAGAAAAATTAAATGCCGATTTAAATTAAGAAGGGAAACTAGTGTTATGCTTCGGTTATGAGGGCGGGGGGGGGGGGACAAGCTAGGCTTTCAACGTGGCGCTTTGAGCATGCGGAGCAGCTAGCGGTCGCCATCGCCAGCAGGATCCAGGCAGCTGTCAGCCATGTGAAAAGAGATTTGAAAAAGAAAACTATGCTGCACTGTAGGCCAGTTTCTTGCTGCTAAATGACTGAACCAACAAAAGTAAAAGCTAAAGATATGGCTGGCAGCTCTTCTTCACTTGTTCTTCTGTCTGACCTGCAACGTATCCACCAGTCAGTCACCGATAAATCGATAAATAAATCCCTGAATCAGATTTTATTCTGCAAAGTGTATTTTCATAAGAAGGTTCCTCGCGAAACACATCACGGCTATTTACAGAAACAACTGAACGAGAAAACTAAACAGAAACAGGCAGAGATGCCAATATTGGGCAAAGTGATTGAGTAATACCCCTGGAAAATAGAAAAAGAGGAGAGGCAGAGGATGTACACAATCGCAGGGGGCGGTCTGAGGGAGTAAACAGGAGAACCAGGCATGATACAGCTGACTGGGCTGATCACATGCGATGTTAAACTGGCAGCAAATACAGATTTCTGTACTGTATCGGGACAGTGTTTTGACACTACATGAAAACGCCAGGTAGTAGATTCGTCATTTTATCATGGTTCTTGTCAATGATTTCATATTTAGTCTAAAGTGTCAATGATATGTGTTGACTTAAATTGACTTGGCGTAACTCACACTCGTCTAATAATTTTAAGTCGCTCAATTTCCCATGAATGAATTTTGCATTCTGGTGACTGGGTGTCATTTCCTTTCCGTCGTTTGAATAAACATAATAATTGAATAGACTGAAGATACCTCGATTAGCCTAAATGCTAAATGAGCTCAACTTATGACCAGTAGGTTCCAGTTCACGTTCTGTGTGGAGCCTTGTTGTTTTAACCACCAGTAAAATGCTTCAATAGAACAGTTTTAATACATTTCCAGATGCAGAACTGTAAGTTATGTAAACTGCTTTCGATGAAAGCATCTGGTAAGAAACCAAATAGTGTAATATAACTAGATGTATTCTCGTGCATGTAATATGGGAAAGTCAACTCAAGGCACCCTAAAAAAAAAAAGCACAAATTACACAGTTAAGGGACTGGGGGGGTCTGCACATGTAATGCAGCCGAACACAAATCAATATTTCAACTGTTGTGGTCTTCAAGCACAATGCCTTACTGCTGACATCTACAGAAATTGAGGCACTGATTCCGCTGACATGTTTCAGTGTGGTCATGTAGCGGGGAATCGGGGAGAATAGGTCACTTGATTGGCTGAGATTGACAGAGAAGCAGTACAGTTCAGGTATCTGTCAAGGAATTTCTACCGTTTAAGTCACATTCAAGTGTGTTAGTTCAAGGAATCTGTAATGCTGAAACTAAAGAGATTTTTTGACATTGTTGCTTGGTGACCAAACAAAATCCTTAATCATTTGTCCATATTCCAGTACAGGGTCACTGGGGGATGGGGGGGGGGGGGGGAGTGGTACTGGTCCATCACTGGACACATACATGAACATCGATCACACACACAGTCAGGCTTCGGGTACCTCAAACACGCCAGTTAGCTTAAGTGCATGTTATACGACTCCAAGGAAACTTGCACAACATTGTGAGAAGATGGAGACTTGAAATTGAAAACGTAGCGAGATTTATGGAACCAACAATGTAGGATTGAATTTACATTAACCAGTGGAGTGGTGGCTCTGAGGCTAAGGATCTGTTCCAGCAACTGGAAGGTTGCTGGTTCAAATCCTGTGAATAGTTCTGCTCCATTGGGCCCTTGAGCAAGGCCCTTAACCTGCTATTGCTTCATCCTGGAAATGACATTAACCTACATCCAGCCCTATAAGGAGGTTCTCCAACTTACTGGGAATAACTTGGGAGATGGTGGCAGGACTGGCACTCCAGCCACTGGAAAAAAAACTCACACTGGTCCATTCGGATTAGCTTGGTGCTGAGGCATCACCCGTCACATGGCTGCACTCAGGGTCTCATGTCATGTGACGGGTGTGGCGACACACTGCAGCAGTGCGTGATCCTCACCTCCCTCTCTTTGATTAATTCAACAGCAAATTACATTTATTACAAGGGGAGAAAAAAGCTGAAGGAAGCCTGAGTCCGCATAGGATGCAGTTATTTACTATAATTACCATTTTATATCTCAGATGAGTAATAGAACACGGTTAAAACTTTATTTGGATTTAACGAATAAAGGTACACAGTCTACATCCATTATTCAGTTGACACAAAGGCAAATGTACGTACAGCTGGCAAAGTCTCAGTGATCGGGTGTCATTACAAAGTCCATCTTGACTTTTGTTTCCCAAAATGCTGTGGGCTCAATAAAATTGATTTAGTGATTAATTACTGAGCTGTTCACTATTTCACAAGAAAGCATATGGCGCCTTTTATTAGATCCCTGTCCTTTTCATTATAGACCGAAGCAATGGATTTCAGATATTTTGGGGAAACGAAAGTATGAGGAATGCAGGTGGACAGTTTTGCAGAAAACATGCATGGCGTAGACTGTTAACAGCTCGAAGCTCATTTTCAGGGAAAGATATCATGCGTTCACTTAAAGAGTGGATGGGTTTCCCGCTTGTGTGCGAGTGCTTGTGTGTGCGTGCGTGTGTGTGTTTGTGTATGCCGGTCTCTCTGTGTGTTCTCTGTGTGTGTTTTAAGCTTTCGCTTCCAAGGAATTTCATAAATAGTGCATTTGCTAATTCTCAATATTTTCTGACATGTCAAACTATGTTAGTTGTCAAGCAGCTTTTTGGTACCATGTCTGGAAGAAATTATCCTTTGTCACAATACAATAAATGATGAAATGCTTAAAACCTGTTTTCCTCAATGCTACACCAAGTGTCCTCAAACACACACACACACAAACACACACACACGCAGTGGAATTATATCTTTGTGGGGACTCTCGATTCATTGCTATGGGTAAAACTCTAATCCCAACATGATGACCTTAACCCCTACCCAGTACTAACCTTATCCATAAGTTTGGTATTTTGGTCCCCACAATGTAATATAAACATAATCCACAGACACACACACACATGCGTACTCATCCTGTATACAGGGTTCCCCAGTTCTGGTCCTGGATGGGCAGTTTGCAGATCCCCCTGCTTAAACACACCTTATTCAGCTCACCAGCTAATTTCCAGGTTTAGTAGGTGAGTCTGAGCAGGGAAATCAGCAAACTGTGTCGACACCATTGCTTGGTGGTGTTTCCCAGTGCGATGTTTAACTTGCGGGTCACACGACTGCATTAATGCCAGGAAACATGGATCGCGACTTGGGGCACAACCAGCGCCAGACAAGAGACCGATCTCATGTGCTGAGCTCTGACCGGGGTGTCCTGAACCTTGCGCTTTCTAGGATCTTGTACTAGCTAAGCAGTTGGAAGATGGATATATTTACATCCTGTTCTGCTTACAATCATAATGTCATGATAACAGTGGTTTAGCATCATAGTAATTTCATTTTGAAGAGGGGGAAAGGAAAGCCAGACTGACTTCAAGTCCACTTGGGGTGCTTGTCAGTAAAAATACTGCCCTTGTCGAGTAAGAGGGGCTGTTCTTCAGGGTGCTGTAGGTCTCTCATCACGCTACAGCCTCTTTATCCTCTACTTAATGGCGTAACCTGACAAGCATCCTGTCGCCAAGTTCAGCCACCAGCAGTGGAAGGCCGTGGGGGTGGAATCATAGGCTGGAAACCGTTTTTTTTTTTCCAGGATAAATTTTTCCATTTCATATAGCATTTTTTTTTTGCTATTATTGTTATTATTTTTTAGAAGGAAAAATGCGAACCACCTGGCGAAGACGCCTGCAGGGAGTCTGCCGACTGATACCCAGCCGCTCCTGCGACTCCCATGACGACCGGGGCCCCTCTGCCGCACACCATCCACGACTAATCATTCACAATCCGCTGGTAATAAATGCCGTATGTTTTTCCAGGGCCCGAACCGAGGGCAGGATCCTGCGGTCTGTGTGGCCTAATTTTACCACAATAATACCCTCAATCAAGAAACAAGTAAATAGAGGCAAAGCCCAGGGCCCGACGCGCAATGATTATTAGGCAACGTTATGTCATACATGCAGGTCTGTGTCACTGTTTAGCAGGAAAATGTGATAAGTGGTGATAGATGACATAACATGACAAGTCTAATTCTGCAGAGTAGTTGTGATGTCTTCTGATTTGTTACGCTGTACATTATGACATACAGCAGGGACCCTGAAACTTTTTGATCAAAGGTCCACATCAGATTTGTGTTCAAAGTCAGAGGTCGGGAACAATTTTCAATAACAAAACAGCATAGCATGAACTTTAATGAATAAACAATAACTCTATATTACATATCAATATATAGTAATAGGGGGAGCTTAATGTAAAGATTTAACTCTTGCTGAGCATTTTCAACACATTAAGCCTTTTTTATGGTTATCATTCTGATGCATAAGGTGTATTAACGGTTGGGTCCTTTGCTTTGCGAACATATCTACAATATTAACGTTACAAAATTTAAGCTCTTTGGGAATACAAATATTTACTTGCATTGTTGATTGAGTAACTGAAGATTAAAAGGACGTTTAATGCTGGAAAAACCACAGGCAGCAAACTCTGAATGCAAATAAAACACCTTGTTATGTTCATTCATTGCAAGTGGCACGACCATATGATCAGGGTGACAGCGATATGGTGGCACTGCGATGGACCACAGATGCACTTAGGTGGTCAGAGGAGGGCCTGGGCTCTGTAAACACTCACAAGTATCAGTGGTCTTCAAGCCAATAAGTTAGAACAAATCAGAACCTTGGTATACGAAATGAAAATGATGAACCTGGGGTATGCAAAGGATTCTGGGTAACATGGGGAGAACGCGAATGTTAAAAGCTGTGCTATTCCCCAGAGTTCACCATATAGTCCCATCACATCATACTTCATCATCAAACGAGTGTTTGATATGATGTGCGACAGGATGAATTTTTTCTTGCTACAAAAGAACAATCACAGGAATGTCCACTTTTAATTAAGTCAGGCTGGCTTTTAATCTGTGCTGAAATACCAACGAAAATGCTTTAATATTTCTAAAGCTTTCAGTGTCGAGGATGTTCCTGTTAATCATAAAGCTTTTCTGAATGTATTAGTTTGCTCAGAAGTTCACAGTCTTACATCCTGTTTTTGATGATCTTTTCATTGGCCCTAAATTTATTTATGATCTGAAGATTTTGTTTACTTTGTCCAGAGACGATGATCTTTTTTGATGTCATGTTATGTCTTTAAAGCTGGTCCATGTTATTACTGTTATTAATTACGGCTGAAAGCAGTGACAGTGGAGATCATGCAGAATCATTTGATGCGACACAAGCAACCCAGCTGCAGCAGAACGAAGTCAAGCATGCCATAATGCATAAACACCACCGCTCGGCATTCTGGCGCAGGAAGACCAAAAGTCCGTTGGCACATTAAAAATCCTTTAGCAGCATGTAACATTTAAGACTAGTGATATTTTATATCACGACCGTGCCAAAGCTGCTTAATTTGTTTGGTTTGGTTTATTGTAATGCTTATTTTATTTTGCTTTTAGAATGTCATTTTGCTGTCAAAATAGTTTAGCCTAGCAGTGAGTGACCCTTTTTAGTTAAATTCAGTGACACACCTTTGTTACAGTGATTGATTTACAGTTTTCCTGCAAATGTTGACCTTCAGTCTTGCCTGTCACTCTGACTGAAGTCTATTTCCCAGAAGAAGTTGCTTTAAATGCAGCTGACACACATAACCAACATTTGACACACGTGTAGCAGCTAGTGTGCCCTCTCCGTAGTGACGGGTTCTGGTATTTTTCTGCCACGGTGACGGACCTGTTATGTCTTACGGCGCTGGACGCATTCAGCTTGTCAGTACAGTACTGCCGGGTTCAGACCCGGTATTTTTGGAGAGGTTTGTGCAGTTTACTTTCTTTCTTTCTTTCTTTCTTTCTTTCTTTCTTTCTTCCTTCTTTCCCTCTTGGATGGTTGATTTGTCTGGCTTCATTTCCTCTCAACAAAATTCCCCATTCCCCCTTTTCAAAGCCTAGTTGTTGGGGTATGAGACTGCTTACATTGCAAAAAGAGGCCTTTACCCTTTTATCACATGTTCAAAGGCAGCCTACTTCTGTTAAATAGGGTTAGCTATAAGCTTAGCATAAGATATTAGCCTGCTGCGGAAGGTGGTGTGTGTGGGGGGGGGGAGCCAAGGAAAAACCTTCATCAGTAGAAATGCGGAGCCCTGTTTTACTTACAATTACTTTATAATGTGACTGTTTGACTAGAGCCATATGGTAACACTGTTATCTTTTCCCAAAACCGAACCTAAGAAGAATTCTTAAAATCCATAAAATATGTGCCAGACCAGAGCATTCATAATATTGTAGATGCATCAGTCTGATCTGAGACATCAGAATTAGCTTTTTCATGTATAAACGAGCTCAGAATTACACACATTACCATTTTAGCTGCAGATGTGTCTGACGGTAGTTATCATAGCTACCATGTTATCGAACATAATTTGAGCCCGCAAAATTATTCCAGCAAACTTCCTTTTATCAGCTATTGTGAGCGAACGTGAACGGCTTCTCGTGCGAATCATGATAGTGATGTGGAGCCTTTTCGCCGATGCCTTTTTCAGCATGGAGACTGATAAGTACTGGCAGGAAGGGGTGGAAACCAGCTTGATGTCTTGGTCCAAGTTGATAGTCTGGTCTAGACCAGATCTGACATCAAAGGAATAAGCATGGTTTTAATATAGCAGCAGAAAGGCCGCCCTTGCAGCCACATTTGGCTGTCAGGCGTAGCTGCTGCGCACATCCATCCGTCTTCCATAGCTTCTTAGCCAACTCAAACTCGCCGTGACACTGGAAGTAAAGGGTAACGAGCACCCTGGCACAGACGCCCGCTCAGCACCGGATGGGCACTCTAAGGGTGAATTACAAACAGCACTAACAGACACAGACAGCTTGACTGTGAGAAGAGAAGCAGAAGACGTGGAGGAACCTGCACACGTCGTGCAAAGAGCTACGGTTGGAAGTGACCCTGATGACCCTGGTGGCACGATGCCACACGGTTACCCAGTGAGCCCCCAGTGAGCCCCCAGTGAGCCCCCAGGACCACTCTGCTTTAGGCCTCCCTGTAAATCCACTGGAGCAGTCAGGACAGACCGGGCTGCATTACCAGGCGTGCCACGGAGATGCATATATGTCACTGTTTCATAGACTTGGAAGCTTTATAGATGCATATTTCTGCTGAAAGTGCACGTCAGTGTCAGTACGGCGAGTTCTCCAGCGCGCCTGTTTTATGGGGGAGATTGATGCGGCACCACCAACTGAATCAAATGCCCTGAGCTTATTCTTCTGATCAAAAAGGGCTTTGAAAAATGCTCCTCCCCCCCCCATGATTCATCAAACCGGCTCTCCAAGCTGACAGGATTCAGACCTTTATTTTTATTTTTTCGGGGGTGGTGAAACTCGCAGTGTGAGTTGAAGTTCCTTCCTTGATACGTAGCAAATTTCTCCTCACCCGTGAATGACCCCCCCCCC
>JAODKF010000045.1:4398940-4419622 GCA_026779585.1 Mormyrus proboscirostris | reverse complement strand
CAACCACCCGCCCCCCCCCCCCCCCCGGCCCACTGAGCCACATGCCATCCACTCTTTGCTTCTCGGCAAAACTTGATGACTTCTCCTCATTTGTGGTCATAGAGTCATTTTCGTTGTTTAGACACTGATGGGAGGTGGAAAATCGGCGCAAAGACAGATGACGCTTCTGGCAACTTTCGCAGCCTTTGATGTGTCGAAAGGTTAAATATCTACAAAAAGCATGTTCCTTTGATGCGTATGAGCGCATTGTAAATATTAGCATGAGAAGGAGTCGCTCAGCCCCTTGGTTATATTGCAATAACCCCAGCACTCATTGTTTCAGCAATGCCCTAGAAAATACTGAAAGTTAATTAAGTTAATTGCACCGGGTTCTGAATGGCGACAGTGACACACAGGGAGCAGCTTCAGAGATGGGAAGCATCGACAGTCGCGGTGATAAATTGCTCTGATAATGATTCAGAGGAGGAACCTGGCAGGGTTCTGTCTTCAAATGAAAACAATAAGTGAACAGAACCTCCCTATGGAGGCTACAGAACTCTAAATACCCAGAATTCTCGAACAGCACAGCAGAGCCAAGACAACTTCCTGTGTAATCAAAACTGTACCAGGGCTTACACGGTTTGTGGCCACTTGGATCCATGACATATGATTAACATTTGAACTCTTTGTACTTGAAGCAATAGAGCAGATTACACGGGGCAATACCATCTTGGAAGAGAGGCGTGTGACACCGGAGAATTGGAAGCAGCTTTGGTTTGTTGATATTGGTTGGAGTTTACAAATCAAAGGGAGCAGGAGCTGGAGGGGGTTTGGGATATAAAAAGCAAGTGGGTGAATCTTTCCAGCAGCCACGTGTGAGGAAAGGGAAGTCGGACCGTCTCTGGGATGACGAAGAGTCAGATGACCGGAATTGTTCGTATTGATTAGTTCCGTCTGATTCCGCCTCGTTCCCAGTTTGAGTATATACTAGCATGTTCTGCTTTTGTTTTGACAGTAACCTGGAACAGAGCCTCATCTGTGTGTCCTTCCAGGATCAGAGTATCTTGGATGGCTCCCTGGGTATTGTGCGTCCCTCATTCTCGACTCCCGCCAAAATTGCCATTTTGTTCACCAGGAATTTTTCCTTTTTCCCTCCTCGATTGCCAAGGAAAAGGAATAGAAACGGAACTCTGCCATGTCACGAGGCATGCCATAACCATGACGCCAGACCTGACCAGCGTGAAAGCTGCCAACTGGCTTTAGTGAGAGATGCAGATAAATAGGTGAGAACCCTGTCCCTGGTGAACAATCCTAGCTATCATGTCACTAGAGGGCCAAACTCCTTCCATTTTATTCAGAGGACACATCCTCTTAAGACAATACAAGCTAATAAAGCCTGACAATGTATAGAATGAAAATATGGACAGGAAGTGATGTAAGAACTAATTTTTCAAGCTATGGTAGGAGCAGGAAATGTGGACGGGGCCTGATTCTAATGGAAGGTTGTGGTTGTGTTCAAGTCAATACTGAAATGGACAGGTAGCGTCTAGACATGGATACACACAAGGTCATACAGGATAATGTGAGAGGACGGATTTGGCTCAGTCACTGGTGGCACAAATACTTACAGTAGTGATAAGTTACTACTGAAGTACAAATCATAAACGAATATAGTTGCTTCTTGAGATAAAAGATGCTTCACGACTCATTAATTATGAGCGAACATGAGATCAGTATAACCATGTTTATTCATGACTAACGTATACCTCGGTACTTCACAAAGATTATAGAATTAACAGATATAGTAACAAATATAGTAAGTGCTTGGGATAAAAGATGCATTACAATTCATTAATGATGAATTAACACAAATCAGTATGTAACTCAGACTTAGTTTGTGGTTAATTAATACATAAGTAATAGAATAGTGCTATTGTAGCGGGTTCATAAGCAATCAGAATTCTCAGGGCAGAGGTGCTCTTATTCTGAAGGCTTGTTCAACTTCCGGATATTGGTTTTTGGTATTCTTGGCGGCAACCGGATCTTGCTCTCTGTCTCTTTTTCTTGTGGTTGTTAATAAAAAGTGTTCATCCCTTTTCACGGACAAAGCATCAGCCTCCTGTCTTTTTCCTCTCGCCACAGTATATTATTTGTGCCCCGTCAAGTGATATGTTACCCAGTCACTTAATGGATCTATCTTTGTCCCCTCGATACTGAAAACAGAGTTATGGCCTTGGTTGAGGCACAAAAAAGGCAGATGAGAGTCCAAAAATAATTGAGCAAAATCTGTCGAGCTCCTAACGTTGTTTGAACGAATGAATGAATGAATGGACCTCTGTGACCACGTCTCTCTTCGAATGTTAAACGGAGCGGCAAGGAATCTCGCTGTGCGACGAACAGCTATATTCAAAAGGTGTCACGGATCCGGGGCGGCTCGGGTGCGGGAACGAGGCAGGGCGCATAATAAGGGTGGACGACCCACTGGCAGCTCCAGGAACACAAAACGGGGTTTATTTAACAAAACCATAAACACTAATCAACACAACAAAATCAAAAGACCACGAGGGGTCAAAAACTACAGGGGATTAACAAAGACTAAATTTACGAATGAGGTCAAGACAGGCAGACTACAAACAGGATACCCAAAACCTAACAGACATCCGACTATCACAAACAATCAACGAACCACTAGCAAACAGAACAGAAGCAGGGACTTAAATACAGAAACCAAAGCTGGGTAACAAGACTAACACAGGACAGGTGAGACTAATTAACAGAGACCAGGAAAACAGGGGCACAGGTGAAACTAATAAACTCAAAAGGAGCAAGACAGGGAAACTAAGAACTAACCAAAGAAACAGGAAAATAGAAACCAACACTAAGGAATTACAACAGGTAAAGACACAAGCAGGGGCACAAGGAACAAAAATAAAAACCAACTACAAAATCAGACATAAGAACTAGAGAAGTTGAACTGAAACACTGGGGAGCCAAAATACAAAAACAGGACAGAAGGGAACACAGACAACTGGCTGCTCAACGTGTTGAGCCATGAGGCCAACAGAGAACAGGCGGAAAACAAAGACTCACATGAAGGACAGGATGACCAGCAATGCTTGCTGGTCAAACGGGGAAGGGAAACAGAGTGAGACAACAGGGGCTGACCCTGACAAAAGGTGTTTTATATGGGAAAGATAATTACAGGCAAAATGGGAGCAGAAATGTGTGACCATGGATAAAACTACAAACCGCTGGGATAAAAGTTATTGTCATTGGCAGCCATACAAAGAAAATGTTTCTAAAATAAATGCATTGAATTTATGTATAATGACACAGGAAATGTGATCTTCGACGTTAGGTTATCGGCACAAGTCGTCATACAAATATCGTACTGTAGATGGCTTCAGTCAGTGCAAAATTACAGTACAAACATGTACCTCACCTGCCGCAGGCTGTTTGGTAAAGGCCTGGATAGGATGGCTACTGGTAAGTCCTGTCTTTTAACGCCTTTTTGTATCACCAGACTCATGTTTTAGCTAGATGCCAGCTGTAAAGGCGCTATAGGGCTCTGTATCCTGGTGGTGCGTGGGGCTGTTTGAACCATCAATCACAGACGTCTTCAACTGCCTTCTCACTGAAGACTGCATTGGTTCTTGGACACAGAGCGGGAGAAAATCCCCATTGCCACGGGTCTGGAGGCTTGAGTTCTAGATTGCAGCTCTAGTGAAACAGGCATCCAACGCCAGTGTGATTTTACTATTAAATTTAGCTTATTGTTAACTTATTGTTAATACTGGTCCACAGTAGACTGTCCACATTTTTACCAGGAGCTGGGAAGGAGCCAAAAAAGTGGTTGTACTGTACGTAAAATTTTCACAAATCAAGGGAGACTCAGAGTGCGGCTGATCTTGGGATAATTGTCAGGCTATAATATGGGCTGGAATATGTCCTACTACGAGAATCATGGCGTGCAGAATTAGCAGCTACGCTAATTCCAAATCAAAACCACAAAACGTGTGATCTTCTAGGCAAAAATTTGTTTATAAATGATGGCATTCAAAATATCAACCCCATCAAGTAGTTTAAACTTTAGTTAAACTCTGATTTTGACTTGCGTGAACAACAGCAACGGCAAAGGGTCCTTGTGTCTGTAGTTGTGCATTGGAAGAAGTAATTTGAATGAAAGCCACACATCGTGCAGTCAATGGACGCTTAATTTCTTCACTTTGCTGTCCTTCACTGCTGTAGGACAAAGCTCTCCAGCTGATCGCTGGTTCTTTTTGGCCCACAGGATCCCTATTTACTGCTCCCTCTGCGCACCACTAGAAATGAAAGACATTAGCTATCTGAGAACTTGGGTTCATATTAAATATACGTTTCACTACAATGAATAAAAAAACCTTTGATCTTTTCAATGCAGGCTGTTCATTGTAGGACAATCTGTGTTCACACATTCGATGCATTTATTCTTCTTCCATTGTAATCCTTTTATTTAATTTCCCTGGTGAGTAGAAACTCACAAGCACAGATTTGGTTGGCTGCAGCACTGGGAAGCTCCCGTGTGACTCGAGGGGCTTACAGGCTGAATCGAAGCCATTACACGCGCCTGCTCCAGAGGGCCCCCAAATCCCTCACGTCATGCAGGAATGAAAAACCCCAGCGATGCCAGACTGGAAGGTGATGCAGGTCCCACTGCAGCTACAGCGCCCTCTGGAGGGCACAGTGGTCGTTCAGCAGAGTGTCTCTGCAATGAGCAAACCTGAACGGGTCCAACCGAAAGGCGCGATGCGTCAATAGTCTGCCACCAGTGTAGCGGGTTTGGGGGTTACTTCGGGTAACCGTTTGACCAGCAGACATGAAAAATGAAAATGTGTCGAGTATCACCCGAGAGATGAGCTCAAACAACTGCAGGTAGACCCCCTGCAGGGTCACATGGCATTGTGTCCCAATGCTGACTAAACGCTATTAATGTGCAGTCGGCTATCCGCACCGCCAACGCCATCAAACATGACTGGCTGAAAACAAAAGACCCAGATGAAAACATGCTGCAGGGGAGAACACGCTGTTTCAGTCCTGGCTGCCAGCGAACACAGAATATGGCTGCAAATTAAAAAATACTGCCTTTGCTTGGGATCCACGTGGTGGTGGAGCTACAGAGGAAATGCTTTTACCATCTCTCTCTTTTTCATTACGCCTCATTATTCTTCGAGAAGATGACTCGCATTACAGATGACGTTCTGGCACCTCCATAGGTTGTCCAAAAGCCATAAAGCAGGTGGTAGCTTTGTAACTGTGCAGGTATTAGACGGCTCTTATAACACAATGGCACTAATCCATCAATATAATGCACATCTGGAGTTTACTATGGATTTTCCCTTACATAAGTGTGCAGTCAAGGTGCTCTGTGTTATTTACAGAGTAATTAGGAGATGCGGGGATCCGGGACCATGCGCCCTCCACTCTTCTCTCCGGAGTCGGCCGTGATGGTTACGCTCTGTACCGAATTGGCCAGTCCATCATGTTTACAGTCTGGGAAGTGCTGAATGTGCATATAGGGGCACAACAGGAGCTGGCAGCAATGCGGCCCCCCGAATTCACCCTTTGTGCTCGCACCTCTGAATGGGGAAGCGGTGGATGTTACTGGCCCGTTAAAACAATAAGAAACACCTGGTGAGGTACATCTTGGCCGGCGGCCATGTTGGAAATCTCCACAGGGCAGAAGGAACCACCTACGCACTCGAAGCTTTATTCAACAAAGGGACAAAAACAAAAAACAGACACTAATCCCTTCCGTTTCCCGTGCATAATTACAGCATGTCTAATTCTAAACCTACGCAGAATGCGTTTGATACTCCTGACTAGCAATGCTATCAGCTTACCCACTCTCCAGCTGAAGAAGACTCTCCCCTGTTCTAGAGAATATGCTTCTACACAGAAATAATGAGAACATCCAGCTTTTCTTAAGGCTAAACCGTGTTCAGTCTTTTTGGCCATCCTGTGTAACTCATGCAAATATATTTTCAGTGTATTGGTCAGATTTTTGGTTCCGGTTTCCTGTTTTAAATCTGATGGAATGTGTCTCCAAATCCCTAGTCCACCAGATTCCCATTTCCTGGATGGTTCCCCTTGTTTCCCTGTTTTTAATCAGTTTCCTGGCTATTGCAGGGCACACACACATGCTCACACACTATGGGATTTCCGAGATGCCAGTTAGCCTAACTGGATACCACTAGCCTGTTTCTAATGTATAGATATTGGATTATGACTGGTTTGACTGGGCTGTGCGTTCAATTATGAAATAGTTATTAAACTCGGCAGATGAGCCGTCCAGTGCTTTCATGAGTGTCACACAAAGTAGTACGTGCATTCATCGTTATGAACCATAGTATTTAACCCAATTTTTTTAAATAATGGACTTTAGGGCAATCCATTCGTAAGTATGAGTTGTCCATATGTCAGATGGTCTCAACCCCCACAGACAGCCTGTATTGATTAACCAAACGTGGTTTGCTAGTGGTGGAGCCAGCAAACACACAGCCATACTGCACTGTTACTCTGAATGCTGGCGCGACTTTAGGAGAGGCTTTGAAACGGCCGAGTTGACTCGCTTTCACGGAGACAGAAAATCATCGTTTGACACCACCCAGAAATTTCATTTATGGGCCATGATTTCCTTTCCCTTCCAGAGACATTTGTACAATGTTCTGCACATATAAAGTTCATCAAAATAGTTTGGCGAGAGCATTGCACTTGCTACCACTTGTCCCATGCTTCATGCATGCTTCATTACTCTACAGGCAAACCCGCACACACACACAGGTACACACAGGGCAGCGTATATCTGTCCGCAGAGCCTTATCACAATAATCAATCTTGACTTTCCGACTCTGTAATTATTATGGAACGTTATCTGCAGAGTGGCTCATTTAGACACATGTTCTGAATGTTATTTTGGAGGAATGTTACTAAAGCAAAGTCTTTATTCTTGATCCAGTAAACGTGTCAGAAGGAATTTATTGTGCTAATGCTTCATCTTCAAACACAAGATGAGAACCTGGAAGAGGATCATCCCTGATTTTTCCAGCATTCATCTCCAGAGAGCTGAGTTCAAAAAGGGATAATATCACTTGTAATCTGTCTACATATTCAGCTGCGTATCTTACCACTAGGTAAATTACTAGTCCATCCTTAAGTTAATATAAGCTTTTATACATTTATTGTCCATACCATCCATCTGTCTGTATTTGGGGTGAAAGCTGGGTGGCGTTTGGCTCTGTGGTTTTACACTCTGTGGCGATAATTGCAGGTTCACTCGCTGAAATCATGTGATCCCTTAATCCCATTCGTTGCAGGAGCAGCTGACCCTGTGTTCTCAGTCATACATCACTTTTCATAAAACTGTCTGCTAAAACAAATAATGCAAATAAAAGTACATTTAATATCACATATAATCATGTTTACACCGTGCTTTCAGTAAGCAGGGCGGGGGGGGGGGGGTAACCTTGAACCCCCAGAGGTTTTTTTTCTCCCCACTTGGGAGTTTTTGGTTCCTCTCCTCTGTTGGCATCTGGCTTTCTTACTTACTTTCTTTCTTTCTTTCTTTATCTTCCTTTTCCCCTGTTTTTGAATCATCCTGTATAAATGATGTAGCAGTACGACACACCCCGGGCTGACTTGCTTGTGAAAGGCGCTATATAAAAATTATTTGAAGTGAATATTAACATATGAACAGGGCTGAATCCAGACCACTAGATAGCATGTGAAAATATCCCACTGTTCCAGTAATTCTAAGAACATATTTTTGCGCTTTGAAAGTGCATGAAATTGTGAACACCACTGTCCAGCACGCGTAGTCAGGTGGTTCTGAGCGCTTGGCAGCACTGACCTGCTTTCTCGTAATAAACGTGGCATGCTGGAATGTGAGTCTTGCACCAGGATGGAACGAAAAGCCTCGTTGGCCAAAACCGTTTCATTTAATTATCACGGAGTTTAGTCGGAGAAGAATCCAGTCAAGATCAACTGGGTGAATAGAAGGTCCCAGAGATTTCAACGTTCAAATGCCACTTACCGGGTCTTCAAGGCGACGAGTCTCAGGTTTTGCATGTACCGTTCTTGTAGGATGGAGGCCCAGATGTGGTCATCTCACTTAAATCCCCAATCTCATGCTAATGATGTGAAAGATGAGGCAGATGCTTCGGACAAGAGGCTCGACTTAATAACGTGATGATGTCACTGTTTGAAGTCTATACCGCCATGGTAATATTAAATGATGTCATGGCGAACAGATGGTGGGACAACAAAAAAAAAAATAATTCAAAATACTGCCAATGTAATAAATAAAAAACAGATGCTCACCTGGATTTATGACTGTCTTCATTTCTAAGGTAAATTAATTGTGAGACAAAAAAGTGACCCTACATAATAAAACAGCCACTTTCAGGATTTGTTTTGTTTTGCATTAGAAAATGCTTGATAATTAGGACGACCTAAAGAGTCGAGCCAAACTATGTGTGAGAAATAACATCTGCAAGTAATTTTGTCCCTCTTTTTGAAAATATGACTTTGGCCGACGTAGATTTTAATTG
The DNA here is from genome assembly GCA_026779585.1 of Mormyrus proboscirostris. NCBI lineage: Eukaryota > Metazoa > Chordata > Actinopteri > Osteoglossiformes > Mormyridae > Mormyrus > Mormyrus proboscirostris. Next base: position 4,411,058 of record JAODKF010000045.1, on the reverse strand, counting down.
TTTCAAAGACGCCCTGAAAATTGTATACATTGACATTAAGTTCTTTGGCTGCGGTAAAATCCTATGCAATAATTCACCTTATAAAATAGTTTTTATTTAAAAAAAAAATGCAAGATTTGTAGAGTCTAGTAAAATATAAACTCCCCCCATCTAGAAATAACTCATCAATGAGTTCCCTGTTATGCTGCTTTCTGTGGAATAATTATACTGTAATTGTATGTTAAACATGAACATTAGCGCTGGGACTTTACCTGAATAGACCTGCTTCAGTCTCTCCCTTGGGCAAAGCCCGAAATGACTGCTTTCTCACGGTAGTTTTTTGGACCTGACCCCTCCTGTTCAGTTTAAAGGTACCGTACTGAAAAGTTATAAAGCAGAACTGAGAGGTGTATGATAGGAATCTGTAATAAACTAAAGCTTTTCCAGAGGAAAACCACATTAATCTGGGCTTTGTTTGTTATTACAATATTGCATTATAGTATTTATGTGCTTAGAATATACCTGCATTCCAAACAACTTGCAAAAATAGTAACAGCAGCATCTGAGGGCCAACATGAACAAACGTATCTGGCATGTGTGATTGTCATGTGATATGTACTGGGTCATGTGATATGTACTGGGTCATGTGATATATTCCGCTCCCAGCAGCCCTCTGGGTGTTTCATAGGTGCCTCACTTTAACTGATAAAAAAAAGATAATAAAAATGGGGTGCACATTGTGCCAAGCGAGATGGAAAAGAAGACAGAGACGAGATGTGCAGCTTAATCCTCTGCCCATTTACAGGATCAAGGCAATGTTTGTTTGGGCTGGACGGTGTAGCTGCTCCAAGCGCCTGCGCCCTCGTGCATTTATTACAGAAAAAACTGATATTGTAAAGTGGAGCAGATAATCCACGTTTGACACGGCCTGCTGAGTAATGCTGAGAGACCATTCAGGTGGTCTTCTCTCAGCCTGACACCTCTGTACGATTTACATCAACTAGATCCTTAGCTTTTTTTCTGCTTGGCAAAAAAGTGAGAATGAGAATCACAGACCAAGAAACACTTAAACATTATATTAACTTCAGAAAGGCTCTGTGGATGTTATCATTTTACATACAGCCATAATCTATTTTTACAAATCTCTGACCACCTGAACCCTACTACTGTGCTACGCGCTGCAAGATCTGCTCCGTAAACTGAAAATCAGAGGATTCTGGGGTCCTGACAGCTAACTAACTGTGCAACGTTGGTTCTAATAGATTCCGGCTGCTCACTCTACTGTCTATCTGAACTCTCAGGAGTTCAAAAAGGAAAAAAAAAAAAAACATATGTTTAACGTTCTTCTTGAAAAGTGCTTCCTCGGAGCAAGGGAAGAAAAAAACGTCTACATTTGTCTCTAATGTCCAACAGAGAAGGTGTGTTTTATTGTTGCAGTTTGTTGCATTCCTATTAAAATGTAACTGCTTCGTCGGTGAGATCATTCAATTTCAATATGTGTGGTGGGATATGGAAACGCTGGATCAATTAGCATACGGGGGCACGCTTGTCGAGTTATACTCAATCAGTGCTTTGAAGCGGCCGTAAAACTGTTCATTTGGCAGGCCGCACCAAGGCTAATACTCATATGGCATATTCCCGACTTATTTACTCATTAAGTAAAAATAAAATTGGCTGTGGTCAGCATTATAATATTCTTTCCTTGTTTCTTTTTAGTTCTGCTGGACTTTGAGATTAATCGAATAATGAGAGAGAATAACAACCATAAAAAGAAGTTTCTACATCCAGTGGAAAATGTCGATTCATTCCAGCGTTTCTGTGCCAGCTGCTTCTTAAAAGAGAAAGTGAATATGCGGCTTCGACCGGCTTCAGGTCTGCGATCGGCCCTGGTGCAGAGGGCATCATGGAATCCGTAGCCTTTGAAGGCATCACTGCACTTTGATCGCTTTAGGTATACTGTAGGAACCCGGTTCTCACGCGTCGCACTAGACTGACACCTTGTACGCATTTCAGGAGCCGCGGGATTGATGGTTACCGAAGAACTTAAGCCGTAATTTTAATGTCAGCGTTGGTGGTTAGGGTAACCTCTTCGCATTGTGGTCAAAAACTGAATGACGGCATTGTTGTTGGAGACATACTGTAAGTGACTCTAAGTGCTCCCCAAAAATGGGTTAATGAGATCTAATTTCTACCTCGAGATCATCATGAAAATAAACTCTCCTGACTCTGAAAGATGCTGAAGATCTTGAAACCTGTGTCTGGACAGCAATGCCCATGCCATAATATCACACTAAACCCAAGTACTTACCATTTCCACAAAGACTTCTGGCAGCCCCACGTTATAATGGCTTTAGTATTAATGGCACAAAAGCGTGAAATTTTCCAAATAATATGCCCAGATGGATGTAAAAAGGTAACACTTTTTTGTACAAATATTTTAAATTGCCTGAATCATATCAGTAAATGTACTGTTTTCTTATGTTTAAATCCAGTCGAAAGTTTATCTTTTATGTCTTTAATTTTAGTGTTAGATCAAATTTAAATACAAATGCTCAGCAATTAATGCCAACGCTAGTGCATGGATGAAAAAGTTATTGTACTGCTACTTTTTCCCATTTCTTCATAACTTTTCGGAGTGTGGAATCATTCTTTCTCGGAATCTAATTACAACCATTTCAAAGCTCTTTGTGATGTCTTTTGATGTCATTTTCATGTCTATCCCGATTAGTCTTTTCTTGTCAGCACCATTTCTTCAGCAAACCTCACTAACCTTTAGCTAACTTTAATACAATAACCCTTCAATAGACATAATTAAAACGGTTGTGTCCTGGTGCACATAGTAGCTGACCCTTGAAGGTAGAATATGGAGAAAAGGTACATTAACCACAGTCAGTCATGCATAATTAGTGCTAGGAGTGTGTGAGGGTTAGTCCAGCTATTTGAGGCTTTGTGGGGACATACTAGTACGGACTACGTGTGCTTTGTGGAGAAGCCGCATGACCTCATGACTCTGATGATGATGATACGGGAATATGAGGTCCTGAAGCTACTATTGTGTGCTGTTCGATCCTTGTATTAATGTAGAAAGTGGTGTGTTCATGTAGTTGACACAACGTTGATATTGTTTAGACTGGCCTCAACTAGGTTTGTGTCTGGTCTGCTGTCCCGTTTGTGATTTTCATGGACAGGAAATCAAGCCACAGGAGAGTGTGGAAGGGATGCAGTAGCAGAGGTGACATCACTGCTCTTTTGCAGATGAGTAACACTTCACTTGACGGGGCATGAATACTTAGTACAAACTCCAGTTATTACCGAAGTACAAATCATGAACAAATGTAGTAGCTAATTGAGATAGATGCTTCACGATTCATTAATGGAGAACAAACTTGAGATCAGTATTTCACTTCATCATTCATTTCTTGTTCCTTCAGTAGTTCACGAAGGTTACAGAATTAAGAGATATAGTAACAAACACGGTATAGTAACTGCTTTAGATAAAAGATGCATCATGATTCATTAATGATGAATTAACAAGAGATCAGTATGTAACTAAGACTTAGTTTGTGGTTAAATAACACATACGAACAGGTAATAGCATAATATTGTGTTATTTGTTCCCTGTCAGGTAAGTATTACCAAGAATCAGTGCCTGTAAATCTCTGGCTATGGCTCTTTATCAAAAACACTCAGATTGGTTAAGTACCTCAAGATCATTATTTTTGCTTAGCAGGTGCTTTGATCCAAAGCTAAATGCAAGTGAGGATCAGAGACCGTGGTCAGACCCTGAAGCGATCGGAGCTGCGAAGCCCAGAAAACACTCCAGCAGGCATGACACCTGGACCCGCAACCGTCCCCTCGCCGTCCCAAAGTGTCACGGTGATAAAACGGGAGCTGAGTCATCGCCAGTGTGATCGGTAAGCGTTCCCGAGCACGGAACACAGACATGATGTCAATGATGCGACTGGCACACACATGTGCAAGTGTACACTATATGTGAACCGAATCCGGAAGGAACGGAACGGATTGGGTCGGCTGTACAGATCAGGCAGCGACAAACGTTTAACAAACGGTGGCAAAGGGATCACTTTGTTCTACAGCAGAGGTGCAGCGTTTGCCAGAAATTTGGTCTGAGAAAAGTATCCAAGAACAACCAGATGCGACACACTAAGCCTCCAAGATATTTAGTAAAATAAGGGATGATCGTTATATACGTACAGCATGATAAAATGAAAATTGCTGCATTGCATTTTTTGGTAAATCATTCAGGGTTACTTGTCATCGCACTCAAAATCACTCGGAAAAAAAAAAACAAAATGAATCATTTTTTTATTAATCATAAACTCCATTGTGCTGGGTGATACTGCTTTTCTTCCAATGTTGTCTTCAACACAAAAACTGCACGGGCCCAACTGCGAGCACGTCCATAGTGACAGGGTGAGGAGTTTGCAGACCTGAAGGGACCTGGAATCTTGTAGATTAATGGTAAATATTCGAAATAGCGGATAACTAATAAAGATGACACTTCACTGGATGTCAATAGACCTGTTCCAGATGTGACCCACCGAAGCACACTCAGGACATGCTGGAGGGTTCATATCTCCCAGCGACATCAGGGGATTCTCCGGAATGAGGCCTGGCTAAGAGAGGCCTGCTCTGACCTGCGACATCAGGGGATTCTCCGGAATGAGGCCTGGCTAAGAGAGGCCTGCTCTGACCTGCCTGGTTTTCGTCACCAGGAAAAGAAGTATGAGGATGATGATATTTCTATGTAAACCTTAATGTTCATTATTATAATATATGATAACATCCATAACAAATAACATATATTGCAGTGTGGACACTGTACCACTTTGCATTAAATGGAAAAATAACACTCATTCTCTTTAACAATTGATAGTTGCAAGGAAAACGCCACAGTGGCGAATGGATCAGACGGACGGCGACAGGAAACGCCGCTTTATGTTTACCCAGAAGCAGCTGCTCTCCCTGCCCAGTTGAAAAGCATCCTTTCCCAGAGTGCACTGGGGCAGAGCAGAGGAACTGCAGATTGGCTGGGGACAATAACAACCCCACCTTCAGGAAGGAACATTTTTATGTAACCTCTGACCCTTTTTTATCACTCGCAGTAATAAATATTGAAGTCTGCAAAGTTGCAAGGCCATTTTTATCTCAAAAATTGTCGGTTCAATATTCTAAATTGCATGACGCACAAAGCAATGCCTTATTTTAAAATATTATTTCAATTTAGAATACTGAGTATGCAAATTAGCATGCTAACACCATAGACAGAGTGATTAAATACATTCAGTCTATTACAGAGTAGTGACACTTCATTGATCCACATGGGGAAATTCTCTTTTTATTTTGCCCTATCTTGTGCTGTGCTGATCTCATGTTAACAGCACCACCGTAACTCCAAACTGATGCCCTGAATTCAGCCTGTCTATTATCTACCACGATGCATGGAAGCACAAAGATATTCTGACATCACAGGTATCAGCACTACTTGTTCACAAGTTCTGTTCACTACTAATGCAGAATTCCTGTGTAAAAACCCTGGTTCAGAAATTCCCACCACATTTTAAAACTTGCCTGCCAGTTTGATTTAGGTATCTTGCAACTATTTCTCACTTGGAGTACAGCTTCTCTGGGGGAAAAAAATTATATATATATATATATATACATATATCATGCAGTTATTTTTCAATGAAATTCAAACACGGTGGCCCAAATATTTAAAAATACATATTCCTATTTATACAACTTTTTCCCCAAGTGGTCATTGAACTGAAGTCAGACATATGCCCTTAATTACCCTCATTTTCCACTGTTTACTCTGACTGTTTATGTTTAGTCTCAGGCTGTTGAAGAACAGCTTGCCTGTTGCTTTGTCTCTTTGGACGGTTTATTCTCCTGATCTCGAGTGACAGACCTCAAGGCGGCGCACAGGTTTGGTGCGTCCTGTACGAACAGGTGGAGCAGCTCACAAGAAACACTGAAGATCCATATATTTAATTAATAATAAACATCATCAGATTCTACTGGTTTAGATCAGCAATTCGTTTCACTAAAAGGTCTTCAGGAAAAAAAAAAAAAAAACATACTTTCATTTATAGTTTTTGAAATTTAACTCAAGCTCTGTGCTTTTCAGTTCCTATACAGGGTAATATGAGACTCTGCAGGTTAGCACCCTGTGCCTGTGTCCAGAAGGTTGTTGGTTCAAATCCCATGGCTGGCAGGCGAGACAAGGCCATTAACCCCAGTTGCCCCAGGGTATCTGGCTGACCATGCTCTACCACCTGTATGTCGCTTTGGATGAAAGTGCCTGCCAAATACGTAAATGTATTCCATTATTTATGTGAGTATCACATGCTGGCTCAGTAATCTCACACACAGTGTGTGTATCAGATGCCCGTCCCCACACTGCCCTGCTTTCCTCCCAGTGTACCTGCATTTAAGTGGTTCTGTGTCTCTAAAGTGTGGCTAGCATGTGAGTGTGTGTGAGTGTGTGTGAGTGTGCTTCCCGTGATCCATCCCGGTGTTCCGCTGCCCTCTGCTTCCTGGAAAAGGCTCTATGGTGATTGTGATCCTGTAATGCACAAGTGGTTATGGAAGATCAATGCAAGTGGTATTACTGAACAAAAAAGCCCCAGAGATATTTTCGATTCTCAACTGGCTTTGAGAAAAAAAGCCAAAGTATGTCACTCGCACATTTTCTTACATTAGCGGTATTTACCACACCTTGAATAAAAACCTTCCATATATCCATCTTTTTTCTAAATGCTTATCCCGGTCAGGGTTTGGGAAAAAAGGTTTTTAAATAAAATTAAAGACAAACCAACAGAGGAAAATAAAAACACATATAATGGCATGTTAAATTCTTTGAAAACATAGGTAACACATTTTGATACATTAATTCTTTATTCATTAAATGAATGAATGAAAACATCGCAAAAGACTCCAATAAGAATTAATTTATTTAAAACGACCCCGCTGTGGCTGGAAAGGTGTCTGCATGGAGAGGCAGGGTGCACACTGAAGTGATACACCACTGACATCTAGTGGTTTTCCACCGCTAGTCCAATAATCTTTTCCGTATCAGTGTGGACCCGTTAGATGCCTGTACGCCAGGGTTCTCCAATTCCAGCTAGAATTCAACACAGTTTGCAGTGTTTCCATTTTGACACAGGCTCCGGTGGGACTGTATGTAGCATATTAATGTCACATAAAAAGCACTTCGGAAGCAGCCAAACAAAACAAATACATGTTGTAAAACACTGCAGAGTGACTTGCACATACCGTCAGTTTAAAAATCCCAGGCAGAGCCGGGGTTACTCAGTGCAGATTAATGTATTTTATAGATGCAATGCAATGGTACACATTGACAGAACTGGGAGATAATTGTATAAATTCAAGTGTAATATAACACCTGTCCGTACGTTTTGCTCGATCTTCTTGTGAAAATGTGGAGCTTTTAAGGTTCTGAGTTTATTTTTTTCTAACTTTTGCGCACCGGCCCCTGTGATACAGGACAACCTACACTACAGAGAATAAATAATCAGGCAAAAATCTCAAGAATAACTAATAACTTTAAATGGAAAACCAGAGCTTTTGCACTACATGTTTGACAGAAGTCGTTTCTCTTATTTCTTACAAATTCAATTCTACGGATATAGTGGTAAGATGCTTTATACAATAAAAGCCATTTTAATAGATCAAATATGCACCCTGAATATTCACGTATAACCAACATAACATTCCTGTATACTAACATATTATTTTGGAAAACGAATTTGGCATGCTGCAGCTCACGGTAGTTGCGCATATCACTATACACACTGCATAACTCATGAAAAATGCTGCTAAGTAATGGACACTGTAATCATTACACAATCACCGTGCTATCGGTTTCTTGCAATGGACACTGTGCAATTGCCTTTGCATTAACTGTATGTGTAAATCTGCCATTAAATAACCATTGTAAGCTGTCACATTAAGGGGCACTGTGGAAGCTGCACTGAGTGAAGTATGTGTGTGTGAATACTTCTTTGTGCTGTTATTGTTTATGGATGATGCACTGACCGGAGAGCACTTTCAATTTCGTTGTACCTGTGACAATGATAATAAAGACATATTCTATTCTAAGAATGCTAGAAATGCCTTTAGAAAAAATAAAAATCATTTTATTTTTGCTGGGACAGACAAAGTACTGCAGAAAACCTCAGAAGTTTCTCGATACCCGGAACGGGTGCGTCGTGCCTCTAAACATATATGCATGTTGTCACACGTGAAATGATGACGTAAGCAAGCTATGGGCCAATGATCGCGCGCGCTGCTAGACCGGAAGTTGCCTCCATCCGTCGCTATTTTCGCTACTCGTTCTGCTCTGAGGGCGTTTGATGCGTATTTGTTTGAGCACGTTTTGCATACTCACGTTGACAAAATGAAGCAAAATAGTAACGTGCCTGCGTTTTTGACGAAGCTCTGGACTCTCGTTGAGGATCCTGAAACCAATGAATTTATCTGCTGGAGCCAGGTAAAAAATAACCCAATTGAAGCTAGGCTAGGCTGTGCTATGCTATGCTAGAAGGCAGAAGTGAAAGAAGCATGCTAATGCGGATAGCTGGGAAGTTAGCTCGATTGCTAACAAACAAAGGCAGATCCGTTGCTATTAGATTAACGATGGCTTAACTACCTAGTTATCGCTTGCTTTTAAGTTATAGTTCAATGCCATAAATCCATTTGAGTTTAAATAACTCGATCGGGGGCTTTGGTATGTAGTTTCCTTATTTTCCTGTTAAAGCATCGATTGCGCATACTTTTAATGCCTGCTCGAAACCACGGAGCTGCCCGTTTGTTGATGTGTTTGTTGAAGTAGAATGCCTCAACTTACGCATGTTATACTACCACAATGTTTATGTTTTGTAAAACTCGTCTTGGTATTAGTCGTGGTCGGCCAGTTGTCAATGGTAACTAAGCTAACTTTGTAGCTTAACAGCCAACAATTTGCAATTATAATGGCACGAAAATATCTTGAAAGAGTTTCAGAATAATAGTCAGCGATACTTTTCAATGTGCTGCAACCCCAGTCATAATTAATTTAGTGATTTTATAAAAACGATTTATAAAAATACGCATGCATAATTACTGTGCATAAACTGGCTAATGTTAGCGCGTCATAAGCGGTAAAACAGGATAAACGGTAAAACAGTGATAACTATTATGCTGTACTGTACCTAAGTAGTTGTCAACGACAAATGCGCATTATTGTGTAATTGCCAGCTATGAAGGGTAAATCTAATAAACACCAACAATACACCGCAGCCGTGCCATTGTAGGATTGCTTAATTGCTTTGCATGCTTCTTCACTTTTTCTACATAAAATATAATACTGTACGTTGCTTGTCGTCGTATTTAGTGTACTTTAATTTTTGCTCTCTATTTCCATTGTAAAGGAGGGCAGCAGTTTTCTTGTGCTGGATGAACAGAGATTTTCGAAGGAAATACTTCCGAAGTTTTTCAAACACAACAACATGGCCAGCTTTGTAAGGCAGCTAAACATGTGTAAGTAAGCTTTGTTTTCGTCCCTTCTGAGATGCCCCACCCCCCCCCTACGGAATACCCGAGCTGACTCAGAATTGTCTCCGCAGACGGATTCCGCAAAGTGATGCACATTGATACAGGCATAGTGAAGCAGGAGCGGGACGGCCCCGTCGAATTCCAGCATCCTTACTTCAAGCATGGCCAGGATGACTTACTGGAACACATCAAGAGAAAGGTAGGCAGAAAGGTCTTCATCTTACTGGATAAGCTGCACTGTTGAATTTGTGTCTGATTTTGCTGAGACTCTTTTGTGTTTTAGGTTTCTGCCTCCAGGCCTGAGGAGAGCAAAATCAGACAAGAAGATCTGTCGAAGATCTTGTCCAGCGTCCAGAACATTCACGGCCAGCAGGAGAATATGGACTCCCGACTTGCAACGCTGAAAAGGTGCTACGATTACTGTTTGTACTTTAGAGACGCGAAAATTTCTTGAGTTGATGTTTTTGAGACGCCAGTGCACATATTGTATGTGAAATTAAAGCCACGCTGCAAGTTATATTACAATGCCAGAGTGACGTTGGAACGTGTGGCTTCCTCTGGTAACGTCTAAGACTGAATCAGTTGACTGTGGCTTTTTTTTTTTTTTTGCCAGGGAGAATGAAGCTCTGTGGAGGGAGATAGCCGACCTGCGTCAAAAGCACAACCAGCAGCAGCAAGTTATAAAGAAGGTTTGCTTACGTCTTACCACCATAACTCTCACACGGACAAAGAGTTAAATCGAATGTGGTTTATCTCTGTTCCTGTTAGCCTACAGCGGTCTCTTTAAGTTTGAAATAAATACTACTGTTATGATACCAAGATATTACATAATTTTAGAGGCTGTAAATGGGGAAAAATAACACGTTATGTAAAAAATATGTGTATATATGTTTGATAGTATATGAAGTTTATTATACGTATTTAATGGAAGATCTCCATGTGCTTTTATTTTTTCAGCTGATACAGTTTATTGTCACACTGGTTCAGAACAACCATGTCCTGAGCTTGAAGCGGAAAAGGTGAGCCTGCAGTTTTTGTTGTCTATTTAGTGCAAAGAATTCAATTGAAGCATAATAACTCGCTGGAGGTAATTGGAACCACTGGCCCAGGACTGAGATGCCTGGAGAGATCTAGGTAGCGGCGTATACCCCGATAGAGGCCTCGGCCGATGGTGGTGATGTTGACATCTTCCCCCACCTCACTGTCTGCAGACCGTTGCTGCTGAACAGCAATGGGAAGAAATCCAAATTCATCCACCCAATCTTCGACGAGCCTGTCGACCACAGCAAGGTGCGTGTTGCTAAATAGCAGCCAGTCAGCGCTGGCAGTTTTCCCCTAACGGTGTTGTCAAAAGTACGGATTCTCAGCTGGCTCTGATCACTGAGGCTCGTACGTGTTCACGGACTCTTATAACCATGGCGTGCATAAACAGGGTTACCCATTCTCTGCATTAAGACGGTCTGCAGTTATTTTTTAGCTGTCGGCTCCATACGGTCTTATGAGGTCACGTTGATTCTTCTGATACAAACTTTTAGTCGTGCAATTGTTAGAAGTTTGTGCTTTGAGATACTTTTAAATGCATTCTTTATCTTGTATATCTGTTCTATTATGCACTGACATATTAAAGTAACATTTAATTTTTAGCAGTGTTAATTTACTGCTTATGAATATCTCTGCGTGCAGTTACAATGGCTACTACTATACATAATAATATTGTTTTGAGAGATAATACAATGCAAAGGTTTTCTTTTTGCATATAGTGACATTAGTATAAAGAAAGGTTAGAACGTTTTTACTGCAAACAGAATAATTATTTTGAGATACATTTTATGCTGTATTGAGTATCAAATGTATTGAAGTTTGAAATTTTGGTATTGATTGCACTAATTTCTGATAATTAGCAGTTGGTTCTAAAAGTGATATGTGGCATTATGTATAGCTGATTTACTGAATATGTATTGTGGTGGTTCTGTTCTGTTCCACAGACCCATGGCAATGGGTTAAAGAATCATTCTGACATTACTGATGATGTCATCATCTGCGATTTAACCGTTGAGGATTCTGAGGTCACAGAGGAAATTTCACGATCTTTTGATCAAAGGTGGGCCTGTTTTTTTTTTTTTTTTTTTTTCTTTTTTCTATTTGTTATGCATATTGTATCATGTTCTGGGAATTGGTGTAATTGCTTTTGTGTCTTTCTGACATGGTGATGCACCATCTGATGTTTCTCTGTGCTGCATTGTTTCTATATTGAAAGATGTGCCGAAACTATGCAATGCGTTATTTGAAAATATATCTGTAGTTGTCTAGCGATGCATGTCAGCTTTTGTCTTTAGCGTTGCATATAGCTGTAAGCAGTGTTGGGAGTAACGGCATTTAAGTATAACGGCGTTATTTTTTTCAGCACCGGAGTAATCTAATTCATTATTTTTCCCATACTTGCAACGCCGTTGTCGTTACTGAGAATGTTAAGTGGCGCGTTGCTAAAATTTGGTTGAATGACGCGTGAGATGTCAAGCTTTGGCTTTATCAGCTGCCTGACGAGAGATAATGATGACAC
>JAODKF010000045.1:4377313-4394931 GCA_026779585.1 Mormyrus proboscirostris | reverse complement strand
AAAGCATTCCTCCCCCGCCTGGTAATCATTAACAAAAACTTTAAATTTAAACACATTCTTCCTAAATCCCAGTTCAGACACATTTAAAAGCGATGCTTATAGACAGCTTCGGCGGCAGCTGCCATTTCGTTTTTTTTGTATTTCCGGCAAGCTCACCGTTTGACGGCTCGACGCGAAAAAGTGACGCTCATGCATGGGAGAACGAACCTTGGGGAATACAGGCATGGTATGTACAGTGATGGCGGCCTGTCACGTCACGCCGCGCACACACCGCTGGCGCGCGGGGCCTCCTCCGCCGGCATTCAGTCGAAGTCACGGTTGGTCAGGACCAGCGGGGCCACCAGAGTCCACACATACAGGGCGATGCAGATCCAGCTGGACGAGATCTTGACCCAGACGGAAGGCCACTTGCTTGTCATGGTCTCGTAGTTGGAGTCAGGGCTGTGACATGAGATGCAAAATGAATCATCGGCACAGGAGAAAACCATGATGTCCATTCTGGATTTTTAAAAGCTGGTAATTTGACTCTATTTCTATTGTTGAAGGCAGTTAAAACCCACATTAAAAACAACTCAAAACCTCAAAACTATTAATTTCCCCCCCATTTAAGTAATTGCAAGCAGCATAACACACTGAGCAGTACTGGACTACTATAAAACCAGTTCAAAACTGGCTTTCTGCTCAACTGTAGCCTATTCACAAACAAATGGAACTTAGGATGCTTTCACACCGCAGGAACTTTGAGGAACCAGAACCTTTCATGTTCGCACTGGAGGAACTCAGCCCGACTGTAGATCCTCAGAGGCAGTTCCGGAACCCTTTAGTCCCTACTCGAGACTTTTTGTTCAAACAAACTACTGGGAAGGTGCTTACACCCATTGCTTGATGACCGGTTGATCACAAGCACTGGTGCCAACATGGAAGTTACACAGAAGTGCAGAAAATTGAGCGGAGAATTATTTTTTGAATCCAGATGGAGACGGCCCAGGGACTTAAGAGAGACCAAATGTGATCAAGGTGCATTTGGGCCAGACAGGACGCCTCCTACCTGTACCAGTTGGTCAGCGTCATCATGATGTACAGGGAGGCCAAAAAGAGCATGAAGTGGAAGAAGGAATAGCTGTAGGTGACCCCGTCCTTCTCGTTGTCCACGGCGCGATTCATGCCGTCTCCTTCCTCGAAGTTGTCCGGGTGACCGGGGCCATCCTCAATTAGGGCAGACTCATCGCTGGTCAAGGTCAGTTTATTAACCTGGGTGTTGGAGGAGTTTCGGATGCTGCCAAGTACAAGAACACAGTGGAACATTGGACGTTTACCAACTGCCTAGATTCGCGTTTATAGGCATAGATGACAAATGTGAATATCAAAATACACAGAGGGTGACTGATTGCTTACCTGGAGTACAGGACACAGAGGAGGAACAGGATCAATCCCACAATGCCCTGGGCATCCCACCACTGAACCACATGGTCACGGCTGATTGGGCCGGTGCTGTTATAGCCAATGATTCCCAGCAGGCTCGGATTACATTTCCTCTCTGTAAAATAAGGATATACCAGTCTCTTTACCATAATACCTCCATTTACAAGGCTGGTAAGTCTAAGAAAGACGAATACACGTCTGCATCCTACCCGGCTCATTGGTCATTGCAGACCAGGTGAGATACATGGTGTACAGAGTGACAATGGAGGACTGTAGCAGGCCGGACCTCGGCTGTGACTCCTGCAGAGACCGGAACAGCACACGGCCAGGTGATTCAGCCGCAAGGGTGCAACTGATCACATCGAACGTGATGACGTCACTCTACAGGTCACTACCGGTTACCAGGTTCAGCAATGGGCTGAGAGGGGAAGATGCCCTAACCTGGATCTTGGGCAGGACAGACATGACCGAGGCCCCAATGCACAGCAGCATGTTGACGCTGATGAAAGCTTTGTTCTCGGTGCAGCCGTCGGCATGGGTGTAGTAGATGTAGAACATGACCAGGGACACCAGAGACAGGATGTAGTTCACAGTCGTCACTGACAGAAGAGCTGCAGACAAAAACAAAAAACACATACATTACGCCACTCCAGAGCCAGCTCATTTCATCATGTTAATATAGATCAAGAAAATACTGCCTTCCATCTACTGAGCAAACACAAGCCTACAGGTGCAACACCAGGAATACGCCGAGATACCCCAGGGACCGTCTGCATACCTGCATACCAACAGCGGGAGTTACCCTCCTCCATCTTCTCCACCCAGGACTCATTCCAGGAGTGGGCGAAGTCGATCAGCAGCACCAGCTGAATGAGGATGAAGCAGAAGGCCCCGGACATGCCCACGTAGAACCACACTGCGGGAAACGCAGAGACGGCTTTCAGAGCTTAGCCGCTGCGCACGGCCCAGCTCTCTGCCTGATACCCCCCCCCCCCAGCCAAGTGTCTTCACGTAACCCTCCATAAGACAGAAGGAAAGCAGAACTGCAAGCAGTCCATCCAGGGAACAATGGAATGGTTTTATATTTTACAGTTTTTTATATAAAAATATAAAAACTAATTTAACAACCTGGGGGTGTTTGGTGGGGGGGACACAAATTCGTAATTAAAATCAACAAATTATCCCCGATCAAATTTGCTTAAAATTGCCGGAGAGAAAACAATCCAGATATAAGTAAGATACAGCTGCTCAAATGGGATCAGGTGTGGCAGCTTAATTCCAAATTATAAAGCATGGTGCCGCCTGCACTAATCCTACCGTACCATGCCGGTTACCGGAAACCACGCCAGACGGTGCATTACCAGTTGTGAAGGGTCCCTCAGGAATGAAAAAGGCCCCAACGGTAATTGCGGTGGCAGCGGCAAACTTGAAGAACCAGAACCTAAGGGAGAGATCAAGCATCCCATATGCAGCTAGTCCAGCACCGCCCGAATGAACGGATTACAGTAGCTACACAGCATATGCACGTTCATAATATTGAAAACAATGGTCTCTTTATTCCTTGATTCCTTCAAATTTTTAAACCACTGATTCTCAATACTCCAGAGATCTGCCATAACATGTTTACTAATGCACTTAAATCAATTACATATAATCTACAGAGCTCAATCATTACTCAATGCCGAAGAGAGCAACAGAAGTAAATGTGTGACCGCCAATGACAAGCTAGTGGAGGTGTGACATCATCGACGAGCAGGGTGCCCCGCCTACCCATTATGCACTGCAGCTCGGGGGTCTTGGCTACTCTTGACCTTGATCATAAGAAGCGAGAACAGTAGGAAGAACATGGCCATGCCGAAGCAGACGCGGTAGACGGCCTTGTAGCCCACGAGGACGTCGCAGTTGACGTGTCCCTGCACGCCCGGCAGGGACGTTCCCATCCCTCCTTCACAAAACCCTGGAATCTGTAACCACGCACAAACACTTGTCACCTGTAGCATTCAAATCAACGCTCAGCTCCTGCACCTGTAAATACGTGAAATTCATGCTAAATTAAGAGTTAGAAAAAATCCACTATTTTTAAAAGAATGTTCTGTATACATTGCCTGGCCATAAAAAGTCACACACTATAATATTTCGCAGCATCGCCTTCAGCTTTGATTGTGGTGCACATTCGTCAGCGCATTATCTCCACGTGCTTATGCAACGTCAACATTTTTCCCCCCATCCAGATTCGCATTTGTTCCCTGTTGAGATCTTGTACCGATGACAGGCGAGTTGAGCCACTCTGTGAAGCCTTCCTCAGCACACCTAAGACTTTTAATGGGGTTATGGTCAAGACTCTGCGGCAGCCGATTCATATGTAAAAATGATTCCTCTTGCTCCCTGAACCACTGGCTGACAATCTGAGCCCGCTGTATCTTGGCATTATCGCCGTGAATTATGCTGTGTGCATTTAGCAAAGAAATAAATCCATTGATGGGACAACCTGCCGCTCAGTAGATTTATGTAGTCAGCTGAATTCACTTCATCGCTGCATAATGTTGCTGAACTGTATCAACGATCCAATCATTGGCTCTTAAGTACTTGCTGATTTAAATTCAGATGGTAGCTTTTTTGGGCCAGGCAGTGTAATAGCCCTCCTTGAAAATAAAAATCATTTATATGAATCAAACACTGCCCTCTAAAGGGCTATGAAGCTATGGCTTGACATGACGCAAAGCAGGACCTTCTTCAGCTGCCCCTCCATCCCCGGCATGAGCATGATGCAGGCCACGCCCACTCCCAGCAGCATAAAGGCCGCGTATATCAGCCGGGTCACCGTGGAATTGTTTCCGCTGGGGCAACACCTGCACAACAGGCAGGGGGCGCTGCCGCACAGGCAGGGAATCTGGGGCACAAAAAGGGTACGGTTAACAGACACATTAAATCCCAGACTTTAGCTACAGCACAATGTAGAAACATGTGACTAGAATAAAGCGACAGCAGGTGGGAACTCAAGTAAAGCACCGCAGATACAGGAATGCTATCTGTGAGCAGTATGGTAGGGGAATTGCACAGATACTGGGCCTCGTCACCTAATTTAATCCTTGTACATCTATTAATTTCAAGATCAATGATGGATTTGGGACCC
Organism: Mormyrus proboscirostris; assembly: GCA_026779585.1. Taxonomy (NCBI): domain Eukaryota; kingdom Metazoa; phylum Chordata; class Actinopteri; order Osteoglossiformes; family Mormyridae; genus Mormyrus; species Mormyrus proboscirostris. Next base: position 4,390,376 of record JAODKF010000045.1, on the reverse strand, counting down.
AGAATATTCAACTTAAATCTGCAATGATGTTACGCAACTGCCTGTTTTTCCCATGAACTGATTAGCCAACAGTTGGAAATGAGATCCCTGTTAAAAGGACACTAATAGTAAATATAGGCCCACATTGGATGAAGATCAAACCCTGACGCAAAACAATCGGTATATATACACCCAAAACACAGGTATAAATATACAGCCTGACACAGCAGCATGCCGTAAGACTAAATTAAGCACAAAAGTGAAAGTCAACATGAAAAAAAACTAAAAGTTTTTTAAATCTTTTTTTTTTTTTTTAAAACACATTTCGCAATGCCAAATTGGATGACACATGACGTCAGGCCAGAACTCGCATCTGTACCAACAAGAGAAACTCGAGCAAGGGAATGTACAGAGTACCTATAATTATACACTCAAACCACCGCTAGCATGTTAAAAGTAAAAGAAACTTAAATTAAAGTAAGAACGACGGAAGCTGTACCACGCTGCATCAAAAATCATCAAAGTCTCTGAGCCCGACCCAAGCCTTTACTGCAAACGGGGACCAAAAGCTCGTTTTCCTGTAGGTCTGCATTAGGTATAACCAGAACACAATGTCCCTTACTCTTAGGCACCATTTCCACTTTCTGCAATTCTAACATATCGGGATGAATGGATCAGTCGTCAGTATATCAATTGTGTTATCTTATCCACCAAGATGTCCGTTGTGATGCACAGAATATAGCGGTGCGTCACTGTCGGCGTAGCGCAGCGGGGAAACACCCTGCTGCGGACAACAAGCTCACCACACCACGGCATCCATTTGCGCCCTATTTTACACCTATTGCATCATAAGCAAGGGCGCATTTTTGTATCTCTAAATGCCATACAAACTACAACGACACTTTAATATGACAATGACGATGTCAGATGCTCTGCGAAAACGTCCCGGACATCGCCTCGTACGCAGCGAGGCTCCATTTTCATTTTCCCTTCGTCGTCACAAACAACAATGACTTCGCAATATACCACGCTTGATAAAACAGGCGACGAATCCCGTACCGTGTATCCATTTACCAAAGCAAAAATTATTTTTCATACCCAGCTCGCCATAGAGCAGAGTCCGAGAACAGCCCCCATGATGGCTTGTTGTGCCGAACCTCTCTATAGAAATAAAGATGGATGCTGCTCGTCTGCTTATTGTTTACAGTCTCACCGCCACTTCCGGTGCAGCGCTGGTGGCCCCGCCCTCAACGCGACGACTTCCTGTTGTGTTACACACAACGTTCCAGTTTAAATGTGATTGTGAGGAATATTTGCCATTGGGTAGCACAAACATATATTACTTTTACTACTTCAGCATGACGGGCACGTCATTTCATACCTCACCTAGGTGTATATTCCTAACGCGAGTCTTTATGTAACTGTTTTATTGGCTGATTGATTAAACGTATTTGACAGAAAGAAAAGAAGCGATCCATCCAGGTTTGGGTTCATTTCACATTTAATATGAATAATTAAAAATGTTTTATATAATTTCATTAAAGTGTGTGTGTATATATGTGTGCCTGTGCGCACGTGCACACGCCCTGCAAGAGACAAGATTTCTGTTCAGGGTGTATAGAGTTATATAGTACTTGTTTTATGTTCTCATGTTCAGGGGAGTGTTCACTGAAGCAAGATTTCTTGGTTAGCTGAGTTATCTTAAGCTCAAAGTCATCAGAGCATCTCTACAATCATGACTTTTAGCTTAAGTTAACCCAGCTAACTGAGAAATCCTGCTTCGGGGGAACACTCCCCCTGAGGTATGCCTGTGACAAAGTTAATGTGCCTGTTGTGATTAGGCAGTTTTATCTCGTTAAACACTGCTGAACTTCACTCATGTCACACAGTGCATTGATTTGGAAGCATAACCTTGGGATTTCCTGCATTGAGAGGCTCTGTGTTGCTATGATTTACTATACAATGAATAACATGTTTACTTTCTGTGTACTTTTTTTGTATTTATTAAATAATGTTCCATTTCTTCAGGCTCAAGTAGGATTATACCCCATCTCAGGCTGCACATGGGCCTTTGGTTCTCAATTGGGGGTATAGCTCAGTGGTAGAGCATTTGACTGCAGATCAAGAGGTCCCTGGTTCAAATCCGGGTGCCCCCTTTTTCAAAGAATTTACTTTCATCATTAACTTTTGGTTTGAATGCCTTTCCACTGCTGGGCATGCACACATTCTACAGGCAATTCAGAGACAATAACTTTTATAATTCATATTTTTGTACTAAAGGAGGGATACAAAACACATAGAAAACCCATTCATTAGAGTAAGGACATGCAAACTACAAACACAGACTGGTGGTAGGTCTACCCCCTAAGCCACCATGTCACGTAACGTTAGTAACTTATGCCTCTTCTTCCGTTTCTACCTGTAATACATTCGATTATTTATTAACAGTTTATTGCTTCAGGGGCGCTGTATGCTGGCTGACCCTGAGCTGTGACCCCTACACTTTCATAAGTGTCTTTGTGTCCCATGGAAAGGAAGATGGGATTAGCAAAAAGACAGTTTACCACTGGGGATCAATAAAGTATCACTATTGTGTTCAATTACTCCATGCCAGGAATTTGACAAGCTTGATGCTCCATTATGCAAATAAAATGCAGTATGACGTACTGAGAAACTAACCAAGTAGTAGAAGCGTTTTAAATATAGAGATGGATATAGCAGCAGTATGAAGTATAAATAAATAGGCATGCGTGGTGACATAATTAAATATTATTACTAAATTACTAAATATATTACTTTTTGATATGTAACCTATTACCAATGCAGTGTGTTAAGAGAAAAATAATTAAGGGAAAATGCTATTTTGTTCGAGTTCTGATCACTCTATATAGATTCTGTGTAGGCAGAGCAGAGAACATGTGACGGCTGGGATAAGACGCATCTGCAATGATCTTTCCTGCACACTTTCTTGTCCTGGAGCTGCAGACCTCCTGGAGGGTTGCTAGGTCACAATCAATGATACTCTCTACTGGCTGGATAATGCATTGTCATTAATGCACCATTAATGTTGCACTTCTGTTTGCCTGCAGTGGTGATTCTTTTTTTGTTAATCACTATTTACTGATGTCTGTTCTTGTATTTATTTGGTATTATGTTCTGCTGGAGGTGCACAAATTAGAATTCCATTGCATTATGTAATTGCAATAGTAGCAAAAACCTGGTATATCATACGAGTTTTTCATGTTTAACCACAGTATTTGATCATGGTCTCTACTTCTGATCTTCTGTAAATAGTTTGTGCAAAAGATCAGCATTTAACAATAGCCTTTGATTTCAAGTGTACAGTATTTATTTGTTCCTGTTGCATTAATCATCGTCAGAGCCTGTGAGACCTAATGGGGCATGGGCTGCTAATGAGGTCTCTCCAGGCATCCAGTTGTACCCGTTTTCTTGATATCTGCCTCCAGATCGCGACGCCATGTGCTCCTTGGTTGGCCTTGTTATCTTTTACCCGGTGGGTTCCAGGAAAGGGTTTGCGTTGCTTTGCTGGATGCAGGTATGCGAAGGGTATGGTCAATCCACCTCCAGCACCTTTGGAGAACATTTTGAAAGTCATGTTGCATTGTAACAATAACTTAAATGGCAGGTATGTTTTTTTGTAATATTTAAACATATAAGTTTCCTCTGCGTTCACTGCTTTCTTCACCCGCAGTCCAAAAACACGCTAAGGTGAATCGGTGTTGCCAAATTGTCCGTAGGCGTGAATGTGAGTATGAATGGTGTCTGTAGCCTGTGATGGGTTGATGCCCCATCCTAGGTTTTTCCCTGCCTTACACCGGTAGCTTTTGGGATAGAGACCTCGCAACCCTGCAAGTGGACAAGCGGGTACAGAAGATGAATGGCTAGATGGATGGATGAATGGAAAGTTACTATAATTGTAGCTTGTTCTTCACACACACTAACACATATGTTGCCCATCTCCAACTAATGAACGGAATCCCACAGTCCTGGCCAGATAGCGAACGCCCGCACAGTGAGTTTGGCGGGCAGTTCGGATTCCTGCATTATTCCCAGAGCAGTTGCCTCAGCAAAGCATGCATTGTGAATAGTACTAGAGGACGAGCGCCCAAAATGTAGAGGTCACTCAACATAGAACATCACCAGAAGGAGAGCTGCCAGCCTGTTCTGGATAGACGGACGCACCTGATCTGGGACACCACTCAGCATCAGAGTCGACGGCCACAGCACTTCTTGAAATCCAGGAATCGCCAGTGGCCACAGTCCATCGGCAGAGACTCAGTACAGGCACTGAGAAGCAGATCATTCATGTTTAAGATCTTACACCATCATGTCTCTGTCAAACAGGCTAATAAACATCTTATACGTCCTTATAAAAGAGCTTCTGCGTCTTGAGGTGTTGTCACTTGTACTGGCACTGCAGCGAAAACAAAATTACAACGGATAAGATTTACTGATGTAGCTTGTATCAGCTTTTACAGGTAATTGAATTTGGGTATAACACATATATCAATTAAACAAATAAGTCATAAGAAGCTGTCTCGTTAGCAAGCAGGCCAGTTATGTTGAGCAATGACATTCGTAATTAAATAAATATTGCTGTCCATGTAGTTTTATATATGCATCAGGAATGTAGTACAAATCATAGTTTTCAGTTCTTTCAAATAAGGAGTTTTTGTTTTGTTCAAGTCAGGTTCACATGTGCCATGGGGGGCTCAGGGTGTAGCTGCTGCTATTGTCTCAAAGCGCTTTACATTGTCCCTGCCCAAAGCCCCCAGTGAGCAAGCCAGAGGCGACAGTGGCAAGAAAAAACTCCCTAGAAGGAAGAAACCTTGGGAAGAACCAGACTCAAAGGGGGAGAACATCCTCCAGGGGTCGGCAGAGGAAGTCAAATGAGCAAGATGGCAAAATTTATACAATCCAAATTTAAAGATTCAAGTCTGAATGAGGAGGACAGGAAATTGATGGTAGGCAGGTGCTGGTGCTGCTGGTGCAGCAGAAAGGAGCAGCGCCACCATGTGGTGTGGGGGCCTTCGTGCTAACAGGCATCTCTAAATTGCCAATTGTGTATGTGTCCTGTGATGATCTGACATCCTAGCCTGGGTATAGCCCTATGCTGCCTGAGAAGACGGATCATTCGTGGCAATAACTCCAAGAAATTATTGATAATGCAACCAAAATGTACAAAAAAATCACATTGCTGCGATGCAATTTCTTTTGTGTATAATCCAGATATTCCACAGCAAATAATCTTATTGACAGTCATTGTTAATCCTAGTGGGAATGATTATGTCTGTCCCATCTTAAATATGAGACATTTGCATACGTTGCACATCCCAAGCGTCCAGCTGTGGAGAGCAGAGGGATGTAAACAGCTCAGACACCATCTCTGCAACTACAAGGTCATTCCTAGGGAATGGCTATTTATAGCTGTTGTCAAGGGGACCAGTAGGAGACTCCTGGAATCTCATTTCTTCCAGAATAGAAAAGGTCCATTCTGTCACAGAAGACAAAACACATGTAATGGCACTTTAGATCCTCATAATAAGGTCATTAACCAATCTTCATAGGGCTAGGAATTAATTAAGAGAATGCATGTATTTAACTAATTGTGCTACATTTCTATTATTCCGTAGCTTAATGACCTTGCCATGTTCCACCTTAATTTGCACAATTACATTAATCTCTGCTATGGTGAATATATGGTTACACTTAATATCATATCAAAAATAGTAAAAAGTTTCCAGGGGAATATGAATATGCATGAATTTTTAACAAATTAAATAAAATTGGCTGCTGCAAGTAATATATGTGCACAGTTGTGGAACTGAACTATTTTTGCTTCTAGCCAACTGGCCCTGTGATGGGTTTGGACCCCCTTCCTCTGTTAGTTCCTGCCTTGCACCTCTATCTTCCAGGGAAGATTCCGGACCCATTTAGGTTCTGCATAGGACAAGCAGGTACTGGAAATGGATGGATGGATGGATGGATGGATGAATAGATCGATGGATGGATGGATGGATGGATAAATCGATGGATGGATGGATGGATGGACGGATGGATAGCCATCTGGGCTAGTTAAGCAAAAAATGTTGTCCAACGTGCATTTTTTTGCCAGCCAGCAGGTTAGTGTTCATTATTTTTTGTACTCACCCTCTGATTCTTACTGATTCACCTCAGGTCAGCTTCATTTCTAGCCCATTATGCGCATCATACATTCATAATCTCAGAACCTGAGGGTTCTTAACGTACCATGTCTTCCTACAAAGAAGAAAGGCTGTCCTGTTCTCTCTTGTTTGAAAACTTGCTTCTAGGCAACAATGCAATCGTGTAATTTACAGAATCAGTGAGTCGTGGCATAATTGCAGAATATCTACTTATCAAGAGGACAAAAATTGTTTAATAATGGGCTTTGGAGCATTAGAGTGTGAACCAAAAATTAAATTAAATTAGTAAAGATTACACATTTTTATCAGTCTGCATCAACAGAGAACGTAAGAGCAAAATAAACAGCCACTTGGAAAAAGGTAAAACATAAAATGCAATAAAAAGGAGGCTTGCTGATACATAGTCAAGTATCCTTGCAACTAAACTAAATTAAGTGCCAGTACAGTATATGAAATATCACCACTCAATAAGGCCACTACAAAGAAATAAAATGGTTGTGACAGTAAGAATGTTTTACTGTTCAGAAGCTGCAGACGACTCTTTTCTAATCAAATGTATGGACTCCAGTTCAGCTCATGACAACAGCGACTGGTCCGATGCCAAATCTCCTGGAAGAGAGCCCAGCACCTAACAATGCAGAAGTTTTCGACACCACAAAAAGTTCACATTGAATTAAACTGGCGTAAATCATTTCCTGTCCATCTTCAGCAGGGACTGCTAGTGCTTCGAACACAATGCTAATTATACTACTCAGATTAAGGGCACTAAAGCCTAATCCTGCCTTATGTATGGTTTTTAAATTAATATGGCATTATGTAATTTTCCCTCCACCAAGCCACACCTTCTATAGATAGATGTGCAGAAATGCACAACTGTATGCAAGAGAACATAAGCCCCTATATTAAAGTCCCAAAATAGAACATTTTCAAATATCCATGCACATAATAATGAGTAATTCACAAATGGCTGAGCTGAGTGCAAGGACAGAAGTACGAAGGACAAAAGTGAAATAAATATGCAATTTGTGGAGGGCGTTCTTAACTTTGTGTCATGTTTGCTGTGTGTCCTGGGAATCACTTTGAAAAAGATCCTGAAAAACGAAACAAACGACAACTTATAATTATAGAAAGTTACTTTTGTTTGCTCTGAGCTAGCGTGTCAGCACAGTCCCTTTCAGTGCGGCTCATCTGCCTACGACGCTGCCTCCATATTGATGAGCACAAGGGGTTTCTTTGTACTCTGGGGGGGTCCTCATCTTTGGGGAGTTTATACACAGCCCACTGGCACCCATCATCCATGCCAGCACAGAAGCATGGAGGGTTTAAAACAAAAATTTCCTAACAGTGAAATGTAAGGGGCAACACCATGGTGAATTCTGACGGACACTGTGACCAAAATGCTATTTTTACCATGGACACTATTTCAAAACGGAGCCTACATATATATCTTTTTGTACCACAGACACAGACGAATCTTATCATGGACATATTCGTCCGTGTGCAGGCGGGTTGACAATCAATAGTGAAAAAGAGAGAGTAAAATATGTCTTAATGATGGCTGAAATACTTACTGTACATCTTCCATGTCTTTCTGGAGGGGTCTATGAAAGCATACCAGTTGCTATGAACCACCAAGGAATTTTTTTCACTCGACCCAGAATACACTGCTGCGGACACTGAGTCTTCCCATCACATGCAACACAAAGACCAGATCTATGCTGTTTTTTCACACCAGGATACGTCGTCTTTATGGGACAGAATGACTGTATGCTTCCAGTATCATGGCTAGCAAGGATATATACTCAGAATATTTATTTACTCTCAAAAAAGTAAATCCACCATATTTACCTGCCCCCTCCCCCAAAAAAAACCTTTAATCTCATTTTATCTTTCCTGACAGCTGGCAATCTGCTTTCCCAAGGTTAATTTCATGGTATGAAAAGCAAGAAATGATGAGGTAAATAAAATTTTCCACTGGAATAAGTCTGTAAAGAAACTGCAGCTTGTGTCCCTTTTCCCGCCGAGTTCTCCCCCCCGTCACATCATGCAGCTTGGATTGTGCTGTTTTGCTATTTACTCCCATTAGAAATGGTTTCTGCAAAATATTGGCAAAGGTAATACTGTTCCCCATGAATTTATGCATTACAAAAAACTCAAAATTGTCTCCATCCTCTTCACACTGCTTTTCTCTGTGAGGGTTAATGGAGTCAGCATGCATGGGTGTAAATTACAGGGGGGGCGGGGAGGTTGTAGCACCCCCAATAAATCAAAATCAGCTTAAACTACCCCCCCAATAATCATGTTTCCCCCTAATGGGTGAAAATAAAATCCATTTTATTTTGTTAGATCTTTTTTTGGCAAATTAGGGCACATATGGCTCAGGTGATTTATTAAACACTGATGAAAGCCATAGCATTCACATTTACAACTGAAGGCAAACAGATCCGACTTTTAATGTGAATAACCGTCAAAGCAAAAATGAAATGAAAATGAATATGTATCACCGGCACCAATCAGATATAGTGAAAATTATTAGTTGGGATTATTCTGCGTTTTTTTCAGCCTGTCATAAACGCCGTTCTCGCGCAGGGTTCCGTCGCTACGGCGGACGGGAACCGCATCTCCGCGCGCCCTCCGCGCACTCGTTCGCGCGGTCACGGACACGGATCGTGCGTGCGTGATGTCACCGGCCGGGGGGAGCTGGGGGCGTGTGCGCGCGCTGGAATTGGCGAGCAGCCCGTGCGTGGACTGAGATGAAAAGGATCCCAGCAAGTTCTCCCAATGGATAGACGGCGCATTCTCACATCCTGACCGTAAACTGCACCACCTCGCCGGCGCCACCTGTTCCGTCTAGCGCGCACCGTGTAAGTGACCCGTTCGTCATTCTCCGGCGCTCTTTCGGACGTAAATAAGGAGCCGGTGCTTCCAACTTCTTATGAGCTCCCGGGCAGGGATTGATGGCTGAGTTGCAATGTTCTGCCGCCGGCCGTTTAGCTGTTATTATCATAAAGGGCCGAAGCGTTTGATCGTGTCGTTTAATCGCGCAAGTGACACCAGTGCTGTTAAGAAGGACCTGTCACCGCCGATCGAGCCGCAGCCACCCGAAGGGTCTTAGGGGAAGGTGCTGTGCCGTGTCCCCAGCTTCGCAGTGCAGCTGCCCGAAAAGGGTCGCCTTGCAGTTTATTTGCTCTCCGCTGAAGTATCATCTTGAATGAGAGGAAAAGGTGGATTTAATCCGGCAATAATTAACCGAAATTCAACAACGTCGACGCACACGCAAGCTTCAGGAGGAAACGCCTGTTAAGTCGAGGTTTTTGCGTAATTTTGCAGTAACCTTAATATATCCACCACACACGTAAAGAGAGTCGGTAGTAAGGCAGTTACACCATGTGTCCGTTTGAGGAAGTCTGTTTATTTAATAGCGTTCATTCCAGTGTATTTTATTATTATTTACGAAGGCGCGGCTGTTCAGAATTAAATCATGATAATTATTATAAATCCTTTAGTTATTACGAGTAGAGAAAAAATAGGTTATTGGTTTCTAGCTGTCCCTTGCAGTAGTCCTACTAGTATAGTCGTAGTATGACCCGGTTACTTCACTGCTCAGATATTCACGTTGTGTTGATCAAGCAGACATATACACACCTCCGTAAATAAACACACACACACACACACACACACACACACACACACTAGTAACAGGGGTCAGCAGTGCGACTAGGCGCACAGTAATGTGAGTGGAGCCGTTAAAAAAAATGTTAATTTTTCCTAAAGAGCAGCAGTATTAGCGAACTGGTTGAGCATTTATTTCACCCTTTGTGGTTTTCTGTGCAATAACGTGTTATGGACGTAATAACTCTTTACTGAAATACTTGTTACTAAGAACATGGGACAGGCTGTGGTATTGCTGTGGTCTGTACAATGTTAAACTATCCCGTTATGTCAGTGGAAGTGTGTGAGCATGTTTGATGCAAGGTGGCTCTTCAGTTAGCAATAAGTGCAATAAGTGGCTCACAGCTCCGGGGATTTGCTGTGGTGCATAATTGGATAATGCCCAAGGGGATAATTGTTTTCTCACTTATCACTTAGGACCGTGCTTTTTGGCAACCCGGTGTGAAGGAATTCCTCTAATCTTCCCCTCACCTGTGTGTATATTTGCACACCACCCCCCCAAAAAAGTTCCCAGCTTATGATGCAGTGATTAAGCATCCATTGACCTCCCATAACATACATTGTTACAGTAAGCTTGGTGTCCTACCAGGGGTCAATGCTGGGTCCACCCTGACACTCTAAGGTGCGTTTAGAGATGCAAACAAACCAAACAACATTTTTTTATGACAGCAGGAGAAAAGCAGTGCGCCCAGAGGAAACTTACACAACAGAGAAAGCTTGCAAACACAGTTAATTTCATTGTGTTTTGCTCACTTTATGCGTCAGAACATGCTTTTCCCCTAAATGCCTCACCTAATAATTTTAATGGTTTTTAAATGCTTGTGTATATTTCACAAAGCGACGATCTTGTTAAGATGTAAGTTATTGGTTTCTAGTTGTCACTTGCACTAACCCTACTAGTATAGTATAGTATAATAGTAGTCCTACTAGTACAGTCGTAGTATTGCCCAGTTGCTTTGCTGCTTAGATATTCACGCTATTTTGTTTAAACAAACATAGCTCAGCTAAGTCCTGGGATTCGAACTTGTAGTGTTTTGATGATACACTAAAACTTTCTCTGTTAACCCCTTGTGCATTTTTTGGAAAAGGTGTGCCATGTCAGCCGATTCCGAGAATTCGGGGGTGTTTCCAAACAGATATATTCCTCCAGTCCCTCCTTCAGCTGCCCGCTATCAAAACTGTCATCTTTGACTAGTCACTCTGGTTCCCTTTGAACATCACGCCTTCCTGTTTGTGTCTGGGCCCGCTTCCTTCCTTTTGTGCCCTCTTCCATATCCAAGCTAAGCACCGACTCCGTTTGTCAGAATAATTCATTTGTTTTCCTGTTATGCTCCCATTTAAAATGACTATGGGAAAGGAGATAATAATTGTGAGGCGCAATCTACAATCTCACGGCATTGTGTTCGCGTTAAATTTACACAGCTGTCAGGACGGATATGCCATTCCCTGCCTTTAGTTTACGTATCCCATCGAATGCCTTGTTGCGGTTTGTCTCCGGGAAACAGCTGCCCATTATAAAGCCTGGGAATTAGTCCTGACCCATTAACCTCCATTTTCTCTCAACGAAATGCAACAAGGCGAAACGCGGCCGCAGTTGCCTGAAGTCAGAAAAGCGATGCTCCCGCGGAAGGCACTGCGCAGCCAGTCTCGCTACCCGTTAGTGAATGTGCAATTAGCGGTGTAATTAGTTCTTGGAATCCGAAGGTGCGCTCGTAATGGATTCATGTAATCTGTCGCCGGAGTTCTTTACTTGACCTTTTGTAGTCTGGTATACAGTCTCCAGTGAATTCCCTCATGGTGTCGGCTCATACGGAAGGTGAAGCATTGTTTTTATATCTGCTCGATACGCCTACCTGTGGTGACCTTCAGGATCACCTTACTCCCCACTGTCAGCTAGCTAAGCACACACACACACACACACACACACACACACACCTTCACGTGCAGGGAGCAAGTGGTATGTGCAAGAGTTTAATTTCCTTCTGTTACCCAAGAGTTATCAGTGCTGCTGTGCAGAAGTCGGTATATGTGCGGAAAATGAGAGATGATTCCGCCAATGCCTGACTGATTTTTGTAATCTACTCTGCCGGGCAGTTCCTGGCGGTCTTCAAAGGTGAGCGGCATTAAAATTCAGACGGAGGTCCCCTGCCAACACCCCACTGGTAGAATCCTTCATTAACAGCCAAATGTGGCCAATGGAAACGTGATGTAAGACTGCTCGGTGATGATGAAACTGGACCATCTGTTGTATTGAGGTGGCGCTGAACTGGCGTCCCCTGCTTTGGTGTAAACCAGCATTGCGGCGAGGTCTGATTTTGATTTCCGATCTTTACCACACGGCAGTGAAAGGTGTAATTGTGGCCCTTGTCCGCCTTGTGAATTAATAGCAACAAGCATGATTTTTTGCTCCTATTTTTAGCTGCAGCAGTGGGAAAAAAAAATAAATAAATTCTTGAAATCTTGGTGATATTTTTAATCAAGACAAGGGTGCTTTGTCTTACTATGCATGTGCAGGTATAGAGTGACTTTGGATCAGCGCTTATAACGGATAATAAGCATGTGAATTTTGCAGCCTAAATCTGACGTACCGTGTTAAACCTGCATCCATTTCATTGCGACAACATTCTCCTCAGGATGTTACCCATGTGCTTTCAAGTGCATTATGAAAAGGATTGACACTTTGTATAATTTAATGAGCTTTTAGATGGTCGCTATCATAGCCGTTGTTCTGATGCTGATACGTTTTTAAGGCTTACAATCTCTGGACCTCAGAAATTGGCATTTAAATACACAAATAATCATCCACAGGGTACATTGGATATAATTGATGCTCAGATTCAGTAACAATCATTGAATTCATTTTGCTGCTTTTTTTGATGAGCGTTTCCATCATTCATCCATTTTCTGTAATTGCTTACCTATTACATGGTGAAGGTGAACTTGGAGCCTATTCTGGGAAGTGCAGGGGACACCCTGGATTGGATGTCAGTCTGTCAATGCGCACTATTTGATGCCTTGTTAAAATCTGACACTTTTGTCCAAGGTGACAAGGTGTTCTTTCACGGGCAAATGGCTCTCACACATCATTAGTAAGTATAGTTCCCATTGTGCTACTAATATGAGATGATAAATCTCATCCATCCATGACATTTATTTAGTACAGGATCATAGTGATCTTGGAGTCTGTCCCAGAATGCACTGGGCTCAAGGTAGGGGGCACCCTGGAC
>JAODKF010000045.1:4347959-4370531 GCA_026779585.1 Mormyrus proboscirostris | reverse complement strand
ACCCTTCCTATATATATATATATAGGAAGGGTAAGAGGCGCATATATATATATATATATAGCCTTGGTGATGCGGCCAAAATATGTACCTTAATTTGACAATTGCTGGCCGCAGCACCATGGCTGAATGATTGGCATGGTTCCTCACACCTCTAGAGTCTTCATCCCTGTTCTACGTGTGTCACGTTTGTTGTTCTCTGTTTGTGGGGCTTCCCCTGGGTCCTCTGGTTGCCTCTCACAGTCCAAAAACATCCTAAGGTGACGTGGAGTTGCCAAATTGTCCACAGGTGTGAATGGTGAGTGTGAATGGTGAGTGTTCCCTGCGGGGGGGGTCCTGGGTTATTTCCCTGGCTTGCACCTGTAGGTTCCCGGATAGACCCTGCGTAGGACAAGCAGCTATGGAACATGGCTGGATGGATAGAACACATGTACACATGGAAATGGAAAGAAGACACCAACATTATTGGTGCATCTTTTCACGGATTTTAGTAGTAATTTATATGCTCAGTGTCAACACACATTTGAATTGTTATAACCCTTTAAATAAAATGAAATGAATCTCACTCCCCAGTTTTAAATCCCTTTCTCTCCATCCATGTTTCAGGAGACCTAGCAGTAAGTCGACGACACCCTTCAGTGACTTCCATTGTCTGTCAATGTCCTTGCACCCCCTCCGAGCTGACAGCTGGTTTCTGCCTCCTTTTGTCGGGAAGCCTGCAGATCCCCTCTTATCTCCATACTGGATCCTGTAGCCCGGGACGGTGTCCTCTTGGTGGACGGGCCTTGACCCAAACCCGTGGATGGAGAGCGGAGAGTGATCTGCTGTCGAGCAGTAAATGATCGGCGGGAGATAAACGGTCTCTCGTCATCGCGTCTGTCCTTGGGCGGCCTCGCTTGGGTTCTGCTCCCTCATTGGCTCTCTCCTTTCCACTTCTTCGCTTGCGCGCTCCGTTCCGCCACCCGCTTGCACGGCCCTCGCTATAAATAGGCAAAGATTAAAAGCCTTTCATCTGGCTAACCTGAGCTTCCCGTCCCACGGTTCACGTCTCGCTAGGGGGGACGGTGAAGCAGTACAGGTTCTGTGTTTCGGAATGGGCATGGCGTGTCCATCCTTGTGAACCCTGGTGGTTTAGCTTCATGTTGTCATTGAGCAGATTTGAAAACATCATCGCCACCTTTTAAAAGTGCCCGAACCTTTGAAGATGCCACTGGACATGTGCTGAAAGTCCGATGTCAGCTGTGATCACCTGACTATGTTAGGCTGTGTGTGAGATACACAGGACACACACCTCATGGCGTTTAGGTAGCCATACCGTGACGTAGCCATACCACTGTGACCTGTAAAGGGAAGAGGCTGGTCAGGTGACCGGGAGGATGATTTCGCGGCATGCATGTGTTCCTCCTGCAGCCCAATTTCTCAGGGTCCTGTTCCCCGGCCTAACTGGAGCAGGACAGTACTGGGAGTTGCAGTTTTGGGGAGTCCCGGTGCACCAGCCCGTAGCATCGTGCAGCAGATCGCGGCTCGTCTGTATTCACTTCTGTGCCACTGTAAAGCCGCGTACCAGCCGTCGGTTAAAGAATCCGAATCAGGTTTATTCACTCTTTTTGTCAGTTGTCAGTGACTGTCATACATACAGTATATACATACACAGTTAAGTAAGACACACACCATTAGGCTGATATATACAAGGTGGATGTGGCGTTGATAAATGTTGATAAATATATAAAAAGTGCAGGAGTGCATGTCAGAGTGAGGGATGTTGGAGTAAAAGCGATATGTGTGATATGTACAATATAATACAATATCAAGCTGATGTAGATAACTCACTGTAATAGGGTGTGGTTATAGTGTAACTGAGGGGTAACAGGGTGTAATGTGGGGGTAAGAGTGGATCTGAGGGGTAACAGAGTGTAATGTGGGAGTAAGAGTGAATCTGAGGGGTAACAGGGTGTAATGTGGGAGTAAAGGTGGATCTGAGGGGTAACGGGTGTAATGTGGGAGTAAGAGTGAATCTGAGGGGTAACAGGGTGTAATGTGGGAGTAAGGGTGGATCTGAGGGGTAACAGGATGTAATGTGGGAGTAAGGGTGGATCTGAGGGGTAACAGAGTGTAATGTGGGAGTAAAGGTGGATCTGAGGGGTAACAGGGTGTAATGGGGGGGTAAGAGTGGATCTGAGGGGTAACAGGGTGCAATGTGGGGGTAAGAGTGAATCTGAGGGGTAACAGGGTGTAATGTGGGGGTAATTACCCAACTGAGTTGATGTAACTGGGTCAGCTGTTTGTAAGAGCCATGAAGTGCCATACTGTATAAGCCGTGTCGGCCCAGGATAGAATAAAGAGCTCATCTATTTATTTGTGTCACTGTAAGCTTCTTGAAAGGGCCCTTCGCCTACAGCTCTGGCCAGTAAATTGTGGGCTGCTTAGTATATGACCATGTGAATTGACAGGCAGGGATTCGCTCTGCTGAATCATCCATGAGCTTCTAGAACTCAGAGAAGGGGCTCGGGGGGGAGGGGATGGTCAGCGTGTGTATAACTGGATTTTTATTTGTACTGTCTTGCACATCCGACACGCTGCACGCCAACTAGGCAGCAGTGACGCATCGCAGGAAAACTCGGGACGTCTCCCTGCGCTCACCTCGGGAGTTCGGCTCACTGTTTGTGTTTCCACTCCGTTCTGGCCCAGTGTTGCACTTCAGCTGCGGAATGACATGCCGAGAGAAAGCAACGACCTGTCCGGCCTTGTGCATCCCCGTGGAACGGAAACGGGGAGATGCACCAGGCCGAGAGCGGCGCCCCTATAACTTTGATTGAGAGTATCTTCAGGCTAACTCATTTTCAATTAGCAAAAACAGAATGGGATTTTTTTTTTGTTTTTACCCAAACAACAATTATCAAGTTGGCCATGTAGCTCTCAGGACAAACTGTACAGTAACATTGCATTGCATACAGTCGTGGCCAAAAGAGAATGACGCAAGTATTGGTTTTCTGATGCTTCAGTGTTTGTACAGTAGATCTTTTTGTCAGATGTTTCTATGGTAACTGAAGTATAATTACAATCATCTCATAAGTGTCAAAGGCTTTTATTGGCAATTACATTAAGTTTATGCAAAGACTCAATATTTGCAGAGTTAGCCCTTCTTTTTCAAGACCTCTGCAATCCGCCCTGACTGCTGTCAGTCAACGTCTGGGCCAAATCCTGGCTGATGGCAGCCCATTGTTGCATAATCAATGCTTGGAGTTTGTCAAAATTTGTGCGGTTTTGTTTGTCCACCTGCCTCTTGAGGATTGATCGCAAATTCTCAATGGGATTAAGGTCTGGGGAGTTTCCTGGCCAATTTGTCGACGTTTTGGTCCCCGAGCCTCTTAATTATCGCTTCTGTTTTATGGCACGATGATCCATCATGCTGCAAAAGTCATTGTTTGTCGCCAAACTGTTCTTGGGTGGTTGGGAGACGTTGCTCTCGGAGGATGTTTTGATACCATTCTTTATTCATGGCTGTGTTCTTAGGCACAAATGTGAGTGAGCCCACTCCCCTGCCTGAGAAGCAGCCCCACACATGAATGGTCCCAGGATGCTTTACTGTTGGCACGACACAAGACTGATGGCAGTGCTCACCTTTTCTTCTCCGGATAATCTTTTTCTGGATGCCCCAAACAATTAGAAAGGGGATTCATCAGAGAAAATGACTTCATCCCAGTCCTCAGCAGTCCAATCCCTTTACCTTTTGCAGAATATCAGTCTGTCCCTGATGCTTTTCTTGGAGCGAAATGGCCTCTCTGGTGCCCTTCTTGACATCAATCCATCCTCCAAAGGTCTTCACCTCACTGTGCGTGCAGATGCACTCACACCTGCCTGCTGCCATTCCTGAGCAAGCTCTGCACTGGTGGTGCTCCGGTCCCGCAGCTGAATCAACTTCAGGAGAGGGTCCTGGAGCTTGCTGGACTTTCTTGGGCGCCCTGAAGCGTTCTTCAAGGAGAGAGGTTCAATTGTTGTGAAGTTCTTGATGATCCGATAAATGATTGATTTAGGGGCAGTCTTCTTAGCGGCAGTATCCTTGCCTGTGAAGCTATTTTTGTGCAAAGCAATGAAGATTGCATGTGTTTCCTTGCAGATACCAATGGTTAACAGAGGAAGAACAATGATTTCAAGCACCACCCTCCTTTTAAAGCATCCAGTCTATTCTAACCCAATCAGCATGACAGAGAGATCTCCAGCATTGTCCTCGTCAAAGCTGTCACCTGTGTTAACGGGAGAATCACTGAAATGATGTCAGCAGGTCCTTCTGTGGCAGGGCTGAAATGCAGTGGAAATGGGTTTTTCGGGATTAAGTTCATTTTTATGGCAAAGAGGGACTTTGCAATTAATCACAATTCATCTGATCACTCTTCATAACATTCTGGAGTATATGCAAATTGCCATCGTGAAAACTGAGGCAGCTGGCTTTGTGAAAATTAATATTCGTGTCATTCTCAAAACTTTTTGCCGAGGCCGTAAATGTTGTAAGACAGTATTGTTGCTGAAAAGCTGTACTGTCAGTCATTAATACGGATGCATGAGACGAATGAGATACATTCGGAACGGCCGTTCGTAATTTGAAATGTTTGTAAGTCGTTATTCGACATCATTTTACGGGTATACGCAAGTAAAAAGAACTAGGATGCTGGGAGTACGCACGCTACGCTGCTGCACGGCGGGAGTAGCGGACAGAAGTCGTACTACCCGGAATTGGCACGCAGAAAGAAAAAGATTGATGTTGTGGACAGGAATTGGGAGCCCACAATTTGGACTTACAGTCCTCTTCGTTCGTATGTCTGAAAGTTTGTAAGTTGAATGTTTGTAAGTAGAGGAGCATCTGTATGTCTCTTTATTCCATGCTTGGTGTAATATGTTGACCTTCTGAGTATCTGCTAAGGATACCGCAACATTGTCTGTGCTTATGATGCTGTTACTGTATTTGCATGGTGGAGTTGATGCCAGCAGCAAATGTATCACCCGCCGACATCTGTAGCCGTGCCGTTCCCATGGGAGAGCATCTTCAGCTCATTAATATCAAATGCTCATGTGTGCTTTTGTAATGTAGCCTTTGCATGAACCACCGCTCTGCTTTCCGTTTCAGTGACTCAGTGTAAACAAAGGGGCGGGGTGATGTCATAGGGGCATGTGACTATGGCGGTGGTGATGTCATAGTGGCGTGTCACTGGTGGTAGTGATGTCATTGCGACATGTGACTAACACAGGTGTTCTCCCGTGCACCTCCACCTCGGCAATCAGCTGTTTTGCATGCTGCCGCTTCATAGCATCGTCATCCACAAGGGGTCCGTCCCAGTCTTAAGCGTCTCAATCCCCTCATGAGTCTGCCTCATTTTCTGTGCTGGCCTGAGAAGGGAACCTAGTTTGTCTAAAACTAGAGAGCCACGTGGCCGAGTCCGTCGCTGCGCGTTGCCGACAGACAGTTCATTGCTAAGCAAGGGGGCTGTCGATGCCTCATGGCACAAGCTGGGATACTGATTTGTTGACTATACCTGGTCTCGTTTGCGTGACATTTGATGGCTTCCTGACAATATACGCTATCCCAGTGGCTGGCGTGTCATGCTTTTCCGTCTCATATCAGTGGCCTGCTCTGTTTTCGAAACAATTTCCATGTGCCCAAGCGGAAAGACATTTGAAATGAGAGTATAAAAAAAAAATGTATTTTAATTTGCATGGTGTAGATTTGAGGAGAGGCGAATCTGCCATTGTCTCGTAAGCTTTGCCGTTATTGCAGGACCGCAATGGGCGGGCGGCATGTTCTCCGAGAGCCGGAGCCGGCCCGTGTTTTTTCCACTTCCACCCAGCATGCTGACTTTTGACATTTCAGCAGTTTTCCCAAGAGCACGTGTGTCGCTTATGGGCCGGAATGGGGTTCTGGAGTTGGAGCCGTCGGGTGTAACTGGAGCCACAATAACATTACAAACGTTGCACATTGGGGTGCAGAATATCGGGGAAATAATTGCGATATTTGAAAATTTCGTGGTATGTATATTTCTAAAAGAAACAGGAGCTGAACACTGACCTGAAATAAACTATGATCAAATAGGACTTATTTTATACAGTCTGTCTAGTAAGTCAGCGGTGTACCTGTGAGTGTAACTTGTATCTGTGGAATCCAAAGTACTTCCATACAGCGGAAGTCAAATGTCTCTTGTTTGCTTTTCTCCTCCTCACTCATTGTTGTATTTTTCAGAAACGCGCCGCACTGTCTGTGAATGAACAGGATGTAAATGATTGATTGCTTTGAACAGCAGAGCTCAGCAGACTGATTAAGATGTGCTAGATACTAGATAATTTTGAAAAGTAACCATCATTAAAATTGTAAAGCTTGCTAAGTTTTGTTTCCTGGGACAGTAAAAATGTTTTCAGTGTAACTTATCGATGGTCTCGACCCAGCTGACTTTTGTGGTCCTTGCGATGTGACAATTGCTTGTCTGTAACAAGTGATGTCGATTTTAAAATTATGCATCATGCAGCTCTAATTGCAAAACATTTTGAACCTATAAACTTGTGCTAACTGGGTACATTTATGTAAATTTATATAGGGATGTAATTAGTCAAAATTAATTGAAGTGTTTATCAGCAAATTAAAAGTGGAATTCCAATTAAGGATATAAATAAATTAGCAGCCTCTCTGCCGGGGGACTAACGTCTGTCACCACAGGTGCAGTAGGTCTGTTAAAGTCGCCATTATCTCTCCGTACTTCACTCGTTGCAGCATTTTCCTGGGCCATACACAAAATCGCAAAAGATTAAGCTGTTAATGGTCTCAGCAACAAATAGCCAGAAGATATTTTGGAAAAATATCAGACTTGTGTTAGTTTGAACTTTCTATCAAACATTTACATGTATTCATGATTTCACCTTGTGTACAAGAAGACTATGGGAGTGCACCTTCGGATTGTCATAAAAGTAATCTGTGTCACACAATGACAATAAAGTGCTCGAACTTGAACTTGAAGTAAGTTTTTCCCGCTACACTTCACTGCGGCGGCGATCAGAGACGAGCAAACGGCGGCACAGGGCTCGGGGGAGCCGTTTTTTTCTGGTTGTTAATTATCTGGCCATTAAAAGCTTAATATTTAGCAGTTTTTGTTTTGTCCCACTCGTTCTGCCCAGGAGTTTTAATTAGCCTGAACTGTAAAGGAACCGAGACCCCATGTGATCAAAGGGCAGAGGCGGCTCAGAAGCCCTCAGCGCTCCGTGGGGTTTCTACCCGGCCCCGGGTACCGGCCCCGGGTACCGCGGACTTACCGTCGTCCTTGGCGAGCTCCGTCTCGCCCCATGTCCTTCAGCTCCGGCGGTATGCATTGTTGATTTAAAAGATTAAAGAGGTGCATTCAAGAGCAGACTTAATACCTTTTAGAATGAATCCCGATGGTGTCTGACCCGCTGCTGGCCCTCCGGATAAAGGCAGCGTGACGGCAGGGGCTCGCTGACCCTCTGAGCGTAGCCCCTGACAGAAATGCATTCGGGCAGATGCCCCGTTTACTCAGCGAGACTCTTGGATTCTCCACGTTCTGTTTGTGCCCGAGAACAGACTTCATTGGACATTAACATTCAATGCTGCTGCCAGCTTTTCCTCCAGCTTTCAGGCAGATGGTGAAAACCGTGTGCAATCCACAGCATATTGCCATTCATTAAAGCACTGTTTCTCAACCCGCTCCATGCGGACCAGCAGCCGGTCCACGTTTTTGCTCCCTCCCAACTCCCAGCACAGGCGTACCAGGTATTTGGAGTCCTTGATTGGCTAGGAGCTGGGAGGGAGCAGAAACGTGGACCATCTGGGGGTCCCTGAGGACCCGGTTAAGAGAGACTGCTTTAAACCATTGCTAGTTTTCTATGTACTAGTAGGATCTGGCTTGATCTTTGGGTACTTGCCCACTGCACCAGATACCATATTTTTGGTACTTCATGAAAATACCAAAAGTTTGGAACTTGGTTTTCCACTGGCAGAAAAACTGGTACGAGGCTAAATGATATTGTAGCGTAAGGCGGAGTATTTTGTACTGTAGTATATTATCGGGCTGGACAATGTGTGATACGATTGCTGGTCAGCTGGATTGAGATCAGAGTTTTTCCACACCTTCATACTGTACAGACATTATGTGACTGGAGCTGATTGACCAAGATAAGTGTCCCCTCTGAATAGCACCGTTTCTAACCTTGAAACGTTGCACATCTGCTCCATTCAAAATGTTTCCTTGGAAACTAATCGGAAGAGGTGGCACAACAGTGGTGCTCCAGCAGGACGTGTGTCTGTGTTTTAGACGATAATTTGTAATGAGTGTGAACAGGTTAAGTACGTAGACTGCCGCAGCACAGACCACCATGAACATAAATAGGTGCATTTTGCTACTATTACAAAAATGGATACAAAGAGAGATATAGTGACCAGCATATATGAATCCACAGGAGTACTGAGAGCCTTACAGATGGAAAATGTGCATCATTATAATCTAAACAAATATTCCAGAAGGCTGAAGAATGTTCTTACCAGTCAGGTTATAGCATAAGTTGAAGTTGTGAAATCCCACTAAACGAGAATAAAAGTTATAAAAATTATAAAAGGATAGAAGCCTACCTGGGTGCAGAGGACACCTGCCTGAATAACCAGAGGTGTTTTTTTGCCTCATGTCCAAAGTTTCCAACTTTCTAGTTCTGGCCTCATGGTTTCATGGAACCATTGGGGATGTAAAATCGAATTTTGTTGCATTGGCCACATGCACAGTGTTAATGCTGTTGTGTGTCAAATGCTGCTGAATTTGCAAGTACAAAAATATCACAGATCCCTGGATATCCAAAGCAATTCACCTAGAAATGATGGCTGTAATCCTCTAGCTGTTAATAGCAGGGTTTATGGAACAATCAATCACAAATGACCATGTGCTCAAAAACAAATTAACAATGGCTGTGACTGTCCTGTCGGTCAATAGCAGGTGTGACTCGATGGCCATTGCCTTTAGTTGGCAGCCAAAGCTCTGTGACATCATGGTCATTATATCGTCTTGCACAGATGCATGGGTCGGCTTTGGTGGACCATATGCTGAAGGTATGGAGGCTTCAGGATGCATCTGCATGCCACGTGCTTGGTTGCTCCATGCCAGCCTGTAAAAAGCACGTTACTCATGTTTCTTCGTGTCAGTAACAATATTTTTATTATTTTTTAATCAATGAGAAACTTGTGAAAATGCAAAGTAAGATGCACTGTTCTGGGAGTGATCTTTTCATGGATATCTAACTTCTGACTAGGTGTGTCCTTATTAAACAGTTACTAATTGTAAACATTTTTCAATTGTACAAAAAAATCTGAGCATTTAATAATGAAATTTAAGTTCTTTACTTATAGGTACAACGGGTTGCCTGGGTCTTGTTGTCCTCCTAAAGGAGGGTCTCAGATGGCTTGGAAATCCACTATGGGGAGTAGATAACATCCGATATCACTATCTGTCAACCCCTTGTCCTGGACAGGATCAAAGGGGGCTTGGAACCCTTTATAGAGTGCACAAGACTGGAGCACTAGGGACGCATTGTGAGTCCATAATTAAAATAGTTTCTTTCATCAAAAATGGGAACAATCTTTCATTGAAGGACTGCCGTAGTGGGGATTTGTAGCCAATTACTGATTTTTGGTGGGGTTGGGGAGAGTTAAAATTTCTGTATTCTCCTTACCATCTAATGGTGAGCTGGATCTTTGCAGTCCTCCCGACTTAATTTGTTCCACTTGGATACCTTCATGCCTCCCTTTGGAAATCAAAGAGGCACTTTGTAACTCGTAGCAGTCTAAATCCATGTTAATCGTGACTCAGCCTCTGTCATCTCCGGTTTATATTTCACTGCTGCATAGCAGGGCTCAGTGCTGGCCCATATCGCCCTTGTCATCGTTACGCCAATGCAAATCCAGCCCAAGGAAGCGATAATACAGCCAGAATAGACAATGGACCTGACAGTCACACGGCTGAGGATTAAACAGTCAGAAGTAATAACTGTGATCCGTTATGAACCTCGTTTAATACATTTTTAAATTGATTATGTTTTATAACAAACTTGTGTGTGAATAAATAATATATAGAATGTTGCGGTTAAAAAGTGTGTTTTATTTATAATGGGGGTGGAAAAAGTAATGAAAAAATCACATGAAAAGGGATAGTAACTTAGAAGTAACGAAAGCATAATTTTAAATTCCTAGCATTGTGCGTCAGCTGGAAAGGAGGCTTGTCATTCAGCACGTTGATATGTGAGGTTTCACGGCAACACAAGGCCGGTAACAGTGTCAGTGCTCGACTTGTAGGCATAACAAAATTCGGCTCCCCTTCACACGTTAGGTAATTCTGCAGTGTCAGGATTCACGGTGGAATATGTTTAAACACTGACAAAAGGCACCAGGGAGGAGAAATGGTGCCTGCAAGTCGAAGCTCACCGACAGGGATGGGCGAACACTTAGCAGCAGAGTCCTGAACGCCACCAAGGGCAGCTTTGTGACCAGAGAACTGAACCGGCCGCCCTCTGAATAAGCTGTACATGATGAGCTTCTCGAGGTTGGAATTTATTGGTTGGTTGTATCATGGCTTAGGAATATGAACCCATCTTACAGGACGGTGAATCCTACAATGCAAATGCAGATCCCTCATGACATGCCCATTTTCCAAAATGATAACGCCCCCATATCTCTGCTAAATAACTTCAGGAATGGTCTCATGAAAGTCAGGATGAAGTCAGACACATCCTAGCCCCCCACCCCCAGACACCCCATCTTTTTGAGTTCTAGAGTGCGAGTGTGAAGCAGATTTCCTTCTTCACTCATCCTTCACAAACCTGGGGTCTGTTTTCCTCACGAGTGATCCAGTGATCCCACCACAAACGGTTCAGGACGCATGTGGCTGGTTCCAAGAGATATCAAAGTTATTCTGAAAGCAAAGGGTGGACCTACTCTTTAACAGGTCCTTGATATCGGTATATTTTTAGGTCATTCCAATATTTAGACCGCCCTATAGTATAAAATGCTGTGTTGGTGTATAAAATTGCACGCTGTCCTGTTGTTATGGCAATTGTTCAACACCAAGATGAGGGATCCCTTTGGTTTTTCAGACAGAGCTATGCTGACACGGACTCAGTGATGACGGACGTGGAGCCTGTTGTCACCGACTTCGCAGCGACGGGGAGGACAGGTCGGCGAAACGCGCTGCCCGACATCCTGGGCTCAGCCTCAGGGGCGAGCTCTTCCGACCTCCCGGAGAAGCTGGCCGAGCTCTCAGTCAGTGGTAAGCCACAGCTGTGTCCATGGGCGGCCCTGTTAGCTTGACCTGAGCATCTTTGTCTGCTGTAACTGCTTATCCAGTAGTGAGACTGAAGCCCATGTCAGATGCACAGGTCACATGGCAATGGAGTACCTTGGACGGGATGCCAGTCCATTGCAGAGTACATACAGTATGGTAGTGACCAAAATGATGCTTCCTGAACCATTTGCTCTCTCTTTTGTCCCCACTAGATGGTGCTCTCTGTCCAAAAAAGGGACTCAAAGCATGCCCAAAAGGAAACCAAGAGCACCATCTAGTGGGCTCAAAAAGCACCGCAAATGGTGATCAGTTTGGCCAATACTACTCTATGAGCACCTTGGAGACGCCAGTTACCCTAATTGTTTGTCTTTGGGCTGCAGTAGGAAACTAGTAACCGACGGAAAGCTCTACAATACCTACTGATTTATATAGTCATCAAAGTCGTGATGAGCTGGAGGAGATACGTGCCCATTGGCTGATTCCAGTCAGACTTACCTAAGCTTGGGTCTCTCTAAAGATGTAACACAGAGGAACTGCCACTTAGACTTGAAAGGAGACTGCTGATTGGATGAACAAAACGGCTGCTTCATCTCATTGCGTAGACTCTAAAACGGTCTTTTATTCTGACCCTTCGAATGCTTTGACACTAGCAGGGAGATCCCCTCCCTGCCCACATTTAATGTCACCATGGAGGATCGATCGAAAATGTCAGGTACAAACACTGCTTTGAGCTTCCCTGTGCCAACCACTTCAGTGCTAGACTTGCCTCAGCATGACATCACTGGGCATGACCATCGTGAACCCAAAAACATTAGCTGCCTGGAAACCAAAACATACTTAGACGCCACGTTTTCTCAACGTTTTATCTTTTAATTAAGTTATGTATTGAGTGTTTTTATTTGCTATAATATTATAAAATACTTTGCATACATCTTCATATCATAAATGAAAAGCACAGTTGATCGCAGTTAGGCTGCCATTCTCAACCTCTGTGCCACACGCTGGGTTCTCTCTGGCTTTTCAAAGGTGCCCATAAACCGGGGGGGGGGGGGGCTACGTGTCATACTGGGGAGTGAGTCTGGAGAGGGTGCAGTAATATTTGGAGTATGATCTCTGGAGTAATTTCCTCCGCCGTATATTAATAGTAACATGGGCAGTATAATTTTACACCTCAGATTAAACAGAAGTCAAAGGAAATGTTCCCGTGAGGGTCATTCCAGTAGCTGTGGGGGGCAGTAGGGCATGAAGAAAAAATAATGCTTCTGTCTTTTCAGAAAATGATGAAGACCTAGTGGAGGACAGCTCATCTCCAGCCTCAACGAGCCCCCCAGAAGACAAGGCAGAAGGCACATAGTTGCTCCTGAGACGATGTGGTGGGGGGAGGGAGGGAGGGAGGGAGGAAGAGAGAGAGGGAAGGAGAGAGGGAGAGAGAGAGAGAGAGAGACATTCAAGGGGTGCCTCTTTCAAAACGTGATGACCAGATGACTGTAACGGAAACATAGCGCTATGCAACATCACTACATCTGCAGTGGGAAGTGAAGCTTGAGCTTGAGGGACACCTTTCTCTGTTACCCCTGAGTCACCCATAATTAATATACGTCGCAGCTCCCATCCTCGTACATTCCTGCATCCTCGTACATTCCTGCATCCTCGTACATTCCCGCGCCCTCGTACATTCCCGCGTCCTCGTACATTCCTGCATCCTCGTACATTCCCGCGCCCTCGTACATTCCCGCGTCCTCGTACATTCCTGCATCCTCGTACATTCCTGCATCCTCGTACATTCCTGCTCCTTAATAGACACACCAATGAACTGCAGAGCTGCGTGTTGAAAGGGTGACTCATTGGGACCATTTTTTTTTTGTCACACAGGACACCCCTTTGTAGATGTAGTCGTGTCTCTCCGCACGCCCCCCCCCCCCCGTATAAACATTCCATTTGTTTCCAGAAAGTCGGTTATGTGTTTGTCTGACATCTGTGATCACTCTCAATGACCTTGTGTCCAGTGTGCTTAACTGAATAACTGTGTCTAAATAATACACGGCAGTATGCGTGTGGAGTTTTCCTTTCGTGTGACGATACGTTTTAGTGCCCGTCACGGCTGACTGAGAATACTAGTCGAGCATTTTGTCCTTACTAGTCAAGTGTTACTGTATAAACCTCAGTTTACATGTACTGGACCTACAGTAGTGTGCTATTTTCATGTAATGCCCCATTTGTGAGCTCCTCGGTGATGATGGACAGCCACTTTTTTAAAAAAAGATAAAAATAAAAATGAAATGGGGGGGGGAACATACCTGTATATCAACAAAAGTGAATGATGTGAATTTGTACAGAAATCATTCAGCTAACTGAAATGTTTTACCATTACTATTGATTAACTATTTTTCCAGTTTGTTGAGCATAATCATGCTAGAATTAGAATGATATAATCTGGTAATCGATATGAAACACACATCAAATGCCATTAAGATGTAAACAAATAAAGCCTGTATTTAGTTTTTTAGGTCTTGTGTCTATGTTCACATGAACCGTTCTGCCAGGAGGTGGCAGTGTTTATCCGTGTGTCATGCTTGTTGATTCTTCTAGATACTATAGCACAGGATAGATTTCACCGTTTGTGAAATTGCCAGAAATTTCGGGGGGAGGGGTTCCCCAATCCTTCCAATAGGTTCCCTGTCCTGATGGCCCTAGACCAGTCGGTGGGCTGAAGCAGATTTCAATCCGGGTTCAAACCCTACATTATAGTACATTGCTATATATGCGCTTGATGGGTGACAAAAAAAAAAACGTCAGGGGAGGGGGGATAGTCAAACACTCTGTTTTACTACGTAGCTGAACTTTTAAACACCTGTTATTGATTCGGGGAAGGTCAGGTCCGGGAGTATGCACTGCTGCATTGCGGTGCCACAGCCACCACATGACGAAACACCTCGGCATCCCAGTTGGCTAACACCCCCCGGCCGACACGCGGACCGGTCCCAGCTTCAGAAGTGTGACCATCTATTGATCTATCGGCCGCCACCAGATGTTACGTCGGCGTCCCCTCGGCCTGGTCCTCACGAATAAGGATCCTGCTACACATGCTGACAGTTACAAAAATAAGCAACTGACAAGCAACTCAATTGACAAGTAAGCGTGTGGGTCAGGACCGTGCCCGTGACTGGAATGTTGCTGGTTCGAATCCTGAGGTCGGCAGGTTAATCATAATTCCGTCCTCCACAGGCCCTGGATAAATAGCTAACCCTGAGATCAGGCTACGTTTAAAAGAAAAGCATGGTCGGATATCTGAGGACCGGTGTTATGCATCCCTGCCGGCTTTAGCCGTATATGTACGGTAATAATACGGGTATTATATTCGCTATAAAAACAAAGCACTTAAAACACTGATCAACAGGGGGCAGCAGCTATCTCAGCGCGATTCCACTTTAGTGTTAAATTCCCTTTTGGATGAATGAACAAGTGATACAATTCTGTACACGGCTCTAGGCGTTGCCTCTGGAAATCTACGCAGAGAAATCGAGAGAAGACTACTTCTTTATCCTTCCAACGACTTATTCAGTACATTGTCAGTAGCCTACATTGTCTTCATATGATCATCTTAGAAATAATAACGGAACACAAAACGCGCTCTGCTTCCTTTTTCAGATTAACTTCCTACTTAACTAAATTGATTTTAAAGGGCAACAAGCACATTTCGGCACGCTAACAATAAAATGGATTTTCCCGTTTTTTTACGCAGTCCGCTGCATGCTGCCTGCGAGCTTTGATATCGGCTACAACTTTTTCTGTTCTCACTACATTCGCCAGAATAACCCTTTTACCTGCAACCTATAAAACCACTTTAGAAATCGATAACAATGGGCCTGTCTTTTGATTATTAATAAATCCATAACTAGGCTATTGCTGCCTGCATGGTGACACCTGTCAGCGCAGAGGTGTTATACGCTTGCTTTGCTGTAGCCTGAAAAAAGTCGGTTTTAGTAGGCTCACTTAATGCATAGTTTTATTTGAATGCATTTTATTTTAAAACAAACGGTATTGTTTCCGTAATACGCCCTGTTTTTTATTGTATTTGATGAGTTAACTCCCCAGCGATTCATGTCTCTTTTATGTGGGTGACGCGCCGTTCTACATGACTGATGTAGCGATAAGTATGTTTGGTGGCATCGGAAGGAGTTTGGCATTGGGGGTGTGCAATGGGCACACGTGCAATCGTCACATGGTGAAAGAATGCACTTTAAGAAAGATTTTTAAATGAAGTAATATTAAAATACAAGGATTTCATCTTTTAAAATAACTTCAGGGCATAGTTCCACAGCCTAACACAACTTAAATAAAAAAATAACTGATCCATATAATTAATTTGTCTGATAGGACCACAATCTTCATTGGGAAGGTTATGTTTTTTCCTCACTCTCTGCATACACATTGGAGTAACGTGCGGATTCATAATGAAAAATAAAGAACGCGCTCGCAATTCGTCTGACCTGTTTCATCATCATCGCAGAAACGCGTTAAATAGATAGCAAAAGGGAAGGGAATGGGGGAGTCTTCCGATATTGGGCGCCCCCCCCTTATTTCCGAGTATAACCACTGTTAATACAAGTTCTACGTCACAATACTTTCATGTGCAGCCCTTTCAGCTCAAAGCGCCCACAGACATACAGTCTGTAGTTCAAACCGCAGATTATTCCCGTGTGCACACATCTCACTAAAGCAAATCCAGTTTAATAAGGACACGTCGCATGTAATGCATCATTATTGCCATACAGGCATGCACAATACCATGCCTTTCACATATCCAAAAAGCGATTAGGAGTCAGGCTTTCTCGCAACAGCCAATAAGATGGTTCAGACTCTGTCCCGTCTTGGTCTCCGCCCCCTCACCAGAGTATTAATTGTTCCTTGCAATCTATGCCAAGTGCACTGGGACCCTTGGGAAGAGACTTACACTTTATACCTCAGTTTCCTATTTCAGAAAACTCCGTTAGTTCGTCATCATGGTCGATGCATTCTGTGCCACATGGAAGCTGGTGGAAAGTGAGAACTTTGATGACTACATGAAGGCTCTGGGTAAGTTGTCGCCATAGTTTAATATTGTGGTACCAACATGTATGACTTCAGAAGTCTCCATTTGATCATCCGCTATATATTAGTAACCAGCGAGAAAAAAACAAGTCGCTTATTTTATTATTTGAAATGTTTCCCTTTCTTGGATCTTGAGAATACAACATTGGCAGACGGTCTAACTTCATTTTCTTCTGATCTCGTTCTGTCACAGGAGTCGGCTTTGCAACCAGACAAGTCGGCAATGTAACAAAACCCACGGTTATTATCAGCCAGGAAGGAGACAACGTGGTGGTAAAAACCCTGAGCACCTTCAAGAATACTGAGATTTCCTTTAAACTGGGGGAAGAGTTTGATGAAACGACAGCAGACGACAGGAACTGCAAAGTAAGTCACGATGAGCGATCAAGAATCAAGTTGCGACATCAAAATAAGGATTCAGCTGGGAGTTAATTGACCTTACAGACGGGGCGCGCACATTTATTAAGAGAAATCTAATATTTGGTAAATCGTTGTGATAAAATACTCTATATTTTGAAAATATGCATAATAGCATCTTCAGTATTGCATTTGAATGATATATCTTAATTAACAAGACGAGAAACTCATTTTCACAAGCAAGATGAAAACTAGGCAATATACCTCTTCTCTGTGAAGGATACATCACCTTAAATTTGCATTAAAAACAGAATTTATATGTGCCAGATTTTCTCAGGGGATTCATGCGGTTACATCACATAATGCAAACCGAGTTTCCGTTTTGGAAACTCACCTTCGGCCTATTTTATCGATGGTATCTTGAACCTTTTCTGCTCTTGGTTGCAGTCCGTTGTGAGCTTGGACGGCGACAAACTGGTGCATGTGCAGAAATGGGACGGAAAGGAAACCAAGTTCGTCCGAGAGATCAAGGACGGCAAAATGATAATGGTGAGAATAGGATAGTTTGGCTAACTGTGTAATTTGGTGACATTTTGCAAAAGAAGGGTCATAGGCGAACGCTGCTCCCCATTTTATTCATCCATCTGGATTGTGCTGTAATATTAATCCGCTCCTCTCTAAATGCCTTATCCAGAAGATAGTATGAGCAATTTGGGAAACAAGTGTGAAAGAAACGAACAAAATCGTTAAAATTCGCCAAGCTTTTCAGTCATTTCCATGTAAACGCAGTGTGTTTCCCAGCGTTAATTCTTCATATTCATTTTAGTACATTAAAAATGCCGCAATAGCTATTATTTTCCCACGATACTTGAAATCCAGTAATCAGTGAATTTTGATTTTTTTCCCCCCTCTTTTTCACAGAAACTTACATTCGAGGACATTCTGGCTGTGCGCACGTATGAGAAGGCATAGACTCACCGTCTCCTCATTCTCCTCGGATCAGCTGTTCTGTTTATTGGACTACAGACGAGTGTTTTTTGTATTGTGTGTATAGAGAAGCACTTCAACCACCAAAATGCTGAATTTTTGTAAGTGGACTTTTATAAGTGACGCAGATTCTTTAAATCATCATTTGTAAACCTGTGCAGAGCATAACTGAAATAAATGACATTAACGGCGCTCCTGGGGGTTTCATTATTGAGTTGAGATTGCTTTGCTTAGAGGCGGATACCATGGAGACCCTGACGCCCACATCCAGCATCACCAAGCTGAAGGCCAAGATGCATCTCCGACCCTGCAAAGCGGCTCGAACATCACACACACAGAATCCAGTTTCATTATTCCAAATGTCACTTAGAATACTTAAAACAATATATACGACTTTATGACACGCTTAGGCTTTTATCATACTGATGCGAACTGGCTTTAAAACGGTACCAGGGATCGGGGATGGTAGTTACTTTAATTAAAGGTCGAAAACACTTAAATGTTCATTTTTTTTCTTTTTGTTTTGTAGCTTATACTCATTAATGCATTAGCTGACATGCTTGAATATCACAAGTTATCTGCGCAACAATTAAATGTGAAAGGCCGCATCATGTAATGTAACCCGTCGTTACAGTTTATTTGAACAAAGCAGAATTGTAAATCCACCCTGCGCGAATTTCCTCTTTACAAGCGTGATCACTTCCAAAAATCCTCTTTGCTGCATGCGTGCAGTGCTGTCACATGACTACAAAACACTTCCTGTTTGTGACAAGGGAGGCGATTGATCGCTGGAGTCTAAACAACCTTTTGCGGTTTTTAATAGTCATGGATCCCAAAGCTTGGTTTTATGTATGTGCGCTG
Source organism: Mormyrus proboscirostris (assembly GCA_026779585.1). Classification (NCBI taxonomy): domain Eukaryota; kingdom Metazoa; phylum Chordata; class Actinopteri; order Osteoglossiformes; family Mormyridae; genus Mormyrus; species Mormyrus proboscirostris. The sequence goes on along the minus strand of JAODKF010000045.1, from coordinate 4,351,926 downwards.
ATTGTACGAGGTTATCTTCCACTTTCCGCTGTTCCGATCGCGGTTCATTCACGGCATGTTAACACGGCCGCCGTAGGTAAGTGATCACTATGGTTTAGTGACTTAGATCTGCATCTACAGTGGAGCTAAATGTAGGAAACGAAATGTCACGATTGAAGAACACGTAAAAAGCAAAGGGCAATAACATCCCATGTAGATTTATTGCAAATGCATGGATATAACATTTTGTAGCATGTATAGTCTTTACAAGAAAGCGTATGCAGTAGCCTATTGCTGTAATGCAGTATTGATTTTTACACTTGATTTTTATTAGATACCTTTAAATCGTCTTGTACAATTGAATATTTACCTAAATATTAAGTACATGGGCAGCAGAAGTGTAAAGATGTAAAACTGGAATTCAGATGTCACTCGATCATTCTGGTACATAAAGCAGTTTTCCACACTTCCTGTGTTTAGAATTTGATCGCCAACAATATCAAGTCATTATAATAAGTTCAACACCGAAGATTTTTTTTTCAATATCGACCGTATGCAGTTCAGTATGTTACTAGATCAGGTCTGGTAAGTCGCCTTGGTCACAGTTACCATCAGGTTATGTGTCTAATAAACATTAATCTGCGATTTCAACGCAGATTAACGATAATGTTGTATTATGTAGCTTAAAGCTATTAGGCTCCGTTTTTCAATGGTCATATTTTTTTTTTATATACACAGTAGGTACTTGACATAGGCTTTGTTCTGAGCAAACTTCTTTGTGATATGTGATTTACAAATGCGGACGTTAACTCGGATATCTTTATTATAGTTGTTTTGATTCGACTTTTTTCCGGGCAGGTAAATTCTGGCACATTTCGGATTTGCATTTGGACCCAAGCTATCACGTCACAGAGGACCGCACCAAGGTCTGTCTGTCCTCCAAGGGCTATCCGGCCTCTGATCCCGGCGACTTCGGGGACTTCTTCTGCGACTCGCCTTACCAACTGATCCTGTCGGCTTTCGATTTCATGAAGCAAGAGCCCCAGCAAACAGATTTCATTATATGGACTGGGTGTGTATTAAGAATCACTGAGACTTTTGACACTGTAAAGTTATGTTACATCCATTACATTTGTTTGTCCTGCCAAATTGAGCAGCTTATGACTCTGTGGTTTAGGAATGCCTATCGGAAGGTCACTGGTTCAAATCCCATGGTCAGCAGAATGATTTCATCATTGGGCCATTGAGTGAGGCCCTTGACCCCAATTGCTTCAGGGTCTGGTTGACCCTGCTTCTTCAGTCGGTCATCGTGTTGGGTTAAAGCATTTGCTAAACAAATAAATGTAAAAGTAAATCGTATAAAGAGAAAGCCAAATGTTTCCGTGTAAGTTTGCCAGAGTCAGTCATTCAGAGGTTTTGAGAATGTTATTTAAAGCCGTAAAACCTTTTCTGTAATCAATAAGGACATGACCTGAACTGAACAGTATATTTAACCAATTAATCACCCCTTCCAGTTTATACCCACGTGTGTCTTCATCAGCTTTCGCAATCAATATTTAAACTGAGGAAAATCAATTAAGATTTAAATTAATTGGCATGATCAATGCTTATTATGAGAAACTCAAGAACTAAGACGTGGTTTTCCCATTAAGTAACAGCTGGAAGACTTTGAGGGCAGATTCTCTCCGAGGGTTTTTGGTTAATTCAGTCTTTAGCTTTAGCACAGTGAGATTGACTTGGCGTGACGCCCCCCTGTTCCCCAGCGACAGCCCCCCCCATGTTCCTGCGGACGAGCTCTCCACAGACCTGGTCATACAGATCATCAGGAACATGACCGACACCATCAGGAGGTTCTTTCCAAACCTCCCTGTCTACCCCGCTCTTGGTAACCATGACTACTGGCCTCAGGTATGACATCGACGGGGCCAGAATCTGAGCTGCTGATTTTCCACATGCGACCAGGAACTACTTACCAAACAAACATCAGCCTCTGGTGTATATTCAGGACATTTTCTGGTATAATACGTTTATTTAAGATGATACCTGCATGTCCATTTTCACAGTGAATCATACCACAGTATGTTTTTCCTCCTCAGCTCTTGTGGTGTATTTCTTGGAAACATAGCAGTTTTGCTTCTGCATTATACTTGTCTTATTGAGAGACCCGATACTGAAGACAGTGTCCGCAGTTGCTGTGGTCATGCTTTCACTTTCTGTTTCAAAATTGACAGTTTATTAGGAATAATCGATGTCTGAAAGACTGATAGACACGTCTGATAAATGATAATCCCCCTATACATCAGCACCAGTAATTCGACATCACTTGCCAAGATAAGTGTAGTTGGAGTGACTCTCCACATGTCGACCGGACTCCATATTTGAGTGGTTTGGCTTTTTTTTCTGCAGGATCAGTTGCCAGTGTCCACCAGTAAGGTTTACCAGGCTGTGGCTGACTTTTGGGAACCTTGGTTGATTCCAGAAGCTTTAAAAACCTTGAGAGAAGGTAAATAAATTCCTTCCAGAACAAGGTGCTAATGAGAGATTTTATTACACCAGATTGGCAGGTCATTCAGTCTTTGTTACTGATTTTTATCGATTGATTTGTTTTATATTTTATTTCACACCATGACTTTGGTAAATACTATCTTCTTATTGGTGCAAAGATGTCACATGGGTGTTTATTATTTTTGTGTACAGGTAGTTCCGGCAGCCAAATAACAGTTCTGTATTAATGTGCCTTAATGTTTTATAAAGTAAGTTAGTAATAAAAAATTGGGTGATTTTTTTTTACTGATAAATAAGTAGTCATTCTTATCAGCATAATGTTCCTCGGTTTTCAAAACGCAAGCGCCTGTCTGTTAAATAATGACTTTGCTGCTTCCAGCGACCAGGCGTTGTATCCTTATGGGACTATATTTTTAAGACCCCATTGGAATGCTAAGTGAAATAACTTTCCTCTGAAAAGTCAACAATGACTTTATTCTTTTATTATTTTTTGTTCATTAGCTGTGGTATAAGCTTGATAAACCACTTTGAGGTGGGCGGTTATATGAAAATAATCAGCTCCAGCTTGGTTAGCAGCCCTTCGATTCACGACTTGCTGCTTTACACCAAACCACAGTTGATTATTTTTGTGTGACACTTCATCACGGTTCATCTCTTACATATTCTTGGGCGGTCTTGAAGTGCAGCGTAACCCCATACGGGTGCCAGCCATTATATGAGAAATAGTCCAGCAGTCCATCTTTTGAAGGACCATCAGGAAAATGTCTGTTGGAGGCTCCTGACTCATCAGCCTCCGTCCCAGTTTTTCCTCAGCGCCGCTGATCTTTCTGCCCTCTGTCGCTGGCCGCGAAGGTGGCTTTTACTCCCAGATGATCCAGCCTAACCTGCGCCTGGTGAGTCTGAACACGAACCTCTACTACGGACCCAACAAAGTGACGGTGAACGTCAGCGACCCGGCTGGCCAGTTCAGCTGGTTGGTGGAAACGCTGGAGAGATCTCGAGCGAGCAAAGAGAGGGTGAGGGGACTTTGCTCAAGATGGGTGTCACACTCTTTAGCCCTTTTAACGTAGCACTTTTAATTGCACAATATAAAATTAACAGCATTACTAAGTGGACTTTAGGTTGTGCAGAAATGTATTTTCTCTTGCATCGTTGGGGACCCCCTCCTCCCGGTACGACTAATTTTATTGTAAAAGAGGCAACCCAACTTGGGGCCCCCTAATGGTCAGATTCTAGAATTGCACCTAGTACTTCCCCTTTGTTGTGGCCAAAGACCCGAAATTGTATCGGTGAATCACTCAGCTCTTGCATATATAAAGGATCCCACTGGCTGCGAGAACTGATTTAGCTGCTGGGACAAAAGAAATACTGAATATTCCGGGAGAAGTTGGTGCAAACCAAACAGGAATTTCCATTGGTTCTGCCTTGCATACAGCGAATAAAGTACTTGTCGGAGTGAAGAGGATTGACTATTCAAAAGCAA
>JAODKF010000045.1:4270850-4287919 GCA_026779585.1 Mormyrus proboscirostris | reverse complement strand
CTGCCTCAGACGCACGTGCGCGTTTGTTTCGCCTGTACCTGCCACTGGGGCGGCCGGGTGCAGTGCCGGGTGCAGTGGGTGGCTTGTCAGAATAGGAACTTCAGAAACTGGAACAGATGCATAAGGAATTAATGTTTTCATTTAAGATTTCCGTTAAATTTGCCAAACATTAGTTGTGAAGCATTTCAGACACATACCTACAATTCAGTCCAAAGCATGAACATAAAAAGCTTAAAAATTATCGGCGATGCTGGTTTCACATCGTAAGAATGATCGCAGCCTGCACAGAAATCACCCACTTTTGGAGATTCACTCAAGCCTTTCAACCACAGTTATGCTAGATCTGCATAACATTAGCATCAAATACCTGTCATTGGAGTAGGTGGAAATGGATTGTCTGTCACAATGTGATGCACTGAAAAATAAACAGAGATTCTAATAACACTTATTTCTAATATTTATGTCTGGCAGCACACATTGCCCAGAGCTATATTTAGAAATATATAGTTTTAGAAGTGGTGTTCCAGATTTTCCTTTTAGACTGGAAAAAAAATATTCAAGCAGCAGGACTAAATGCCAAATTTCAGTTCACCTGTAGGGGGCAGACTATGCCCAGAATGACAACTATACCCAGGAACTGAATGTTATAGATCTAACATAGCATTTCTCAACGCAGTCCTCTGGCAGCTCCCCTAACAATCCACATTTTTACATCCTCCTAGCTCCCTGCCAGACAGTCCACATGTCCAACATGGACTGTCCGGAGGTCCCTGAAGAGGACACCAGCACTTGACTTGTGGTACACCAAAAAAAAAACAACACAAGATATTCCCAGAAGAGGGCACTGGGCCAAAGTGCAGCAAACTTGTGTTACTGTGGGACAAACAAAAGGGCCAACTTTTCTGAAAAAGCCATAGAAGCTGGAGGTTAAGGAGCTCAGAAGGAGGTCATACAATCACCCTCTAGAGCAAGGTTTTCGAATCACGGTCCCCGAGGTCCGAGCACTGCTGGTTTTCCAGCCTTCCTTTACCTGTCAGTCAGGTGTGAAGCCTCTGACCAATCAGAATCTGTAATTATTACACTAACTACCTCGGAGAACTGAAAACAGGGCCTGGATTTGGAATCGAGGTCCAGATTTGAAAAACCCTGCTCTAGAGGGTAGCAGGGAGCAGCATCCAACTGCTGTATGTATCAGCCTGAGTTTGTATAGCAGAGACGTTTGGAGGGAAGTAATGAAAGTGTCGGACTGTAAGGGTTTGTGTCAGATTGAGATCTATGTGCATCTGAAGACCTGTTATGTTTATGTGCTGTGTGGGTATTTTGAGGTGCTGGTCACGAAAACATACCCTGCGTTTCTTGGAAGGCCATAAATGGACAGTTATTTGGAGTTTGGACTTTGAACAGAGAAGGTGGAGAAACTAAGTGTGTGACTAGACGGGGACTTATTTTGGATTAGCTCAAGTGGCAAAGCAGACTGATGCCTCCATCCTCCAAACTATCGACAGACTTTAAGGAATTTCTCCCGTGGCTCAATGGGGAACATCCTTTATTATATTATACGGAACAGAAACAGCAGTTAGAAAGTTAGAATTTAAAAAAAAGGCTCAATGGCAGTCTCCTTTTTGCCTGCTCACTGTTTAGTTACATGATCTTCACTGTTTTGTAATAAGCGTATATTATAGTTATGATGTTATTGTAGATCTGGGGTACCTGCTGGGTATTTTGTCATATCGTAACAAACAGCTGGTAATGCTCTAAGATATTATGTCCCGTGCAATAAATCACTGTGATCTGTGAATAAACTGAGTGATATTTTTATTTATAAAATGTAACCCTGGTCATACATCCCTAGAGAAAATCCTCCAGGTTGATTTTATTGACATCATGTATACTTGTTCTGAATGCATTCCCCGAATTTAGCAGGGGAATTCACAGATGTATTAAAAAAAAATACAGACTGTCCAGCAAAGCTCTTTAGGTATAAAAATCAGTGGAACATGTACCTCAGGGAGGCTATGCAGGTAGCAGGATATCACACTAAGTCCCTGAAACAATGACCTTCATCACATGCGGCTCGCACTGCCTACTGCCCCTGCAGAAAATGAGCCGAGGGCTTTGGGGTCTAATGTAATAAATAATGCTCAGTAAAACGATGAATCAATTCCACCAGTGTCGCGCAGCCACCCTAATGTAATATAAAACGAAAGTCCAAGTTTGCTAAATGTAAAGGGAAAGGAAAATATTTTAGTTACTTAGCTTCTCTGTCGTCTAAGAAGACACACTGCTTTTGGCCAGTAGGTGAAAAGACCACAATTCATGCAGAGGGGCCAACCGCATCATTAGCCAATGATATGCTTTGAATCAGTGAGTGACAGAGGAGGGGAGATTCCAGGGGCCAATCTGCTTTCAGCTGGGGCCAGTGTCCCTGTGGCCCCGCCCCCATATACACATATGCTTTTAGCAGAGGGCAGCCTATGGCAGTATTCAGGCCCAGTGCCCGGTCTCCCAAACCAAAGGCAGCTCTAATCAAGTCGCTGATTGGCTAAGCCCTCTTATTACAGCTCCCAGGATCGCCACAATTGTCACCTGCAATTTAGATACAAAAAGAAACTAAATCTGCCTTTCGCATAAGAAGCTCAGCTTTGCGCAACCTTGATTTATTGATACTGTCAGCGTGAAATGCTGTAAACAGAAAACTACTCTCTTTAAATGCTGAATGTCTGTGCTGTATCCCATTGACTCTTGAGGCAGATTTACCCAAGGGAAATGGGACACCTCCAAACAGAGCTGAAACATTGCAGCTACACCTGATTGTAGCATGATGGCAAAATTGATGTTAATCAGGGGTTCAGCCTCACAGTGATTGGTTCTATTCATGATGGAAATTCTAATTGAAAAATGAATTCGTGCCACATAAAAAACATCACAGCAAACAATAATATGTTATAAATCCCTCAATCTACCGGAAATCCATAGAGGGCAACACATCTCTACCTGTTCTGGGATTCTGAAAATCAACTTAATTTCATCTACACAACTATGACTCTTTCTTTAGCTTTCTTGGTTTGAGTTGAACGATGCCATGATTAAATATTCAACATTATAAATCTTCAATGGTTGCAAAGATGTAGCCTTATGGGATATAATTATAGAACATTTCATTAATCTTTGGTGGACAGATCAGGTAAAAGCCTCAGCTAAACATGCTTTCAGGATCTCACTCACGACTGCTCCTTTGTTAGAGCAAAGAAGGAACTAACAGTATCCCAAAGAAGACAGCCAACTCAATCACCTCATTACGCCAACTTAAAACAATCAACAGATGCAAATATATGATATACATGTCAGCGTGTGCACTGATTACAGCTACATTTATTTAATTATGCTATTTTATTGCATTAATTTATTTTTCAAGCAGAAGTGTTTGACCAAAGCAACGCAAAAGGGAGCAGGCAGGGTGACTCAGTCCCTGGAGTTGGGGTTAAGGGCCTTGTTCAGGGGCCCAGGAGTGACATCACTTTATACTGAGCCTTCAGATGAGAGGAAGAGGGGACTCCTAACCCAACACTGCCACTACACTGAAATTACACCTCATTACAAACACCACAGGACACTGCGCACAACAACAAGATGTGTCCTCTGCATTTCACCCGTACATAATATTTTGACATAACAGGGGCACCAATTCAGCATCCAGGGAGAGGTACCTTGCTCAGGGTACCTCAGTGGTTGCTTGCAGGCCGGGGATTCGAACCGGCAGCCTTTCAATTACAAGTGCACTTCCCTAAGCATTCAGAAAGCACTGCCTTCCACTGCATTGACGCAAGAATGGAATCTGCCATTTGTTACTGAAGTACTTACCGTACCAGCCCGGAGGTGCGGGACAGTACACCGGCATCGGTCTGCATGGTTCAGCTGCAAGTACACAGATCCAGATTCATAGCCGTCAAACTCCCAGACGTACCTCACTTTCAACAAATCAGAATGATTACATCTACAAGGAGGAATTTTTGGCATCATTTTTTCACAACAATGACATACTTTCTTTCTCCTTGGGTGTTCCCAGGACAGAAAAAAGAATATACACTCATTAGGTGAAAATGAACCCTGACCAGAGTGAATTTTATCAAAAGAACAAATGCTTACCTTCCGCTTTAGGTATCTGCACAGGTGTCGTTTGATTAGCTTCAAGGACTACAGAGGAAAAGAGTTTGCAGTGTGATCAGCACATTGCATTCCGGGCAATTTCAGACTCTAAACCAGATTTACAGCAGTATATGTGCGGCTGAGATCAGATTTTTCACATAAACATCAAACAGCACTATTAAAGTACCCTTTGTTTCTGTCTCTTCCACAGTTTCTGTGAAAAATAAGCAGAGAAGAAGGCGATGTATATAGTAAAAGCCGCATTTGCAGTAACTGAGTTTAATCAGGTGTAACCAAGGTAACCAGTGCTCCTCCAGTGCTCTTTACCTTTTGATTCTTCAGTTTCAGTTTTCACTGTAAAAGACAACAGAAAAACAGAAATTGTAAATGTTGCACATTGAAAACCTCTCGCCCAAATATTTGCAGTTGAACAGATGCAGAAATACCTTTCTCAGAAGTTTCCACTGTGATATGTGGTTCTGTAGAAGACTCTGGCCCTAAGCAAGGCAAATCATTCATAAATAAAGAAGGACTAGCTGTCCATTTTTAAAGAATAGATAAATCTTGCATAAAGTCAAATTATAAATTGCATCTAATGTCCCTGCTATTGTGAGAGTAAATGCATTGCCAATATTAATGCAAAAACGTATTAATTCACTCTGAATCCAATCTATTATAATTCTCTCTAATGATGTTGTAATGTATCACAACACATCCATGTAAAGAGCCCTGGGACGACTCTGCTGTGAAAGGCGCTATATAAAAATAAATTGAATTGAGTCTACGAAACTGTATGTTGTAATATGATGTTAGGCTGATGATGTTGAATCTTAATTTAGTGAAAACCCTAAATAAATAATAATAAATGTTTATAAAACTATTGTTCTCAGTCATTGATTAGCTATTGATGTAGAGGTTATCCTGAAATAAGAATTAATTGCGGTCCTGGAAATCACTATTTCATAAACTGTAAAATAAACCTTATAACTATTCTTAACCACCAATAAGCAGGTTACACATCTGTGAAAGAAATCAGAAACAAACTGAGAAGCCTGGGAAGTGAAAGTGAAACTGCAATGCGAGGCTGAACCGTGGCAGGAATACCTGTGGCTTTGGGTTCCACTGCAGCGGGGGCCTCAGCGGGAGGTCCTGCGGCTTTAGGTTCCACTGCAGCGGGGGCCTCAGCGGGAGGTCCTGCCCCAAAAGAGGCGAGGTCTTAGGGACAGGGAACAACGGGCTGTCCGACACCTTGCACATCGATAGCTACTGACAGGCAAGTAATGTGACTGCTGTTAGATAACCTCGCTGCTCTGTTTGATCTTTGTCTTTAGTTTCCTTTAAGATGTTTCTCTGTTTCTTAAATGTTTTTGAATTTTCATTATTTTTTTTGCCATTGTGATGTGCTGTGTTTCGCTCTTCAGGTTCCTGAAGGTTAGGCCTGATATACTGCAGGTCAATGTTTCCAGTCTATCTGAGAATTCAATTTCACAAATGCAATGAAGATCGGGCCAGGTGAGACCATGCACTCTTGTCCCCGAGTACTGACACAGTTAACGTTCCAAGAAAATAACAGATTACCACCACACGCCGTAGCTGTGTTCAGTAAACCTTCATGACATTACTTTTAAAATGACTTCTATACAGCTTATCCTCAAAACAGAAATAAACTCAAACAAAATGTATCTAATGTGAAATAGCTTCTTTAGAAGTCCATAAATTCTAAGGATAAAATAATTACTTTATGAGTGGCAGGAAAATCAACCTAACAATGATAACAACATCACAAAGCAGAATATGCTGCATGTTTAATTAATCTAAAACAAGTAAACAATAAATACATAAACCAAAGATTAAAGATGTTGCTTTTGTCAGATATAGCAAAATGAATTAAAATTTTACCTTCAGGTTCCCGTTCAACTTTCTCTGTTAAAGAGATTAAAAACACAAATGTGAGAAACTCAAAAGATAATTTTGACAAAATTATTGAGCGGTGATTCACAGAGCAGCAGGAGGAATACCTTCCACTTTGTAACCTTCTGCAGTAAGCGCTTCGCCAGGAACCGCTGCTTCTGAAAAATGAGGAGGGGGTGTTGCATTTACGAAATGCCAGCGGTCACACCTGGTACATCCATAGCTAACGGATTACACCTATCATGACAGCATTTTGGGGGGAAAATGAAGCTGACTTGAAGATTGTCTCCAAATATAATTTGCTTGCCTCTTACATAACAGCTTTGCCTTACATATGACGGCTTTTTGCAGAATGTTTCTGCCCTTTGTTGTGCCTCCACAGCTTTTTTCCATAGCACACAATAGTTCAGCACCCGGACAACACAGACACACAACTGCAGTCACATAATACTTCGTAACACCATGCAGAGCTTTTCAAATGCCCCATGCTATTCCCAGGGTTTCTCTGCAGAAGACTCATTTCAGATCCTCAATGGGCCGCTGGTAGGGTGGCCGCTCCATTATTGGTTTCTGTTTCTCAATTCTCGTCATGCATATGAAGATGTTTTACTTTGAGAAAAGGCAAAAACAGCTGTTTAAAACAGACAGATATCCAGACAGACAGACCTACAGACAGCCAGAGAGACAAACACATAGATAGATAGATAGATAGATAGATAGATAGATAGATAGATAGGAAAGTGAGTGAAAAGTGCATAAGCAACCAAAACTAGCATTGAAATGAAGGTAATGGATTCTTAATGGTTTTACTAAAATCCCTGAGCATTTTAAAAACATTAGAAAAAAAAATATATATATGTCTTACCCAGCGGGGCCTCTTTTAAAAGAACAACTGAAGGAAGAAATAATAAAACATTGGTATCAAGTGATTATTTCATTTTAGTTAATTATTTTGCTTAATAATGCATTATCCATCCATCCATCCATCCAATCACTTACCCTGGTCAGGTTTGGAGGTTATTAGCCCTTTATATTTAATTACAAATGATAAACTGCTGATCATGCTTGAAATTTTATCGTAGTTAACAACGGAGGTGTTACCTGTCCCTTTAACCTCTTCCTGTATTTCTGCAGCAGCCAATTCTGGAAAAGGAAAGTCCAAGGCATTACTACAAACTGCACTGCAGAGGATAGGCTGAGCAGGACCATGCTACACTGGGACTGAGAGGCCAGTATCATTCTCACCTGAAACCAGTAAGCTCCTAAGACCCGCTTGCATTTCTATCCCTGCTCTGGGGTCATTATCCGTGTGGCTACTGTACATGTTCATACAGAGATAATGAACCTCGAGCTCACCTGGTTTTTCAGGCGGTACGACATCTTCGGTTTGACTAACCGACGGCTCTAAGAATAAATAAATACAAACAATGTTAATTCTTCTTTTTAATTACTACATACCTTACAGGACTACTGAAATTGGACCTGCACACAAAACAGTACCTTCCCGTTTGGGTTCTTCTACAGCTGCTTTCTGGAGAAGCTCTGGTTCTGAATAAGCAGAAAAGTGATGTTCTGTGTTACTCCCTTTGAACATTTTGGCATGTTGGAGTTTTATGTGGGATTTATGCCCATTCACACATTGGCCAGGGAAGGAGAGAGTGGCAGCTCCGGATGCTGCTTCATTACAGGATATGAAAACCAGAATTAAAAAGGCCACAAGGGGTCGGAACAAGAGGCTGGGAGGATAAACCAAAAGGAACAAAGACTGACCTATAACACATGGAAAGACCTGGGAAAAAACGCAGTAAAGAGCACAAACACGAACAGCAAGCCTCGAGTGCGAAATATAAAGACAGCACTAACAGAGCTACATAAACATCTACAAATACACAATGGCTGACATAGAAACAAGGCATGGGCCAGCACTTATGACGAGGTTTTGACAAGGGACAGCTATGGGGTATTACCAATAACATACAAGTGACTCGGAACTACAGGGAACACGTGGCGGTTATTAACAGCCGCCAAGGATTCGGGAATCAAACACTAGTAGAACATAAATGAAACAGGACATAACTACAAAACATAGATGCGAGTAAGGATAATTACAAACCAAGGCACAAAAACTGAAACACACAGATACAAGATGACATGATTAACAAGGGGCTCTCAAAACTGAGAAAATGTCCACGATGGAAAGGAAGCATGATCACTTAGTCACACACTCATTCAGCCAGATGTTGGCTCCAGGGACCAGGGTAACACACTGGGGAAAGTGAAAGTGATAAACACAGGAGCGAATGGAATGGTCAGGGACACCTGCTGGCCAAATGGGGAAACAACAAACAGGATGGGATGAGACAGGGACCAATCCCGAAAATATTATATGATTTCACACATTGTATTTGTGTTATGGACACATTCTGTATCATTTCATACATGTGCAAGAAATATTAAAAATTACCTATTTCGGGTGGTTCCACATGGACCTTTTCATCAACAGCTGCTTCTAAAAATACGCATTTTTGTAATTTTGAGTAGTTCCATTTAAATTTTACACGTCAACACAACACTTACCAAATAAAGTTATTACACCAAATATGAGATTTAGCAGAATGCGGATGATTACTGCTTCAACAAATCGTTGGTCATTACCTTTAACTTCTGGAAGTTCTATGGGCACCTTTGTGACTACATCTTTGTAAAAAGGATAAAGAGTATAAACAAGAAATGACTGCCTTTATAATAATACAGAGATGGTCCAACACACTTTCAATAATGTTAAACACTTGAGCTGACTGTACAGTAACAACACATGTACCCATACATTCTCATAGGGTCACATTACCTTAATGACATGAAATCTGTGCAGCTATTTCACACGATAATGGCCATATTTACTGATATAAAAAGGCCCTGGTAGATTGCGATCTCACCTTCCTCCTTCCTCAGTTCCGTCCTCACTTCCTTTTGAACCTCTGGCTCTGATAAAAAGTTGTGTTTCCTCTTATTAATGAGTATCTCGATTGTTTCACATCACATGTAGCAGAAACATTAATCTGCCTGGTAGTAATTTACCTTCCGGTGTAGTTTCACCTAACGTTGTTTTCTCATGAACTTCTGGTTCTGGAAATGTATTTTTAAAATATGACTTTAAAGACATGTTTACATAAAAGCTCAATTCAATCACACAGTGACACAGTGAAAAGCAGTTTCTGAGTAATTATATTACCGTTCATTGTCGTTCAGTGTATTGTTCTTTGTGCAGTCTTAAATAATGTAGGTTTTCTTTGTGGGGGGGGTTTAATTAGCTGGCAGAGCAACAGTGTGGACTTCCTTTTTGACTGTTTCTCATCAGAAATATTCAAAAAACGTCATATTCAAAATATTTGTCACCAAAAAACAGGGATTATTAAATAACATGGTTAAAGTTTTACAGCAGATGCTCATCACCTAAAATCTCCATTTTCTGCTCTGCTTTCACGTCTTCGGGGGCCTCATGTTCTGGGGAATAAAGAGGTCGAAACGGGACAATTTCCTGAATAATATAATGAATACAAAAGATAAATCAGCTGCTTATTAGAATAATCCTGTTTTAATATCTCGAGCCCTTCCTCGACAGCATCCGGGCGCTGCGGCGCATTCATTTTGTCTTCAATAAAAAAATTTAAATGGGAAAATAATGAAAAATGATGGAGCCGCTGGAATACTTCATTAGATTCGCCAAGTGCGAATAATAAAATAACACTGAAACAAAATGAACACGTTAAAGCGGGACCCTGGTGCCCCGTCCGTAGCTGTAACTATCCATCTGGTTACCTTTCTTTTTCAGTAACGCTGTCGTTTCCGTCTGGGGCTTTTCCTCATGCACCTTCTTGTGTATGTTTGGTTCTATGAAAGAAAACATGCACAAATTGTATTAAAACTGTAGCGCACAGAGGCCCACAGAGTAAAATCCTTTCGGTACGGGTGACTCGTACAGTACTGAAGGCTTCAGAGGAAATGCATTGCTGAGAATATGCAGACAGCATGGAGGGCCGGTCCATTTTTAAACCTAATTGGTTTGCAGCTTTTTGCCATAAAGAATCAAACAGCCAGTCCAGGTAAAGAAGCCTTGCCTTTTCCCATCTCAAACCTTTTTACTTCCCTCCACAGGGTGATTTCTACCGAAGCCCTAAGCGCAAGGCCATCAGCTGAAATCACATTAAGGTTGTATTTTGCGGGATTGCTATAGGAATCAAATGGAATCTGAAAGAAATCTTTACCAGTCTGATAAAAGCATTATTCCTATATAACCTCAGAGCTTTTCTTTTAGGGTAGCAAACCGTAGCGTATAAAACGTAAGGCTACTTGTATTATAGCTACATTCATACCACATAACCCTTCTATAACCCTTAAATTTTATCATAGATGGTTCCTGTTCCCCTGAAAAATGAACCAGTAACAGTAATTAGACATGGAATCGGCCAGGAAATTCATTTGTTATCATAAAAACAAATTATGTTTAAAACCTCAAAAACTGCAAATATGTGGAAAATTAAATACATTACACACTGGGAAAGTTTAGACACTTCTAGAAAATGGAAACTGTGAAATGACTAAAATGTTTAATTACGTTGAAGCAAGAAGAGTACATTTTTGCAGCCGATAACATTTTACAGCTATTGTGTTTAGAGTTTGTACATTTCTGTCACTGGTTCAGGTTTGTACACGACTAACGTTTGTAGCAAAAATAAGCACCAAGCTGACCAATTTCGTCAAAGTAATAAACACAAAAAGTTCTGAATGGGGGAAAAAAAATCACCTTTGGTTTTGGATGCTTGAGTAGGAGTCATTTTAGCAGCTTTTTCATGTGATGTCTTTAGGGGTCCCGTTTCTGGAGTAAAAGTCACACTGACATGAATCTAAAAGGTCTTTCCTTGAACATTTTTCGATAGAGTCAAAACATTAAAGACTAAATCACATGGCGAAGCAAAACATGGATGCTCAGTACCTTTTGCCTTCGCTTTGCCTGGACGACCTGGTAAAAATACAGTTGTTACAGATGCAAAGATTAAAAATGAGAGAATCGAATTACCTTACTATGAGAAAAATTAACAGCTTAATGACTATCACGAAATAAGCAGTAACCAATTCTTTACGATAACACTATTTACAAGGTTTCACGCACTTCTTTTTTATAACATTTTAAAATAACATGGTTACTAATAATTAGTAAGTAACTTACCAGGCTGTTTTGAGGTTGGTTTTTCTTTCTTTACGGGTTCTAAAGAAATGTAAATAAATATATATATATATATATACACATATGCATTTTACTTTTGCCGTATGATTTTTTTATATATTTCCCATAATTTTCCACAGAGCAGGATGATGTCACAATCACCACACAAAACCCGACCTTTCTTTCTAGATGTTTCCATGTGCGTCTTCTCCTGTTTTTTATCACGTGTTCTCTTAGGGACTTCAGCTTCTATTGTGAAAACAAATCATATATATCAACTTTGCATATATTTACTTAAGTGAACCGGCTCGTTTGAATGCTGCAAACATCTAATTAAGGTTTGCAGCACAGACCTTTTCAGACCATCATAGCTGTGAACTATTTCCCAAACATCCCCATGACAAAGCAACACTGCAAAGTCCTCTGCATCCTAATCAATATCCATAAACTTTAGTCCAAATTATCTGCTGCATGACCTTCATATTCCCAGGTATCAATTTTACATCATTAGGAACTTTTCATGCAACTTGCAAAAAAAATGATATGCTGTAATATTGTTTAGATAATTGATGCATATGATGCATATATACAGTATGTATATACAGATGTATATACATAAATACACACACACATACATACATGTAAAATGTTTCTACTTTGACGTTTTCAGTCTCAGTAGTTCTGATGAACTAAGAGGTTATTTGGTGTAAAAAAACAGCTCTTAGCTGTAGCCATAGCAACAGCACAATCAGGAATTCAGCTAAAGGAGCATAATTTTCTCGTTGCTAGTTCAATCCAAAGCTTAAAAGCAAAAAATGTAAATTGAAATCAGCTGGGGATTTAAAATGCCACATAACAGATTATTTTTTCCAGGATATATAATGCAAAAATCATTATACTGCTTATGGTGAGCTGAAAAATAAATCTGGTAGGATTTTGCCCTCCCAAATTACACTTGTGCTCCTTTTTCTGAATTCTTCTTGCATCTCAGCATCTTTAAAAAATATTGCAGGATTATTGAAAGTTTGGAAGTTTAAATGCGCTACGTAGCCAGACATTGAATATGCTAATTCTACACTGAAAACAGCTTTGTTTCACAAAACATACTTTCTTTCTTATCGGGCGTCTTTTTGGCTGTGGAATAAGGTAATAACAATAGTTAAGATTTTAAAAAATGGCTGTGTGATACTCCCCAGCCACGGAATGTCACTACATTATTAAAAAGTTTTTTTATAACATTCAGAATGACCCATATCGTCACCTGTCATCTTGGTAAGAAGGGAACACTGAAACAGTTACATTACCTTTGGATATCCTCTTATCATCACCTGTAGCAAAGAGTTATAAAGCTTCTTTATTATGAAGTTAGACAGACTGAAATGAAGATAAATTAATGAAATAAAACTCACTGCATAAATGATGAGAACGGACTCAAGCGTAAATAGCTTTAAATAGTCTTAGACGGTAACTACGCACCTTTCTTTTTAGATGTCTCTGTTATTGGTTTCTTCTTATCTTCGGGTTCTGAAAAATGAAAATGTAAAAAATGTAAAAAATAAAAAAAAAGGAAAGAAAAAAATCAGTATGAACCATCTTAAGCCAGCAAAGTCAGCCGTGCCGGTCAGCCACCGAGCTGCATATTTCTTAGTCATCACTCAGCCTGAAGTTGTCACAACGCAAATGGTCATATGGGGGAATCTGAACGTCAATCTTCTGCATCTCCAACTTTAAATCATACTGATTTTACAGCCATTTTACCTTGGATGTACATGTGCAGCACATATGCAGTGTGAAGTCATTTGTAGCTTAAAATTCAGCCCAGTCACTTTTAAGCTAGTCCTTGGCACTGGTTGATGGTTTTCCCGATAAGTAGTTCAGAAATCATGTCATGCGATGTGTAATTCTAACATATTTCTTACAAAAGCCATCCAGAACATTAGCATAAGGGCCAAGTAAATGAACTGTAAATTGAACAGCCATCAAACGATAATCTATGTTATTACACGTGTGATATTTTTATTTTCACGCACAGGGCCCGCATATCGCGCCAAACAGCAGGCGCAGTCCTGGCAGATTAGATTTCACACACTTTATTCTGAGCGCGAGAGGCACACAGTCCACCTCCTGAAAAAGCGACTGTGGCTCCATTCCCAGGGGCATCTGGTGCCTCCTAGCTGCGTGTGAACGATCTTTCGGTAACACTTAGCACAGCGCTAATGCTAACACAGTCACGCGAAGGCCAGTGTCGTTAAGGCGCTGCCACCACAGAGCTACGAAACGTACTTTTCCTCACAGGTTGTTTCTTTTTAGCTGCAAACAGGGCAAGTAATAGTGATAATTAGATACAAACCCTATGACTTTATTGGCAATAAAATGTTTATCTTGTAGTTTATTTTTTTATTTGCATATCATTAAATAATGTTATCAATTCAAAACCACATTAATTACCATTTGTCTTTGCTTTTCAATAATACCAATAATAACAATAATAATAAGAATAATTATTATTATAATGATTATAATAATATAATCATTATATGTATACTATATTCATAATATATAATTATGCATGGACTAATTATATATACTTTACACAGACACATAATGTATTTAGATGTGTTTTCAAAAACAACATGTAATACCTGTCATTGAATATGCACTCACCCTTCGTGGCTTTTGCAGCTACAGGCTTGGCTATAAAATGAGAATCCAAAGGACATTAGTCAGCACAAAAGACACAACCGCTTACAACATAACCAAAGCTTAATGCACTGAACTGCTAGAGACGGAACTCAAGCTCAGTCACTGACACGTGACCTGAGCCACCAAAACACAGCTGACCCCCTCAAACTCTGCCAAGGCAGAAGATCCAGAGCTGGATTTTAAACTTAATCCAATTTGTTCAGATTTTCAATAAATTCGAATGCATCTCTTGGAATTAAATATTTCATCCTCTTACAACAGCCAGTGGCCTCTAACAGCTTAAAAGCTTTAGGATGACAATTCAGTTTATAGATCACATAAATTATGTATTAATATATTAATTGACACAAAAGGAACAAAAATCTATATGTTTCTTTTTTTCTTGGGTAATATCAAATGCATTAACTTCAAGCCCTGGTTAAAAGCCTTCTCTGATTTCAAAACATCAGTGTTATGACTGAAAACAATCACAAATATTGATTTAATTCCAGAAGGAGATCTGAAAATATGAAGCATATTCAACAGCAGGGGGCGGTGTTGCTTATATAGCTAAAAAAACGTGTTTTGTCACATGATTCTCATCGCAGAGACATTTTGTAGAGCTTGTATGCAAATGCATATAAGACACGCAGAAGTATAGTGAAGCTCATGCTGCATATAATACAGCGAGGAAAATCTGTGCTTTCGCAACCCATATAAAACTTAAGAGTGGCCACTTTTACACAGTGATACCTAACCTTCTGGTTGCCTTTTCTTTACAGCTTTTTCTTCAGATCTAGCTATAATTTAGAAATAGAAAGATAAATACAATTACAAGATAACAAGACCACAGTTATACAAAATATAGTTATATTTACATTTAAGCCGGAAAATGCTCAATATATAACATATATAAAATAAAACATTAATCACCTAGAAATGTTTAAAGTTCTACTGTAGAAATGTAATAAAACTATAACCGCAGATTGAGGCAGAATTTACAGCGCCTGCCTACATGTGAAGTGCGTGACCTGACCGAGATTAAATATTTATATATGACAAACACTTACATTTTCTTTCCCTTGGTTTCTCTGCTGGTTTCTTTCCCGCTATAAATCAGAGAGAGCAGGTTAGGAGGTTGCAGGCCTTTCATTTATTCTGTGCAGTTTCAGTGAACACTGTAATTCCCCGTTTTATAAAGACCTTCCGCTACGTTTCCAGGCGACACCTAAAGCTTGAAGTTCACCGGTTATCGGCTGTCATCCGCAAAGCGCATCGCGACACTGAGCGGGTTTGCAGAGTCTGGGCACCGATCTGTCTTTATTACTACTTGCATGCAGCCATCGGCAGCCCGACCTTTCAGGATTTCCCTTTTTACATTTTGTTTGCCCGAGAACTGAGAGTGCTATCAGCTCCTTACTCGGTGCATTTATTTATAACCGATTCTATTATCACTTGAACTTACACGATCGTTACAGATATAAAGCATCAGGCGCAAGTAAGCGCGGTACGATGTGCTCCATTTCAGCAAAACAGCCGCGTTTTTTTTATTCCGTTTTATGTCCTGTACCTTGAGTGTCCTTAGGTTTTCGTGGCGTTTCTTTCCGTTTGTCTGGATGCAAAACAAATGCACTGTCAATCTTCAGAAACCATAACAACCAGAAAGTGTAAAAAGAACTACATTGGCCGGTGGATACATCAGATGGAGTGATATTTATGGAAGATGTTAATGAACCGTTAGTGTTGGCGGTGTTGTACAATATACAGTTTATTACATTCATTAAAATAAAACTTCTGAATAAAACCCATACCACGAGCAATTATTTGCTTTCAACTATTTGCTCAGAAGACTGTTTGAAATACAGCCCAGTAACACATGATAACATCAAAAGGTTAACCAAGTTTCCACATTACGCATTCATAAATCGAAAGGTTATTACTGGAATTAATTTAAAAGCTGGCGACTGTAAGTCACAGGATACAAATATGACAGCTTTATTAGAAATTTGTATTGCCTGAATTTGTCAGAATTAATGTGACACTTTTCGATTAAAGGGTAACCTTTCTGGGGAAAGATGTGATCTCAGATACACAACATGAATCCAGCCTAAAGACTTAATCTGTGGCCAACAACCACAAAACAGGAAATGAATTAGTCTCCTTACATATTTTCAAGCTTCGTGTTCAGATTGGAAACAAGGTTCTTTGGACATATCCACAATTTCAAATGATGTCATTCTCAGCATAATGTCTTTTTCATCTTTGTTATGTGCGTGTGACGTGAGGCGTTTTTGTCATCTTGCGGTATCAACCTCTCTGTAATGCTGCCGCAAAGAATCTCGCTCATTTTACTCTCTGACCTCACACAATATCTATAGAGGATGGTCTGGATGTTCACTTCTGTATAACAAAATTTGTACAAATTGGGAAAGAAATGAAACTATACTTCAGCCTAAAAAATACTGTTTTGAATCATATATGACCAAGAACTTTTAAGCATAGACTATTAAAAATAACATCGACATAATCATATGACAATTTATGTATATGTGTGTATGTATGACATTTCACAGTTCCATACAGATTTAATCCACTGATTAGGTTTGTTTCCTTGTTTCATCACAGCCTCTTTCTTGCTCTGCGTTAGTAGCCAAGAGAAGTATTGCTGGCTCAAAAACAACTAACTTAGAAATTATAATCATGTGTGCCATCTTTATGCTCCAGTAAAACACCAAACAGATAAGCCACGGCGTAGAACCTCCCGGTATCATTTTGAGGAACTTTCATTTGCAGAAGTGCAGAATCAGGCAGCTTATTTCATGGCTGTTTTTTTTTTTTTGCATTTTAGACGCGGTAATTGTGAAGAGGCTGATGTGGATGACAGCAGGTGTGGCTATATGTGCACGCGGTGTTTCAGCAGCATGTGTGTGCCCGCGCGCGCGCGCTGTCATGATCCGCTCCGTTCGATCCTCCCGTGTGCCACGCCCCCTCATTCCCCACGTGTTTTTTCCTGATTGTACTCGCCTGTCGCCAGTTAGTGTCTACTTGTCCAGTGTATTTAGTCCTTGTCAGAGTCCGTCTTCCCGAGACTTGTCATTGATGTTCG
>JAODKF010000045.1:4256368-4270750 GCA_026779585.1 Mormyrus proboscirostris | reverse complement strand
CGTCTTCCCGAGACTTGTCATTGATGTTCGTTGCCGTGTGCTCCCCCGTCTACCCGTCAGCCTGAATAAACCCCTTTTCCCGTATTTACGGCGTGCTCGCCTTTTTCCCCGCTCGCCTTCCTCCTGTGGTCACAACACGCGCGTTTTTGTAATTATTAAATTGTGGGCACCAGATTTCTCCACAATTTGATGGGGGGAAAAAAAAAAAAAACTGTTTTGACCTTGAGGGGACATTTTTTTTTCAGTAGCCTCAATTTTACAAAAATCTACTGGCTACAATCGGAAAAAGAAAAACAGCCGAAAGTCTTTTACTGTAGGTTTGGGCTGGACAGGGGTTGAGGTTGTCATTGTTGGGGGGTAGGGTTATGCTCATAGAAATGAATGGATGGCCCCCACAATGGTGTGTGTGTGTGTGTGTGTGTGTGTGTGTGTCCTCCAAATAGAATCCTGCAGCTGTTGAATATCTGAGGCTGGACAGATAGGGTGATTCACAGAACGCCTCAGAGAGCCTCTACCTGCCCTCCTTCTGTCCAGAGCCGCCTCCTCCACACTTTCACCTTCTCTCTTCAGCTCCTTTGACTTTCTGGTTGCCTTTTTCCTGGGTTCTTCTAGGTATTATTGCACAAACATCATATACAAACATTACGTTTCCTTAAATTCAGCAGGGCCAGTAGAGAAAAAAACATCGCTAATCATAAAATGGAACCTTTTTTTACTGATATTTTGTTTTGGAATTATATGAGGCTGCCTCATTCCCAAGGATCAAAAACGGCAGTTTGGAGGAAAAAGAAGATCACATACTTTTGTCTTCCTTTGGTTTCACAGCAGACTTTTTCCCTGAAAGGAAAACCAGACTCAGATGAGAAACAGGGCCGGTTCCAAGCAGAAATCTGGTACAGAAGCACTGGAAGACATTTTCTTCCCTGTTGCTCGTAGCATCTCGTACCTTCACACTGCTCACTGCTATCATTTTAACGTCCATAATGACTAATCACAAATGAACACTGTGGATTTGCACGTGCCCATCCCAAGCAAACCAGCCCAGCATCAAATCTTTAAAAAGCAGATGCTAACAAAAGTGTATACATTTATATAAAATGCGTTAAAACCATGGTTCATGCAAAATCATGTTTAATTCCATTTATCACTTCAGTTCTAGAAGCAATTATGTACACTAAAACAAACATTTGTCTAGAAAAGAAAAAATAGGATTTCATTTGAGCTAACAAACAAGAAAAAGTGCGTCTGGTTCAGAAGTTAGATGGAGACAGAGGAGAGCTTCCAGCTTCCCTTGTCATACATCGGGTTGGACAGCGTTCAAGTGGTCTGGATCTTTTATCTGCCCCCCCCCCCACCGCCTTATTCCAGGGGGTGGTCTTTTATCTGATCTCAGGCCATCATACAAAAAAGGAGGACGTGACACAAGGGTAAGAGAGAGAAAGAGTGAGAGAGACAGAAAATGTCTGGTAACACTGGGGTCTTCAGAGGTTCACGCTGTTAGGGCAGATATGTTCGGTATAGCGGCCGAATAAAGCCCCCCCCCCACAGTCAGCCCGCATTTGCCAGCCAAGGAGAGTAGGGCCGTATTGACAGCTGTTCCTGTGCACCAAAGCTCTGTCCTCCCACAGAATCACTACTAAAAGCTGGGCAGAGAGAGCCGTACGGTGTAGCCAGGTGACATTGTTTTGTTCGGCAAACTATGGCGTTGGCGGTGCTTGATGCTCCAGCTGGGTATTTTTAGAGGATAAGGGACCACTTTCCATTGTCAGGGCAGCTGTATGAGGAAAGCCTGTCCCCTCCTATATGCACGGTGACGCACAGCATTGTCTGAATGTCACAGACCATCCATGACTTCTTACACCAAGCAAGATGTGTTGGTCAGGGCTCAGAGTAACAATATATAATTTTTTTTTTCAAGCCATTGTCTCCTTTTGCCTTGTTTCACCCCTCTTTTTAAAAGCGCGCGCTTAACACATGAAGGAAAATTTTGCATTAGCACAGGCTAACGTAACGTAGCAACTGAGGGCACCCAACAAACTGGGTGGAGGTTCAGCTTTCGACCGAGGTAACACTGTCATGTGGTACGAAAGAGGAAAGTATCCATGTGCTTGTTTTATGATGTTATCTGTAGCATTCGCCAGAAGGCGTCAGGAAACTGTGTTTCTCTTAGGTCGCGAGGATACATTACAAGAATTTGTGTCCTCGGGAGTCCTGGGATAAAGGCTGACATCCTGTTTTTCATCTAGAGGGAAAGGCAGAGCTATTCCTTTTGAACATGCAATGTTAATGCCTTTCTGTGAATAACAAAGACAGGGGGTAGATGGAAACGGTGCATGTTTGGTAATAGTGTGCTCGTGTGTTACGTCTGGTGCAGTGGCCATAATTGGACGAGTGTGTATACACATACCTGGATTGTATGTCCCCCTAAAACGTCTGGACCCTCTAAAGACGGAGGGCGAACAGGTTCTCAGAATGGTTAATGGCGGACATCCTGATCGGCCAAACTCAGAAGAAGGGCAACAAACGTGTTCTCATGAAATGAAGCAGCGTCACATGACCTTGCCGATGACGATACCCATTAATGATCTGATGCATGAGAGCTGATTCGTGACTTAAACTTATTTAGGCAGTCATCAAATGACAATCTGTGATTTTGCTACTGAAACCGACGAGATCTTCTCTACAGCCCCGTTTTGCCCGGTTTGCATGTGATTTACGGGCATCATTATCAAGACTGCGGCTGTTTCACCGAGGCCATTTGCACGTTACGCACTTTTACCCCAAATTATTTATACATAGGAATATTTACTGGAGTACTTCAGCTAAAATACCTTTGCTCGAGGGAAGTGAAGCACAGTAGGACATGAACTAGCAACTATTATTTTAACGTCCATAACGACTTTGCTACCTCCTGCCCGCCGAAGTCCATTAGCACGTTCCCCTTGCCGTACGTCGCGTCGGATAATGTTTGCTCGGAGAGCCCTGATTCCATCGCCGCCCTTAACTGCTCATCTTAACCTTCTCCAGTCGGTGACGACACAGAGGGGCATTTATTGTGCGCTTGGTGTTCCCTTATTACCCTGCCGAGCGCCTTACAAGCTCCACTCTAACAAGAACGCGCTTAATCTCACTGCCGTTTCTGTGAAACCTGCGGCTCGGCTTTGAGTCTCAAGCGCAGATCCCAGGTCCCGAATCCTAACACTGTTTGACCGGTTTTACGTCGGCGATCGATTGAAATAATTATTTCTCTAATGTCGTCTCCATGGCACTGCAGGATATTAGCATCTGAGCAAAGCATGGATTCGTAGCGCTCCTGCGCGGCATCGGCGAAGCTTAAGAGGCAATGTTACAGCCCCGGTATCGCTTGCGTCTAATGTCACCCTCTTCACACCCAGTGACTTGATCCATGAACATGATTTCAGCAAGAAGGTCAAAATCTTACACAGTCCACAAAATCACAACACAGCTTCGCTGGTAAATGTCACATGACAGGGCAATTAAAATGGACTACACATGCACACACGCACACACACACACGCACACACACACACACACACACAGGTTTGTAGGTATATCTTTGTGGGGACTCTCCATTCTATTCTTTGGGGAAAACTCTAATCCCAGCATGACAATCTTAACTCCTACCCAGCCCTAACCTTAACCAAAAGTAACCAAACAAAAACTTTTGCCATTTTTACTTTTTTGATCGTATTCACAGATCTTCTTGGGGACCTGAAAAATGGTCCCCACAATGTCAAAATAACAGATTTTTATTGCATTGTCCCCACATTATAATATAAACTTAACCCACACAGACACAGACACAGACCACGGTCAGTTTCGCATCTTATTTGTGGTATTGATGCAGAGAAGCTGCTTATTCTTTGCTTGCATTCCATTCTGAGGTAATAATCATGCCTAAATAGCTCTGCTCCCCGCTGACAATGCGGCTACTATAATACACTATTATACATTAGCAATAAATCATTATTATAAAATGATACTCATTAGTTTTATTCCATAAAGCTTTGAAAAAAAAGCTTGTAAATTATAACCATTTCAGTTTCTCACTGAAACATGTTTCAGTGTGTGTTCATTCATGACTCACCCCACGGTGGCTAATTTATCGCTCCTCATCAACAAATGGAACAGCAGTCATTATAATCCCAGCCAAAGCACTAACAGCAAAGCAAAATGCCGCATAACTTTCAATTTATAAATGAGCGTCGAGGAGATATTAAACCCTTTAACCCAGTGGAAGAAAGGGCTGTTTCATCATCGCTTTACAGTTAAAAAATCACGGAAAGCCACTGGCTTGCATTTGTTTTGACGGCTTTGATGAGACGTCACCTTAAAAGTGTGACAAAACGTCAGAGTCATGGGTAACATCTTCGTCGCTGCCATTTGTGCAACTGCGGTAATTTTGGAGTTTGACAGAAAC
Source organism: Mormyrus proboscirostris (assembly GCA_026779585.1). Taxonomy (NCBI): domain Eukaryota; kingdom Metazoa; phylum Chordata; class Actinopteri; order Osteoglossiformes; family Mormyridae; genus Mormyrus; species Mormyrus proboscirostris. The sequence continues at coordinate 4,266,309 of JAODKF010000045.1, read as the reverse complement.
AGTGGGGATCCCAGGAAAGGGAAAGAGCAGAAAAGCCTCAGGAATACTCAGAGACGGCAGTCCGAGGAGAGCCGCTTTCGGGCTGCTGTTACATGCCGATCACGCAGCTGCAGAAATCAAAACGATCCGGTCGGAAGAGATGGGAAGAAAAAGCAAAGGAAAGAATTAAGAGGAAATCAAAGGCTGAGCCTGAGGCCTCTGTATGCTGTCTTTCTCTCTTCCTTTCCTCTGTATCTCTCCTTCCCATTCCCACAATGCCCCTCCACAATCGCTGGCTACCTCCAGCCCAGTGCTGCCACGGTTGTCCCCTTGGACCTTCTCCTGAAAAGGCCACGGATAATGTCATCCCCACTCCATTCGCTACCTGTCGTTCAGCTGCAGCACCGGCGGCCCCATTTCAGATGACGATTTGAGTTCACCTGCGATCCTCATCTTGTTTTAGTTATCTTCTAGTTAGACTACCTTTACTCAGGACCGGGTGAAGGTCCCAGTTTGTGGTTATTAATTTAGATCTCTGGCCATAATTTCCCTGTGCATGAAACTGATCTCTTTGACTTGATGGGCAGCTGAAGTTTGTTTATTTAGGCTTTCTAGGCTACAGGAGGTCAGAATCACTTCAGTGAGAGCTGAAGAGTGTCTTCACTCGCTGAACATTCTCCAGGAGATATTCTCTGACAGTTAAAGGCGTCCGCATGTTAACTGAGCTACAGGGGCTAAATGAAGCCCTACGCTGATTCTTCTCCTTATCTATTTTAAGAAAGATTGGCCGTGTTTCTCCTTTTCACAGTCAGTTCCTGAGATATTTCTTCTAATCTCTGCACCTCTTGCCCGCACTGTTCGGGCGGTGCCTCTTTGATCCTTGTGTTCTCGCGCATGCTGCCTACCTTTAGTCCTCGTCGCTCTTTCCTGCCTGGGCTTCGCCTTGGCCCGGTCCACTGGCTTCTCTCTCCTCTCAGCTTTCCTTTCCTTTCTTGCAGACTTTTCCTCTTTTAATTCCCGCTTCATTGTTTTCGACTTCCGCCTCTCTGCTGAAACAAAAGACGGCGTTTAATGAGAACCGCGACAGGCCTCGGAGGCTGCCGTAATCAGCCCAGGAACGTTTGCATATAATGGTTGTGCAAAGGCTTCAGGTCAACAAGGACTTTTTTTGTAATATCGAATCAGATATTATTGAAACAAACATGTGGAACGTTCATCATTTTAAATTAATATTTTTAATGATTTTGCACCTTATCAGTACTGTAACTTTTTATTGATTTTCAAATAGCAGAAGGCATCCAAATTTGTTCCCTTTATGAAAAATGCATGCTTACTGAAGTTGAGACACGCTCCTAGCCTTCTGTAGTAAAACCCGGCGTTTCAGCCATTCCTCAGGTCCCCGGGGGGCCAGAGAGAGTCTCGCGGTTTAGTTCATCTGTCCTCTATGTTTTTTTTAATTTTTTTTTTTTATCAGTATTGATTTCCATGCTTAAAATCACCACTATTACGATGCTGAAGTGTTTTGATGTGGGTCAACAACAACAGCACTGCGTGGATTGTTACAGCGTCGTACCACAAATATTGTTATTGTTTCCTACTGAGTCTTCGACCCCATTCTTCTCTTTATTGACACGTGGTGGCATGTCGTACGACTGTCCCCAGTTTCACACTCATGCATGAAATCCGGGAGGGGGCATATCTTAACAAAAATAGCTGTAATTTATGAGAAGACTTCAAGATCAATGCTTTACCTTTCCGGGTCTCCGCTTTCACTTCTTTTCCTTTCCTCTCTTGTGTCTCTTTGGCTTGTGGAAGTGCTGCGATGCACAGGCAGCTTGTCAGCATACATATTTCCATAAAACCCAACATGACGTCATGAGCCTAGGTTAAGTTTTTCCGAATGCAGCAGCTGTTACATTCGCTAAATGGGTGAACGTATCTCATGGCTGGATTGCCCATTGCCCATTCAGTTAATTTGGTCCTGCCTTCTATATATGTTGCCATAGAAGCATAATTCCCATATTTAAAAAGTAATTTAATTACTGACCCATGAGAATATAATGACCTTATTCTCATTAAATAATTAAAAAAAAATGTATATATCATGTACAGGAGGGGGTTAGGAAAATTAGACATTACAATAAAAAAAAACAATAATTATGATATTAATGATTCAAAATAAACATATTTATCCCTGAAGATAGAGAGAAACCAGGCTGTAAATCCCATGACCCAGAAACTTGTTGTCCTATTCATGTCCATTTCTGTAGAAGTTCTACACACACTCATTATTTTAGACTTACCAAAAATAATGAATGAGACAATGATTAAAGAATCTGCTCAAAGGAATAAAACTCAGAAACTGTGAACATAATGAAGTTTAATGCTTGATATCATTAGCCGCATTACCACAAGGTATTATCTACGGCAAACAATAGGTAATTCATAAAGGGGAAAAGGGAATGTAACGCATTGCATCAGAAATGTAATTATACAGACATTTTAAAGGCAAACTTCAGTTATGCACTATGATGTAAATCTATACAGAATATATGTTTATGATTTATTAACAGAGCAATGATTTTCTTACCCTGAATTGAATTTAGTAATCAATAGGGTTGATTTAAGTAAGTAATATTGCTAAGTCACACTAACTAGTTAGTTAATTACTAATTAACCACTGGACAGTGACAAGCATTAGTGATAAAATCTATTAGTAAGGGTTAAATCAACAATAAAGAAGAAAAATCTCTCTCGTCAGGAATGATAACAAATATATACCATGCTCACAGAAAGTCTTGGGGCGCATCCTTAATTCTGTAACGATTTTACAAATTTAAGGGTTTCATAACAGAAATCTATTACCAAGTCATGTTTAACATACCTGCACATATCTTCTGTACTTTTTTGTTATTGTCATTATTTTCTTGAGTAACTCATTCAGATCTCTTCTTGCCATTTTGCTATTCTTTTTAATTGCAATCTTTGGCTCCCAAAGGGATGCTAAACACAAATGTTTGGTGTCTAATGCCATCGAAAAGGTCTTACTAATTAAAAAACCTCCAATTAGAGTCCTTGTCAATGGACTTTTTAACTCGAAACAGGTTTACTGCCACTTAAAATGAATGTTTTACTCTAAACTGGTTGTTTCTAATGTGAAGGACATTTGGCAGGACGGACCTTGCATGTAAATTCATGCCGTCACACACTGTCACACACGAGCGCACAGTATGGGCAAGGCAGGGACAACGGCCCAGCTGAACAGCATGCCTTTAGGCTGTGAGAGCGAACAGGTGTAACCATGTGGTCACAGGAAGATCAAGCAGCTCCTCATGCAGGCAGCCAGAGAGGCAGCGAAACCTTAGCCCCAGAGGTGCCATCTCACGTCGTTAAAAATAAAATACCACCACCACAAAAAAAGCATAACCACCAACTGTAACACAATATTTGAGTCAAAGGTGAATGGGAAATGGGATTGAAAAGGATCTTTAATTTAGGAAATGTATTTCCCCGTAGGGGTATCGTCAGACGGCTCTCATCAAATGGGACATAATGGAATCACAGCAGGCTGACCCTGCAGATTTATCTGAGAACCAGGAACTCACTGAACTCTGTCATTGGTGAAGCCAAAAGCACGAGAGAGATTCTCCAGTCATCAAAGAGCATGGTGACAAACAAATCAAGGTATGGAGGCATGTGTTCTCTCTCCAGATAATAAACCGCATAATCACTGCCTTATAGGAAAACTCTCCAAATCCGAACCAATATGTCCAAGGATTAGATGGTATGGATGGTATGGACGTAAGGAAGGGAAGGACGGTAAAGACATCATGTACAGTACATACAGGACGGTATGGACATAAGGACAGTATGGACGTAAGGACGTGTCCCTGCCGATATTGTGGTAGTTCTGTTTAGGGGGCGGGGGCTTCATGGCTGATTTGATGTCTACTAATGTTGAAACCAAACCTACACCCTTGAGTATTGTCCACTGCACTAAGGGCTTAAGTGGACATCGAATTATATGCATGAGCTTAAAGAATTTAAATTCGTCTTGAGCAACCCTGCCTTACATTGCAGCCAGGGCCGGCCTGCTCTATAGGTGACCGCCTCGTGTCCATTTCATCACGGGCCACAAGAGAGCAGGTGAAAAAAATCTGATGACATTCCACTCAGTTACATTCTATGACGTTACAGTTATTTACACTAGTTTTCGTATTTCACTACTTATCTAATGCACCAGACGCTAGCTAGTTAGCTGCCAGATACCCTGTGTTACTGAAATGGTTTTAATATAAATGAACTGAGAAAAATTGGTTTCTGCCTTTGGGGTGAGGCCACTCAGAACACCCAAGGCTGGCCCTGGTTACAACCTTTCTGCCACTTTCAGCAGCTAATTGCCTAGCTAATGTCACGGGGGCCTGTTCAATGGCTTCCAAAGATGCACATGCCAGGGAACGACCTGGATGGAACACAGCCGTCCCTCACTCAGTACTTATTACGCAACCAAGCTGCAGTACAGCCCGTCCAGTCAGGGTGAGCGTAGATCCTACCCCAGGAACAATAGGGCAAAAAGCCTCTGTAGGACCCAAAGAGATGGCGCGAGGTCCCGTGAGCCACGAGCCCGCGGAACTGCCATCTGAGCAGCGGGGCCGCCCGGCACAAGGGCAGAAAATTCCGGCGACGGGGGGCATCATGAATCCCACTCAGACGCCCGGCCGCGGCGAACGGCTCATTTCAGCTCAACGGCGTCGTTGTAATAATGGAGTAAATAAGAACATCTGCCAGAAAACATGTTCTGCAACATAAGCTGGCGAGCAGAGGCAGGAAATGTACCCAAGAATAATCAACTGACTATTATTTTCTGCTCTGTGGAGAGTTACAAATCTAGCCTCAGACTCTCGGCAGATTAAACTGTCTGAGCTGCACATCACCCCACATCACAGTCAGGTCAGAGGTGAAATTTAATTTCTAATCTAAAGCAGAAAAAAAAACACACAGACATATTACATTTACCTGCCTTCCACAATTATGTAATTACAATATATCTTTATTTATATCTATATTATAGATATTTTATTCATTTAAAAATGTATACTCAATGAACATCTACTGCATCACAAGGGATCATAAGCCTGTCACCAAGGCAACCAACAGATTATTATTATTTATTGAACGACAAGCATTGCTATGCGGATGCCTTTTGTTGCAAAGAAGATGCTGGTTATTATTCCTGTAAATATTTATGTGCTATTGACTCCTTAATAATAATTGTCATTATTGTTTGCTCACCAGTTATGTCTTTTATAGAGTTCTTTAATTAATTAGACTGTTATTTTGACTTAAATTAAATGAATTCTTTAAATATGGTATCCTGAACCCAGTGCCTTTTTTTTTCTAATATTTCTCCATATTTCAGAAACAAATGACAGCATAATGAAACATGAGCAGCAATCTGTTCGCTGTCTTTATTAGACAATTACACACTTACAATTACACGGCAGCTGTCAGACGGCAAACGGAGCTTCTGCCACAATCGCTAAACAGAATTCTGAATCAAACAATCTGTAACCTATGTCAGATCCCAAATTCATCACCATGTCTTAAGTGGTAGTATAATTATAATCTTAACGAATCCACAGGAGAAAAGATAATCGCAGTACTTTTCAGCGTTTTTTGCTTCTGACGTGTTACAAAGTGATGGCATTTGTAGAAGCAAATCGGCAAATTCTTTTTTTAAGTGATTTATGTAAGCTTTTCTTTCAAGTGATGTTTGTTAGTCATTTATCACCATCAAATATATGGATCCTGTACAAAAGTTAGATCCAGTCTTACAATGTGTTGTGTGTAGATGCATATTATCATACATACTGTACATTCCGTAAACTTATTAGACGGTACAGAATTGTCTTTTATCCAGGGACACCCTGTCACATCTGTCACTATCAAGGTTAAATATCAGCTTTATAAATAAGCATCAGAAAGCAGCTTTTCAGGACCTTTGTCCATCTCTTTACGTTGACTGGCATCCCAATAGGTCAGACCCATAGTCATCTTTGATTTTACCTCAGACTGCTTTAGTATCGGTGACAGTAGTAGCTTCTGCATTTCATTTGATGCTCTCTGTGTGTCTGAGATTTTCACAGGCATGTTTACTTTTGTCCTGCACTTTAAAGTCACCAGGAGTATAAACATTGTTATTTTCCGAGTCCCCAGAATGGTCGACAGAATCAGGCTCATCCCAGCATTTTCCTTGCCGTCGTGACTCGTACGACGCCGCTTTCCTGCTCTTCCTCATCATCACCACTCTTCTGCTCACTTGTCCCCTCTTTGTTCATGCCATCAGACCACATCTGTCCTACCAATCACATCCATCTTCTTTTTTCATTCTTCTTGCCTCACTACTGTGATTATCGCGACCTACGAGACCATCGACATCTTGACGGCTCTCATCACTGCCATTGATTTTAGATCTCCCTCGCCGTTCCCATTACTTCGGTCTTCATCAGCTTCTTCCGTCGTCATTCTCATCATTAATGTCCCAATCTTTTCCTTCACAGTCTAAACGTTTTGCTTTCATCACTGGTTCTTTTGAGTTCATATTATTCCCCGGAACGATTTTTCACGATCACACTTTTACATCATCGGCCACCGTAAATGATGCTGACCCCATCGCCATCCTCAATGTCTTTGATGTCTTTTTCGATTGTGCCCTACACTGAAATCATCTTCTCGTTTTCTTTTTATTCCACGTATCTACATCATCATTAACAACAATACCATCATCCTCACCACCGTCATAATCTTCATCGCCGTTACCATAAACTTTGCTTAGAACCAAGTGATCATCATCTTTATCAAACCTGGCAAAAATATCATCCTCTTAAACATCATCTTCATATTCCCCTCTGTCATCGATTTTACCGTGGTCATCTACATGGACTTTTGAATCTTCATCTTCGTCTGAACCTCCCCATCATCATCATCCTCATCCTAATCTCCATCGTCACCATTCTTAATGTTTTATATTCAGCATCTTCATAATCGTCTTTAGCAACATCAGTCACCATAATCTTCATCATCCGCCATCATACTCCCGTCCAGCTATATCTCAGTTACATTAACCCTTTCAGTTGCTTGCTTTATGTCCTCATTACCCTCTTCCTCATGATAACAGCAATGAGTATAATAATGGTCATCGTTGCCATTGGTGATATCTTCATCTTCTTCCTCCACATAGCCGTCGCTGTCATTCATTTCACTTACGACTCTGTCTTTATCATCCTTGTAATAATCGGAACTGTAGTCAACGCTGTCATTGCTGTCATCTTAATAATCATCATAAAAATCATCTTCATCTTCATCCTCACTAGCCAGTGATTTCACACCCTTTATTCATTTCTCTCTTCTTCTATATAGGCCATCAGTTTTTCAGCTGCAGAACTGAAACCTTAGATGTCTTGTACTGTAAACACTCGACGCCGTAAATGTCCATTCCATTTTCCACCAACATGTATATTTTCACATTATTGTATACATAAATCACATAGTTAGATGAAAATAAATCATTGAGCTGTATTTGCAAATACATAGACCTTGTTGAAAGTTTATTTCAGAGTTTCGATTTCTAATATTTTCTCCCGAAACATTTCAATTTTGTTGGGACTATGCAGCAGCTAAGTGGTACTTTAAGACCAGTGTTTCTGACCAGTTCTGATCTTAATATGAAAACTTGCTTTTCAGATAACATGAACACTGTTCCACGCTTTTTGGTGAATGATATATTAATGTACACAGATTAGCTTGGCTCCAGTCATTAAGCTGTCTAGAAACGTCCAACCACCTGAGACCCCCCGATACCTAATGATCAGAAAAACCATAATGCAGGTTAACTGGTTAATCCAGGTACATGCTGGTTCAGCACCATTCTGTTATTCCACATTTTGCGTACATTCAGCCGCGACAGCCGTTCACAAACAGCCGTTCACAAACAGCCGTTCACAAACAGGCAGTCACAAACAGCCGTTCACAAACAGCCGTTCACAAACAGCCGTTCACAAACCTTTCTTCTTGGATGGAAGAAATTCCCCTAAAATTGACAGACAGACAGTTTATTAAACAAGAAGTCAAATTACGAATTTCATTTCAAGTTTCTTGATGTGGACCGAGTCCCTGCAGAACGTTAATAAGTAAGCTTATGAAGGTGGAGTGATTGTATCGCTGGTTTAATGGGTTTGCGATTTGGGAATGGAAAGTGGAAACAACTTAGAGCGGAGCATATTCTGGACCAAGGATTTTCATTATTTTGCTGGCATTCAACTATAGCTGGGATTAAAGCAGAGGCAGGCCAGCTTTATAGTGTATGGGTGCTTACGAAATTTTTGATCTCTGCTTGAGATGTCAGCTGTATCCAATTAATGCACCAGCAAGGTAAACAGAGTAAATCTGTTCCTGTCTCAGACATGATATTCGTCCTTCCCCTGTTGGCTCAGAACGTCAGCTCTTTCCGTCTAACGAATTAATTGCATTTATACTGAAGCGTCGAACTTAAAGCTCTGATAATTATGAAAGATACGAGTGCAAGATCTGAAAATCAGATACTTTATGACCGCGGGTTCTAAGCGGCAGAGTCCCTGAAATGCACCTTCATGTGTGTCTATCATCTGCACCAGTCAAAGGGATGCAAGTGACACTAAGGCACAGTATAGAAATAGCCCACCAGCTGCTCTGTCAAATGTGCTTTGGAAAATATGGCTGCAGGTTTAATAAGGTAAGATATTAATGTTCTCTGCCAAGACTGCTGCCCCCGCGACCTAGAACCGGAGCAGCGGAAGAAGGATGGATGGATGGATGGATGGATGGATAAGGTAAAAGGTAAAACTGGAAGCTATTAAAGTTATTCTGGATGACAGCGACTTCTGAACTAAACTTTTGATCCCCAGAGTCTGCGGAGGATTTTAATCTGACTCATGATTTTAAATGTTTAATTGAAGCTGAACAGCATTTCCCCTCACTCACAATTAAATCAGGAGCAAACTCTGATGAATTATAAAGTTTATGGAGCAACTTCATAAGGCTAAATTTTATCAGTCGGAGACATGTAAACATTCTGCTTTTTGGTATGTGGAAGTGGAATTTCTTATGCTAACCACGCACGCAACATAAAAGTAATCCCTTAAATTCGAGATTAAAAGGATCTGTAGATCTTAAAAGATGCTTCAGAATATGACTATGCACCGAGAGGCTCTGATCTCGGCTGATTTTGACACAAGTTATACCTACGAGTAGCTGTCGGCCTGTCGGGCAGCAGCAGATTCATGCATATTCAGCGAGCGCGGAGTGCCAGGGAGCTCTGCTCTGGCCCGCTCATGCCCCAGAATGCATCACTTCACGGCGGACTGACAGGGAACGGAGGATCGCCAAGCCGCGGGAGACACCGTTTCTATAGCACCACACTGCTTCTCCTCACCAGCTTCTTTTTGACTGACCGTGCCGCAGTTTCAGCATTTGTTCGAGGAAACGTTAAAGGCCTCGTTCACTGTGACTTTATTAGTGACGGCGGTGCACTTTTTCACTTGATACAATCAGGGCCTCTAATGAAGTGGTAACCGTATTGGGTGCCATTCTAATGAAGCGCATGCAGCACAGTGCCATCTTCTATTGCTATTCATAAACCGCTACACAGGATGTTAGCATGTGCCTCTTTTATTATACTTCGGATTAAAAAACAAAGTTTGGAATGAGTGATACAGCACTTATCACGTTAATAGACAAATACTAACCTTTTTTCTTCACTGCATGCAGCAGGTCACCTAAATCGCAGGGATAAACATGTCAGTACGTGAATGGAACCTGCAGAATAGATTTTATGAAACATTGATGAAGGCAGAATGAATTATAAATGTGGGTCATAGAGTTGGGGGGTGCTGGGAGAAGGGGGGGGGGGGGGGTGGAAAAACTTT
>JAODKF010000045.1:4225068-4242894 GCA_026779585.1 Mormyrus proboscirostris | reverse complement strand
CAGACCCTGGATTATAGATTCGCCTCAGACTGCTGACTCAAGCAGCCATATGTCGTGCTTCCCTTCCCATCAGCGCCGCCCCGGTTACAGCCAGCGGCCCAAAAAAAAACAACAATGCACATCTCACGCCGGTCTGTGTGTGCATGTGCACGTGTGAGAGACACAGCGGGATATGGGGGGGGCACAGGAATGGCCCACATAGCCATCACATGGCAGGCCGTGCCTCCTCTTTCTAAAAGACCAAATTAGGAAAACGTGATGATGTCACTTCCTGTGACCCAGGCCTCTACCTCCGGGACCCGTGCAGCATATCCATGGCAACTGACCGAGCATTTCCAAGCCCATCCCGGAATTAAGATTAGGGGGGCACGATTTATTTTGTTTGGTAAATCTATTTACATACTTTATGAAGGGGGGGGGGAGTTTGGGGGGGATAAATAAAAAATCTGCCACTGCAGATGGGGGGGGCACACCCAAGATTCCCAGCAAACGATGCCATCTGCTTACGATGCTCCATCCCCCGATATTGTCGGCTAGCTGCTACTTCTTAATGGAGTTAAACTTTTTAAACTGTTAAGAAAAAGTATCTTCAAATTCCTTTCCCGATGCGTCGCTTCGGTGCGGAAGATTAGACACGCGCACACAGAAACACACGCATTCACCTGTCATATTTCCCAAGTCAGTTTTTTCCACCGCCGGGTCACGTTTACATGTATATTCTTGCGGTATGTTTTTAGCGAGGGTCCGCGCAGAGAAACGGGCATTCCAAGGAGCCAGTGAAGCAGGCCGGGGTTAAAGCACGAGACACGGACGTCGTCGAGGAGTGCGAGATCACGATTACGGTACCTTCCATTGCCGTCTCCGTCATGTTGCCAGTGCCGCTCTGCAGGGAGATTCACTACGCCAGTGGGACTTGGGCACCGATCCCGGGCGACTGCTGACCGACGCGCTGGCCCCCGCTGGAACAGGCTCTTCCAAGACGGCGGGGTGGGCCTATTTTTACCCTCTCCCCTCCCCCCAAAAAAAAAAAAAAGTAGAAGAAAGCACCTGTTGTCACAGCCGGGGGTAAATTCAGTGAGCTTCGGATCTCATCTTCACGGACGAAGGAGTTTGTTGGGGGAAAGGAGGACGGGGCTGCAAGGGGGAGGAATGCGAGGCGGCGGCAGACGGCGGGAGGCGCGGGCGAGTGGCCGGCGTCCCCGAGAACCGCGGCTGTGTCACGGGTGTGTGTCAAAAAGCCAAGCTCGGGGGCTTCAAGGTAACCTTATCCATTAGTGGCCGGCCTGGGTTATTCTTAGAGACCTGGTCACCAGCCGCGTTACTCTTTGCCTTTTAAGTCACAGGACATGACTTGCTGGGTGCTTTACTGTCGGCAGGGGGAGTCCAGAGGGCTCGTTCTGGGGGGTGGGCCGGGGGGAGGAGATGGGCGCCCTCGTCAATCGACTGGACGCGTCTCTCCGCTCTCTCATGTTCGATCAGGCAGCGAGGAGCCACACTCAGGAGATGGAGATCTTCAGCTTACTGGAAATGCGACGGAACTCATGCATATGCATGCACATCACCCCAGGCTGCACCCAAGGTGCAGGCCCGTTATAACTAGCACAAAGTCAGCCACGCTAAAAAAAAAATGCGCGCAGCTCTCGGATCCGATACCTAAACTACCACGTGACGAGCATCAACCGCAGATTAACTTGTTGACCTTTGACTACTAGGAAGCAGGGCCGGGGACTATGGGTTAAATTTGTCATGCGCGCATTACGATGAGGTTTGAAGAACATGTCTCACCTAGTTCAAGATTAAATATGAACTACTGCGGGAAAAGTCTCCTGGGAAAAAGCATTCATCGTTTTCAGCACATTTCAGCATATTAATCAGATGAGTGTAATAAGTAGGGCAGCTATCAAAGGATAAAGTTAAAGACATAAATGTTATTTCTTAAGAGGTCATTTCATCTCAGCCCTTTGCACGCATCCACAGGCGTGTGCATTATCATACGGGTTCGCCTCGCACATTTTTGTGAGCGTGAACTAAATAAACCGCCGCCGCTGATGAAATCGGCTGCAATCTGCTCGCCTCCGTCGCCGCAGTCACAGTCCCTGATGTCTACAGAGCTTGTGGAACAAAATCTGATGCAAATGTCAGAACTGGGTCTAAAAAAAATTGCTGCGACAGGTTTTTCATTTTTTGGTGAGACCAGATATTAGGGCGTCTTCATTCCCAGGCCATGCCAGTGAAAATGTGATATTTGGATAAAGTTTAAACTGGTGGGGGAAAAAAAAAACAACAGATTCTTAAAATGCCCAGTTTAAAATCTGACAGCTTCACATGTCGGTTCGCGGTGTGAACATCCTGAATATGTTTTTGTTGCAGCCAGAATCACATAAAAGCACGATATCGCCCGTCACCAAACTCTTACTGCTTCTCATCCCAAATGACGTCCTGACGTTCTGGATGAATACATACAGCTCTGCTTCGTCAAAAGCCTGGGCTGGGGAACCTGATCCGTGAAGAGCCAGTGGGATGACCTCTCAATCAGCCAACAATAAAGCAGTGGTTCTCAACCTTAATTAATGAATTAATGACCTCGACAAACTTGAAATATGAACTGATGTGGTTCAAGAGGGAAGGGACTGGATGGCAGGATGTAGCGTGATCAGTGCTCTCAACGACACCACCTTCTTCACGACGGTGACCCTCAGAGATCTCAGGCTGCACCGCTGCGCTGCGTTAATCTACCACAGACGAATGCCAAACCCATCCAACACACAATCGCGGATATTAACAGGCACCGGGCTGATGCGGGAGTTGTGAGCAAGGGTTTAGAATTGGCATCTATGCTGTGTTTACAGAGCCGAAAACTACTGACCTGGCACTTTTATGGAGCCGTGACCGTTAGACAGTGACATTTCCTGTAGGAAATGTCGAGAAATGTGCTTTGTCCCGTTCTTAAGGCGAGAAGGCGCTTCCTCTTCTATGGAGGCTTTGACTGTAATCACTGCTTCGTAAGACCCACTGGTTTTGCTGTGAACTAACGCGTACGTGGAGGAACGGTGAGCAGAGGTCACTGTGTCTGGCCCCCAGCTTCAAAGAACTGCTGATGTACTCATTAATACTTAAAGACTGCCGGTCCACACCGCGATATCTATTTGAAATAAATGGATGCGAAAGGAAAAGGGGTCAAGGCGTGATAAGCAGCAGTCATTTATGCGCTATAGACTCAAAAATACATAATAGGGATGCAGGTGAGGACCAGGCAGAGACAGCAGCAATGCAGTGATGGTGTGAGATACAAATGTGCAGCGTCAGACTAGATTATATTTAAGGCCTAAAATCCACCTGCGCCAAATGTAAGTACAGCAGATCCGTCTTTCGTAGCACCATAACACCGTGTCGCTGTGTACTGGGGCAGCACTGGGCTACAACCCAGACAGGATCACCGGTTCAGCTCAAGGCAACAGCATCAATCCATCCATGCCTCTATCTTCAAACCACTTATCCTGGTAAGGGTCACTAGGTAAAGGCGGTGGTACACCCTCGATGGGATGCCAGTCCATCACAAGGCGACCTTTTTATCTGCATAAATGAAAATAAATATACCCTTGACTTATTTTTAAAATATCTGTATTTTTGGCATGAAATATACACCGAGTTAGAATTACTACCTGACACAAAATAGTGCAGGTGCAGAGTGTAAATATAGCATTTAGGTTTTAGTGCACCATATTGTGGGTACAGGCCCGGGTGAGATGTTGGCAGATGATCCAAACGAGATGGAACAAAGCGTGCAGGATAGCAGCCCTGCCTCCTGGCCTCGCCACGGACCCCGTGGAGACCAGGCACCATCGCCGCGCTGCTGGTATCCCCGACGGCTCACAGAAGGATGCAGGTGTGTGACTCAGAGGGTCCGGATCCTCCGCCGCTGAAGGGTGGCTGGCAGATTCCTCATACCCGCACAAAAGTGGGCTATTTACAGACCGAGAGGTAGGCAAGAAAAAAGAACAGGGCAGATTTATTATCCAGAGCACCCACAGCCTGCAGGTAATCTAAAGGCTTTCTAAATGGATGGAGTAATTAATTGTTAAACTTTCCATCCAGCCGTCAATACATTTCCAGTAACTGCTCACCCATTTAGTGATGCAATGATGTGATATGGACTGGTGTGTGAGAGCGAGGAGTTGGTGCCACAACCTTGTCTGTTCCCATCCTTGTGCCAGTTGCCTCTGGGATAGGTTCTGGGCCCCCTGTGACCCTGATTAGGATGAGCTGTTACAGCAAATGGATGGATGATCTGATATGCTAGGATACCCCATATCTATGTATTTGCAAAAGCATTATGCCCAGCAGTGTGTGGCTCAGAGGGATAGTGGTCATATGGTTGTTGGTTCCAATCCCTAAGCTGGCAGAGTGATTTCACCGTTGGGTCCTTGAGCAAGGCCTTTAATCTTGACTGCTTCAGGGAATGGCTGACCTTGTTTTCTCAACTGTATGTTTCTTTGGATAAAAGCATCTCCCAAAAAAATGTCATTTTGTGTGCACTATGTAGGCAGATAAATGATGTGCGCGTCTATCAATGCACCAAACAGACTGGGGAAAAAAACAACTCTTACAGTAAACTGTCATCTTTGCGACTGTCCCTTCAAAGATGTGCCCTTCCCACTCTGATCTAGACCCTGAAACCTCATTACCTCATCCCGTCATCCATTTCAGACCCTGTCCGTCCAAAACTAGCTAAAAACTGGTTTAAATATTAAATATTTAGAGAAACTTTACAAAAACAGTCCATCTTTGTCAGAGGAGTGGACTCAGCTTATTTGATGCAGCTCTTTGATGGGTTTTCTGATAATCCCTCACTCCAAACAGAAACTAAACGGTACTCTTGCATACCTCAGATTGTGGAATAGTCTCCCCCCCACCCAGATCTGCTCTCTCCATTGATGTTCTTAAATCCCATCTTAAAACACACTTTTAACTATCTGACATGCTCCCCTCTGTCAACACTCCTGACGTCTTTATGCTTCGTGGTTTTCTATGTTTACGTGATGATTTTATCTTCTCTTATGCTCATTTTTATTTTTCTTCCTGTACAGCACTGGTCAATACACTTTGCTTATGAATAAAATTGACTTTCGATCTTCTTTTTGCCCGCATTTCTTTCACCAGAGTAACTCACAGAGGCCCCTGGTGGAATCGACAGCCCTCCCAGGATTCGCACGGCAAATCGCTGAAACCCATCGCCGATCGCACACCGCGGTGCGATACTCGGTTTCCATGCTTTTTCTTTTTTTTTCCTCACAAGCATGGCCTGGTCCTGCCTCAGAGTCCACGGCTGACTGGAGAACAGCTACCGCCAGCGAGGGCTGAAACGGGGACTTTCCGAAAGGACTGAATCACAGGCACTGGGGAACCTCAGGGGACACCTGGGCTTTGCTTTCTAACGTGTCTCTCACCATGTGTGTCCTTGCTCATCACACACGCTATCATTTCAAGGCCTGTTGCAGTTCGCAGGAACATGTTTTGTTACTGATCCTGTCCCCTTTCACTCCCCCCCCCCCCCATCAGAGCGGAGCGTTCAGAGGAACAGAAAAGCGGTAACCGCTACACGGCCGGGTGGCCCCCGGACCTCAAGGGCGACTTTCAACCACGGCAAAAGGGTATTTTTATGGGGGGGGGGAAAGCACCAATGAAAGCTATTCCTGCAGAGGATGTTTATTTTATTTAACACAAAACACATGCAAGCATAAAAAGATAAGATAAGATAAGATAAGATAAGATAAGATAAGATAAGATAAGATAAGATAAGACAGACTTTACTGATCCCAGGGGGAAATTCTTGTCCATATAACAGCAAGTACATACATATTATATAAAACAGAGAATTTCTGAATGCCTACCTTATTTCCAGCAGACTATCATAGGGTAATGTTTTTGAGAAAAGTTGAAGGTGATACAGCATGGATTTTAAAAAGGCCACTTCACTTACCGAAATATATTATTACAGCGACTCTGTCAGCATGAGCATACATAATTTAGGAGTCCTTCCACAAAATGACACACCAGCCCTGACCACTGCAGTTTGGAACATCATTAATAACACTTATGAAAGCTAGAAACACTTTGTACTTTATACTTTATTTTGTTCTTTGTGACAGGCCTCATTGCGAGGTATATATATAAAAAGGGATCTCTCTGTGTAGCGGGGGGCGGGGGGGGCGGGTAGCAATGGGCTCTAGCAGCCTATCCTAGCTACTATACCACCCTAGGGCATGCACTCCTACACCCCAGCTTCAGAGTTCATAACTAGTGCAGCTTTTAATAACATTTTCCATAATCGGTTTCCCAGCGGACCGTCCCCTGCCTCAAGATCACTGGCTGAAAATAACACCTCCTAAGTCATGTGGTCACCTTAATCACTTCTCGGAAGGGGGGAGGTCTACATCATTCATGCTCTCTGTTTCACCCCAACAATTTTGTGTCAGTATATATATATATTGCACATCTATGCATAACTTACCACACATATAGGAGGCTTCAGAGGGCAGAGAAAGTGCAAAAGAGAGAGAGGAGATGGAGATGGAGGACAAAGCCCTGGTCCCCAACGAGGACCGGCGCTGGTACATGGTGCAGGTGCACAAGATCATTCAGGGCAGGGTGGTCAAACTGGAGGAGAAGGTACGGTGACCCTGCTGGTCAAAGATCTTCCACCCGACCCTCTGTAAAGCTCTAACAATGAGGACAGTGTGCGGCTCAGCGGTTTACAGATCTGTGCCAGTGACCAGTTGCTCATGGGTTCAAATCCCAAGACCTTCAGGGTAGTAATTTCACCATCAAGCCCTTTAGTGCAGCCCAGTTGCTACTGGGACACTGGCCCTGCTTTCAGATCCTCTCTTATGCATCACTTTGAACAAAAGCGTGTGCTAAATAACTGAAACCGATATAGATCCACTGCCCCAGGAAGCACTTCCCAGGAAGTACAGTGCTGAAGAAAAGGGGCGGCCGTCATGAAACCACTCACCGAGGGCAATTTTAAGACGCCAGTTCACAGAACTGCAGATTCTACAACCAGATGCTAGAAGAAACCTGTGCAAACCACACAGACATGTTTACTGTACACGTTGCAGTCCACCCATAACAATCATGATTACATAACTGTTTATCCAGGACAGGCTTGTGGTGAGAACCACATGAGCAAAACATTGTCGGAAAGTACACCCGATGACCTCTTACTGTGCAATTTATCAAATTAAAAATTAATCATTTCTCAGCTTTGTGGCAACCATTGATATAATATATCAGAACCACAAGGGGGCAGTAGGTCACTCAGCGGTTATTACTGACTTCACCGTAGGCATTTTTTTACTAAATTTAACTGGGCCAGCTTAAATCATGAGCGTCCACCTCATGGATGTACCGTATCCATGTTACTTTAGCTGATTTGTATACTCAACCCAGTGTAAACATTTTCATTTAGTACACCAGTGTCATTTCGCATACTGCTTGACAACTGTTAACGCCGCAGCAGAGCCAATTAGTAAGTCGGCCGTATTTTGTTAGTACATCTTAGAGCTTTTACTTTCAACACATGGATACATTTAGCATGATTTTGGAACATTTAAAAGTACAACGACCAAAAACTTTTCTTCACCACATACAGTCAATATTAACAAAAAATGAAGACCTGCGAGGCATCCAGTCATTTTGGCTTTGTTTAGTTTCTTACTAGTTGTTTTTGTGTAAAATGAAAAAAGAGCTAATTTGGATAATATTTTATCAGACAAAAGGATTGTATTAAATACAATCTGTTTCAGAAATAATCCAAAGAAACGTTTTTGGCCTGAACTATGTGATTCCCAGCACAATTATTATTCATGATCAGAACTTTTTTGTTTTTGTTATTATTATTATTGATATTAAGTCTTGTTTCATTGATTACACTATGCAAAAACAAACAAACAAACAAACTGAATTTTCTATACTGATTTAACAGGACTGCGATAAAATCGATTACAAAATCGGATCACATTTATGTCAAAAGAAAAATCGGCTAGCTAGTCTTAATTTGCTAATGTTTGAAAAGAAATTGTGATTTATTTCTCATACGATTAAATGCATTTGACACGATCAACAAAGAAAACGTGAATTTGGATTTATTAAATGTAGGGACTCTGTCAGGGCACTGAATAGTTAAGTTATTTGTGACGTTAACAGGTAATTATTTGTTGCTTTGATATCGTATACTCAATTCATATTTTATCTCACAATGACTAGCCTTTTAGACCTACTACCCCGGACACCATAAAAGTACCATTTGGCCAATAGTCAACAATGAGAAACAGTTGGTAAATTCCAAAAGGACCGGTATTTCCTCTTCACAAGCTACAAATGTATGTTAATTTTGCTTGTTTCTATTATTTTTCGTCATTTAACGGAGCTGCAGTGTGGTGTTTTTGACATCTAATGTGTAATTGTGCATTTTCAGCAGTTTTACGATACCCAACCAAAGCAATCGAGTAGCCAGTAACTTAGGCCTATTTATCTACCACATGTATAAAATAAAGTACGCAGCCCAATCGCTACATCATAGAACAGTTGCCAGCGCAGTATATGATTTAGATTCGCTGTGAACCAAGTCTACTCGATTCAAGCGTTGGGGATTCATCTGTCGTAGTGCCACTGAGTGAAGCCTTTGATCTTAAGCAACAAAACATCAGTTTTAGAAATGGCTGTGAAGAGTGCAAGACTGTCCTCTTAATATAAACCCCTTCGTATTCTCCCTTTTATCTTTTCCTATTTTACACTAATATAATTGTTGTGGTAGATGTTTACTCTACAGCTTCCCCTCATGGGTTTTCTGAGATCTAGAAGGTGGCGTGCTGGGGGGGGTGGCTTTCAGAGCCAGGAGACTGGCACCAACCGCCCTCCCCGAAGAAAACCAGTCACTCAATGGGGGAGAAAAGACATTAACAAGCGGAGAGCTCTATCTCGCCACAAAATTTAGACCGCATCATAAAAGCGTCCCGAAATCTGTCCCGAGATCGGATCGGTCCTGGGTCCCCCCCGCCCCCATTTTCATTGGCTTTGAACGATGTCGACCTGTTTTCCTACACACGAACAAGACATTATAGCAATTAACGTGTAATGTAAAAGAATACGGCATTTTTTGTAGGCGAAGTCTCCAGCACTCGTATCCTAGTGGAGGATGCCCCCTCCCCCATTTTAGTGCTGCTCCCTCCACATGCCCCCCCCCCACGCACTCCTCCCCTGAAAATAAACTGCAGCTGCCCCTGGAGGAAAGGCAGAAATAAACCGCGTTAATAGTGAAACTTCATTCTGTGTTACACCTAAAGAAAATATATTTGCACAATTCCATGTTGTGTTTGCATAATTACCGTGTTTGTTATTATTATCGCCAACACGTTTAAACAGCTGCACACGGAAGGTTTTGGGGTCTATTGGTCTGACTGTGTAACACCGCTTCATTCCCGCTGCTATTCAGGTAACAGACTTTCTTTGAGGGCACAGTCTGTTACAAAAGGTCCGGGTACATCTAAAATAACATCTTCCAGTCCATTTTGTGGCATTTCGATGTAAATTGCAGTTGTTATTTACCAGTGTATGATGGGAGTGTGTTATGAATAGACCATTAACACTGGGGATGGATTGCCTGTTTTCACAGACATATGCTACCTTATAGGGACCGTTTCACTTTCAGTGTTCCTGAAATGTACTCTTTCTAACTGTATCCGTCGAAATCTTAAATTTGAGAACTTGGGTTAAAATTATACTCATTATTTATGAAATTTGAGGACAGGAACACCAACGAAAGGGCAAGAATTCACTTTAAACGTGCATGTATACATACAGACAGGCGTGCATATCCAGTCTCTTATTAAATTCTTTGTATTGACTTTTTAATATAAATAATTAAGTGGATTCATCTCCACCACGACCCGCACGGTTCTGCTCTGTCGCTCCCTTTACCGCATGTTAGCTTTGCTGTAGAAATTAATGCAACAACCATCGAATTTCAAAGTTCAAATTTCACAGCTATTCACCACCAACGTCCAATTTTACCAAGAGAAGACATCTGGTAAAGACTGATAAGTATTCGCATAAACACAGAGCTCTCCTGTCTGTCCCTGAACGTATCGGTTTGGGGGGGGGGGGGTGAAGCCAGGCCTTAGATCGCTCCAGACGACTACGCCTAACATTTTCCCTCCCCGAGAAAAAGAAATCTTTAATGTACATGAAGGTCTTAAGAGAATAACTGCAGGAAATCTGTAAGTATAATCACACCATCGTCACAAAGGGGTTATATGTGCTACTTAAGCCACGTCATACACAAAGTTAAAAATGAGTATAATGATGAAAATTGAGACGTAATTGTCACGACCACGCGGCAGAACTGGGTGTGTTAAATTAATGTGACAGTGTTTATATGAATCCCGCAAGACTCGTGTAAACACAAAGTGTATTAAAGTTGCCAGATTTGCTATGCATATTGTTACATATTTCATAAATTGTAATATTAGGCTAACATAGAATTAAATACAATTTAAGATTGAATGCTTACTTACTAATGGTTTGACACTCTAGTTTATATTTTCCATAAATACAATACAATTGGAAAAAAGTCTAAATATGTCAGTCCAGTTTTAAATACTGCATTAAACTACAGAAATTTACCTTATCCAATGATATAGTTTTTCAGTTAAGAAAACTGAAAAACAGGGATTCAAAAATAAAGATTAAAAAACGCAACAAAAACGTGCTGTCAGTTATTTCTGAAGCGGACAAAAAAAAAGTAATCAGGACAACATGAATATGGAAAAGACTCCCAAGCCATAACACCTACTGCGAAAGGGAGCGGAGAGCTAATCCCATGTATCTGAATGGGTGGATTGGAGGCTGAGCTCGAGTGCCGCCGGAGTCCCGGGCTCAGCGTGCGAAAGCAGCCCAGCCGCTTCCCCGCCGCGAATGACGCTGCGTGCGGCTCATTCAATCTGGAGCGTCAGATGGTGCGGCTGGCGGCGTCGCGAGGTGCTCCGCGTCTCTCCATTGTCCCCCCCCCCCTCTCCTCCGTGACTCGCCGTCGATCGACATCGCATCGCCACCCATACGTGCTTTACAGCCGTTCCCCGGTACAGAGGACATCTAGGGCAATGCGTTGGGCTCCCGGAGAAGCGCGGCGTTGAGGCTCCGCCGATCCCGGACACGGACTGGCATCCTGACCCGTACATGTGTCCCACCGGCTTGCCCGATGAAGAAGCTGAATCTCGCTTAACGGAGAAACGTCAGTTATTGCGCTGGATCGCATGGGCAAATTGCTCTGTCTACTTCTGAAAAGATAACAGCGGCGGGCTATTCCCGTCCGTCGTTAACCCGGTAAAATCTGCTGTATCTCCCGACCTGGACACCCTATCAGTGGAGGGAGGAGCGATGGGAGCAGCTATATCGCCGTAAACAACACTATGCTTTGTCTCGTCAAGGAACTGTATTGACTGACATCGCTCATCTGAACCCAGAACAATGAGACGGACTTCTGACTAGATGCTTTTTCTATCGCCTCTTCATGTTCACTTTGTATAATAATAATAATAATAATAATAATAATAATAATAATAATAATAGGTTTTGGAGCCCTATGAACCGGTGTATGCATTTGTCTTGTTTTTATTTCATTTTATTAACAAGAGACTGGCCACCGATACCTATTCTGACCTAACAGTCAGAAATTTTTGACTTGGGCAACTGCTTAAAAATTGGAACCACTGACGATAACCAGCCGGGATACTAGCCGCTATCTCCGTCGATTCTGTCTTAATTGCCTTCACGATCGGATACAATTTTGTGCGCAAAATAGAAGAACATTATACGGCGGATAAAGGTATGCATAGCAGAAGACAGTCGCAACTGATGAATCGCGGGTGGAAGTGAATTGGTCCTCGTCTCCGCCTGGAACTGCTTTGTCAACACCGGAGAAATTAGGGATTTTGGAGTTAAAGCGACGCACGTGGAGCAAGCACCCTTGTCAGACTGTTAACCATGGGCTGTTGCAGTGGTCGATGTACACTTGCCTTTATATGTGGCATTCAACTGGTAAGTTCACCACCAAAGGTTAAGTTAAGGCATGTCGATTAAGTGCCTTGGTGATGATCCCGGTGCCGGACGTTATACCCGGGTCCCGAACTGGAAGAGCACAGTGATGCCGCTTGTGCGCAACCAGGCTGTATAGTTACGGTGATTGAAGCGCTAATGCCGGCTGTAGAAGCTGGCCGGTACACTGGGCTACCCGAACTGGGATGGATATCCTGGGAGGGGCAGGCGACTATACTTGAACTTATCCTACGTACTTTAACTCCGCTTTAAAACGCTGCACATACACGCGCGGTACTGAAGCCGGTCCCTCCGCAGGCGGTAGCTCAGAATGACGACTTTTAGAAAATTATCTCTTTTTTTCCCCCGCAAGATTCGCCTAATTAAACCACGCAAGCAAACATGCAAATAGTTACAGGCGAGCGCAGCGCTTCTGTTAATCTTTCCTGTGTCTTGACCCCAGACATGACTGCGCAGATAAATTAAACGACTCTTGGAATATTTTTTTCTGCCCCCCAGAGGGAAGTCAAGGTAAATTAGTATTTTCTGTCAATTCTGGTTCAACACGGATATTCTTTGCTTCTGGAAAAGGGCCTGTATAGCATCTATATGTATTTGCTGCAATACCACACACACGTGTTTTCATTTTTAGTTTTGAAAATCGTATTTTTGAATATACTTACAAATTATCAAATAAATGAAAAAAAGGATAATTTGGGAACAAAATGGATTACCATGGTATTTCTCAAACTTCACTGACCTTAGTAATATTAAATCTTGTTGTTTGTTCTGGTGAAGTGTGTATGCATGTATATATATGTACACACACACACACACACACACACATTCCGTGCAAAAGCAGAACTCTCATGTAAGCAAGCATGCATTAAGATGTCATTCCTGGACTGAACTTCATAGCCAATTTGCACAGTTCCAGAGCACGATTATGAGCGTTACTTAATTTTTCACTTCATTATTGTTTTTAAGAATTAATTGGTCACACATAATTCTTCTGCTGTTTTCTGCGTTCTGGCTGGCCAATGGAACGAGCCTAATTGCGTGTGCTGAAAATCCGAAGAAATGTAATGCGAGGCAATGGCAGGCTGGTCCGCGGATGCCCACCGGAGACTTGAGTCACTCTTGTGTAATAGGTCAGATGATATCTGCCAAATGCGTCTCTCCAGGATGGCTGAATTTGGCCATTTGTTGTCTCTTCAGCAGTGTACGTTGGTGTGAAAAACTGTTCTCGGGGTGATGTCATTCTTTTGAAACACTTTTTGAGGTTTCATTTGTACCGTGACCCATGCGCACGATCTGCTGCTACTGACATAGGTGACTAATCGCCATTCAGACTCTCTTGCAGGTCTCTGCACAGCCCTACAGCACAAGACCTTCTAAGATTCCTTTGAGAGAACAATGGATTTGCATGTGTGCTGTTTAAAAAAAAACAAACAAAAAAAAACACTTCACATGTTTGAATCGCAAATTTAATACTTTATATTTTATTACCTAAATAGAGTATAACAAGGACTGGTTCACAGTGCAGTAAGAATGAAATTGGGCCCATTGAGTTCTCATGTAGATGTCAGTGTTGTTTGTATAAGGCAGATATAGGATAGTTTGTGCTGTAGGCACCCGGTTTAAGGACCAATCCTAACCTTGTCGATAGTCACATGACCACTCGTTTCCTCTCCACATAGAATGGCTTTGACCTTTCAGAGGAGTCCCTCACTGTCGGGTAGTTCCCCATTTCTCACATTGTTCATTCTGAGTGCATCACTCGACCTTAAAATTCTTCCTACGAAGGGGCCGTGATTTCCCAGCCCCCCCCCCCCTTAGATCACGAGCCATGCCGGCAGCTCAGAAGTGGATTTCTTTGAAGTGACATAATTTGGACAATTCCTTCCACTCAGTTTTCCTCACCGTCAACTTTAACATTTCGCCTTGTAAGATTTAATGGTAGCGTATTAATGTATTAACAAAGGAAACATGATTTTAACAAATCAGTAGAGGACGGTAGACTCCTGGATTTTGCATGGCTGCCTTATAAAGTAACGCAGATCATCCTGTGATATCTTCGTGCATTTGCGTTTCCGCAGCGATGGACAATCCGGCAGTTCTTAATCATGCATAGAGCATGATGACCAAGCAGAGAACAATTAGGGACAGTAGCGTTAAAAAGTGCACCTTGACAGGGATGCCGGTGGAAAGCCAGCAACAAGACAATCAGCTTCACTGGAGCGAAAGAAAAACTCTCCCTTATTCTTACAGTCATAACCTGACATAACTAAATACTGTGTAGATTTTGTCCTGGGTATAAAAATGGAGTGTTATGCTACACATCCATTCTACACACGGTGACTCAGTATAAACAATCTTTGGCTTGTAGCATTTTTGAATGTCAGCCGCAACCGACAGCGTGCTGCTTTTCATATGCTAATCGCAGAGTCTCTTCTTTCCTATTAATACAAGTTAATTAATTGATACAGTTGCTAAATGGGGGGAAATGGCGCAATTAATGTGAATCAATTAAAATGTGGCATTTTGGCGCATTCTCCATTCGTTTTGTGATGGAATGTCATGGCAACCATGATAAACAACAATAATAAAGTCATTTTCTTCACGTTCTGTTTAATGATCAGCTCTGGCATGCATCTTGGTAATTTCCCCACATTACCGCTGCTAAAACAGTCGCATATTAATAGGTATACTAAAAATATTTAAAAGAGACCAATTACCTGTCTGAGTTTTTATGCAAAGGACAACACACACAGTTTTTGGGCAAAACTTACTGCCTGCTGGTTGAGTGTAGCTCTGTACAGCCCCAAGTGAAACAGCAGCCATTCCAAGCGAGGATGTATCCTATAGTTAGCGCATGATTCATGAAACATCCTTTGCTCAGAGACATTTTTATTGCATGATTCGTCGAGGCGCAGACACCGGGATCAAAGTTGACACGGAAATCACCTGAAATCTCTTGGACTTTTTCATGCGAGAATCAGTGAGGCCTCTGGTAGTGGATTGGAGCATAATTTGCGAAGGAATCAATCGAACTACATTAACAGCAATGCAAATATAATGTTCTTGTTGCATAGCTGCATTGTCTGTGTCGACACCACCACTTCTATCAGGATAAATACTGAATTTCTGCAAGGCTAATAGGTAGAAAATTAGCCCAATAAATAACAGCGTATATCAGCACTGTTTGTCCATTGGACTTATACTGGAAGAGTACTGGATTTATGAAATAGAGAGTGGATGGTCACACCACCGGCCCTGTGCTTTGTGGCATGACTGAGGACTGGTTTCATGTGCTTGAGATGAACCAAAGTAAACCCCTGGTTTGTTTCTGCTGATAGGCACTACTGCCGATGCATTGATGTATGACTAATTAGGAAATATCCCTTATTCTGGTTACGTGGAAGCATATTTATGGAGGGAGGATCTTGTTGCAGTATGTATTGAAGGTCTCTGGGAATGATTCATGCGTCTCTGCCCTGACTGCCAACCCTTGATCGCATCGCCGGTCCGCTTGTTCCTGATCGTCCTCCATCAGGTTGCCATGTGTGGCCGTTATACAGCGACGGAGCCTTCTCGTGTCGTGGTAATTTTACGAAAAGGGAGCACTTCTAAACTTCCGGCTCTGACTAAGCTTTGTTCCTACGGGAAGGCAAATTATGGAACAAGAATACCACCTGGGAATTGTGTGCCGCTATCAAGAACAAACTGTTATCAACAAAACATGAAACAAATGACAAGCCGGCAGAATTTGAAAGGATTTTCAGGGGAACTGGCTTTTAAATTTGTTTGAAACAAGCAAACATTTGTCTAGTTTGTCTGTTTTTTTTCTTTGAATGTCAGTGCTCTCTGGGTGGAAAAATCTTCAAAGACAGTCAGCACCCGACGTATGTGTTGTTCGTTTATGCTCAGGGTGGGGGCGGGGCTGTTTTCCTGTGGGATGATTTTATCCCAAATAAGTTACTTCTATGAAACATCATCCTTGCCAAGAAAAGTATTGAAGCCAGTAATGTGAAGCTCAGTATTGATACAAAACAGTATCATGCCAGATTAATATACAAAAACAGAATTAAATACAATACATTTGGCTAAATAGAGATGGTCTGTTTATGTGGCACCGTTAACTACAAAAGAGCAAAAGTGTTTGAGCAGAAACATCACTAGAACAATGATGAATGTCAATAAAATAACAGCAGTAGCCCAGCTATGACATTAATGTGGTTTAATGTAGAATAGTCAGTTAAATCCTGAAGGAGGAAGATGAAGCAGTTGGTGCAGATGCAGACACAGGCGAGCCTTGGTATCCGGAAAAGCCGCCATCTTTGTTTGGGGGGCTTGGAAGCCACGTTGGAAATGGCTGTACCACCTGTAGCCAGTAAGGATCAGTGCTGTGTAATCCAGGTCCAGAGAGTAAAATTCAGACCAAGATTTTGTTTCAACCAACCAGTTGAGTATAAAGAGTCACAGTTACAGAGTGCTGAACTGGTTGGTTGAAACAAAATCTTGACCTGGATTATTACTCACTGGACTGAACTACCCACCTCTGGTCAGGACCTTACATTTAGAGAAGCATTCCAGCATATAGCCATGGCACACAGCTGTAAAAATGTTTGCATGTCGTGATTAACATGTTTTGGGAATATTTTCGCAGCAGTGATACGTCTGATGCACGACAATCAATCTGCAGACAAAGTTTGCCAAAGCATGCATGAGGTGTTACACTAAGAGAATTTGTGGTATCCTGGTCCGACGTGTACTGTTCATCGGGTCTCTGTGGTGCCCCCAGAGGGGATAGTGCAGCTTTTCAGTGCTCATTGTGTCTCGATGCCGGAACCTTTGTTGTTAGAGCTCATTTTGGTCTCCCTTCCAAGTGAGTGTAAGAGTCACACTTTGCTCAGGACAGCCAACAGAACCTCGTGACCCGTTGGGCTGACCGGGGAATGACAGGTGTCCCCTGTTTGGGACGCTATTGTGACAGAGGAGAAAATGAGTCAAACTAATAAACACGGGAGCAATCTCTGTGATTGGCTGAGGGAAGCAGAAAGGGAAACAGCTACTGGATGGTAACAGGATTTTGGACGGATACCAGGATGGTAGTTGGGTTTACAGGGAGGAAAAACCACAGCTATTTATTCCTGTTGTCACGATGAAAGGCTAGGTGAGACAAATCGACAAGAATAACCACAGGTACCTGGCTCTGTCATAAAAAAAACATAAACGGTCCTCCACACACACACACACACACACACACACACACACAGACATACACACACATACACACATACACACACACATGTTGGTGTACCTATCTAAATGGGACCGTCCATTCATTTCTATGGGAAAAACCCTAATCCCAGTCACAACACTCTTAACCTCTACCCATCCCTAACCTTAACCATAAGTAACCAACCCAAATACAAGACTTTTGGTATTTTTTCCTTTTTTGATTGCATTCACAGATTTTTAAACCGAGGTTTTCCAAATGGGGATCTCAAAAGATGCCCCCAAAAGGAGGGAAATTTCAGGTTTTACTACACTTTGAAGACAATTTGGTCCTCAAATGTAATCTATGCACCCCCCCCCCACATACACATACACACACAGACACACACACACACAGACACACATACACACACAGACACACATACACACACAGACACACACAGACACACGGACACACACAGACACACATACACACACAGACACACACAGACA
>JAODKF010000045.1:4214677-4224968 GCA_026779585.1 Mormyrus proboscirostris | reverse complement strand
CCCCCCCCCCCCCCCCCCCAGATGTCTCCCGGCCGGTGGAAATGAGGAGGGCGGGCTGTTAGTGTGTCCCCCGTCATTCAGCCATAGGTCAGAGATTTATAGCCGGAGTCCATGGATCCTCGTAGAATGGTTTGAATCGGAGCCTCTCTTGTCATAAATCAGTTCGGTTGAATGAACCCTCCTGTGTTCTGTCCTTGATAGACTTTTGCCGCATCGGCTTCCGTGGTAGAGTGAAGAGGAGCAAGGCGACCAAGCGGACTGCCTGCTGCTGCCCCTTTTGCGCCTGTCTCTCATCCTCCCCCTCTCCGTTTTTCAGGGATAAAAACAACGCAGCTCCAGTCGAGACCACAAGCTGATATCCCACAAATACGAGAAGGTCTCTAGTCAGTGCAGCCTGTGCATTTCCACCTTTCGTTTTTTTTTGTTTTTTAAAATCTCCAAAATGTACAACATGTAAACGGCAAAGCAGGAAACAGGAAACAGAATATCCAGAATACCACCCCTGGTAGGTCTACAGGGCAGATCCGAATGTGTTTGGGTTAAGAGTACTGATAAACTACTGCCAATAATGGCGGTCTTACTGTACAATTCCTTGAACAACGAAGAGAGGAGCTCTGGGGCAGGGGTTTGGTATTCCGAAGACAGCCAGGCATCTCTTTTGCCTGCTGGTCTCAGTGCCCCCCCCCATGCACTGCATTAACCTTGGTCACGCAGTGTGCAGTGCAAACTCCTTGAGCACCTTTGAGTTGCATCCTTGGAGGCCAACGTGAAAGTCATGTTGTCAAGTCAACCAGCATGATGTGTTCTGGGCTGATCTTCTAACACCTGCTAAAAGAGGTGCGGGCGTGTCCTGGTTCTCCAAAACGCCCCTTCGCTTGCCCGGTCGCGGTGCCGGCAGGAAGCTGAGGCAGTCTGGCAGCGGGTTGTCAGACGGATGCTGTTTATGTATCCTCAGCATTGGGGGGGGGGGCCACTTCAGAAAGCGTGAGCTCTGTAAGTCGTCCCAGGTAAGAGGCTTAGCTATTGAGGCAGGAAGTGATATCGCTGGCGTCTCCCGTTCGGATTGGTGATCAAAGGATCAGCATCCGTCTGTAATGTTTACCACGTTACCTCAAGCAAGTCAGTAGCACTGGAAAAATACAGAGTGGTTATAGTTTAAAGTCCCAGGAGTTACACCTTTCTAAAAATCACTGAAATAGCTAAATATGCTATCCAGCTGCATATTACCATTTAGGAAAAGCAAAATATATTATATAGTCCTTAGGCTATGGATGTAATAACCACCCAATATACTGAGAATTTGTTGATTTTTATGTTATGGACTTCAGGAAGCATACCAGTGAAAGGGAATCTCCAAAGCGCTTTAAAAGGGAAATGCTTTTAAAACTATAGTCCTGCTGTCATCGCATGCTTGATGATGATGTATCGCCCAATAATGTATGCTGACATCACAGAAAAACGATGCCTGCTTTCGATTTCTCCTGGATGCCCCTAACTAATCATTTTTCAGTGATGTTGTTGGTGAAGTTTGGAGTCAGCCACCCCAGAACAGGTATCATGTCCTGCTAATAGTCTGTGGTTCTGAGAACATTCCAGAAACGTTATAGCGATCCCCCAAGAGATATTTGCCCAGTTTTCTCTGTATTAAAGCTACCATGCTTTTGTGAAGTCATGAGGAGAACTGACATGTCCGAAGGATTATGTTTCAAGGGTTACCGGAACATTCCGAGCTTAGTTTCTGTTCCACTGCAGTCCCATTGGTATAAAGAAGTATTACACAACCAATAACAATCAATTTGCAGACAAATGATGGATTCACTGAGGTTTAACTACTTAAAAATGGATTCGGTCATATTGGTTACAAGGGTTTTCCATCAGCTACCGGTACCGCTGTGCGCTGGGCGCTGCGGGATGAAGGGGCAGAAGGAGAAGAGCTAGTATCAGACAGCTGGGGCTTCCCGTCCGGTTTAACAAGTGGACTCTGTGACCTTTGCCCTTGTTCAGACGCGTTTCTCGCCAGACTTTCGAATCGTTTCGGTGTCTGTTTCAGCATTTGTTTCTCTTTCTTTTCAATCCTCTGACTGAAAATGCATTTCTGTGCGGTTAGGAAGCATTCCCAGATACAGACTCAAAGCCCTTTTTTTTGTCCTAAATGCTCCTTTTCAAAAGATGCTTTAGGTAACTATGGATGTTTCTGTTTAAAATTCTGATGTTTTTTTGTTAGATACAGGCCAGTTATTGCTCGCTGCTGCTTAATCCACTCATGGGGCTCCCAGCTGGATACTGCTGGAAAAAAACAATGACAGTACAGGGTCGCACGTCATGATAAGTAAAGCACATATCACTTTCTGTACTATACACTCTGCGGCCTCCGATTGATTGTCTTTTGACCGTGTACACTGACAACTGGGCATTTTTCCGACTTTGAATGCGACGCTAAGATTCTACCTTGCGACGGATGCCGGAAAGCCAAAGTTAATCAAGGTGTTTGCACACTTTCTAATCGGCGGTACGGCCGCAGTACACCCTGGTCACGACGGATGTTCCGATTACCTCTGATTCCGCCCCTTAATAGGATGCCGGAGAAAGAAGCTACAAAGCTTCGCGTCTAACCGAGGACTGTGAAGCGGCCGATCCGTGTGCGTAGACAGCAGTGCCATGAGAAACAATTGACTGCTCCTTTATTTAACCGAATAATAATATTCGTCTATGGGCCACGAGCCGCAGCTAGTCGTTTATGTCTGTCCTCTGCCTGAAATGAGGGAGACACTTCTGTTTCCCTCAATTATGTGTACAGTAGTTTTGAGTATTATCAACGACTGCACTTAGCAGCAATGAGCATCTCGGTATCATTGCCCAGTTGTCATACTCGCGTGTGGATGCCACGTCACTCATGTCACGCAAGGTCGTTTGTCATTGACCTCAAAGCCCCGGTGAAGCGCAGTCTATTGATAAAAACAAAACAGAGGGCACAGGGCCCAAGTGGGTCTCCATCTTTCTTTTTGTTTCTCATCCCACGGCTCTTATTTCATAGTTTCACTTATAATCAAGACTAATCGGCGTCATTTAATAATAAGGCGGTTGGTTCCGAGCCAACGCACATCCGGCAAAATTGCATGCTGGCTACGTGTCGCCGGTAGCATTTCCGTACACGTCAGCGCCAAGGCTCAAGAGGCGCCGCGCCGTTTGTGGTTAATCGTGGGAGACGTATCGGCGGTGCAGCGCGCTCTGCGGATACGAATGGCGCGCGCAAAAGTTCAGCCGTTTGCTCGCGTTTTTCTGCTCTGCTCTTGACGGAAATCATGAACAGGCAGCGATTTGTGCCCTTCGTTATCCTGCCCGGGGAATGTTAATCTCACTTGACACATCCGTCCGTTCTGTGCAAAATTACAGGGATTCAGCATTTAAACAAATGAATAAAGCGTAAACATGAAACTGGCTGCCTGAATGGCAGAATCGGCTAAGGTGTGCGCCGTCGAAGAGGTCGAAGGGCGTGTGACTCCCCGCGAACTGCCGGTCAGAGACTCGGAAAGCCATCACTCAGGTGAAGTGTGACCCCGGTGCTGGACGAACTGGATGGCTCAGCATGTAGGTCCTGACCTTTTACACCGGCAGAGTGTTACGGATCACTTATATCGTAGCAAAACAGCAGCTACGAGAGCTGCAGGTGAATAAGTGAAGATTGTATCTGTCAGAGAAGTTGGCTGTTCATGGAAGGCAGACAGATTACTCAGTATCTTATTTGTGCTTGTTGATAAAAGATTTTTTTAGTATCCTAGACAAAAAGATAGACACAATCTGTTCACTTATGTCACTGTTTATTGTTTACACTTTTTTTTTCCTGAAGTTAGATTTTATTAACGTGTTATATGGGCTGCAAACTCTAATGTGGTTTAGAAGATGTATGTATGTATGGATGGATGGGTCCCTAACCATTTTTTACTCATTTTCTTGACCATGTTGTTATGCTTACGGTAGTGGCTACTGTGCAGCACAATTCAATAAAACCTGCAGCCTTCCTGCGTCTTGCTGACGGAGAGGTCAGTGCGGATGGGATGCAGCCCTGTCATTCCTTCAGTGTCTCTCTTGATATTGTCTTACTGTGAGGCGTGACCACAAAACACGATAGCATAGCATGAGCTGGAGAAAGAACCGGCGCGCGATAGTCATGTTGCATCTGTCGTTGTGTTGCGAGGGTATGATGGCAATCGCCGCAGTGAATTTGTAGGATTTGAACATGGGATGGCAAGATGATCGTCGATTCAGCAAACCGGCCATGTCAGGTAAAGCTTTGTTTGGTAACGCTTTACACAAACTGCACCTTCATAATGACTTTATAATGAATTCATAGAACATTCAGTGCAACTTCATAATGCCTTTATAATCCATTCATAGAACATTCATAAGCAACGTATACCTTAACATCCTAATATACTTTAACAGCTTTAATATACATTAACAATAAACATTATATGATAATGAACATTATAATCATATAATGTTTTGGTAACACACTGTTTGGATAGTCTGCCTACAGAGTATTTGTAACATCTCAACATTCAAGTATTCAGCTGTTTTTCTGTGTTTGTAGATGTTCAAAAGAATACACAGTATATATAGCATTTGTAATGATTAATGAACAAACCTATTTTTAGAACAATTTGACTACTCACTCAACTGATATATTAATTATTGAATCTGAACTTTTTTATTTCTTTTATTTGCTGCAAAACCAAATGCCCAGTGAGGACAAACAAGTTGAAAGTGATAAGTCACATATAATTACATATAATATAAGTTGAAATGTTACAAATACTCTATATGCCATCTGTAGGCAGACTATCCCAATAAATTGTTGCCAATGTTTGTTATTAATTTATATTATATTATATAAGGTATATTAGGATGTTAAGGTATACTTATATGCTGCTTATGAATTTTCTATGAATGTATTATGAAGGTGCACTGAATGTTCTATGAATGCATTATGAAGGTGCACTGAATGTTCTATGAATGCATTATGAAGGTGCAGTTAATGTAGAGCATTACCTTTTGTTCTTTTCATGGTCATCCCACCGAAGAGCTGAGAGCCACATCTCTGGGGGGAAATGCGAGACGGCTGGGCTCAGAAACGGGCCAGAGATTGGCCGATGTTCGCCATGGAAACGTACGTGAATCTGTACTCATCTGAAGGCATGTCAGCAGCGATGTGATGGGAAATTACAGGAGGGCTGCAGGCATCAGCGGACTGGGTAGATAAGCCATGCTTCACATGCAGCTCAGACGGAGGTCCCAGAACACGCTGTCGCCGTCGGATACCGCGGTTCTGTGACATCAGAGGGTTGGCTTCATCAGAGGAGGCGTGTCGGAATCATTGGGGTGAAATGCAGGTGCTGTGTACTAATAGGTCTGTAAAGGGTGTAATTAGTTAATCACAGCATGATCGATAAATCGCTGTGTGGTATCAAAGCTTTTTTATGTCAGGATATTACATCACCAGACTTTAATTCAGATCCCAGTTAAGGTGAAAATGATATATCGATGTATACATTGACCATCTGTCTGAACCTTATTGTCGTACTTTTTCCACATGGATGGAAGAGAAGGCTCTATCCTGTGCTGTTTCACAGTTGTCGATGCATCTTTATTTTCTATTTTTTTTTCTTATTACAAATCCTGTGACAGCCTGAGCTAAAAATAAACGCCCTAACAGCGTGTCGTCTGGAAGCAGGGATACCCACGAGGCTCTTCTACTGCTCATCGGGGGAGTCCCGGGCGATGTTGCCATAGTAGGTTCTCCTCCTGACTCTGATGGAAAAGAACAAACAAACAGTCCCGCTGGGAGCGAAGTGGAGCCCGCCATGTAGGGCGGGGCCTGGGTGTGAAAAGACGCGCAAATTGAAACTAGATATTAAGCTTCTTGTTCTGGCATAAGTGGGGTTAATTCCTTGTCAGCCAGTGATCTGAGATGCCTGGGTAGAGTCTACCAATGAGCTATTTCGGTTTTCTGGGTATTAAAGAAGGCCTCACCTAACCCTCACGAGATATAATGATGGAATGACCAATGGTTTCTTCATGCGATGTTCTTGGCTCAAAGGTCCTTGACTTAAAGTGAAGGCTGAGTACCCAACTGGGCCTCTGTTGTGTCGTTCTTGGCTCCGCTACACAGAATCTCATGTTTTCCAGGCGCCGTTGAAGGACCCTGATTCAGAGAGGACCAGAAGTGTGTTTTTCCTGCTCGCACGATGTCTCTTCCTTTGATGGCAGGGTTGTCATGCTAGAAGGAGACAGAAGAGTATAAGCAGGACATATCAGATCAGCAAGCCAGAAAAACTGTTAATATTTGTAAGCTGAGCAGTGCTCAGCTCACTGCATATATAAAAATGGCCAGATATATTCCACTGGATGATTATAGAAATGCTTTTGTTCAAGTACCATTATCCTGATTATAAGAACAGTTCCTCTCTCAAAAATCTGTAGCCACAGCTTAGACCTATCAAGCTAAATTCCAAACTACTTATGTTGTTTTTGACATCATAACAGGAAAAGGTAGGATTGATGTAAAACGAGGCGCATTACGCTTCATAATGAAGCTTCCACAGCCTAACTGTACTCAAGGTGTTTCTTGTAAGCTATTTGGCTCTTGCTGGCTGTCTGGTCGGCTGCTTTAAGAATGGTTCGCTGTTACAGTGTGGTACATTAACATACTCGGCAGACGCCGGTACCCTGATTTTCATCGCTCGAGTGATTCGCGCAATTACTCTCAGGATGAAACCGCGAATCGACGGGGGCCAGAACTGTGAGGGGAGGATGTGTGACCCATCGACATGTAGCGGTCCAGGTGCTCTGACTTCCTGTCGGAGGAACCTTGTTAGGCAAAGGACACAAGATCCGTTCGGATCCCCTTCTAGTTACAGCTCTACACGTGTCCCCGGGTCGGAAACATCCGATTGTCCACCCAGGAACTGGCACCTCGACCTCGTTTTGCATCTACCCTTCTGAACAACTGTGTATTGCAGCAAGAATCTCTCCATCTTAAACAGCAGGAAATCAATAACACAAAACTGATTTTGATGCTACCCATTATTCCAGAAGTAGTTTTATTTTATCTTATTTATTTCAAGAAGATGCCTGGGTTTTTAAATAGCTAATTCCCACTGCATTCTGTTAAAAAAAAAACCCAGCAGCTATTGTGTACAGGCATGAGAAAATAATTATTGCATCTTCAAGATTCCACAGAAGGAGTCCATACCATCAAAGCTTTAGTGATTCTGGCCCGGAATTTGGATCCTCGTGCAGAGACTCCCACAGAGTTTATGCTGTTCATATTCTGCGCTGTGGTGTGACTGATCATACTCTAGATATCTGTTAGGGTACTGCCAGAAGTGTTTCTTTTCACACAGGGAAAATGTGATTATATTGCGGAGTACAGGAAAGAGAACCTGCACGGAATGTATTAAAGGTATTAGACACTTTTTAACAAAGTAAATTAAAATGAATTGTCGCGGTGGGGAGACAAAAATGGCGGGGGGGGGGGGTGTGTTTCAATTGATGGTCGTTGTTCGTGACAGGAAACATTTAAGAGTGGCCCTAATGGAAAGAAATAATTTGTAATGAGAGCACGAAGATTTCAAAATTATTTATTCTTAGAAACAAACAGACAAACAAATAAATGAGTGGGAGTGCTAGCAGGCCGTTGTCTGACCCAAGAATAGATATTCCAGATAAATGTTCTCAGTTAGCGAGCTCGCTGTCCCGTGTCTTTGATCGGCCGCTCTCCTCGTTCACCGCTCTGGCCTTGTGCGGTTCCACGAGAGCGCTCACACAAATGGAGGATTCTGTGGCTTATGCTACTTTGCTAACCTGTGGTGGAGAGCAGGCTGAACTGGACGCATGCAGATGATCTGATCTACAGAAATTGCATATCGCCAGCATCTCGCAGGTCATAGATACCTTTCAGTACTTGCTTATCTATATCTCACTATCTGGCTGGGTACAAACCCCCTTATGTATGAAAAACACATTCGTGCTAGCAGAGATTTGGTACAATTGGATGTAAATCTGGTTGGTGCAGTTCGTGCCTCAATATTGCGCCTAAGCCGGAAGGTTGTTGGATCGAATCCCATGGTTGTCAGAGTGATTTTATCGTTGGGTTCTTCAATGCAGCCCTTAACACCTAAATGCTCTAGGGACTGTCTGGCCCTGCCCTTCTCGATTGTATGACAAGTTGGAAAACAAGTTTTGCTAAATAAGTAAAATACATGTAAAGGACATTGCAATTATTGAATATTTTTTAAAGAAACTGTAGTAGATAATACTACTTGCTTTATGCATTGGTGAGCATGTGTCGGTGAATTTATTTATGTAACGTTTGTATCAGCATTCTGACATTCGTGAGTCGAACGCTCACCTCGTTAATAGGACCCGGCAAGTTGGAACGTGAGATGAAACCATACTGGCTCTCACAGACACCACTGCTGGTATTTACTTAACTGGTGGATGATTTTTTTCCACACTTGCATAGCTTGGAATGTACGTTATAGTGCATCCATATGGCTGAATGCTTATTGATGCGATTTGGGGTGAGAATCTGGCCTCAGGGCATGTCGCAATGAAGTTGCTGCTGTTGTGAAAGATTTCAGTTGATGCCGAAAATGTTGAAATTTCACCCCATGAGTCTATTTAAACTTATCAGATTCGATTTAACTGATTTTGTACTGTATAGCCGTACAGTCAAGTTTGCAAACATTTGTGAAAGAATGGGTCATTCTGAAGAGCTCAGCGAGTTCAAGTGTGGTACTGTCATAGGATAACACCTTTGTAATAAGTCAGTTTGTGAAACTTTTTCCCTACTAGATATTCCACGGTCAACTGTAAGTGGCATTATTGCATAGTGGAAGCTTTTAGGACCAACGGTAACTCAGCCACGAAGTGCCAGACCGCATAAAGTAACAGAGTGGGTTCACCAAGTGCTGAGCCGCAAAGTGTGTAAAGGTCCAAACTTCCTTAGGCATTAACCCCATGGAATGGGCTTCCATGGTCGAGCAGATGCATGCACGCCTCACATCACCAAGCGCAATGCCAAGCATCAAATGGAGCAGTGTTAAGCACGGCGGCACTGGGCTCTGGGGCAGTGTAAAGCACGGCGGCACTGGGCTCTGGGGCAGTGTAAAGCACGCCACCACTGGAATCTGGAGCAGGGTAAAGCACGGCGGCACTGGGCTCTGGAGCAGTGGAAACGCGTTCTGTGGAGTGACAAATCACGCTTCTCTATCAGGCAGTATGATGGGTGTGTCTGGGTTTGGCGGATGCCAGGAGAACATTTCCTGCCTTCCTGCATTGTGCTGTGAAGTTTGGTGGAGGAGGGATAATGGTATGGGGGTGTTTTTCAGGGGTTGGGCCCTCTTAATGCTTCAGCTTACCAAGACATTTTGGACAAATCAATACGGAACACGGTAGTACATCATCTAACTATGAGAACTTGCAACCTGCTGGCCATAACCCCTTTTCCTTAATCGTATCACCCGGCAGCTTGTTAGAGATTCAACGCTGGGATGGAAGCCAGCAGAAATACTGCCTGCAAAGTCCAAGGTGGTTACCGGACTAATGAGGTGTTGTGTCTGGTCGCACTGAATGGACACTTTCTGAAATGGGGAAGGTCAGGCTGTCCAGGTTGGCTCAGTACCGTAGAGGAGAAGATATCACTCATATTAGCAGTCCTCACACTGGGAAGCGGATAAACTCTATTGGAATTTCATTTTTACCAGGCTGTCATTATTATAAGTGGGTGCCGCCATAAATCGAGAGCGACAGATCATTAACCTGAATACGACAGACGTACAGGTACAGCCATCTCACCTTGGGAAGCCCTTGGCATGTGAGCCTTTGAAAGGAACCCTCAAGATTTAGCTAAGACTTGTCTGCCGCTGTCCCTGCACAGTGAGTACAGGGTGGATTTGGTCAGGATGCACCATGGCGATGTAAAGTCAGACTTGGGAATCCTAGATTTAATGGTGCCCAGTAGAAATGCAGGAATTCCGTTTTCTCTGGCATTGGGAGAGTGTGGGAGAGCAGACCTTGGTTATAAAATTATTTGAATTTGTTTTTGTCAGGAACACTGCAGTGAGGTAATTAACATTGCATGAATGCTTCAAGAGGCACAGAGACCACCCTTCAATTCTGAAAGTGCCTTTGAATGGTGAATCTCCCAGCAACTGGAAACTGATTCTTTGAGTGGAGCTGGATGCTTTGGATGGGGGGGGGGAAGGGGGGGGGGCAGCTTGCTTCCTGA
>JAODKF010000045.1:4172744-4189451 GCA_026779585.1 Mormyrus proboscirostris | reverse complement strand
CCAGGCTCTCTGGGTTAGCTCACACTCCAAGCTCTCTGGACTACCTCACACCCCAGGCTCTCTGGGTTAGCTCACACTCCAAGCTCTCTGGACTACCTCACACCCCAGGCTCTCTGAGTTAGCTCACACCCCCGGCTCTCTGGGTTAGCTCACACCCCAGGCTCTCTGGGTTAGCTCACACCCCCGGCTCTCTGGGTTAGCTCACACTCCAGGCTCTCTGGGTTAGCTCACACTCCAAGCTCTCTGGGTTAGCTCACACCCCAGGATCTCTGGGTTAGCTCACTGAAAAAACAATGAGTGTAGATAGAAAATCATTGAGTAAATCATATTGTGTAGGTTGTAAATTTAAAATATATTTACAGGGTATATTATAGCCCTATATATTACTGTGTATATTTTTTTTATAATATATTTACTTATGTTTATCTTTTGAGTGGTTCACATTGAAGGAAGCCATTGAATTTGCTGGGTTTTCTTGAGAGCATTGATCAGATGAGTTAAATCCCTGTTTATTGCAATATTAATACTTCAGATCTTCATAATCCTGATGGAATCTATCTTAGGAGCCATACCGTCATCTGTCTGACTTAACAGCCAGCTAGGGTGAAATCTGCTGTAAATCGCTTTGAAGACGATGTTAGAAGTCTAATGGTGTATGAATTTCAAGGGATTCATTGCTACTTTTGAGATTAATCCACGAAAGGGTGCTGTTTTTTCCCCCAGAAAAGTCATTAACGGAGTTCCGCCAGATAAGACACGTTTGCTTCCCTTAAGACTCAGCATTCGCACTGAGCTGTCGCTGTTTTCCTATCTGTTTGTCTACGCACTGATGTTCTTGGTCTGCTGGGCCGATTTTACTGTGAATAGTACAGTATCATCCCTGTAACACTGGGAACGCCCTGCATTTTGCGAGGCACAATTTTATTTTAGCCAAATGGAAACATTTTCTTTAAAAATGAGCAACTTTACCACTTATTCTTATGAGCATCGTAATTGAGTTTGTTTCTTGGGGTTGTTATTATAATTGACCAAAGGATAATTCAGTACTTTATTTAGAGCTATTTAACAGCTTACTAACTAGCAAGTTACATATAAATCATGCTGCAGGTATGGTTATATGAAAATGTTACATAACCTCCGTAATGAACAACAAAAAGACAGTATATGAAAGTAGAAAAGTCATAACATCTGCAGACAAAATAATTACCTTCCTGTTGCATGGTGGCTCAGTCGGCAACAAACGAGATTCACACCTTCAGCTTGGGATCCATTTCCACCTCCTCTCTGCATGTGTGTGTGAGTGTGTGTGTGTGTGTGCGTGTATATATGTGTGCGTGCGCATGTGTGTGCGTGTGAGTGTGTGCATGCGCACGCATGTGTGTGCGTGTGTGTGTTTGCACAGTTGCCAGGTCCTCCCTGTGTTTATGTGGGTATTCCAGTTCAAATTCAGAGCGTACGCTCTAGATTACCCATGGTGCATCACTGCATGCTCTGCAATGGATGGCCATCCCACCCAGGAGGGGGTCCCTCGACTCGGGCTTCCCACGGCAGGCTTCAGGATCGCCGTGACCCTGAATTGGCTCGGTCTGCGTGGAAGATGGACGGGTCTTCCCATCTGCCGTTTTTCCTGTCATTCTGGGCGTCCGGCCTGCTTGCTCCCCGCACTAGCATAGCTACCGCCTTCCAAAGTGCAGTTCCGTTGGCACAGCTTGGAGAAGAAAGCACAGGGCCAGACGGAGGGGTTCTCCAGAACTTCCGTTACAGCACAGTCATATCCAGATAATTATATAACGAGTTTGATCGGAATAAAAAGGTGTACAAGCATATGTCCGGCAGTGAGCCTTTGATCCGCAGGTATTCTTGTTTATAAAACTCATAACTCTCGCTTAGTCCCATTTAGACCTTCAGTGGTCTAAGTGCTGTACAGCTTTTCCAATAAGGTGCTGGCTTTCGGCTAAGTGCTACGTGCTATCGCACAGATCCGGCTGGTCGTCTTCTCTGATGGTACGCCTACGGGATGCACACGAGGGACACTTTGCTCACCTGTGAGGGACACAAATCCCATTCCATCAGGTTTTCCTTTGATTCAGCCACCGCCGGCTGCCATCACCGCCACACGCCCGTGAATTGATTTCACCGCTATTACGGCAATTTCATCATTTGAAACACTCAGTTACCCCCCACCCCCATAATGCGTAATGGCCGCCCCCTGTCTCCCTTTTACTTCCCGTCCCTGTCAGTTGTACTTTTGGGCCGTGTGTGTCCACACTCTTGCAGTGTCGCGTTTTGTTTTCCATCCAGTACAGAATTACAAAAAACAAGAAAAGGACTAGGTCTTAGATTCATAACTGCTATATTTAAAAGCCCCAATTCTTTCTCCCTGGCGGCCATGTTTTTGAAGATATACAGTCAGCCTGTTGGAGTAAATCTCTGCTGTCTGTATCGTACCTTACACATTTGCGTGTTTTGCTGCACTCATCAGAGTTGCTATTGTTGTTTATGTTTTTCGTGGAATTCTATCGCTAATGGATTAGCTTCCAGTCGCTCATTTTCTTTTGTGCACACTGTGAAAGATTGACGACCGACCATCGTCCTATACAGTTACACAGCTCCTATAGGCCTCTCGAGTTCAGCCGGAAACGGGTTTCCTTTGATT
The DNA here is from genome assembly GCA_026779585.1 of Mormyrus proboscirostris. NCBI lineage: Eukaryota > Metazoa > Chordata > Actinopteri > Osteoglossiformes > Mormyridae > Mormyrus > Mormyrus proboscirostris. Next base: position 4,186,795 of record JAODKF010000045.1, on the reverse strand, counting down.
TGATTGGATTTGATTTCAACCAGGGCTGGCAACGTCACGTGTCTGCATTGTCGCATTAGGAGGACCAGCTACTCCAGTCAGCCTCTACAGCCCCCGCGTGAGAGGTTTCTTGGTGCTAATCAGCGAGGACTCCATCCCGCTCTCCTCTAATGAAACGCTTTATGTTCGGCACTGGAAGCGGCAGCGTCAGCAGGCCGATGCGTCAGCGTGGGGCTTCACGCTCCTTTTTAATCTGCCACGTGAACTGCGTGGCGCATGAAGACCCGTAGCTTTGTTAAATTCTTATCATCGCAGCGTTTGTAGTAAAGACAATGCATTAGCGTTGTTCCTTATTGTGAAGATAGCGGAGATCTTTATTGCCAGCCCGTCCGGGGAGAAATGTAATCACTCTGAACCCCACGGTGCTGCGTTTACACATTTGCTGAACAATATACTATGACACTAGAAACACACATTGACTAAACCACAGGCTCCCAAACTTTTCAGCCTACGGCCCCCAAAATAACAGTGCCACAGAGTCACTGCCCTCATTTTGCCTCCTGAGGGGGGGGGGGGTGTCGCCCTCAATACGTTTCATCAGCTGATGAGGGCGGCAGTCCCCTTGTCTATACTGTTAAAATTGAAGATTTTTTAACATTTTAAAAAAATTTATAACCGTATCGCTGAAATCATCTCACGATCCCCCACCCCAGACTGGTGACTCCCCCAGGGGTCGGAACGTCCTCTTTGGGATCCTCTGTACTAGACACTTTATTTACACTAGTCCAGGCTTCCCCAATTCCGGTCCTGCAGGGCCAGTCTGCACCACGATATGCAGCTTTCTCTGCTGAATCACCAGCTATTCACCTGGTCTGTGTTCCAAACACACAGAGACGTATCTGCAAACTGTGGTGCAGACTGGCCCTCCAGCACCGGGATTAGGGAGCCCAAGACTAGACGATATACTGCATGCTGTGCAAGCCGTGCAGATCAGCAGAGGTGGAGATTTCAGGTCCAGAAAGTACAAATCCAGACCAGGATTTTGTTTCGACCAACCAGTTACGTACAAAGAGTCACAGTCACAGGGTACTCAACTGGTTAGTTGAAACAAAATCCTGGTCTGGATTTGTACTCTCTGGACCTGAAATCTCCACCTCTGCAGATCAGAAGGTACCTGCAAGGATTTCGGTCTACATGAACACCAGCCAGACCTCAGAGAGCCCACAGAGCTCTCAGTTTTATCGCTAATTATAAAAACATGAATATTCTGCATGGAGTCGCGCACAGCTTCACGGCATAAACGGCCTGTCATGTTCCAGATTTTTATAAGAGTGCTGTCAAGTTTGAGATGCACAGCAGCTGCACAGGGGCGTAACGCACTCGTCGATGTGATCACTCATAGGTGTATTTAAATGACAGGCCGTGTAGAGAAAATTTATATCTCGTATGCGCTGAGAGTCATTAATAAAGCAGACTCTCGCTGTGAGCTGGGTCACCGACAGCATCGAAGCACTCCAACTTTGAGTATATACTTTAATATTTGCAGGTGGTAGCTCTGCATGAACAGCCCAGCCGAATGTCATTATTTTATCTATTAAACTATTCACTGCGTCGCATTACGCACACCAAATTTTGATGTAGACTTAATTAAAATGAACTCGTAATAGTTTTTTGACACATGACTACTAAGCAATAGCTTTGCGACTCTAAATGGGGGTGCACATGGATAGATCCACCCATGGGAAAAAAATGACAAAAACCATCCCCATTGAAAACACCGCCCCCCTCCCCCCACCACCCCCATAAACTGTTCTGTGTAACATCATTCACACCGAGATAAATATACGGTGTATGTCAGGAAGGGGTACTCAACTGGTGAGACACAGTTTATCATTGTATTTTACCAAGGGGTGTCCCCTCTGCTCAGAAATTTTATCATTCCCCACTGAAATGTTTTTACCACTGCATGTCACGTAGCAAACATTATATATGCAACCATCAATATTTGCCGATTTCATACAGGGTCTGGCAGGAAGCACAGGGCAGGGACGCCCTGTCCAGCACCGCAGCCCAGTGCCGACCGCACCCAGTGACACACAGGCCGGTTCATAGGCAGCCTTTTACAGTAACGCATGTTTTCAGTAGAGGCAGAATCTGGAGCAGCTAGAAGAAGCTTACGCAGCACACAGGAGATCATGAAAACCCCTCGCACATAGAGCAACGGCCAGGATTCGAACCCTTGACCCTGAAGGATTTTACCCATTGTGGCACCACTCCGCCCAGTAAGCCCAGTAAGCCCAGCAAGCTCAGCCAGCACATGCTTCTGTGCGTCCCATTACGCCTCCCCATGAGATCACACCGCGATGTTCTGGTTCTGTCCCGTGCTCCGGGCTCCTGGCGTTCCCGCACAGAATTCCTTGCTCAGTGTTCACCGGCCTTTGTGCGGGAGAAGGCGCTTCTCGACACGGCAGAGACTCCCTTTGTTCCCAGTTTATTTGGTTGATTACTCACGTGGAAGATAATCGGCGGATAAGCCACTGGCCTCGTGTGCAGCTGCTGCGGGGAGCCCTGCCTGTTTATGCAGGGAAAATGTGCCCTCAGGTGGCGTCATTATCGAACGGGGGGGAGCAGCCTGAGCTATGGGACGGCCTCAGGATTCTCGGGCTATTTCAATCAAGTAGGGAACCTGGAGTGCGATGCCCCCCAGGGGACTTCCTGGCAAAGCCGGGTCCTTCCCAGAGGGCGTCCGTCATCGATCAGCCCGGCGGTGATACGTACAGTAATGCACATGAGGACACTGCCACTATGGCTGTATGGTGACCGCACTGCCAGGGACGTCAGAGGGGCATAGCATTTTATAGGGGACCCCCCCATTTCGTAAAATATAAAGTTACACACATGCCTCCCCCCCCCCCAAACATGGGAAATGTGTTGGGGTATCCCGCGGCCGAGGCCTGCTTGTGACCCGGCGGGTGAGTGTGGCCCCCCCACAGAGCCCCCACAGGAGCTTCCGCCCTGCTTCATAATTGGCTTTCGGAGATGTGTGTTCCCTTTGTTTTTTTGCTCTCTCTTTTATGTCGTTTTATTTTATGAAACATCTCAACCGTCCAGGAAAATGCTGAGAGCTGCTCATTAAGCCGGCCTCATTTCCTCTGTCGGCAAAGCGCGTAAACGCCGCTTCCGAGGCCCAGACCTGCACCTCGGGTCGCACGGGAAGACGCAGGCTCAGGCTCAGGATGGGGGTGGGAATGCGGGGGGGGGGGGTCTTCCAGCGTGCGGTATCTTTCATTTTGTAGCCGAGTGGTTCCATCAGGGACACAGCTGGGAGGACAAGGCAGCTGCGGCAGCCTTACCTGTCACGTGACCCCCGCAGCGGTCTGATCGACACCGCGGACCTGACCCCGGCAGATGCGCAGCCGGCGAGGCGTGACGCCGACCCCGCCGTCCTGATCCGCGCCGGGAGCCTCTGTTGGTCTGTGAAATTCGACACCCGCCGAGATAAAGGCTGCAGCAGCGTTTAGAGAAGCGATTCGGTTTCGTGGGAGATGTTCATGTGGCGGCAAAACCAGGAATCTGCTACTGTGCAATCAAGCTGCTGCTCGTTTTTGCTGAGATGTATCTAATAACCGTAAAGCGCGGCAGAAATACTGGTTATCGGCCTGGTTTCACAATATTCACTCAGATCAATGTATCTTCAGATTTCATGAAGCACATTACATCCTGCTCCACATTTATTTCTTTTTAAAAATATTTTTTATCTCATACTGGCCAATCCTTATCCAATAATCCCCAATTAAACCTCACCCACAAAGATGCAGTAATCCAAACCTACCCATTTTATAACCACTTGCTCTGGTCATGGTCACAAGGTGGGGGGGGGGAGGGGGGGCTTAAATCCTATCCCAGGCAGCACAGCACACACACACACACACACACACACACACACACACACTCACACACTAGAGAATGTTAAGGCACCGTTTGGCCAAACCATGTGTCTTTGGACACTTGGAGGACACCAAATTAGGCAACACACAGAGATCATGCAAACTTAGGAAGAGACACAACCCCACATCCCTGGTCCCTGGAGGTGTGAGACACCCAAGCGACCCACAGCGCCACCCCCGAAGCAGACCCTACACCTTACAGGGCAATCACACCCCCCCTGAATCACAGCCTGTGTGCCTGGGACAGAAGCCACACCGCGACGAGGGGGGGACGTGCAGACTCACACGGCGCAGTACCGAGACCCGACCCCACAAACCTGGAGGTGTGAGGTGAAAACACGGCAGGTCACGCCAGCTGGGGGGGCGCCAGGATGCAGGATGGCCTGCGGCGTTCCCGGCTGGAAAGAGACGTTCTAAGCCATCTGCACCGTTACACGTAGAGTGGCGCTTTAAGCATGACCACGCAGGTGGAGAAGCGGGGGTTGTTCGTCTGGGTTGTTTACGCATGGGGAGGGTATGATCTCTCCCTCTCTCCTGCTTTTTTAAAAGCCATCGCTCACGGTATCGACACCAACGTGTTGAGGAACCGGGCTCTGTGGAATTGGGCGGGCCACGCTTGGCAACTTCCATTTCCTCCCAGCCCTTAGGCTGCCAAAATGACTCTAGAGACCTGAGACTTTCTTCCCAATTAAGCAGCACTATGAACAGAAGGCCCGAGGCCTGTACCCCCTTCACAACCTTGAAATGGTACCTTCCGAAGTGCCATATGACTTACACGGAGACCACCTATTGGCTACAGGGAAGCAGCCCGTTATTGATCCAGTTTGCTTTATCTGTGCATGACTCACATCTCAGTGAATCAATAAGATCACACATATGTGTGTATAATGATGTATTATATTGCCATTCTGTAATACAGGTTCTGAATACAGATTCTTCAGTTTTCAAATATCCATCTTTCACTCCTAAGAGAGTCACAGGCTCCGGTGAAAGCAGAGTTAGGGTCAGAGTAAAGGAGTAGCCATTTACCCAGCGCCCCTGGAGAAGGTTAGAAGGAAAGGGCTTCGCTCAAGGGCCCAACAGCAATATCACTCTGTCAGCCACAGGATTCAAACCACTGACCCTCTGTTAACAGTCACAGTCGTACACCATCACTGATATATGTGTGTGTGTGTGTGTGTGTGTGGTGTGGTGCAGCACTCTGCTGGTTATTGTGTGTATTTTTGCATGACAGAAGCATGTGAAATGTGTTTTAAGCCTAGCATACGTGCCGTCGTCTCCCTAGCGGCACCGAGGCTAACAGAGCACCCTGTCTCTGCCCTGTTCTGCTTTTTCAGGTCAGTATATTGGAACGGCAGATTTTCGACTTCCTTGGGTACCAATGGGCGCCGATCCTCACGAACTTCGTACACATCATCGCTGTGATCCTGGGCCTGTTCGGCACGGTCCAATTCAGGCCCCGATATGTCACCGGGGTAAGACCGACCACTATTCAACCCGTTACGCAGTCGTTCAGCCAGATCTGTACAAATCATGAAACAATCTTGTCGTGCGTGAACTTTTATTTATTTTATTCACGAGTAAATTGTTTGCATTTGTATTCACTTATATCAGTATGTTAAGCAGACACTTTTGTCCAAAGTGACATACAAGTGAGGCAAATAGCACATTGCAAACATTCATACTGTCAAGGAGTCATCTGTCAAGTGCAGCTAGACTGAGTTTCCTTTGAGACAAAAAAAATCCAAGACACCACTGGGGGGGGGGGGGTGGAGGGTAGATAATGTGGCCATTTACAACCAACTGCCAACAATAACACAGCAAATGTCTGGATGCCGAACACAAAAAAACTACTGAATATTTGAAACATAATTAATCTGTATTCTTCTGTCAGAGCCACACACATTTTTTGCTAATGATTTTGAGCGGGATTTATGTTCTCCGCCCCAAGTTTTAGGGATTAGCTTTGTTTCCTTGGAGCTTTTCTGAAGACAACGATGACAAATCCGTCATTTGCTTATTAATGTCCTGCAATATGGAACTAACGTGTCATTTTCCTTTTAGATGTAGTTCCTTCTTCGGTGCTCTTATCCAAACTAACTTACTCTTTTACAGCCTGGGCCTATTTATTTTGGTTTCCAAAGACATAGCAGTTCAGAGACATGCATTCAGAGAAATCGCTGTCTTTAAGTTGTCCATAGTGTGTCGTGAGTGTGGCTTCCATGTAATGGAGTGCCATCTGGTCCACTGTGTCTCCCTCTGCTTCTTGGAATATGATTCAGGCTCAACATGACCCTGTACCGAACAAGGAGATATGGACAATTTGAACTACATAATCAGGGACCCTTCTAGAACCTTCTAAAACCAGCAGTATTGAGGGTACAAGCTCACCCTTGGCTTCAAATGTTGCTTTCAGTCTAGCGCTACCCAAAATGCCATGTAAACCGTATACAGGGGTAGAACTAAAAACTGATTGGCCCTCAGAGTGCCCCTCTGCTGTCACTCACTGTTTCGAAGCATATTATTGGTTAATGAGAGGGCTGGCCTCTCTGTGTGAATTATCGCCCCCCCCTCTTTTGCCATCCCACTCTAAAAAATCCTTTGGTTGCCATTGGAGAACCAGGAAAAAGACATGTGAGCAAAATGTACGCACACATAATGTCAACAGGAGATAAAGAGCCCGTCTGGGCAGGGGGCAGCATTTTTTATAGCATATTCTGAGAGACTCTCAGGGAGAAGGACCCCCTCCCCCTCCCCAGGTAACAGGAGACAAGCGCCCCATTGTGCAACGCCTCTCTTTGTTTGAATCTGTTTTGGAAATGCTGTCAGAGCAGATGAATCCTCGGCCTAATTTAAGGTGGCGCCTCTCCAGTGGATGGCGCTGAGCCAAAGGCAGCTCCCCTATATGCACACGTCTGCGGAAGCGAGTCCTCTGACAGCACATCGCATTCAGAGGGGCCGAAACCACCCTGGTAACGCAGCCCCTCCTTTAACCCAAAGAGCCATTTTGCATTGCACGTGTGTTTTTTCTTTTTGAGCAAGCATTCTTACACATCCATGCTTTACCCCCCCGGACATGAGAGCCGTCCGGATTGGGTTCCCAGACAGGATTACCTATCTAATTGAAGTCAGTGGTTCAGCAAACCCTCCTCCCCCCTCCGGGTATGTGGAAAGTTCCCTATTATACCTCCTAGTCTATCAGCAGGAGGGGGGCTGACAGTCATGCAGGTAGGTCGGGGGTGGATTTTTACAAACCACCATCCTGTGCTCTGGGCATTTAATGGATTTCTGAAAGATGGTGAGTGTGACAAGACACACACAGACACAGACATGTTGTAATTATATCTTTGTGGGGACTCTTCATTCATTCCTATGGGAAAAACCTTATTGCCGCAAAGGGATGGGGAAGCAAGCAAAGGGAGCCGTGAATACAGGCAAACAGGGTTTATTTGCAGCGTAACAGACTTCAAACACGCAACGGTAATGACAGACCTGGGGAAACAGACTTGAACGCGGATTGAAATACACAAGACTAACAGCAGGAAACGTAGAACAACTGGCAAACAGAAGGATTCCACATGGGGTTAACGAGGTAGGCATGGTCCACGACAGGGCTGGACGGAGGGATGTGACAGAACCCCACCCTAAGGCGGGCACTCCGAGCACGCCTGAAGGGGAGTGATGGACAGGACGAGGCCAGGAAAACAGGACCTGAAAATCAAGACAAGAGCATCACTGGGGTACAGGGAACAGAACCAAAACACAAAACAGGCACAAGGGTAAAAGCTAAGACAACACCTGACACAAGACGGGAAACGCAGATAGGCAGACCAGGAAGGGAGACACAGGGGAAACACCAATGGAAGGGACAAAAGGACCGGGAGTGAACGGAGGAGGCACAGAGGGACGAGGAGCAGACACAGGAGGTCAGAAAGGAAAGGATAGGGGACAACGGGGAGTCTGAGGGAGCCACAGTGGGCAACAGGCGGCAGCCTGAGGGGCCGCAGGCGACCAAAAGGCCTAAGCCAGAGGGACCCCGGGCGTCCGCAAGGGACCGACGGAGGGGGCGAGGAGGAAGACGGAGGGGGCACCAGCAGCGGCAAGGAGGGAGGGAAAGCTGCAGCAGGTGACGGCACACAGCAGGCGGAGGCGCCAACCCCCACGAGCCATAGTGGAGGGACCCACAGACGAACAACGAGTCAGAGCGTGGGAACCCGCAGTCAGCTGACGAGGCGTTGGGTGGTGTGGCACTGCAGGCAGGCAAAAAGGCGATGACGGGGGACCTGCAAGCAACAGCCGAGCAGGAGGGCAGGACCAGACCCCTGCGCCTATGTCCTCTCCCTTTACGGGACACTGACAAGTGGTGTTCTAGCTGGGATCGACCCTTCTGGGGTGATAGCGGAGTAGTCCTTCTCCTGGGGGAGTCCTTTGGGGCAATTAGTGAGGTCCCCGAGGGTTGCCATTCAAGCTCCTCCTCCTCCAAGGGGGAAGGAGCGGTGGTCAGACAGTCCGGGACCTCCTCAGGGACTGGGACTGGTGCCATGGGAGCTAGGATGGGTGGAGCCGGAGCCGTGGGCTGAGCTGCAGGCGGAGCCAGAGCTTCTGGCGGTGCTGGAGCGGCAGCAGGGACCTTGGGTGGCACTGGAGCCGGAGCAGGGGCCTCGGGCGGTACTGCAGGGGCCTCGTGCAGGGCAGCAGCCGCAAGTGGGAGCCCACAGAGCGGTGCATCTCCCACCATAACTGGAGTCACGCAGGGCGGCGTTGGGACCGCAGGTGAGGCAGCAACAGGCAAGACAAATGCAGGTGGGCGAGGCAACACAGGAACAGGCTGATCAGGAACAAGCAGAAGCGGCAGGTCAGGAATGAGCAGAACAGGCATGGCATTTAAAGCAGGAGGTGACACGGCTCAGGTCTTGAACAGAACAGGAAACAGAGGTGCTATAAGGGCCGGTGTGACCTTCGCATTGATTCTGGCTACTCGGGAAATGGGATCCAACACAGAGCTGATCCCTATAACGACCCAGCGGAATCCCGAGAAGGACCATGCAACTAGACTCACTGCGTCAGCTGGCTGCAGGAAGGTGACGTTGGGTGGGACCACCAGAGGTCAATCCGCAACCTACGGAGAAGATCCCTTCGGGATTTCGCAGGGTGTCGTGTCAGTCGCCAGCATGATGGAGGGCGCCTGTTCTTCCTACTTCTTAACTACTTTTAAATCACCCCACGGGGAAGTCAGGGTGAAGCCGGCTCCTCCCGATACCCAGCAGGGGTAGAAATGGAGAAGAAGGACTCTCCGAGGAGGATTGTCAGAGAGTCTTCCTGTTTCCTCCTTTTCCTCATCTTTTTTCTCCGGGTCGTAGCTGTCGATGGAGACTAGGAGCTTCTGGGGAGGTCCAGCGGCGGTTCCAAAAACCGCTCGCTCTCAGGTGGGATCAGCCTGGTCCTCCTCTTAGTCAATCTCTACCTCAGCTGCCGGAGACTGACGTGCACATCCTCCGCACGATGTGCGTCATTTTCCAGGGACATCTCTTCCAAGATGTCCCGGCTTTGGCAGGCCATTGCCCAGGCCGCAGGACCTTCCTGGACTTACAGGACCTCACCAACCAGGCCGAGGTAAGCGTACCTTTTTGGAGAGGTCTGTCATTCTGTCACAACAAGACGGGGAAGCAGGTGAAGGGAGCCGTGAATACGGACAAATGGGGTTTATTTGCAAAGACATGGCACACAATGTTAATGACAGACCTGAGGAAACAGACTTGAACACGGACTGAAATACACAAGACTAACAGCAGGAAACATAGAACAGCTGGCAAACGGAAGGATTCCACACGGGGTTAACGAGGTAGGTGTGGTCCAGAAGAGGGCTGGACGGAGGGACGTGACACTTATTCTTTTATTTCTATGGGAAAAATCTTATTTGGTCCCCACAATGTAATATAAACATAATCCAGACACAAACAGACACACAGACACACACACACGGCCTTATCTCCTCACAGGTTCCGTTTTCATTTCACTCCACACCCTGTCTTCCTCTAAAATTGTCTTCCACCATACAAATGAACAGGAAATAAAGGCTGACGCTGCCTGTGCCCAGACTTTCCTTACATTAATATACACTATGTGACTGTATCATTTCTTTTAACGGCAAAATCACTGTTTGCTATTCAGATATTTATGGGCCTTGCCAATGAGGATTAATCGCTGGACAAGGTCCCTTCCCATGTTCTCACACTTAATATAAATCGATTATACTTCAGCTTCTGTGCACAGGTTGAATTAAACAGACCCTGTTTGATTTATGGTTATAAATGGCTACTGTATCGCATTCTTAAGAGATTTGTTACGAAACAACTAATTAGTCCACGATTTCATCTGTAGAGAATTTTTTGTCTTTAAGTTGGCTCATCTTCTAAATCCAGACCCTGAGTTTGACATAAGGGAAAGTTGCTGTTTCCAAGTTTCTGCCAGAACACAGATCTGTGAAGCTGAAATGTTAGATAAAGAACTGTTAATTAATCACAAGAATATCCCACAGCATCTCTGAATGCCAAAGTATTGTGCGAACCAAGCATCCGTAGGTCATAGTCCTGTAACACTGCGTATGTGACGATTCAAAGATGACTAATGCAAGTTCCTCAGTTAAACCATTTGCATATACGTTGGATTTATTTAAGAATTATGTAACATGAAATGATCTTCAGGACAATAAGACATGGAGAATGTGGTGTGGTCTTACTCATTTGGCAGTTCCTTACAAAGGAGCAGAGAATCAAACATCTGATCCATCAAGATTGTGCTAAAGAAATGTGGGAACCATATGGCAGGGACTTACTGAGTGGAGGTGGTCACTGATTTTCATGAGTGACAGCAGAGACTGACCAACCAGGTCAGCTAAAACAGACCGCCTCCTCATTCTCCGTTGTCTCCTCCCCCAACATTTTGTCACTTCCTAATCTGTATGAGACTCTGCAATCAGAGCGTGTTCTGGCTCATGAACATTACTCATTCAGTTAGATATGCAGGAGCCAGACCTGTCAAAACCTTAAATGTGAGAAGGAGAATGAATGTGCTTCCGATATGATTGTGTTTTCCCAGCTCTGGCTGCTGATCTTGTAGAGCCAAAAAGTGAGATTCGGGAGATTTGCGGCTATTTTGGTCAACTAAAGCTAAACTCACACGGCCATCCCTCTGCATCTCGAAGAACAAAACTCAGCTTCATTTTGCAACATTTCTAAGCCATAAAAATACCGCCTTAAGGGCACAGTGTTAGCTCCTGAGACACTTCTTTGGCAACTCAGTACAGAGCATGTGCAAGCACGCCAGCTGTGAACCCATCGCCACTGCCAACATGCCACCTTGCAGGCTAACCTGAGACACTCTAACTGGCATGAACCCCACCCTTCACGCTCATGGTTGTTTTACTTACACAAAAATGTTCTGAGGACAGAACGAAAAATGATTGGTTCACAGAGCAAACCAATCAGATTGTAGCGGAGCTGGGTCTAGGCAACTAGAGAACGCGGAACCAAGGCATCTGATTGGTTGGTCCTGCCTCCTGTAGTTGCTTGGACCCACCTCCTCTATAATCTGATTGCTTATCTGAGGTCTGGGAGAAGCAGGAAGATCAGTGGTCAGGAAGAACAGTTCTAATGGTGCAATCAGAATCACTAGGATAACAGAAAGCAGACCTCCCTTCATTTTCATCTGCGTATGAATAAAAATCGTACTGAGCACTTCGTGCATTTGTATTAAATGGATCAGTGACCACACATTGTAAACAAACTTGGGTTTTAACACTTTATATTTTTAACCTGAAATTATTTAATTAACCTATTAAACTGAACAGAACATAACGGATCAGAATCCTACTGTTTGAAGAACTGTAATTGAATAATGCATCTCAGGCTTCCACACAACAAAGCACACGAAAAAGACAATTAACACCACACTAACAAATCCCGCTAATTGATAACAAGTTTGCTCATTACTGCTGTAGCTTTTATAGAGCCCTGGAGTCACTCTTCAAGCTGCGGTTGTTGTTTTCAGTCTGGGGACTGACGATCATGTCTCCATGCCCGCGTCACCTTCTCTGTGCTTGGTCCACAGTACGCAGTCTGGCTGGTGATCTGGGTGACCTGGAACGTCTTCATCATCTGCTTCTACCTGGAGGTGGGGGACCTTTCCAAGGTAAGACGCCGGGAGATGCGACCAGCGTGCCGACTGGGGATCCAATCCGCTTTCTCCAGCGTAGCCCCTCCTGTCGTTCAGCCCCGAGGCCGGCCTTGCAGACATCACCAACTCTACAGGCAAACTCTTAGCACAGTCAGATACCCCGAATAATTTATGATCCATCTACTGTATGTCCCCCCCCATTTAGAAATATAATAAATTAGAATAAAAGTACAATTTCCGTAGGGCTTGGAAGTAATATGTGGTCACCAAAGTGGTATATCGCAATCGAGATACACTCTTCAAGACATTCCTAGTGGATTGTGACAATCTGACCGTCACATTCTCACCCAGTCCTGTTGGAATAATACATGAAATCCCCCCCCCCCCCAGTGGGCAAAATATATTGAATGGCACCCCCCTTCCAGTTGGCAAAATCTCTATAGCTCCCCAAATTATTTTTTCTGTAAAAGTAGCTCTCACTGTAAAAAAAAGGTCGGGGACCGAAGGGTTAAACATAATGATATCGCTGCAGGCCGATGAAAATGCTGATGGCTGGCTGAATAATCTGTGGCTCTGCCAGTGTGTGATGCTACATCTCAGTGGGTGGAAATCGATGACACTTAAGCTAATTTACACACTCATTTCCGCAAACATTTGCATCATTCCGAACGTGACCGATGCAGAGACTGATGCGATCTGTAGTTGGGGGTGGAGCTCGCGTTATGGGGCGTGATAAGGTGGAAATGTTATGTTTTATCACAAATCTGTAGATAATTATATTTAAGGTACTTTTCATTTAACCAGTAATTTATTTCACAATCCATCTTCACCTCATGTATGCAGAGAAAATGAGATCGGATAATTGAAATGTCAAAATGTCAAATACGATATCTAATTAAAAGTCAAATAAGCCACGCAACATGATTATGAAATTAATCAAGTGCTTTTCCATTTTACCTCTATTTTGAATGTAAGTTTTCGACAATATGATTGAAAAAAATTGTCGAAATTATGTGCATATAGTAAAACAAACATTTATTATTTGGCAAGTCTGAGAGACCAAAATAATAATAATAATAATCATGTTGCTTTTCCCTATCAAACAATTAACGCTCTTCTGTTTCATATGTTTGTGTGTATACACGCACACGCATACATACTACATGTATATATATGTATATATATATAGACACACACTGTATATAAATAAACACACATATATATCACACACATAATTTTTGTCCTTTTTGGAAATCTAGGCACAGGCCTGTATACATGTCAGACTCTTTAGTAATTTGCTTTTTTGTGGCAGACAGTCTTACCTGGAGCCTGACAGCTTCTGGTAGCTTCCGGTGTTTTTCTGCTTGACAAGCATCTCGCTTGGCGCACTCTGCTTAAAAGATCTGTCCGTCTTCGTCATTATCGGGTGACGCTATACTTTCAAACGTAGAAATTGCCCTTTCCTGCACTGCCAGCTTGAACTAAACCCCAACTGCCACGCGGAATGGTTTGTGAGACGCTGCCTGAATATCAACTTGGTTTTTGATACCCGAAACCACTGCTGGAATCATTTTGTAAAGAAGAGCTTTGAAAATGAAAAGCGTTGACGGCTAAATGTGCTGTATTAGGTCCTGTATTAGCTGCATTATCAGGCATCTTAATTAGTATTATTTTACTTCGTGTAAGATGGTGCTCAAACATTTGCTTAGGTCTAATCACAGGGATGACTGCAGCTGTCAGGACCGGCTTTTGGGACGTACGCGGTGCAGTACTGGTCAAGACCGGCTTTTGGGGTGTACGCGGTGCAGTACTGGTCAAGACCGGCTTTTGGGGTGTACGCGGTGCAGTACTGGTCAAGACCGGCTTTTGGGGTGTACGCGGTGCAGTACTGGTCAAGACCGGCTTTTGGGGTGTACGCGGTGCAGTACTGGTCAAGACCGGCTTTTGGGG
>JAODKF010000045.1:4127512-4149526 GCA_026779585.1 Mormyrus proboscirostris | reverse complement strand
ACATACATGTATATATATACTCACATACATGTATATATATATACTCACATACATGTATATATATATACTCACATACATGTATATATATATATACTCACATACATGTATATATATATACTCACATACATGTATATATATATATATATACTCACATACATGTATATATATATATATATATACTCACATACATGTATATATATATACTCACATACATGTATATATATACTCCTGGGCAAAAAAGATGGTCCTAACAACGAATCACTGGTCAGATAATTAGCAAGAACTAAAAAATAAACTGCACCCCCGAGTCCTGTGCCGCCGTTTGCTCGTCTCTGACCGTCGCTGCGACCGACTGTTGCAGGAAAAACCTAAAAACAGGAAAACTCACTTCAAGGTCAAGTTCAAGCACTTTACTGTCATTGTGTGACACAAAATTACATTCATGACAATCCGAAAGTGCACTTCCATAATCTTCTTGTACGCAAAGGTAAAATCGTGTAAATATCTAAGCGTTTCATAGAAAATTCAAACACACATAGGTTGTAATGTCTGGGTGTTCAGAATTTTTCCAAAATATTTGCTGTTGAGACCATTAACAGCTTAATTCTGGGTTTGGGCCAGTTTCGTTGCCCGGGAGGGTACATTTCTACATACTAGTACATGTTTGCATTGTGCTCCATGTTGCATGGGAGACGCCCCAGGGCCTCTGCATTGCTGGCTCCCATAAGTGATCGGAAGATGGATGGATAGAAGGATGGATGGATCTGGAAGATGGGTGGATGATGAATGGATATACCTGTTAAAAAAAAAAAAAGCAAACAGGCCCTAACATCCCATGATACCATTCTGTACACAATTCAGTCTGCTTCCTCCACACATGAGTATTCCCGTCAAATCCCTGGAGGGATACGGTATTGCAATTACAGCTAAATCACCTTACTGAGAGCCCGCTTGGTACTATGATGGACTTAACAATATCCTGGTATAGAAGGTCCTTCATGATTCTTCTTGCCTAGATTCTTCTACATGCCATCGTTATTTTGCCCTCTGTAAACGTCCATGTCACTTGGAAGTGTAGACTCCTTTAAGCAGTATGGTAGATGGACTAGGGCAGCGTTTCTCAACCTGGTCTTCAGGGACCCAGAGACAGCCCACATTTTTGCTCCCTCCCTATTCCCAGTAGCGAACAAAAACCTCTGCAGGTCCCTGTGGACCAGATTGGGAAGTACTGGGCTGGGGGACACTGGGGAAATTAAAAAAAGACAAGTAAAGCGAGACACCCCTCAACTGATGAAAGATTTCTGGCTAAGGCTAAGGAAGCCCGCTAGCTAAACGTGAGATGGATAGAGAGATTTCAGGTTCATTTGGAATATGATTTGCTGCCAGATTTTATACTGTTCACAGATTCAGGAATGCGTTAATTAAATTCTAACGCATATGTAAATAACTGTAAATAAGTAACGATTTGATTTGACTTCAGTGTAATGCCTTTTGTAAGAATACAAAATAGCTCAGTCATTAACTTTTGTTATTGGTTTTTTGAGCAAGTTATTCCGCTGGAATTAAACATGATTATCTGTCAAAACAGGCAACTGTAACTACAATGATTAATTAAACTGCCTCATAATTTTTTACTTTGCAGAATTTAAACTAATTTTTTTTTTTCCAGCATCCTTACTCAAATTTAGCAAATTAGCTTCCTGATTTGTCCATTGTTTTCTTGACTACCTGTCTATCCACAAAAAAAAAATCGCATGAAACATACAAAAGGTTTCTCCAAACGTACATGTTTACTTTGTTGGCGCTGAAAATGAGGAACAATAGTTTTCAGAAACAGATGTTCGCCTACCTGAGTACAGCATAAACTGAACCCCATCTGTTTGGTTTAAACATATAATGAGATGATACACAGGCCATGTGTGCAGTAATTGCATATAAGAGTGTGTGTTCTGTTATATTTACCCTATATAGTCAATTCACTGTTTAAGCACATATGAGACAAATGGGGTTTGGCAAAGCCAGCGACGGCACCATTGTGTGCCGTACAATGGGTCACGTGTCGGTCGGCAATTAAATCCGGGGGCTTTATTGATGCAAAGGGCTGAGGATTGCCTGTCAGTCCCCGATTCCCTGGCACACCTGGCCGCCCCCGCTGCTCCGGCATCCCCACGTGCCTGCAGAGCGTCGCCGTAGCTCAGCCGGCGGTGAGTCATTGTCGCCTGCTTCACCACGCACTGCTTATTCACCCTGGCCTTCGAAGGGAGAAGAATGAAGCCATGGAGATGGCCGGGGTGGGGGGGGGGGGTTTGCACCTGCTCCCAAAAGGCAATTGTAGATGAGCTAGACAAGGCCCCCCCCACCACAGGCAACAACGACCATGGCACCGAACCCTCAACCCCCACAAACTCATTTTCCAATTACGTGTAGGTCAGCGGTGTTATTATAGCGAATATCGGCCCCTTTCACCATTTTGCTCTCCCCCCTCTGTCATACCGGCTACAGCGTGACTGAGCGCCACACAGCAGCTGATGAGCTGCTCTTGATTTATTTGGTCTTGCGGCAAACCATCGAAGGAGCGACATGTGCTCGTTGTTAAGAGGCTGATTGCAGGGGGTGCGAGAGGGTCAGCGCAGAGGGGTGGGGGCCACATCACCAACTCCACATTCCCGTCTTACTTCTGTGCGATCCGCCTCTGAATAGATATCGCGGTATACGGCCATCCATGAACATTGTCGCGCGCTTATCCTGTGTCAGGGTGCTGCATCGCACCTCTCGCAAACTGGACATTCCAGCAACAGTAGGTCTCTTATCTAAGTAAAAGAGTTTTTTTGTAACAGTGTTATATAACGCCGTCTTCGAACTGAACATGCAATGAAATTCAAAATACATTCTCCGCTCATGCTTTTACATGAGACCCTTCTGTTGTTTAATACATTTTAATCATCCAGTATTTTAATTTATTTTTTTATCTTCTTTTAATAAATTTTGCCAACATTGCGATTCTTGCACTTACCATTGAGTGCCTTCTGTCAGCCATGAAGTAAAAAGTCATGTAAATGCAAGGACTGGAATGAGGAAAGAGATGGGATTCCCTTTTAGGGAAAATTCACCATAGCAGAAGTGTCCGGAGAGACTGAACGTGGAATGACAGAATAAAATCAGGAGACCTATTTTCAGTCCATTTCCAATCCTTAGACACCCAGTAAGATTCAAAGCAAAGTCTCATTCCGATACAGGAGAGTGGCTTTTTAATTTTAAACAATGTCTCATATATAAATATGTCAGTCAATATAAATGCAACGGGCTTATTTTCTTCGGGTGATGAGTGAAATAAATTTGATTGAATCCGACTGGGGGTGGGGTGGGGGGTTTCTCTTGCAATGCATATTACGAGTCAGGAACAGAAAGGGTCAAGTGGAGCAGCATCACACAGTGCCAGATCCAGCACTAACACGCCCCAAAACGGAAAGAGGGATATTATTTTTATTAGGGAATGCAATTTGGAACTTTTTCTGCAAACATTATGGGGCTGGCCTGGGGAGAGCCTCAGCCTCATTTCCATTTGTGTCATTTTCTAGGTAATGAGCTGTGACATTGTGGAGGGCTTGGCCGTACCGTACCTGCAAGGCCGGCGCGTGATGGATGTTAGCAGCTACGTCTGCTTCTCTGTGGCCCAGCAGAATGTGGCGTGGGAGACGATTTGCGAACCTGCAAAGTGTGTGCGTTCGTGAGACGTGCATGGGCACTGCACGCGCGGTATATGTGGGAAAAGTATCGGGACACGATCCGAAGTTGAAAGCGTAGAAATGTCCAAAATGTCTTGATATGCATACCAAGACATTTCGGACATTTCTATGCCTCCATCTTTGTGGGAAGCGTTTGGGGAAAAAGCTTTTCTATTCCAGTATGACTGATCCCCAGTGCACAAAGCAAGGTCCATAAAGACACGGTTGGGCAAGTTTGGTGTGGCAGAACTTGACTGGACCAGAAAGAGACCTGATCTTAGAATGGGATGTTATAAAAGTTCCAGTAGCCAGATGTCCCAGTACTTTTTTTTACTGGTATTTAAAGGACGTTATGTCTTACTAGCACGTGCAGTGATGCTGATACAGTATAACTTATAGAGTCGTTAGTAACAGCCAGTTCTTTACTTCCTGTTTTACTGTCTCTGGATCTTTGATTGACAGATCTAGGGACGGCAGCTTAACTGCTGATCGGTTTCCCCTCGTAAACAGTGAATACCAAGCAAACGGAGAGCCAAGGAGCAAAGAAAGCAGCCTTTGCTACAATGAAAACCTTAATAGCCCCTGTGGGATTAGCGCACTCAGTCCATCTTTGCATCTATTTGTGGTCCGATTAAGACGCTGAAGGATAGAAAGATTCTAGAACTCGATCTAGGTTTTATTTATAAATACATGCTTTTATTTACAGTATAGCCGTACATTACAGCAGGAAAATGATGTAGAGGCACTGAAGCAGTCAAAGCCAGTTACAAATGTGACGGTAAATTTTGGGATGTGATGAAGTGTAGCTTGGGGGTTGGGGGGGGGCTTTTCAGGAGGAATTAAAGGAATCCCCCTGAAGTGAGCCTGAAAATGCTCTGTCTGTGTTTTAACTGCCAATACACGCCGGTATTCCCATCCTGAGTCCCTAAGCTGGGACCAGATTCACCGTGCGGCCAATTCCTCCCATCCACGGGACATGGACTGACTGCAGTTCTGTTTTTCTTTCAATGGGGCAACAAATCCACCCAATTTTAAAATATATATTTTGGGGAACTGCTTTTTTTTTGGGCTGAGGTGTTAGATCTGCCATGGAGATTGTTCATGAACTGGAATTTGCCCGATTTCTAACTTGCCAGCATGCGTGGATGGTAAAAGTGTGCATGGGGGGGTCTGAGCAGTGAGGGAGCTGATTAACATGGCGCATAACGGTGATGGTGTAAAAATAATCGCAAAAATAAAAACAGCTAGAATGACGATATGGGAATAGGGCCTCTGCAGCAATGTTTGTACTGATCTGCTGAGTGTATTGAACTGAAATAATGCTGCATTTCCCATATGTACAAATAGGAGTACAGGTACATATAAATTCTTTAGTTTGTGAATATCTCATCTTGCTGTCCTCTGAGACTCATACACATTGCTCGGAGTCTGAGCACAGGGTCAGGCCATTTATCTGGTGCCCCTGGAGCATTTGGGGGGGGTGGGGGGGGGGTTAGTTAAGGGCCTCGCTCAGGCACCAGGTGGTGAGGAAACTATTCTGCAGATCGAAGGATTTGAACCACCAACCTTCTGAGCACGGGTACAGAAGCTTAACAATTGTGTTTGTCTTTTCCATTTTAAATGACTTTTACTGACTGATCTGAGAATTCGGCTTTAAAATAAATTTAAACGTAAATGCGGCAGAACATTTATAATTAAGTAGCTTCTTGTAGTAATCAGAGATCTCATTATAACTGTTTGGTAATACTTCCACATGAAATTTTGCCTTGAGGTGTCACGTTTTAACGTGTCGTTATTTACAAATGAATTCATCCATTTAGATGACTTCGTTAGCTGTTGCGGCGCGGCATGGCACGGGGGGGTGGTGATCCACTTGCGGCTCCAAGAAAAACAAGGGGTTTATTCAAGAAAATGAGCACACGGGGCAAAACTACGAAACGAAAGGACCACAAGCGGGTCAGGAAACAAACAGGCAAAATTACCAGATAAACTAAAACCGTGAGATAAAGCACAATTACGGAACTACAGAACAACATAGGGGATAGAACTAGACAGGAGAACAGAGGAACAAACACACTGTAACACTGACGACGGCAGACTGAGGAGCAGGATAAAGGCAGGCATGTAAATACACACAAGGCATCAGGGCAAACAAAGGACAGGTGTAACTCGTAATCAACTTAATCAAGGGGAACATGATTAAGTAGAAACAGGTGGGGTGGGTTACGATTAACTAATCACAGAACAAGGAAACTCCAAACACTGAACACTATGAAACCCTGAAAGCTAACACTAGGAATAACTAAGAACCAAAAAACAAACAAACATAAAACTAGACAACAAGACACAGGCAGGATAAAGCAAAAGAGGAGCGCAAGGGTAAACCATGAAAGATAAGGAAAAACGAAAAGGTAAGGATAAAATAAAACCCAAAAATAAACAAATGGTAAGGCAGGTCTAAGGCCAGCATCGGTGCCACATGCTCAGCGTACTGAGCTATGCATTGGGCCAGGGAAAAGGGGAAACACACTAGGGACCAGTACAATGATAGAAGGAACGGGATGGCCAGTGCCACCTGCTGGCCAAACGGGGAAAGAACACATAGGACAGGGATGGACGGGCAGATATGGGTGTCATGGTGACTCAGCGGGTCTCATTGATGTCTGACAGGTCCGGGGCATTGGAGGTTTAAATCCCACCCCTGCTCCATGCAGCCCAAAATCGACATCTCCAAAATGGCCTGATTGCGTGCCTGTGACAGACAAGCATTTGTATAGATTGTTCAGTTACCATGTTCCATATTCTGCTTATAACAGGCTCCCTGCCTCACTCTGCTTAACAAGCAGCCAGAATGTGTATGGATGTTAGCAAATGGGCCTATCAGTTCTTTATTGTTTAAATTTGCCTGGTTGTACATTTTTATTTAACATGAAAAATGAAGTAATAGATGACTTCCTTTCTAAGTGAAGTTTGGGTTTCATAGCAACAAAAAAGTTGGGGAAAATGATCCTTCTCCCTTCGCTGTGACTTTTCTACGGCAACATAAAAGACCACATTAGTATTAAAGGTGTTTCAAAAGAAGCACCCACCCGCAGTGCTGCACATTAAGCTACCTGAAGCGGACCAGCCGCTGAATGGGCACACAATGGCACAATAGACGCCAGGGGTTGCATTGAGGCGGGGAAGCTGTGCGTTTTGTTTATCAGACACTTTTATCGAAAGCAATGTACCCCTTTTTTTTAAGCAGGGTCAGATACTCCCTGTTTTATGGGCCCAATGTAAAATCACTTGGCCAGTAGTGAGTCTCGAACCCGCAACCTACAGGTTACAGACACAGCAGCCTCCAGGGGGTGCCCTGCATTGAAGTGTAATGGGGTAGACATTATCCTGCAATCGTATACCCATCCAACTGTTTATCCAGTACGGAGGGTGGAGCCTGTTCCAGGAAGGGTCGGGGTCGGCCAGGATGCGGCGCCAGTACATGCCATGGTACGAACCCACAAGCCACCGCCATCCAAGCTGGTACCAGCACATATATTTCTTGCCTTTACATTCCATTGTGCCCTCTGTCATCCTTCACCAAAATGAGAGCAGGCCGCAAATCGGCGCCCTCTTGTCTGAGGGGATAATTCGAGCGCCGTATTCACGCGTTAAGCGCTCACTCCGCTTCTGCTTCCCGTCTGCGTTCCGCAAACACGCCACTAGCGACTCCACTCGACATCTGCCACATGTCTGCTACCGATATCCATGTACGCCAAGTCTTTGGCTTTGAAGAAGAACTGGAGATGTGATGTGTCATTTCTCNNNTGGGGGCACTCAGGGAGAGACGTTTGCTGGGGCGGAATATTTGGGTGGGAGGCAGCACAGTAGGAAAGTCCACTGAGGTCTTCAGTGAAATCCCAAGGCAGGAAGCCAAAATCTATTCAACATATATCCAGTGGTGACAAGGTACAGCTCTGTAGCCGATTTGCAGCTTAGGGGTGTTTTATCAGGGCTAATATTACACCAGTAATAATAATAATAGGAATAAGACTAATATTAATAATTATCATAATAATCGTCATGATAATGACTCTACTGGGTAGTGTGATCTGTTATGAGCTGTGATGGTCTGAAGTTTCTCTCTGCCAGGCTCCCAGCAAACTATGAGTTAATCAATGAATGAATGAATAAGTTTTTCCTGTCGAATTAAGATAATACAGGGGTGCCTAACATGTTTGGCCCAAGCTGTATGCGTATGATAAAATGTCTGTAATTTGAGCTGTAACGCGAGGATTTGAAATGAAAATAGCACATTAAATTTACATCTACTTATGCGCTTGGCTCCCTCCAGTACGACTTAGAGATCAGTACATACAGTATGTACATTAATATATGTAATTAACGTTGGTGGGTTCCTGGGTCATTACCACAAAAACAAAGAATCCTTAGAATTTGTTCTAGAATTACACTGTTACCACAATCGTTTTTAAAGGTGAAAGCGTATTTGCGTTCCAGTTATGTCCATCCCTGGTAGAGCAGTCTTTATGAGAAAATTACTTTCGAGCCCTGGATTGATTTATTAACCCGTCAATGAGCTCAGTGCTTGAACATCTGTACCTCTTTGAGACTGAAGACTTTTCGAATGGGACAAAAACGGATTTCCCAGAAAAGCACGACACCCAAAAATCTTGTTCGAATGTAATAGATCAATAGACAGCTGCTTTGAATATACAAAGTAGTCGTGCGTTTGCCTTGAGCCAGTTGTACAGAAACACGTATTATAAGAGTGCAAAGTTGTTTTTCCTGCTCCTACATACCTTCACCCTTAGAAGCAAAGCTGGTACAGTCACATTGAGCGGCCGCTTAAATTGGGCTTCCGGTGAGGCATTTGCCATTTAACTGGTCTCTTGTGGTCTGTCTCCAGCAGCTCCTGTTCCCACACAAGTTGGTATCCACCCCCAAGACCGTTACAGGGGCCCACCGTCTGTCTCATGCACATAAATTGCCCCGAAATGGCATGTCACGCCTGTACTGCATGTGGGTTTTCATTCCAACCAATAGAATTAATTGTTCAGATTAGTACCCAATTATCTGTATCATTTGCTCCTCTGAATATTCACTACAGCTGATATAGTATGAGCTGAACTGTCGTTAAATCATTCGAAAACTTGTTTCAAACGGACAGGCTACCTGGTGGAATATTAAACATCGGTTTCCTTGTTTGAATTTGAAGATATATTGAGGTTTTTCTCTCCTCAACACGTTATGCTTGTTCAGATGACTCCCCGTTTGAAGCATTTTTTTGCCTGGACTGTGTGCTGTCTGAGTATGACAATGTGTTGCTATTATTCACAGATGACACTTGTTTCATTCATAACATTCTGAAGAACAATAGCCATACAATAAACAATCAAAATGACTGCTGGGTACTGAAGTGATCTTTTCGCTTCCTGAACATCCCTGTTTAGCCAAAACAGACAAGGGAGTTAATTTTAATAATTAGGACTTTTGTGTGGTGAGGAACCTGTCAGGCTGGTGGAAGGACAGCATTCCCAAAATCCATCCATCCATCCATCCATCCATCCATCCATCCACCCACTTATTTTCATGTCCTATGCAGGGGTGCAAGGTTGGGAACAACCCAGGATGGGGGGGCCGACCCATTGCAGGGAACACTCACACATCAGTCACTCCCACATATGCATCTATGGGCAATTTGGTAACTCAAATTAGCCTCAGCATGTTTTTGGACTGTGGGGGGCAGCCGGAGTTCCCCACCTTGACACGGCGAGAACATGCAAGACCAACAATCACAGTCAGATATGCTTCTACCAGGGGGCTAAAATTCATACAATGGGGCCAGTCATATCAGTAGCCAATGATATGTTTTGAATCACTGAGTGACAGGGGAGGGGGTACTCCTGGGGCCAATCGGCCTTCAGCTGGGGCCAGTGCCCCTGTGGGCCCGCCCTTGCATATGCCTCTGGCTGGTACTACGCGCTACTACTGTTAGCACTAGCTGATTAAACCTTATCCAAAGCCAGGGGCACAGCATAGGTCAGCTGCTTACCTTAATGAAAGTCTTTAAGGAAAGTCATGCCATTCAGACTCTTTGTTTTTTAACTGTTTCCAAAGGTTTCTTTTCTTTGATTGTCACCTTGTTGGTTCACCGGTTTTCCGCTGTGATCATTTTTTTTTTTCCCCCATCGTACTTTTAGTTGCGGCATATAATCGCTAACGAGGGTAGGCGCTAGCAAAGCGCCGCCGAGTGAATGTCGTCTAATTAGACTTGAGGGCAAGTTTGTGACCTTCAGAAGCTCATTCTGTGTAGCTAAATATATGACAGACATCAACAGGGCCGAGCTTAACCAAGCTCTTGTCATAATGGCAGCACCGGGAAAATGGAGAGAGAGAAATACCCACCAGACAGCCATTTAGCCCGCCGCCGCTGTGAAGAGCTCGGTTTCTTTCTGCGCCTTTCCTTTTCAGTGAGGCTGATTGCAGTGCGGCCTACCTCAAACGGCTTGGTTATTCCTCTCTGAGGATCCCTACCGCTGCTTTTAATGGGTCATTTGCCAGGCCGCGTTCCTGAACATCCAAATTAGCTAATTCCTAGGAGAATTTAGACCAGGGTAGCAAAAAAACAAAACAAAACAAAGAACGACACTCTCAAAATGAAATAAAGGGGAAATAAAAGCATCAATGGGATCTTTCTTGCCGTCGCTGTCTGAGAGCTGAGGTTGTCAGTGTTGTTGTTTGACAGTGAGCCGTACTTGTTTCCCCGCCATTAACGGTCATTACATAGCATCAGTGCTGTGGTATTGATTGCTTTGAGTCAGTCTTGCAGCAGAGTTAAAACCTCCAGCATCCAACAAAGCGTAGCTACTCCCCAGCACCGAGGCTCGGTAAGGAGATGCTGGAGCCGCACTGAACGTCACTTAATGCGTTCATTTCTGAGTACAGTATTTCTGCGTCAAGACGGGGCAAGAGCAGAAGGCATCGGCCAAGCGGCTCGCCCGGCACTGCTGTTGTGCTAAGCGGTGACTCGTCACCCTGATCGCTGACTCGTCGCCGCCTCGTCATGGGAACATAGCGGTCACCGCGGTGCCGAGGAGGACGGAGGCAGGCCCACACAGAGAAGCGCTGCCAGCCGGAATGTGAACAGGGCCATTTTTGGTGTTGGACAGCTCCTCACATCAATCGGGGGACCTACCATGTACCCAATCCCCCCCCCCTTCTTTGCGGACGATGACGTGGCTCATGGCACAAACCCAAAGTCTGCACAGACTCTTGCTTTTTTGGACAAAGACTTGAGAAGCAACTTGCTTTATTCCAAGCTTTTCATCTCTTCAGCCTAGCCCTATCTTTCTAGTCCACATTTGATGGTGCCTGGTGGTGATGTGGCCGCTTTTGTCACACTGTGAAAATCATAGGCGCATTTTTTCCTATATATTGTCCTGCTATTAATTCTATAGGAATTCTGTTACACGTGGCTTAGTATAATTAAATAGTAATAAGTGTAATAGACCTAACATAATGAGGAGGATTCATTCACTCAGCTTAACACAAAAAGAAATTCAGATGACAGAGCATTAAAGAGACTTTGTTCTCTCTCGCAGATGTAAAAAAAACGCCTCATGCATCTGAGGCAAGGTAAAATTCGGGGGGGGTTGGGGGGGGGTGTGTTTGTGTGCGCCCACATAATTTTGGGGACAGCTTAGAGGGGCCCCAGTGTTGTTGTTTTTCTGTGCTCCGGGGGTTTGCAGAGATGAAAGCACGGCAGGAGTTTGGCCAGCAGCTTTCACGGGGGCTTGTCTTCAATGCCCCCCCCTGAACGACGAGAGCATGCTGCTGTGTGGCACGGGGGCCCCAGCGGCCTATCTGATGCAGACACCCAGACTGCAATTTTACGCCATTTTCTGATATATTAAAAGTTGCGCCTTAAGTGCGGATATCGTCCCTCCCCAAGAGCTGATTCTGCATTGAAGCTGAAGAACAGAGGAAATTGATTTGCGTCTCGGCATCCGGCTAATCATTGAGATCGGAGGAATCGAAGAATACGGCCCAGCCTGTGATTTTGTATCCGAAGCTGACAGCTTCTCCTCTTTTCCTTCCATCCGGCTGGGCGTTTCTTTTCAGGGGCCAGCTGAAAGTTTGTAATTAGATTTGCGCTCGGGCCATGATGACAGGCATTGCAGGCCGTTCCCCCGAACATCTGACACCCATAACAGTGGAGACTGCAGCTCATCATGCCAGTCAGCGCAGAGAAGGACCTCCATTTCTCAGCCTGACAATTATTATACCGTGGATCTATGTTTCCGTTCTTCTCTACCTGGTTAATCCCACACTATAAATGCAGAAGAGAAAGTGCAGTAGCACTGCATATTTATATCGTAAGAGAAGAGGTCTTTCCCACATTTACATGAATTCGTCTAGCAGACGCTTTGGTCCAAAGCTACACACAAGCAAGGTAAGAAATATATCACAAGCATTTCTCGCCTAAAACTGTGAATGAAAGAAAGAAAAAAGAATGACATCTTCTGAATAGAAGGATAATTAAGGATTCAGACGGGATGAGAGACAGATCCCTCCCTAGTGTCCACAGCTGCTCCCATACGCTCCTCTCTTCCTGACACGCAGCAGCCTGCTAGATCAAACTCAACATTCCCAGCGGAGTCCCGGCGCTGCCTAGGAATATCAATGATCTCCCAGCACAGGGTTATAAATGGGTGGGAACAAAACACCTTCTTGTGCAATACATAAAAGAGATTTACCGCTGAGA
Organism: Mormyrus proboscirostris; assembly: GCA_026779585.1. Taxonomy (NCBI): domain Eukaryota; kingdom Metazoa; phylum Chordata; class Actinopteri; order Osteoglossiformes; family Mormyridae; genus Mormyrus; species Mormyrus proboscirostris. The sequence goes on along the minus strand of JAODKF010000045.1, from coordinate 4,137,037 downwards.
GATCAGACCCAGAAGAGCCGGAATGATCAATAGGACACCGGGAACAGAACTAGCAAAAGTCTGGACAGGCCTCTAACTGCTGTCTTCGCCATTTAATGACCGCAGAGCATTTGTACCGGGGCAAGACCCAAGGACTAAGTCTGGGAGGCAAACAGCTTGCTAGTCACCAGAAATCTGCATGTGTATGTTGGTAAAATATGTTTCCCTTCTGGCATTGAATATGTAACTATACCCGTTGAAACGTCCATACATTTGTATAAACAATAGGTCGTCTGTTTCATAGCTACTGCGACTCCATTTATAGCCGCATTCTGCAGACAAAGGCTGCTTTTCGTCGACTATTAGCGGGTTGTAGGCGTGTGGTCAGTTGCGGTTTTGCCGTGGCATTCTGCCTGTTGTCCGCTTTTATTTTAATCACCGCAAATTAATTCGGTTTGACTTAATGAGCAAACTTGATGGTTCTGTGAGCAAACGACACTCTAAAACTCGCAGGAATTTTCTCTTGTGCAGCGACTGGAAGGAGAACAGCATGGAATCCTGGGAGTTGGCCTTGTTTACAAGAGGGCAAAGGCAAGGCTCTGGTCATCGTAACCCACATATCTTAACGAACAATATGCGAGCAGCACATGTTTGTGCTCACACATGGTGTTTGCTGTCAATTAGTTATGCAGTTTACACCAGCGGCATAAATTCACTCAGTCGCTAATTATTTTAACATGTAGCACAATCACTAAACAGCACAGCGACTGGCAGACATAATGCCATGCTCACTTCCTGCCTGCGTTGTAACGGATTCACCGCACGGTGATTCAGAAGCCTGGATCCAGACGCTGCAGTGTGTGACAGGTTCCTGACGCTGTCTAGCAACGCATTATTAAAACAAGACTGTTCTGAGCGTTGCTGTTTTGTCAGCTGACCTGTAGGAGGCGTTTTTCCATCATTACCAGGGCACTGAGCAATACAGTACACTTACAGGCGTGACTCATTGTCTTTCTGTCCCAACCTGTGTACCAATGAAATCAATTAGCCGACTTATGGTCATTTTGGAACGAGCAAGAGCATGAGTGCTGGCTTGGTTCCTGATCTGCCAGAGTCATTCCAGACCCTCTACAATCCCCCAGTTTAATTCTCAAACTCAGTTCTTGTCATAAACCTCAGCTAATGGCGACAGTGAGCATTCTGGCATGTAACGGCCGGTGTGTGTCTTATCTGTGGTGGGGGAAAGTGTCGCTCTGTTCTGTAGAAACCATGCCGCATGCAACAAACAAGCATATCACCAGACTGCAGTCCAGGGCCGTTTGAAGGAATTTGGGGGCCCCAAGCAAAATGGACATGGAGGGCGCTCACACAGTTTGTCGCTGCATTTTATTCTTAACCAGTCGTTGTCTTGGGGCCCCAGGCCAGCTCGGGGCCCCAAGCAATTGCTTGGTTTGCCTGCCTTGTCGCGACGGGCCTGCTGCAGTCTTTGGTGGAAACATCTCGCCGGTGTCTTGGTTTTTATTTTGTGGCTTTATCCCCCTCGCCCCGTCGTCTCCAGGGAACCGGCAGCATCGTCGGCCGATGAGCGCCGCACCACGGTGCCTCAAGCAGGTTCTTGGCAAGGTGGACTCGGGGTGTCCCGATCGGGGCCTCCATAGCCCTTCCTCCCAGCCCACACCCTGGGAGAAGCCTACCGGAGCATCAGAAGCATTATCTAAACGCAGGAATAAAAGAACCAAAAATATTTCTCCAAAAGCAGGTCCCTCAGCTTCCGGCAGCATCTGGAAGCCGGCAGGGCTGATGGGGTTTATTTACTGCATGGGAGCTGAGGTCACGGCGCAATAAGACAGGAAGCGAAAAGGACACCCAAACAGAAGATTAGACGCAATTCGGAACAGTGCACCTATTTGTCTGCACATGTCTACAGATAATTGTGTTTAGCTTTAGGCCGAGAAAATCTTTCATTTCAGCATCAGCAGCCGTTCCGTATTTCTTGAGAGACTTAGAACAGTGTTCCAAATGGCACTATTTATAGATTTTCCTCATCGGAACAGTGGATCTCAGTAAATATTGTTAAAGTGAAATATGAGAATCTTATAGGTATACTAATTTTGTATTCACATATCTCCAACAGGAAAATCATCCTTGATACAGTCCTCCTTCTTAAACTAAATCTAATAATAATTACATTTTCAGACTAATTTACAGCCTACAGTCCTGAATATGTAAATTTGAAATCTCTGCTTTTCAGCTGAGGTGGAGGCCCGAAACTGTGTAATGAAGCGTAATTCTCTAAATCAAACTGGGATTTGGAGCATTTTCATGTATTAACATTTATACACTTATGTCTGTTTTTAACCGACACTGTTCGGTGTCACTTTTTTAACAAGGGTAACCCTGTAACTCACTGCCTTATAGGCAACTCGTCCTGATTGTAATACATGGACCATTACAATGCTTTTCACCTGGTCCTTCACGACACAAAATGATGTGTGTTTGCATGTGCGTGTATTTATACATAATTATACTATTTTTGCTTATATATTGTTATTTTAATAATGTTTGAATTTCAAGAATATTTACATACAGTATTCCACAGTAAAAACCCATGTTTGTATTTTCGTAGATTCGCGTAGGCTGCAGCCCTAACCCTTGTGGCATTTCCCCGCCGCGGTTTCAACAAATCACAGGAACAAAATAAGAGCTTAAACGTAACTTTTTTGGGAGTTTCGCAAAAGCCGCAGACGACGCACATAAAGTTTAGCAACTGATAAATGCATGAAATGTATGTACAGTGCTGGCTTCGGGGACGCCATGTATGTTTACGGCAGCCTAAAACTCGACACCCTGCAGTGACCTCGCAGTGACCGCGGTGACCTTGCAGTGACCTTGCAGTGATCTCGCAGTCATCTTTGTATCCCACATATCTTTTATCTTTTTGCTTTGCCTTGCTTCCATTTGCTGTGTTACTAACCCCTAAGAGTATAATAGTTGACTGTATCAGTCATCTAACATGCATTTCCTCATCATTATTATTATTATTATTATTATTATTATTATTATTATTATTATTATTATTGCTAAATGCCCCTTCTCACTGAACATAGAACCTGCCACTAGGGGCAGACTTCCGTGAATTTGCCCAGTTTGGCAGAATGCCTTAAACTAGCCAGTAAGAAAGTACTGAAATAATGTGTGATTTTCAGAAAGGATGTGACGATATAGTGACTCTCGAAAACCTGAAATTTTAAATTCACACCACAAATTTAGGCAATTTTTTTTGTTGTTGTTGCTTTTGGTATCTCTGTCCGGTATGTAGCTAAATGAATAAAAATACATTATCATCAACTTCTCCTTCCATTACAAGCTTCACGCCTCTGTTGCACACAGTGGGCTTAGGCCGCTGCAAAATGATAGGCTAGACCAGTAGTATAACGGTGTTATTAATATTGAAATTTTTTGTAATGATAAATATGTTATATTATAATAATTAAAATGTCTTTTTAAAAGGAGTTTCCAGGCCCAGTGTATATCATTAACCATCTGACTATATAAATATTCACAGCTACTGTATATATTTATATCATCGCTATATTTCGTTCAGTGTACCATATGTGTATTTGAAGGGCACGGCCAAGTTTTTCAGCTGCATTAAGACAAGAGTGTTTTTCTAAACAAGTCGTCTGAATCATTCTCCCGTAAACATTCCCCACATTTAAAACCCCACGTGGCAGGGGGGGGCGCAGTTCTTTCGAGTGGAACCTGGGCTCAGGGGGCCTGGCTGTCAGGAGTCCCAACATGTGCTTCAGCTAGCTGGGAATCACACTCCCGCCGTGTGTCCGCAGGTCCAGCTCGCTGTCACACCTTGTTGCTGCATGGTAGCGGTGTGACTTCACTCAAAACCTATAGAGTGTGATGCTGTGAATTTCAACCCCAGGGACTACAAGTCCCAGGAGGTAGGGTGAGCGGGGGGGCGGGACATCCTGCTATCTAACCTGAAGAACATCAGTGAATTTTAACCTGCAAATACTACATATATTGCAGATACTCGCATAACATTTTTACAGCTTGGTGTTTCTCATACAATGGCACAGAAAAGCCTATTTCCAAGGGTATAGCAGTCACACTAACTATCAAAAGTAATTTTAAGGCTACAGTGAATGGACTGTCAGCTCTAGGATTAACCGTGAATGCTCTGGTGTATAGTAAACACACTCAAAGTGCGGAGTTGTAAGTTTGCAGCAAGCGTGTCACTCTCGGGGTCCTTTGGAGTTGTGTTGTGTGCCATACGGGCTGAGTAGTGAGACTAGCATGGGAATGGGGTCTGTCTGATTCCGTGTTGCCTCAGCTGTCTTCCTCTTAAGCTCCTCTGTAACTCCGCACTGAAGTGTTAAAAGCCACGAGAGCCGATCTTGATCTTTCCCCGAGTTCCGCTGGGAATTTCAGCCTCTCATTACTTGAAAAGAACGGGGGATGCACCCCGGTGGGAAAGCGCCCAGCGTCCTCCATTTTCATCAGCGGCCGGCTTCCCGCCTTTGTTCACGGAGAGGTCCACCATTCACCGCAAATGCCAGGGGGGGGCGCTTAGAAACTGAGACATTCGGAGCGAGCGGGAGAAAAATAGAGCGAGAGAGAGCAATTTACGGCGCACAATGGCAGCACAGTGGAGCTGGAGAGGCCGCGTGTTTTTGTGCCCGAATCATTTTCGGTGGTGGCCATTTTCATCGTTCGGGTTTGATTTTTAAAGTGTCTCATTAACTTTTAAATATTTTAAAAATGACTTCCCGCGACACATTAACATGATCCCTGAGCTATTCGAGTTGTTATTGGCCCCTACTATTTCCTACAATGCTGTGGTCGTCCACTAGGGGCAGTGGTTAAAATTCAAATGAGGTCCATTGAAGCCCCTTTTTATCCGAGACCCTGTGCATTAATTAAAGCGACCCTGCCACAGTGTCCATAAGTGACACGCGTATGTACATACTGCACCATTTTGATGTCCTATTGGGGGAGGGTGAACAGCACCGTGTCCCCCCCCATGACTGGCGCACTGCCCCCAGTGCCTTAATGCCGCAGAAAACGCCGCTGCACTTCGACACGTTCAAACGCGACAGGAACATGAAACATTGTACAGCTGCCGAAACGCGTTTTAACGGCAGCCAATTAGAATCAGTGTCTGTATTCACGCATGCACTGGAGTCGCCGTGGCCAATCAAACACAAATACTTCCATAATTACCAGTGTTCACAAACTTCTTCGGAATAAAATATTTCTAGTTAGCATCTTTGATCGAGGCGGTGACAGCCATGAATTCCTTTTCGTTATTGGCGACTCCGAGGGCGTAGGCGCCCACAATCCACGGCCAGTCACAGCAGGTGATGATTGGCACAGTCAGCTCCAAGTGTCCGGAATGTACTGTAACATTAGGGAGTAAACAGGCCTGAATCGCAGCATCATACTGTACATGCAGATCGTTTGCCCAATGTGCTGTGTAATGCTCTCTGGTTATTGGTAGGGGGGTTCCACAGAGTAATATTGAAGGTAACAGCAGGAATGGCTAATGTCATGTGCAAGATGGAGCGTGATTAGGTCAGCATCTAAGGCTAGAGATGGATTGGGCTCAACTGCAGCCAGGGTTGCTTACAGGGGTGGGGCCACAGGGACACTGGTCCCTGCTGAAAGATGATTGGCCCATTAGATTTCAAACATATGATTGGCTAAAGATAAGGTTGGCCCGTCTGCATGAATTTCAGCCCCTCTTATGCCCCCTACATTAAAAAATCCTGGAATCAAGCCTGGCTGCAGCGGATGGCTGCCAGAGTGGAAGATGCGATATCCGCAATGGATGCATGTTCCCACCATACTTATCAGAGGCTCGGGAAGTTACGCAGGACAGGAGTTCGAACCGGGGGCCGTCAGGGGAAGGACAGTCACCTGGGCCAACCCTTAAAAATGTCACAGCAGATGACAGACTCTTCAGGGGGGGGATTTTTCAAAATCAGTTTAGTGATTTAGATTGGCAACTTAATTTGGGCTAAGCAGCGCCGCCCCCCCCCCCCAGGTAGGGGGCGCTGGCATGGATACCAGTCAGAATTGCGACGATGTATCATTTATTATTGTGATATTTCGCAGAGCACATGGGTGCGTGAGCTTCATACATAAAAACCCCAGACTGTGCATATGGAACAGGGCTCTCCCCTCGTTTTTTTTTATTCCACTAACATGTGACCACTTTTCCAATCAGAATAACCCCAAACGGCCATTCACCAAGACTCCCTCTACATCAGCAGGGAGAGTCATGGCCACACAGGAATATTCAAAACCACCTCTCCATATGTGAGACTTCTTATGGGGCTTGAACCTACAGCTAATGGCATGTGAAGCCTGAATGCGCAGGTTAGCAGTTAGCGCATCTCTGTTTGGCCGCACAGGATCCCGCCCCTATATGTGAGATTTCTTATGGGGCTCGAACCCGCAGCTAATGGCGTGTGAAGCCTGAATGCCCAGGTTAGCGGTTAGCAGTTAGCGCACCTCTGTGTGGCCACACAGGACGACGCCAAAGGAGCAGAGGGAGCCACGGAGACTTGATGTGGAGCCTTTAACAGAATCAATGGCAAAATATGATGCTGCAAAACCAGTCGCTTTGCAATGGATTTATTACATCGACAATCGATAATTCTATTAAAATGAACGACATGGGTGCATTGATAAAAAAATATCAACTGGGACTTTGTTATTTTGGACTTCTGGCCGGTCCCTGGAGGATGGGCTCCCCCTTTGAGTCTGGTTCCTCCCGAGGTGTCTTCCTTCTAGGGAGATTTTCCTTGCTATTCTTGCCGCTGGTTTGCTCTCGGGGATTTGGGTGGGGATGCTGTAAACCGCTTTGAGACAATGTAATGTTGTGAAAATGAGCTATATAAATAACTTTGAATTTGAATAATCGCAAATGGAATTCACTTTTAACATGTAGACGGTGATTAAATATCTCAAGGTTTTTTTCCTTTCTGTCTGTTTACCTGGTATAAAAAAAGAGGACTGGAATATTTTCTGTGGTCTGACTGATCTTCCATGCATTTTACTTTAATTTGAATATTTCTAAGCACTAAATCACTGACCTACGTCATTAACGTAGCTAGTGCAGAGATGTAACGTACCTGAAGCCACACAGACTAATTACCGTGACTCCAGCCGGCATCGCCATGGCAATGGCGGGGTCCCGGAGTGTCTGGCTGTCTCTGACTGCAGTCTCCTCACGTTCCACCCCTCTGCAGGACACCGACTTGATCATGACCTTTAACATCTCCATGCACCGGTCCTGGTGGATGGAGAACGGGCCGGGGTGTCGGGTGACCCCCGTGACCCCGCCGCCGTCTTGGGCCCCTGAGGACCACCGTTACATCAGCATCTCCGGTTGCCTGCTGGAATACCAGTACGTGGAGGTGGCCCAAAGCGCCCTGCAGGTCATCTTGGCAGTAAGTTCAGCCTCCACTCCTCTTTCTCTTTCACCCGGGGGAGGGGAACAGACTGGGACACCTGGATATGGATCAGGGCAAAAACCCACAATGCTTCCATCCCTCATTCAGCAGCAAACACCTAGGGCAGCAGCCAGTTCAGTTACAGGCTGGGAAAACTACAAACCCAGATGCACCTTAAAGACACTGGTATTAGTTTTTCTCTGTATGTATCATGATGAAAAGTAGAGGGTAAGCACTGCTTTTTCTCTGCTAATATGCCTTTCCTTCTCTCTTCTTCAATGTCCCCTGACAAAAAAAACAAAACAATAATCAGCGTCCTTCACGGTGCTTTCAGAGCATCCCGGTAATTACAGAGTCAGTCCTGAAAGTTAGCCAGAAAAATCCTCCCCTCCGCTGTGATATTCCACAAGTCACAGCCCTGTAATTAGGGAAATGTGTTTATGAAACAGAGTCGGGGGGGCTGGTCACGTAACTGGGAGCACAGGTGTGCAGAGGGACCCTGGGAAAAGTGTATTTTCCGCCACCCACACCCCCCATGTGCCAAAGGTGTTGCTGTTCTGAAGCTTCGTCCGTTCGAATTTCAGGTTATTGTAATGGGTTAAATGATGGCTAATCGACTGTCTGGCAGAATCTTGAAGTCTCTCCAGAGACTGGAGAAGTCCGCAGCCATGTCAGTGTTGCTCATTTGTCCAGCTGCTGTTTCATGTTAAAATATAAAACAAAACAGAAGCTTCCCAGAGAGGCTGTTTTAAACTAATAAGAAACCCTGATGTATAAGCCAATGAGAACTTCAGGCCAAAATAGTGACAAACCGCATTCCGGGAAATACAGTTATTTATGTGGAAATTCCCCAGGGAAGTCTTTTCAAGAGCACATTGCATAATTTTAAATTGATAAAGCGCAATAACATTAATTAAACGCATTAACCCTTTGCATTTGCCGTGCTGCTCATCAGACGGTAATTACGGAGTCACATTAGCGGGGACATTACATCCTGCTCGGTGCATGATAGCTGACACTCTGCTTAAATTACTCTGAACTGGACTAATGCAAAAACCGGTATAATAAGTGCGTCGCGTACACAAAAATGGTGCATGTGGTCATTCGGAGTCTCTCTGCAGCGATTCCAGTAAAATTCATAAAGGTTCTGAACATAGTATCACCTGTTTGTTACAAAAATACAAGGGGGAAAAAAACAGGATTGAAGGTTTGGTGGTCAATACCTGCAGCATGGATTTATTACTGCCCCACTGGTGCTTAGTTGACTACGCTGCCAAGTCGTAAAGTTGGCGCGGTTCCAGGAGGTTGACCGCTGACATATCAGTGCGACAGCGAGTGAATTAATTACTTTGGAGAAAGTAAGATGGGAGAGTTGTTTGGTGACATTAGCGGAAGGCCGGCTGTGGATTGAAGTAATTGCTTCAGGAGGTCCTGCTAGATCAGGTGACTTTGAACAGGCTTCAGAATCAGCAATAGCACTTTGATTTATTTATGTTTATAAAACTGACCAGATTGTGATGATTTAAACTATCTACAGCAACGCAAGGCGATTGAAGGCTACAGAGAAATGTATTGTCAACCTCAATTGGATTCTCTTGGTTAGTTTTTACAGTCGTCTGTTTATTCTGACAAGACAACAGTTTGTTTAAATATGTATATTATGCATGTTTGATTTTTTATATCTATTTCAGAGAGCTAGAGCTGCGCTTACATAATGGTCGTGCCGGTTTTGAATAAAAACTGACGATGGTCATTTTTCTGTATTGATTTTTAACAAGGATTTAATGAAGTCCGTGGTCTAAAGAAATCAAGCTAATATACGTTATATGGATACAAGTATTGAGACACCTGGCCTTTACACCAACAGGAACTTGTATGACATCACAAATCCATGCCCCTCTTCTGGAAAGGCTTTCCACAAGATTCTGGAGTTGCGCGTGTGGGAATTTTTGCCCATTTATCCATTGTGAGGTCAGGTACTGATGTTGGACGTGGAGGTGGAGATTTCAGGTCCAGAGAGTACAAATCCAGACCAGGATTTTGTTTCAACCAACCAATTGAGTTCTCTGTG
>JAODKF010000045.1:4110660-4122067 GCA_026779585.1 Mormyrus proboscirostris | reverse complement strand
TGTGTGTGTGTGTATGTGTCTGTCTGTCTGTCTATGTCTGTGTGTGTCTATGTGTGTGTGTCTGTCTGTCTGTCTGTGTCTGTCTGTCTATGTCTGTGTGTGTCTTTGCACACAGAAATCTCACTGCAAGAACCGCTTGTAGCATTAAAGCGCATTGTTTTTGTATCGCAGTTGATCTGACCTATGATCATTTCGGCATCACTGCACAATAAGAAAATCCTCAACAGGCTGGCAAAGATAATTACTGATATGAGGGATACTAGCTCATTATTATGCAGAACAGCTGCCTGTCGTGTACATGTGTCAATAAAGGTCACTATACTGTATTGGAAACTGTAGCCAAATCCAGCACTACACTGTAAACATGGAAACAATAGCAGCAATAATAACATCCAATAAAAGTGGAGGCAAGAAAGAATGTCAGACCTATTCTTATATTCGATACCTGGCAAAATGGATGAACTGCATAGCTATGACCAAAACATGGAAGAAAACTGTCTACGGCCTCCAGTCATTTGAGTCAATATTGTCGCACGTCAGGATATCGTCCTAACATCCCGAAGACGTGGATCCGTTCCTGTAGCCGGACCTTGCTCAGTAGCAGGCAGCTCAATTTAGCGACGCTGGAATTCTTTGCGCGCGTTTTCCGTTTTCTGCGCAGCGGTCGCTTTTTCAGAGTCTCCTCTGCGGGCCGATCCTGTCAGCATTATTTTCAGGTTGGATCCCGTAGACGACCAGAGAAGGCTTCACGTTATGCTCTCAGGCCTGCGGGGCGAAGGAAAGCAGCCATGTGGGGTGGGTATTCAAAGGGTATTTTCTCGAGGATCAATGGAGAGATGTCTGAATGCATTAAAGAAAACACAGGGCAATTATGCCTGTAGTTGGAAGAGCTGACTTTTCCAGTGGGCGATCAATCCCCTTACAGTGGATGTGAGGCCTTAGAGCCACATAATGAATTATTACCAAGCCGACGCCAGGAATGTCTGCTAATCTAATGAGGTTTTGCCACCGGAGGAGCTAGGTGTCAACTTGGGGGCCTGTGGACAGCAGATACGCAAGTAGACAAAGGGTGTGACTGTTAGCCTTAGCTGGGGCGGTCTGGATGCAGTGGATGCCGTCAATGGTAGTGACTGTCCCAAGGACACAGCTCTGGGCCCTGGCACCTGCCCCAGTTCGTCCATAAAGAGAAGTTTGTGCTCCAAGCCTCTGGGAGTCAAGTGCCTCTGATCCCGCATGTGGAAAGGAGCAGGCAGACCGTACGCCTGGCCTGCACAATCCCACTCCCTTCTAGGTGTCCTGTCAGATCAAGATCGAGCGAGTACAGGCACGTCCAGAGCGCGTCACTGCGCAGGCCGACACCCCACATAGCCACTGGTCTACAAGATTTGTGAAAAATTGGGTTTTATTTATGTTGATTAAAAACCAGACCCCTCCCCTCCACACACACACGCACATACACACACAAACACACACACGCACATACACACACACGCACATACAAACACACACACGCACATACACACACACACACAAACACACACACGCACATACACACACGCACATACACACACACGCACATACACACACAAACACACACACGCACATACAAACACACACACGCACATACACACACAAACACACACACGCACATACACACACAAACACACACATGCACACACACACGCACAGTCAGTGAATTTGTTCATTTATCAAGCCTCCACATTTGCTGTACTGAGTATATTTATTACTTGTTACTGATTCTAATGATCAACATGGCATGCAGACAATAGCAAATTAAGACTATGGTTCAGACAGCTTCAGATCCCATTCTGGTGATCACATCTGTCAAGAACACACATCAGACATTTTCCCAACCTTTCACTCTCGGTTTTCCTGCTATTATCAATCATCGTGTCAGGCTCACCCCAGAAGTTAATGCTAAAATGTTATTAGCACATATTTATTCATATTAACTATAAAACTTGCAGTGTCAAGAAGATCCATATTTTTGTTACACGACAAGCAGTAAACATCTTCATAATGAATTTAGGATGATCTCTTATCATGACTGAAAGGTCTCATTCCAACTTGCTGAGGCCTGGAAGTACAAGCAGACTTTCAGGGTAGACTTTCGGTGAAGCATGATGAAATTTGTGACATCCGTGCTGAAATACCCGCAGAAGAATATGTGCTGAGATCTTGCTTGCAGAATCCTGACAATGTTCTCTGTGTCAAAGCGTCAGTGCTTTATAAATTATATCAACATGGCAGCACAGCAAATGCGGGATGGACTCTTTGTTGGAGCCCTAGCCGATGCGGATGAATTGCTTGCTAAATATCCTCACCATACGGCGGCGGGTACGACCAGCGCCTTTGGGTTGGTCTTTCTTCCAAGAAGTGAGGACTCGGTGAACGAGTCAATGAAGTCGTCCTCCAGCCATGATCAGACACTCATGGGGCTTCATTTAGCGCCCTAATCGGACCGGCGCCAACATGTGACTTTCACAAACTAGCTGTGATTCATGGAGGCCGTGCCTTCTCACAGCGACACACCGAGACGGATTCAGACGAGGCCTTTCCGCCAAGCCGATTCCCATCCTGCTTCTGGCACTCGGCCAAAACTTGAAGCGGTTTGTTTTGATTAAGCTAAAGAATGGTCCTTCACAGTCATGGACAGGACAGCACGTTATTAATGATCGTCATTCTGGCCGTATTAAATCAAAATTATCTGAAACTGGTTTTTATCAGTTGCTTGAGGTCGCCTTCACAGAAGCCGGTGCCTGTGAATTCGCATGGCAGGACAAGGTGTGGCTCAGAAAGCACCCAGAATTTCTCAGTCAATCTCAGAATAGCCAGTCAGGCGCATCTCTGTCGGACACCCGAGCGACGCCCTTGAGCACCCAGAATGCACCAGGGACACCGGATAAATGGCCTGACCCTGCACTCAGATGCCAAGCCTCGCTCTCAACCGTATGTGTGTACGTATCTCAAAGGAGAGCATGATGATAAATGTAAAAAGAGGCATTCCAGTGTACATGTACTTGTGCAAACGGCAAATAAAGCATTTATTAAATATAAAGCACTTAAATAGCCAGCATTTATTAATTTCATTTCGTTATATCAAATTTATCATTGTGAATAATCAACAAAGATCTCTTACTTTAAGCCATTTCTCATCAGACGAGGTCATCACTATCCAGTATTACAACTGACACCTTTTCATGTACAGTATATACAAGGGTCTTTGAAAGCCAGGCTGCTTTATAGCATACAATAATCCCCACAATGTACACAAAACAGCCGTGTTCCTGCAGATGCTGAAATGCGGCGAAACTTTACTGCGACGGGCAGTAAAATGCAACCTGGCCTGCTTAGCAGAGTACCATAAATGCATGTAATCAGCGACTCTGCGCATGCAGGCATCCAGATTCACCAGCGGTGGATTCATTCGAGGCTTTTTTTTTTTTTTGTGTCTGCGCAATAAAGCGTTTAAATTTGGCAGAGAAGATGCCGACGCATTGGACCAGCACTTAGAAGGAAAAAAAAAAAGAAGAAGAAATAAAATTTGCGCATGGGAGCCGCAGGAGGAAGTGATGCGTCGCTGGTATGTAAATCGCAAAAGACGCGTGCTGTAAACACCCAGATTGGAGACCACCTGCCGGGGAAAGTGATGACGGCAAAAACAGTCAAGGACACGGGAATTGTGCTCCTGCGGTTCTGGCGGCGCAAACCAAACGCGGTGCTCCAATTAAGCGGCGGCGACAAGGGCGGCTCTCTGCCTCCGTTACTCCGATTTCTAAACCGAGCTCACAGGTACCGGGCATGTAAGCAGAAAGGAGTCGATGTGAGCCGATAGAGCGTCTCTGATCTCCCAACAAAATGCCAGCAGAGTGCGTCACGTCTCCATAACTTGATCATTCAGAAGTCATGCTGAGGGGAGACCAAAGGGTCATGTTAAAGAGTCCTTGTGCATCTGGATGCACACAGCAAACAATGTTCCCTTAACATTATTTATATTGGTGATTGAACTCTTCTCATAATCATAGTCTTTTCTGTAAACGGCGTAATCGCAGACTACGTATTTTTTTGTGTGTACACAAGGCCGATGGAGTCTAACAGAGGGTGGCAGCTGCCTCTCGGCTCGCACGAAGATTAAATGGCTTGTGAAATGACACATTTCTCCGGAGTGCCTTTCTCGAGGGTGCGGTACCTTCCTGGAGCACGAGCCGCCAGTCTTCTGGCTGCCCTGCTGAGTTTTAGTTTCCAAGGTTCCCAAAGGGCACGGCAGAGCCGCGGTAACGGCTCCGCCCACGCCTGACCGTAATTAGCCCCCTCTCCCCTCCGAACGGCGGCGTTGATGCCAATTAGTGGACATCTCACTCCGCTCTCTGTCCTAAGGGGCACATGGACATTAACACCGCGTTGACCTTGTATCGAATTAGCGGTTCTGTGGGTCAGTTAAGAAAAACACTCGCACACGCTGGAGAAAGGAGCAATAAACTAATGTATTTTTGATTAGACTTTGGGGACAGATGTGCGTGCCCGAGGTTTTATTTAACAGACGACACAGTGGTGGTGTGGCTATTAAGACGGTTAGAGGTAGCAAAGCTACCGTTGCGCTGTCATGATTAGCCTGGCTGCTCTGTCAGCGGTGTGGAAAACAAATGAGCAGAATGGCAGTAAATATTCACAGGAAGCTAATGAGTCGCGAGCAGAGCTGTCACATGTCCAGACCCCCGGAAATTACTTTGGACGGGTTGCGTCGGAGAAGGGGGATTTGTGCGTTTCTTTTTATGTGGACCGAGTTCTCATTTTTTCGTCAGGGGGGAGGGTGAAAATGATGAAGGTGCTTTAATAACAGGGGCAGCAGATATACTTTCTGTCTCCATTTGTCACTTTTTTGTCAATATTTCACACTTCTGGAGAAGAAAAATGGCAGTAGCACAGACGAATGGGCATCTTTGAATGAGTGTCACCGTGCAGCGCTTTCCGACTCAAAAGGGTACGCCGTTTATTATCGCTGTTACAAAGGCGCGTGATCATGAGCGTGCATGCAAACGCGTCCCTTTCCAGAGGCTCGGATTCAGCTCATCTAAACATCCTCGTGCGTCTCACTGGCCGCTTGATGATGTCACGCACGCCACCTGGGATGCATTGTGGGGCCGTCCCGCGCGCGTCAGAAGCGGAGCTGTGTGGTGGAGGGTTTCTAGGGGGCCACGTCGCAATGCATGCTGGGGGTTTCCATGGGCAGCCTGCAGCGGGACTTACGGTGCCTCTGTAAATATTAATAAACTGTGCATTTCATATATCGGTAAATGTCAGCTGGGCCGATGCCAATAAACAGCTAGCGGTCTGTGGCCCCGTGGCCCCTCCACGGTCCTGAATGACATGGACTCGGTGCTTATTAGGTTTCAGACAGCAGACCACGAGGCCGTTATTTCAGGCCGTTCGCTTGGACGGTCTCGCGAATCCCCTGGGGATTTAAAGCGGCGCAGTAACACTGAGGTCGAACGCAGCAACGGAAGAAAAACCGCATCGTAATGCCGGGGCAGCGGAGATCACCGCGCCTACACCGCCGCCACTTGCTCTGCCAGGTCAACGGCTCCCTGCGGCGACAGGAAGGGTCCGGCGGTGAGTAGCGCTCGACCGTGACCCCGTCGCCTCAGAGTTTGGACGTCGTGCTGTTATTTAACTAATAACCCGCTGACTGCGCTGTCGCAGCTCAACGTGGGCGAGTCGTCTCCTCGGCCGCGCCGCAGCATACGCATGTCACCCGAGTGTTGCGTTGACCCGTGTGAGCAGCACCGCACGCGGCAGAGCCCCTCCCCGCCGTGTTATCCGAATCGATAGCATCACACAGGCATTTATGCCTGCCCTTCCCTGCCCTTGACCACGCCCAGAGTACTCACAGACCCCAGAATATCCCATCGAGCCTCCCTTCACGTCTGCGAGCCTCACGCGGAGTTACGAATGAGCGGACGGCTGTGAGACCGTAATATTCTCGTTGGGCCCCGCTGTCTCATTGCGGTGAGACGGTAGAGTCTGGATGCAGTCCAGATTCTCTCTAAGGAGGCAGTCATTCGGTAACGAGGATAATAGACAGACCTCCTGTTAAGACTGAAAAATGAAAACACTGCTGCACACGGGTATGTGAATATGTACACAAGTACGAAATGTTGGTCGGGCAGGAACGCGTGTTGCTAAGCTTACCGCGCCAAGTAAAACATTTAAATACTCGCATTAAGAACAATTGCGTTCCCAGACTCTTAAATTATTCATGTTGCCTCCTGCATGCATTATTTAGATGTATATAATCTTATTTTAACAATTAATCTAGCGCTCGGTCACGTCAACCTGAAGGAATTTCATGCAGAAAAGCCACATTTACAGCAAACGAATTGGTTCTACATGCTGTCGCACAATAGACACGAGATACCATCGGGTAATCGGAGGACATAATTGTGTCCATTCTCAGCCGGGGCTTGTGGGCGCCCCTTGAACGAGTGCTTTTGTTTCAGCGGGGGAGGGAGTCAGCTGACGGTGGAGGGGTGAAGGAAGCCGATCTGATTGTAAGCTACGTCCCTCCACATCGGGGATCAGTTTTATGTAAATGCCCCACATGGAGACATATCGCATCTCTGCGCGTGCCGACTGCTCCCTCCGTGTCTTCATGCTGCAGTATTGCGAGGAAGCAGCGCATTATTCACTCTAAATGAGGGCAGGACCTTGAAGTATTCCCGGAATCTTAAATCTGTTTTTCCCTGGATTTACAGCTTCTCCCCTTCGTATCGCCAGCCGGCGTGCCGTAAACACAAATTAAACACAAAACACTGTGTTTTTATTCATTTTGTTAAAGGAGTCCGCTAAGTGGCTTTTATGGGACGAGTCTTTTTCTGCTGGGATTCTTCCGGAGCTCTCTTTGAGGCAGCTAATTGCCGGAGTTATTCGCCTGTCCCTTTAATTCACTCCCCGCCATAACGAAGGACACTCTGTCTCCACGGCGCTCCTGTTGTCAGCCGCTACATCCAGCTTACTCACCTCTCACAGCCGGACGGGCGATTTCATTCTCACTTGTCCGCCCACAGCAGCACACTGACCTCTGACCGCACTCTCTGACTCCTTCGATTGTTCAATTTAATCTGAGTCCTCCAGTACTCATGCCTCCATACAGATCTAATGTGCCAAAATATACTCCGGTCCACAGGATCAGAAAAGTTGCCTTCCTAACACTGTGGCTTTAACATATCCCTGAACACGGGATTTTAGCTTTAAACAGCCTGAAGAACTGATTCATTATCCGCTCACCCTACCGTAACTCTTCCTGTTATTCTCCAGCAGCACCATTAATCAGTATCTACTTCTTCACCTTGCAGTCATACCCTCTGCTCTCACAAACGGAAATATGCCCGTAAGACTCGCGCCCTCGGGATGAGGCGGCAGATGCACGGGGCATGGCGATGGAGAACACGGCGGGCGATTCATTGGGACTTTATGATATATATTTTTTTTTTTATATCAAAGACGTAGAGAAGAAAAGACGGCTGTTTCTCCTAAGGGGAAGAACGAGAGGAAACAGAACCGATGAGGAGATACGTGACCGGGGGAGGAAGAGAAAATACAGGACTTATATATCATTTGGGAAATGGCAGCAGGTCACCTGACTTCACACCCCACGCCCCCAGATGTAATGTATATTAGTCACTGGACATACGACGATTTCTGATCAGGAGTAAATAGAGGAAGAGGACCACAGGGGCACTGGCTCTAGCTGAAAGCTGATTGGTCCTTGGAGTGCTCCCTCCTCTGTCACTAATTCAAAATATATCATTGGCTGAAGCTCAGAGCAAGTACTACTCAAGGTATGAGGTGTACATAGTACTACTAGCTGACGTTAGACTACTCCTCCATGAAATACTGGGTACTTGCTATGGATACTTGATATGGGTACTTGCTATGGGTACTTGCCAGAGATCATATCACTGTCTACTGTAAGTCTTCAACACTGATCCATAGTCTGACTGTATCAGAGCCTTACATGACGTCATCTGCTATGTCCAGCAATGGTGTGGCGATCAATATTCTCTGGGTGGAAGTAAAGCAATTACTAGATCCACCCCAATAAAAACATGCCGTACATAATAACGCCGCGGCCTCCGTTCTGATCCCTCGCCAGCCTCTGCCGCGCACCGTCATCCACGTTTGCTTTCTTCTTTATTCCAGCTCGCCGGCTTCATCTACGCCTGTTACGTGGTAAAGCTCATCTCAGAAGAAGAGGACAGCTGTGAGTATCAGTCGCCAGGATCAGTCCACAGATTCTCCCCGCATGAGCTTCTCTTCTCGCAGTTTAGCCTTAAACGTGAGATGCAAAATACGCTGTATTTTCACTTCTCGGTCGCGTAGGTGGCTTAGCGGTTCAGTGGGTGACAGCGAGTCTACACCCCTCCAGTCTGGGGTTTTAACCCCACCCACTGAGCGTGTGTGTGGACTGGCATCCCGTCCAAAGTGTACCCCAGCCCTGCATACTACGCATACTGTGTAATTTTATTATGCACCATGCATAGGATGGGCTGGCTCCTGTCCCCGCAACCCTGACCAGGAAGATAGATGGATAGATGTATTAATAACCACACCTTAGATAACGTTATTATAATATCTATCCATCTGGCTAATGTTTTCTCCAGTACAGGTCTGCTCCATACCACCATCCTGAAACGCAACACTAATGTAGCAAGGTTATAGCATAGAAGCTAAATTTCGGGTTTGACACAGCATTTTTTCCAGAGAGCGCTTAAGAGACTGCCTGCTTTTATTGGGATGCATTATCGATGTCGGTCGCCTTATGCGTTTCGTAACTCTTACCTGTGGAAGGCTCTGGAAAACCAGCCGGTGGCTGCGAGATGCATAAGCAAATAGGAGTAGCACGCCGAATCAATACCATCCTCCTTTCTGCTATCTCTCTGCCCCCCCCCATTTGTTGCGAAGGGAGGGATGTCTGCATATCAAATATAATTGATTGACTGCTGTGGGCCCCTGAGGTTTTATTTCGATTACTTTCCCCTTTGAAAATGTAGTTTTATTGTGCTTAAGCCATACAGGGAAAAAGTCTGTTTCATAATCACAGCCATTAACGATCCTGTTTGAATACATTTAGACACATCCCCATTCCCAGGCAGGGCCGCATTAGGGGCCAGATCGCCCTGGCAGATTCAGGGGGAGCAATTCTTCACAGGGGCCATTGAACACATGAATTTATATGAAAAATTGGGCAGGGGGTGCTGAAGGTGACATTTTTTCATGGGGCCCCGAATTTTTAGCCACGCCCCCGTTCCCAGGTGATCATTCTCAGTCTCAAGCTCTTTCTGACAGAAAATAGACTCTCTGGATATAGATGCTTTTTTTCTTGTTGGGATCAAGAGCCTGGTTAATGTCGGCCTGAAAATTGGTCCATTTCGTCAGAATGAGATTTGTCCTGGGGAACTGCTTGTTTGTCTTGCAAGCGGACAGCGCGAGCTGAGCTGAGCCGCCACAGTGCGACTCGCTGGTCCTACAGGCAGAGGCGAGAAAATAATTCCTGCACCGTATGACCACGGCTCTCTGCCAATAGGAACGGGCCGACCGATGCCGGGCCTTCCCCTATTGGCTAAATCTTAAAGTAGGGATGTCAGGCAAGCTGAGTGTTTTTTTTTCCACTAGCAAAAAATTAATGCCCATTAAAAGAAAATTACAGTTTAATTAGACTGTGTCAACCTGTCATGTTTATTATGTACTGCAAAACTGAATAAATACTTCCACTTAAGCAGTACAGAAAAACAGCAGTGGCTGGTGATTTTTTTTTGTGTGATCTTTCTTAGAGGAACTCAAAGATGCTACTTAATTTGAGCAAATAGACTGATGGTTCTCTGGAATTGCTGACATTTCCTTTGCTACTTAATTGATGATGTAATCCCCAATACATACAGAGACTCTAAGCAAAATGCTGCCTTAGCCATTACTGCAGTAATTATTACCGTGCATGGAACACCTCGATGCAGGTAATGGAGATCACAAGCGCCCTCATGCTGTGATTATACTTAACATCAAGGCTAATGTCCCCAAGTCCACTTATTGAAGGACCGTTTGGGCTTCAGATAAATCAAAGCGCAGTATTGGATCTGAACAAGATGAAAGGAACTCGGTCTTCCATCAATTAGGGTGCGAGGAGGACAAATGTCTTCTTCAGGAATCTCCACCAGGTCAGGAAGCCTTGGAGGACAAGCAGGCCCACCAAAACTCACAAAATCCACAGAAATGTTCCTCAATACATATCAATACAAGGACTGAGTGAGTCTTGGAAGTTTGCCGTTCAGTTGGCATCCATGGAATGTGTGCAGGCGTGTGCCCCATGATGGACTGGCACCCGGGACAGGAGTGCCCTCACCTTGTGCCCTGTTTGTTTAGACTGCTGGAGTCCCCCATCACCCATCCCAGGATAAGCAGCTATAAGATAAAAGTGTGAAATCATGAAACTCTCGGAGAAGTAGAGCAAGTTGTACAGTAATTATAAGATTATGAAGTCTAGTGATAAGCGAGGCTTGGATGCAGGGGTAGGGAGGATAAGTGTGTCCCTGTGAGAGCTAAAATAGGGTTGGGGGGGTGGGATATCCCTTCTGCAAACTCTCATTATGACAATTATCAGCTGTTGCCAGTGCACACCAATCAGCTGATCCTCTTTAATCTAGCCAGCAGTTTTCCTCTGATTTCCAGCAAAAGTGGTCGCCTATCTCGCGCTCTGCTGCCGTGGATTTGTGTGTGTGGCGCACAGATACGGGGGCCTTCTCAGGCCTGCCATGCCCCCCCCCCCGAGAACCCAGCCATAATCTTGTTGTTATTTTCACACGATTCACTAATCCGGACCGGCGACATTTCTCGCCGGGCTTCCGTGTGGATGTCTATCGCATCCGCATCCTGTCCACGCCCTCCCGGCCACAGCAGACCGGCTATTGGTCACCTCCGGCCCAGGAATGCCACACGGGCGAGATGGCGGTATTTACTAATCACTCGCTCATGCCGTTCTCTTGTCTCCCTCATCCAGTCGACTTTATAGGAGGGTTCGACTCCTATGGTTATCAGGGGCCGCAGAAGACGTCACACTTGCAGCTCCAGCCTATGTACATGTGAGTACCCGCCCGCCCACGCTGCCTCAGAGTCCGCGTCTGTGCTGGGGCTGGCTAGCTTAGGTTAGGCCAGGCCTGGGTGGATGATGTTGGGGGACCGATGTGTGAAATGAAGCCTGGAGGCTGACATCCTTCACAAAGGGGTCATGGGACGGGCGATGGCACAAGTTGTCTTTTGAGGGGGTCTATTCAGAGTTTGCACACAGGTCGCACTGAGGAATGCAAGGTTGGGGGGGGGGGGGGGGGGGGGTGAG
>JAODKF010000045.1:4094030-4110560 GCA_026779585.1 Mormyrus proboscirostris | reverse complement strand
GCCCGGGGGGGGGGGGGGGGGGGTGCGTCTTCGTGGGGTGTCCCTTGCCGCCGATGATGGAGTGCCGAACTATTCCTTCAACCTCCCTGTGCAAGCGGCCCGGTACAGAGAGGGAAGGAGCTACAGCAGAGGCGGGGAAATTCAGTAAATAACATTCTCGACCATGACCTATGATTATGGTCTCATTTCGCCTCGCTTTACCTCATTTACCTTATTTAGCCACACGAACCCCTAAACAGCTTCCCAGATCTCATTCAGCTGAGTGACATTTGACCTGGGGGGGGATTCGCATGTTCCGGAAACACCTGGCCGGAAGCCAAGGTGGCTCCCAGACTCGGCGGACGAGGACAGTGAGGAAGGGGAGGCCGGAGACAGCGGCGCCTGTGCTGGGAGTGACAGGGGGGTTTGGGCTGATTCCTCATCTCCTTGGCCTACTTTGGCTGGGGTGAGAAGACAGCGAGTGCTGGACAGTGCAGAAACCTCACATACCCAAAACCTTCTGTAAGGACGCCCGCGAATCCTGGAAATATCAGTGGCTTTCTTTATTTCTTTCTTTTTTTTTTTTTGTTTTCCTGACCGACTTTTGTCGGCTTGTGTTGTTTCCCACTTGGGTACTGTGAGAAACTGAGAAATTCGCTTTAAATCTCCTACCGTCTCAAATTTCAATGTGAGCGATCATTTGTGCAGATTACGAAAGCAAATTAAAACAGGTGGGATGACGAAATTGCTGTGAAGACCTGACGGGTACATAAATAGTGCGGTGCGTATTCACAGCAAAGCTCTTTGTCTCTCTTTCTCTATAGGGCCAAAGCTTCTCCCCACTGCTTACAGTTATTCATTTTTATCTATCATATATTTATTAGGAATTTGATGCATCACTGACTCTGATTTTTGTGTTTTTCTGTTTCCTTCTAGGTCAAAGTAAACAGGATAACTGCCTTACGAACACATCAGATAGAAATGTCTCATTTTCTTTCTTCGTTCTTAATTGTCTTAAATAATAGTGTCTTATAAAATTGACTGGAAAGAAGAGAATGATTTTCGTCCTCGGAAAGCCAAATGAACGCAGTGGATTTTTCTTTCTTGCTGGCCAGCCGACGCTCGGCGGAGTGACTGGAGAGACTCTGGCTGAGACTCGGGGGAAGCTGGCAGCAGATGCGAGAGCGCCCCCATGTGGCCACGTCTTTCCGGTTCTTTACGGAGCTGCGCTGACGGCTCACCCTTCATGTCTGACCGAAGAATGAATACCGTACGTTATGAAGGCAGCGACATCACGCCGATTTTAACCAACTTCGCTTAAAAAGATAGAAAATGAGCAAAAAAGAAAAAAAAAAAACGTCTGCAACTGTGCCATGTACTAAAAACGATGTTGTCACCCGGGTGCTTGGAGTCTGTCGATTACAGTGATTAGAAAATGGTCTTCTCTAAATGAATGTCCTTTACGTCATCGATACACCTTCAGATTTATTAAGACAGTACCCCTGGCTTCTTAGGAAAAGAAAAAGATATTGATTTGTAAAAGCATTTTATTTCCTGTGTTTACATATGGCTGTTCCTCGTATCTTGGGCAGAATGATGTCAAACTCTGGCCCAAAGAAAAGGGAAAACTTTGATCAGGTGAGAGAAAGGTGACAACAAGCTTCTCCTTTCTTGTGACGTTTTTCCTGAAAGTGCCAAGAACTATAAAAAAAAATGAATTAAATTAAATGGACTAGACATAATTGGGATGTTTCCTTGTAGTAGGGAATATTTTTTAAAATACTAGCAGGAGTCATTTAAACTAAATATCTTTCTAGTTTTAGTTGACTTATTTTATAGAGATTTTTTTATACTGTCCACACAAAAGCATTATGGAATAACTTTTCTGTGTTATTTTGTTTCGTGTATATTTGCGTTTTTAAGAAATCTGTCGCTAATTTGAAGAAAATTGTAATTTTATTTAAAATAATCAATGAAAGTGCATCATGAGCTTCCGTATGGCAGCCCCGAATCTTGTCAAACGACGTCGCGAAACAAACTCGGAACCCAGCGCTATTTTTTACCGCCTACGACAGTGTTTCCTTTTTCTAGTTGGGTAGTAGTTCGTTACATTCGCCTGAAGAGGGCGATTTATTCTTTCCTTCCTCTTTTACTAGCTGTACAGATGTACAAAAGCAGCCTGGGCAGAGGTAAATCACGGGTAGCGTGGTGAACGAGAGCCGAGGTGCGCGCTAGAGTTTGTGCTGTGACTGAAATGTTGTGCTTTGTGTAGTGGACATGTCCTCGCATCCAGGAGATAGGGCCTGTGTGTCTGTAGCAATACGGCGGGATTCCCCTACTTGCGGGGTCCTCCCACTAGGGGGCGCTAGAGGAGCTGAGATCAGCTCTCTCGCACCCAAGTCCTGACAGCCGTTGTATAAAGCGTCGATTTGACAACAGGGGTAAATCAACACTTTCTTTAAATGCTCGCTGTCCTCCAGGTAAATGAATGCCTTTCACCCCTACTTTGTTCAAGTCAGTCGCTCCTCGGTGTTCCTCTAATTAACTCCTTTAAATCACACACTGATGTTTAAATGGATCCTCGCAGGCCCGGAATATTATGTGTGCGATGAGATTACTTACGCCCCCAGGTGAACTATGGTGAATGGGGACTTCGAGCAAAAAAATAGCAAATCATTCCCCATATTTCATTTAAAAATGGATCATTAAAATGTACATATATACATCCAGTCAGCATAAATCTCTTACTGAGTAACGGTACTGCGAAAATCCAGTAAGTGAGCGCAAACAATAAACGCGAGTGCGTAAATGCAGCCGAGTCTGGGAACGGCTGAATTCTGCAGGGAGACAGGTGTTATGAATTAGCCAAACACATCCAGCCAGGACGACAGCCTTGCTTTACACAATTCTGAGACCTTCCCACGTGATTTAACGCCACCGAAGAAGAGTTTGACTTTAATTGATTTGCTCATCCTTGGGAAATTCGGTTTGCCCTTGTTCAAACATCACTCGCTTGGTGGCATGGGGTAAGGTTTGGAAACAAACAGCTAAAAACAATTCATAAAGCAGTTATCTGAAGTCGATCCTAAAAAAAAGACATATAAATCATCAATTTAGGCACCTTTTCTTACATTCCAGCCCCCCTTGTTTATTATGATACGGTCTGGCAGTGGGGCAGTAAATCAGAAATAACACGACTACGTTGGACACGGCGCGCACTCTAAATCCGCCCCCTGAGCTTATCAAGGTCAAACGCCGGTGCCGATCCCTCCCCGCTTCTCGCTCGAACATCCTCACTCTTATCAGCGCCTTAGCACACCGGCTCCCCGCCACGCCGATTCCCAGGAAGCCGAGGCAGGCGGCCCGCTGGAGGAGATCCCCGAAGGCGTCCGCAGATACACCATCCGCCACACGGTACCCCGGCGTACCCATGGCTCCGTGGGCGTGTGCCCGAGGACCCTGTCTCGGTGACGGTGCCAGATGCCCTGTCATCGTTCTTCCTGCCACTTTATACTTAATAATTATTCCAGGTTGTATATAAGTCACTGAAATCTTTACCGGTTCAGATATTTTTTCTTCATATATTCAAGGTGTTATACGGACCCAGATTTCCAATGCATTTGGCGGACAGTATCTATTTACATTTAAAGAAAGGCTTGTTACTCGCTGTTGCAGGTTATTTCCGTCTAGAAGCTTCATTGAACAACAACGTCAGTTGTCTCGCTTGGGATCAGTGCTGACTTCTATTTTTAAATTAGTTTGAGCTATTTTCTATTTCTGTTACTTTTTAAAATGATTGTAAATATAATAAACTCAGACTGTGGGAAGGCATGCAGGCGCGTGTTTGTGGTTTTGTCCCTGATTAGCGCTTGTGTTGCCATACTTTCTTCCCGGCTTAACATCTGCACCCTCCTGTGACAGCGGTAATTTCCTGTGTTGAACATCAGCACTCATTGTTTACCATGACAGCTTGATTGTGCCTCAATAGACTTTGACAACAGCTCTTGTACACTCAGTATATTATATTTGAGCGGAATATTTATTTTATTCATATATTTTGAAATATGCAGTCACACATTTAGCATGCATCTACTATACACTGGTAGAAAGGCTTCTTATCTGTGGTTAATCTCATGATGAATACAAAATGGAGACAGAGAGAAAAATCCAAATTCATGAAATTACTGCAATCATATCTTGACATTCTAGACCAGTGTTTCCCAATCCAGTCCTCGGGGACCCACAGCCAAACAACATTTTCGCTCCCTCCCAGTTCCCAGTACATGTTCTCTGGCAGGAAGCTTAGTGGGAGCGAAAACATGGACTGGCTGTTGGTCCCTGAGGACCGCATCGGGAAACACTGCTCTAGACACATCTCAGCACAGTTTGTGGAGCACAGACCAGCACATGGCTGTGATATCTCCTCACGTCAGCAGCTGAGCAAAATGTGATTTAACCGAACCGTGCTGAACTGTACAGGCTGGACTTAAATTAATTTAGCCTTTTTGCGAGATAAACGTGTGTGCTGGGATCTGGGGCCTTTCACTTGTAGTCACCGGTGACGTCCATCGATAAATGGCTCCCTTGTCATTTGATGGACCAATTAATGGGTCAACCCAGGAATTGGCTGTGATGAATAAGAAAGTGGGACCCCGTTTGGCCATTTGTGCTCTGGGTATCTAGGTCCTCATTGTGCTGAACTTCGCTGATGACAGCATCAAAACACACAGTCAAAACGCTACATCTTGGCAGGTGTCACCAAGAATGTCCTATAACTGTGTCAGGAGAATTAATAACTGTAATCTACAACTGTAAATGTATACAGTAAGTATGGCAATATTTACACTAGGATATCCCTCCAGTGCAATTAGGCAATATGCAAGATAAATTTGATAATTTCCCTAAATACAAAAACAAAATAATTTGTCTAATTAAAAGCACATATCTGATGTGACATGCTATATGTCCTTTTTTGTACCCCAGTGTCAATCTGATTCCAACATTTCAGCCACCCAGCTCTTGCTGCCTCAAAATCGGCTGGTTCCCGTCTCTGAAACATGAGGAATGCGCGCGTCTGAAACCGCGCTGTCAGCCTTGTGCTGATTTCCAGCTCGCGCTAATTAGAGCGAGCGAGCTGTAATTCATTTACGAGGCGATGTTTCAAGGCGAAGATGTTTGATTTCTGATGAGTATTGAAAGCCACTGCCTAGCTTAGCGCTAGATCTCTCCATCAATCTTTCAAGCACTTAGCCGACAGAGGGGCGGGGAGAGGCTCGGGTTTGCCACAGGCTGTATCCGTTACAAGAAAAGGCACATATGTGCACAAAGACAGACAGACACACACTCACACATTTGTATTCATGTCTTTGTGGGGACTGTCCATTTATTTCTATTGGCAAAACCCTATAATCCCTTCCCAGCCATAACCTTAACCAAAAGTAACCAAATAAAATACAAGAATTTTGATTTTCTTATTTTTTTGTCGCAGATTTTTATGAAAAATTAAAAATATTTGCCCGAAATGTCAAAATAAGGATTTTATGACATTGCATGAAATATATACATAACTCCCCCCCCCACCCACCCACACACACACACACACACACACACACACACACAGTGTGCAGATGTCACTTAGCCTAACTATGTGTCTTTGGGCTGCAGGAGGTAACCACACCACCCACAGGAATTCCACATGAGATTCGGAGAAGGAGTCAAAGCAGGGGCAGATTTGGAAAAGCCCTCGCTGGCCTGGGGGCCGCGAGATGACAGCGCTGGGTCTGACACATCAAGCAGCTTCCAGCAGCTGAAATATCCAGTTATAAGCAGAGCAAATGTTGGTCAGGTCATGAAACCAAGACAGCCACACACACACATATATGAACTATACCCTGTAATTGGTTACATGGTGTGAACGATGCGAAAGGATTTCCGCGGAATCAGGACTCAAGGCCCACAAATCAATGCTAGATTTTACCTTTGATATTTCTAAATTTTTAGGTGAAGTTTTGAAACTGCAAAAGCCACACATTTTCTTTCTCTTTACAAGAGTTGATCATTCAACATCAGGCAAAATTACACAAGATCCATCTATAAAAACTATTTCGGAGTTTTTAATGCAAATATAAGTGACTGGTTGCTGCTTCCTCAGTTTGTCACCAGAGGGCGACACATGCCGTGGATTTTGCCTTTTGTGTTATTGTGTACATAGGTGATGGTGAGGTGTACACCACGCCAGTGTTTCTCCCTATTTAAGTTCTACAGTGTCCTCTATTCTTTGCTCTGTTTGACCCAGAACATTCTGTGTGATATGTTAGCATTCTGTGTGATATGTTAGCATTCTGTGTGTGATGTTAGCATTCTGTGTGATATGTTAGCATTCTGTGTGTGATGTTAGCATTCTGTGTGTGATGTTAGCATTCTGTGTGATATGTTAGCATTCTGTGTCTGATGTTAGCATTCTGTGTGATATGTTTGAGTCAAATATTAAGTTTTCTAGTTTCCATGCCCCCCCCCCCGCACTTTGGGCTGTCACACTGCAGCGGTACTCAGGCATCGTTCCCGAATTAAACCAACCCAGCCACAAAAAGCCAAAGTACATAGGGGGAGGTCCACATGGGGAGGGGGGGGGGGGGGTGATTTTGTGGTCTGGATTACTAGTGTTTCAATATGGATGCAGACCGTCATTTCAGCACCCCTTACCACTCCCAGTACTAGTTAGAATTCTCAGCTATGTGACAAAAGACGCTCAACAAACAGTCAAAAACATGTTGGTCGCATAGATGCATTTTATGACCAGGATTAGAGTATGATTCACCCATCTTCTATACCTGCTTGTCCCATGCAGGGTCACGGGGGTCCATAGGCTATTTCGCAAACTACGTATGCAAAATAGGGAATAATCCAGGATGGGATATATACTTTATATACAGGATATATTCCAGAATAATCTTTATATAAAGTGTCCCTGAATCAGGAGACATTACCCATACATAGTCTCAGGGTTAATAGAGTTAATATACATCTTACAGAAGCATGAAAAGAGTCTGAAACCAGGACACAGCATCTTCAAATAAAATATTCCATGATAAACGTATTATTTACACACTGGCGGGATATTAGTGTTGGTGGAAGCACAAGGCGGTCTTAATGTAGAGAATTAAATTGTCATAACTTAACTTTTTGGAAAGACTCTTGAGGGAAAATTGCCCGTGTAATCTCCAAATACTTCGATCTGTCCACGAAGACTTTCTCCCAGACAAAGGTCTCGAGAGGCTGCTTAAGCCCCATCGCAAGACAACAAACTGGGACTGAAGGCTGCTTAGCCCATCGCAAGACAACAAACTGGGACTGAAGGCTGCTTAGCCCATCGCAAGACAACAAACTGGGACTGAGCGCTGCATCAGCATCTTTATACTGGACCTCGGGGGTCAATCACAGAGTCCTTTAACTCGGCGATATTCCAAACAAACCTTACTGCGCAGTTGGCATTTTTTAATGAAATATATGCTTTTAAAACATCATAATATCATTTCAGTATGATTTGGTAATTGATGTAGATATGGGAACCTTGATATTTTAGTTAAATTATTTGGGGATTAGCAAAATGTACAACGACGTCTACGGCGACAAAAAACTCACCCAATGGATTAAAATTTACTTTCTTCAACTAATGTTCTACGTTGTTAGATTCTCAAGAAAAAGTGTAACACCCTCATCCCGGCCCTCACCTGGAGCGTACACAGGTTTTTGTTAAACAGCCTCTTAATTAATAACATTTCATTGAGCTGTTAGATGCTAATGACTAAGATGAGGCAAATACTAACTAGTATAATTTTACTAGTAAGAGCTAAAGCATCAATTGGCATCTTAGGTAAAAATAAAAATTAGTGCTGTTATTAGAATCAATTCATTGCCCACTCAACCTGCCATTTACTAATTACTTGGTAAATCATTGTGTTAATATTTCACGGTCACATATGGCTCTCTGCATTATTATTTGATTATTACAGCATTGCCACAAACAAAATGGCATAGAGGTCAAGACCGAGGTGTAATCAGCATATCAATCTGGCTTCAGGGATTAAAATGCTTACAATTCCATCAGAAACTAAAACAGAAACATCTATTTCTAACATTATAGGAAAATAAATCTGATTGAATGTGGTTCAACAGACTGGCACTCGATCCAGGCTGCCTCTCACCTTGTGCTTTCCTGGATAAATGATTATGAAAAATAGATGGATGGATGGATGGATGACTAAATGTATAAGGAACAATTAAGTGACTATTAAGTCACGTAGTGTTCTACTTGGAGTTCTGTTTACTTTTAATAACACTTAATTGCTTAATTAATTAAATGTTGTCTTATAGCTACAAGATGCATATCATTTAAGAGCAACGTTATATGCATAATTGTGAGACAAAAAACATGTTGTCCCATGCAGATTTGTACCATTTGTACTAATGAGTTTGAGGTTCGAATCCCACTTCTGTATATGTGTTTTGCTTATTTCCCATCTCATCTGAGTTCAGGCTATACAAACATGCAAATATCTTTTATTATTATTTCCGTTTCTTTTGCTGTCTTATTCTTTTAGATAATGCAAAATTGCCAGTGCTGATCAAATCACTGGGCAAAATCTAGTCACCAGCCAGACAATGTATTATTATTTTATAATCAGATTTTCTAGTTAAACTGAAAGCCAGGACTGAGGTTTGGTGACTTCTGGCACTCATTAACCTTGTCGTTCTGGTTTATCATGTATAAGGAAGGAATCCAGAAAGTGCCAGATAGATTTTAAAAAAAAAAAACACACACATTTTTAATGAGTGACTGTTTGCACATTTTGTGCATGTGAGTGCAGTACTGTTGTATTGCTCTACATCTTATTATACTCTCTGGACTAATCCCTACAGCTAAGCCAAAGCTGCTGCTATTACTACAACTACAGCCACAGTTACTTAAAAGTACCGTTTCGATTACTCATTTGCATGAACTGACATTTCTGACGCTACTACCAGAAATCCCCAACTCCTTCTACGTCTGCAACAATTTTACGACCTTTTCGGGTACAGAAATTGACTCGGAGAACATTTCTGTACCATTAGTTTTACATTAATGCCGTTTGTATCTTTGGGATGCTCCTCAGAGACCTTAGAAGGTACAATCACAAGAATACAGCCCCAGTGACAAGCAAACGTACAGATTTTTACCCTTTTGCTAAGAGTGCAACTACTACTGCTATTACCATCACCTCTATACTATGGTATCTATAGATATACTGCTTCTAGCACGACTAGTAATACTCCTCTAGTATTAGTCTATCTACTACTATAGAAGAGCTATAAGTTAATAGTGTTAATAGTTAAAATTGTATTTTTGTATTAATGTAGTTGGTGCTAAAGTCAAGCACTTGACAGAATGTGGAATCGTTGCATTTAAAGAATTGCACGTAATTTAACGCCTCTATTATAGTCCTCCACAGAATGTACATTAGAGGAAGAGGCAGCGAGTAGATGTGGTCTCGGCTGAGTGTTTACTTAACACTCGTCAATTATTCTCTAAATGATGGGACTGCAATCATGCCTTATCTGAAGGACTATTAGTAACCACAGTGAAAGCTCTGTTTCTCGTACATGAACAGTGATTAAGTCAAATAGCACAGTTAAAAATTAGGCTGAGGTACAGGTGAAGGTTGGCAATTGTCTTTTAGAGAAAGAATTCTGTTCACAGTCATAGGAGTCTGTACATTATGAGAAAGTGAGAAAGAAATCAACACTCATATTTAAGAGACACCCAGACGAAGACCAGCGCAATGTTATATTGCTCTACTGCCCCCTGCTGTTGCGTCCTGGTCAGTGACGCATGTTGCAAGGAAATGTCACATGTCTCAGGAAGGTAACAACGAAGCCAGCGAAAAACGCAAAATATTAAGGCTTTCTTTATGCATTGTTTATATTGCAAACTTATCTTCACACATTGTCTTGAATCAAATTTGATTGCACCAGTATAAACAGCAGTGTGGTGCAGATTTTTGTCCATTACATCGTAACTACATAAGCAGTTACAGGATTTACAAAAACACTGCTCGAATAACTTCGCAATAACACTAAAATTATTTACTTTATTGATTATCGACTTAAATGTGAAATATATATCAGTGATTGATGTGGGCGATCTTCCAAACATGCTTATTAAAAAGAAATACCTTACTAAGTTATTCAGTAACACCTATTCGTTAAAATGAGAAAAGAGAGCGGGGAGGGGGGTGGAGAGGAAAACTTCCCGATCAGGATATTCCAGTTTTATCCGGAAGATGAAAATCCTCGCCACACAACATTTAACAGCGTGTCACACCTTTGTCTTTCTCGCTTTAATCTCTGCAGCCACAGAAAAAGGAGTCTGATGCTCAGGGGCAAAAGAAAAAAAGAACGTAACATGAGACTGGGTTTAATTCTTCGCTTGTGATTGTTTTTGTCGCTGTTTGCCTTGGCGGCGCAGAGTGCGCACTGCGCCTATATTACAGGACATACGCGGGCGGCCTCCCCGGAAAGTCTCCGGAGATCTCCGGCTCCCCTTCGGCCCGCGATCGGCGGCGGTCCCGTCGCCCTCGGCTGTCATGAAGGATGGACGGACGGCCGCCGATCTCGGGTAAAGTCAGTAAGTCCGTCACGGATTTCTTTTCTCAGAACTGGGACCCGGAAGCAGAAGGCAAGCCGCCGACTAGCGTTTTGCTTGTTTTTATCTGGAGTTGGGGAGACTGGCCGAGAGCAAATGGGAAGTTAGAGCCGCGGGGATGGGGGATGAAGGCTGCGGCGGGGGCGCCGCTCCCGGCCGGGGGATGTCTGCCTCGATGATCCCCTGGCATGGGGATGCCGTCGGCGCGCTGCCAGCCGCCCCCGACGGAGCTGCCACGCCGGGCACAGATTTTGTCCTGGACTCGGAGACAAAAGTTGTCACGCCGGACGGTGTCCGGGTGTCGCGGCAGGCTGCGGGCGATGAAGAAAACACGGAGAGGAGGACCGGCGCTATGGAGATCTTAAAGAGTTTGGGGGCGCCGGGAGTCTTTCCCGGCCGGAGCGGCACGGAGGGCGGCCGGGGGCAGCACTGGGACGCCTTGGCGTTGGACACGGCTTTTAAAAAGCAGCCTGACTGGTCAGATTGGGACGGGAGTGTGGCGGGGGATATTGCGGAACTCGCCCCGGGACCGACACCTTCCGATCCGGACGGGGCGGAATTACCGGGGCCGGCCGAACCGTGCTTGAGCCGCCCGACGTGCGGCGCCCTCCGCCCCAAGGAGCACATCTACTGCACCGTGTACTGCATCGCGAACGACAGCCCCGGAGGCCAGGCGAGCCTAGACGGCGCCCTCGGGACTCCACCGGCGACGGAGGCGGAAGGTCCGCAACGCTACCCGGAGCCGCTCTGCCTGACGGCTCTGATCGAGTCCCGGAGTTCGGGCAACTTTTCCGGCGCGGAGCCGAGCGCGTCGGTGCCGGTGACCTGCCGCGTCTGCCTGGACGACAAGCGCATCAAGCCCCTAAACTGCTGCAAAAAAGCCGTGTGCGACGAATGCCTGAAACTGTACATCAGTTCGCAGGTAAACCCCCCAAAAGCAGCATGCACTTGTCATTCTGCAGTTTAAAATGTCCATTTCTATCTTTATAACTTTTAAGGTAATGTACGTGTTTCATACAGGCTGTTTGTATGTCCAGTTATGACTGCGGAAAGCATGTTTAGTTTTACTCGTCAATTTCCAAATAACCCCAAGGTCTGTGTTGATCCCATTTATCTGCTAATCCCTCTGTCGCCATTACCCCCGGACACAGTCCACTTATTGTGATGCCCAGGTGCCTACACTGCCACTCCTGTCCCACCCTCCTCATGTACCCCCCGTGGTGCCTCCTAGAGGGACATTTTCAGTACGGACTGTTTGTGCCGTATCTGGGGGAGGGGTCACATGTCACTGTACACAGGGAGCTGCCTGCCCTCCAGGAGGCTCCCGTCTTACTCACAGCTGTCTCCTGTAACGTCCAAGGTCTGGGTCGTTTCTCTGGAAGAGCATGAGAACTCAGCTTCAGTTCCAGCTAAGTGCAGCTGCCTAATTTTCCTACTTCGGCAAAATGCCTTGACCCGCCCCAGTCAAGTTCTCGCAAGTAAGGGGCCAGTTCTAATTTCGTGTCGTCCGCAGGAGTGAAGGATGGATTCGCTTCTCGTTCGGAGAACGTCGTGGTATTTGCCGGGTGACTGGTACACTTTGGCGTGAACGTAAATGTTTGGCATGCCGGTGGAGTTTAATTACGCAGCGTGACGCAGCCTGAGCGGCCATACCACGCTGCTCTGTCTGCATGGAAGGTTTGTAGTTAGAGTAGGTTGTCCTTTTTGGGCAATAACTGTATTTTGGGGGGGAGGGGCATCTGCTGTGCAAAAGCCACGCGGTTCTCTTTCCTGCTCTGGACCATATTAGCGTGCGGAATAGCATGATATAGGTCTCAGCCATCCCATAACTTGTTTGACGTTATCCGTGTGGTTGTCTGATAGTGACTGGGGACATCAGGAAGAGACTGAAGCGGCAAAACACTCCCGGGCCAATATGTCTGTACATCAGCTACACATATTGGAACGGGACGGGCTGTACGTTTGCTGGGAATGTCCATGCAGCCAGACCGTAAAGTGGGATTCGCCGCGGACGGAACTGCACCTGGTTTTCTCAGTCTGGATGCCTTTTCCAGTGCTGCCGGAACATTTCACCCCAGCGGCTTGCTTCCCTGCGAGATCGGCTGAGAAGATCAGCAGATCTTTTCTGGGGTTCTCTCCAGCACATAGCAGCCCAACTTGGAAACTGAGAACCAAAGAAAGATGCAGTTAGATGCAGATAGACATACAGGGAAATACTAGAGGATTTTATTCCGAATAAAACCTACAGAAAAGAACCCAAATTGCTGGCTCCCACAATGCACTCCCTTCATAAAAGCATGATATTCAGAATCAGGTTAATTTGCCGAGTGTCTGTGTGTGTGTGGCACACGCAAGGAATTTGTTTCCGGCAGTTCTGGTACATCCTAGAAGTATTTCAGTAGCTTTGAGTGTTAAGATGCGCAGTGTAACCTTGAGTTAAAGAAGGAACAGGACGATGAATGATTTTCTGAATGCCGCTATAAACATTGCAGGTACATACGGGATGAATGTTTTCTTTTATGGAGTCAGGGTCAGCCAGCTAAAAGGTAAATACACATTTTAGTGGATTAAAATCTACTGTATCTCGAAAGACATGCAAGCCACACTTCAAGAGGCCAAACGTGAGTAGGTCAATTTTTCTATTAATTCACCTGAAGGTTTGGGACATTTTTTTCCAGCCGTTTGCTTAGACTAACTTTTGCTTTTCTCACGGTTATTTGACTGCGGTCAGTAGAGTGAGAGTGGCTGTCTGTTCTTATTATTTTGTTTAGAGGAATATTGAATAGCATTTGGAAAACAATAGACCGCTTTCTGCTTCATATATACCTGGACATTACTTGTGAATTTTGTCACGAAAAGGACTCCTGCACTGTACGTTGACTTATTTCTGCTAATATAATGCAGAAAGTGGGTGGGGTTTAACCGTAGCGATGAGGTCACACGTCTCATCTCCACGGTTACAAACTGCCCGCCCCTCACCTGCGCCCCTGCCTCCCTATTGGTGGGTTTTACATCTTCAGCTATGCCTGTACATGACAGAATTACCTTCCCGTCCATCATTGTGCTTGTAAGTAACTACTCTGCCAATGCAGCAAATTATTTGCCCCGAGTCAAAGGCCCAAGCCTCACAAACAATACCCCTCTCATTCCCCAGCTAGCGAGGATGCAATCTCCCGCCCCTAATTTCACCATCTTTCTTCTCCTGACATTAGCTCAGGAGATTAGCCATTTAGATTTCTCTCACCAGTTCATTTCCCCCCACCCTCATTTCCCTGCCCCCAAATAGCTTAATTAGACAATGTGACTGAGTTTCCTGCATTGTTATGTCTTATTGCGTTCCGCCGGTGGTCTGTTTGGCTTTGATGCAGCATTTTGGTGACGGTTATACGGAGCTCGGGAGGTGAAGCTGTCATGTTTTTTTCTGCTGAAGAACTGATTTAAATGCTGGACGCAGAGCTACTAAACCTCCAACTTAACTCAAGTGGCTGGTATTGAAAATTAGTTGGTTGTATTCATTGTTTTCGAATGAAACTGATACCCAGTGCTGCCATGAAGGTCTACGCAGGGAGTTTAAATATGTGTGTAATCTCAGGTGTCACGAGAAAAACACAGAAATAACATCCTCGGAGGTTTACTTCTCTGTCATGGAGACACATTTGTGCAGCAGGACGTAAGGAGAGCGAGTCAGTAAAAACAGGCCTGGCTGCTTGACTTCTAGTATGATCAGTTGTTTATCATCAAAGGCTGCTTTTCCAGTGTCATCGTAATTAGCACTGTTAGTATCACGTCAGGTATGCAGTCTGCACTTCTGTGACGGTGATGTCACATGACGGTGACCTCATGGGCTTTGGTGACAGTTCGTCACATTTGGCCAGTGTCCCCCACCCCCCCAAGGCCGCCGTCTCCCATCTCTATGGCTGCGGGGTGGCAGTTAGCCACTGCGGGGGTCTTTTATTCCCCTGCTGGCTGCGACGAGCTTTCACGTGTGACGCGTCGTTAATTAAACGCCACATTCCATTAGGATCACTGAGCAAGCCAGGGAGTTCATCGCCTGCGCTCAAGGGAAAGTGAAGAGATGAGAAGACGTGTCTGATTTGCATTTTACATTTACGTTTAACACATTTTGCCGACCGCTTTTGTCCAAACTGACGTATGGGTGAAGCAGATCAGAATCGGCTATGGCGTAGCAAACATGCGTGTTGTCAAGGAGGCAACTCGGCATAAGTGCAGCTGGAACGAGCTTCCGGTGAATGACCAGGTACGAGTGTAAGCAGGATTGGAGCTGGAGCTACACAACGATTTCACAGTGACATCCGCCATCGCGTCCAGCCAGTGATAGAATTCAAAGAGAGCAGTTTGAAGTTGGTGCAAATTCTCACTTGTCTGTCATCCGGACACCAAACTCTCTCTGACATTTCACTAGATCAGCATTTGCCACCAAAGGCATCAAATTAAGACAAAAGTAAAGGATATGATCAATGTTTTGTCAAATCATTACTTTTCTTTCATTCTACCCATAATTCCTCCTGGGCCTTAAAGGTCAGCTGGTCCGGCCACCTAAACTGTTGTTGCCTGGAACCATTAGCCTGTTTTGAGGGTTTTTTTTTTTTTTCGTCATCTATCTTCCACCTCAGTATTTATATTTTGCATCGGCGTTGATGCTTTTTATGATAAGCAGGTAACAAAGCAGCGCGTTTCTCGCCATCGACAGCTGGCTGAACGTCAGAGCAGTGTTTACTGCCTCAGCCGTGGACTTGCCGAACGTGTTCCTCGCTACAGGCTCCTCAGCGCGCCAAGCTGCCGGGAATAAGCTGCTGCCGCTGCGTCATTCTCCTGACACAGATGGGGGGGGGAGGGGAGGGTTGTAGCCGCTAATTGCGTTGGGTAATCTCCCTTGGGGAGGGAGCGCCGCATAGAAACGGCCTTTCACCAGAGCCCGAGCCACGACTTTACACGGCCCGGGGCTATCGGCTGCTTACGTAGAAACTATTCAGGGTGCCGCCCCGACTAAGCTAACTGCATTCACCATGTCTGCCGCATGGGATGGGAGGCGGGCCGACCAGTCAGCATCCAGTCATTGTGTTTGGTGTTATTAATATGCGAAAAGTCTAATCGTAGGCCGACGGGGAGATCTCTCGCTGCGGGTCCGTCTGGTTATTGAGTTTCTGCGATGCACCAGTTAAGACGCTGATGTCTGCAGGTCATGTTTCTGTACGTGATGGGCGTACCTGCGTTTCATTTCCAAAAGACCAAAAGGTCCAGCTCCTGTTATGTTGAAGCACTGTTAGAACTTGTCACTTCTGCTTTATCTTAAGACTGCCCCCCCCCCCCCTTTACTCCTGACTCAGTTACATTTCATACATATTCGCCCGGCCTCCTTGTGAGGAACGTTTTGTGCGTAGTCGTAGGCGGGATGATCTTCAGAGGTCATCAGCCGGCCGCCGTATTCTCCGATTCGGTCCTGTGCTTCGGAAATCTCGGGCCTGCGACCGCGAGCCACGGTGATTCATTCGGAGCGAGTTCGGAATCCGGTGACGTTGCCGTGAGTTGTAAGGAAGGCTATAGGTCACAGCCATCGTGCCCTTTGCTGAATTGTTCCTGTGGACAAAAGCTTCCGCCAAGTACAGCCAGCAACGTAGCGTGACGGAGCGGGTGTGGGGGCGTGTCCCGCCAGGTGCACCTGGGCAAGGTGGACGTGGTGTGTCCCATCACGGAGTGCAGCGGCTACCTGGAGGAGAGCACCGTGCTGGGACACCTGGGCGGCGAGGAGGCAGCAAAGTACAAGTATTTCCTGGAGCTGAGCAAGATCGACTCCAGCACCAAGCCATGTCCCCAGTGCAACCTCTTCACCTCCCTGAAGAGCCGCGGCC
>JAODKF010000045.1:4075697-4093949 GCA_026779585.1 Mormyrus proboscirostris | reverse complement strand
CAGACGCCACCTAGTGGAAGAGAGATGTACAAAAATGACCACCACCAACTACAACGTTAGCATTTCTATTGGCTACATAAATAATGATATTAATAATAAGTTGTATTGAAACGTGCCTTTCGGGACGCTCAAGGGCACATGATAAAAACAGCAACACGATGACACCATATAAACATGACGGCAATAAGTCATGGGCTTTCAAGCAGACAAACTCTGAAGGAATCCCAGCCAAAAAGAAACTTTTAATGGTT
The DNA here is from genome assembly GCA_026779585.1 of Mormyrus proboscirostris. Taxonomy (NCBI): domain Eukaryota; kingdom Metazoa; phylum Chordata; class Actinopteri; order Osteoglossiformes; family Mormyridae; genus Mormyrus; species Mormyrus proboscirostris. Next base: position 4,093,698 of record JAODKF010000045.1, on the reverse strand, counting down.
TTAAATTGTGTTAACGAGTCCAGGTGACAGGCATGAGAGGAAAGGACTCCCGCGGCTTGGGGGCCGTGTGGGAAAAGGTTCCAAAAATGCTGTGGTGTGGAGTTCGCAGACCCCCCGATCGTGATCGGAGGGAGTGTAGATCTGCAGAAGATAGGAGATAGGACGAGGGTGTAGCCTCAAAATCTAGCTCTTATCTTTTGAACCATCCTCTGTATTGCTTCGAGGTTTGTCTTGTATTTATCTTACATTATTGTATAATTTAATACGGTTTCGTGCTTTTTGTGTTGTTACGAGGTACTTTAAACTGGGAGCGTCATGTTACTGAAGAGTAGTCAGAGCTGAAACGTCTGAGGCGAGAATGGTATTTTGCTGGATGATTGCAGAAGGGATTTTCACTAAATTATTACATGGTCTGAACTGGATTGTGGTGGGTGGTTACAGGAGAGGACAGATAAATTATAGGGTGACGGGTCTGTCGTAACCCACTGCTTCTATGTGGATATTCTCCTGGGGGGGGGCTTTGGGGGACAGACACGGCCATTTATGGTGATTGCATAGTTTTATGCCTTTCTGTGATTGCCTTTATCTTTCTGTGATTGCGCTTGCAGTGTGCAGTGATTGTGCAGTGTGTGCAGTGATTGTCAACTAGCTGACGTTGGGCGAGTCCCCCTTTGCTGGCCTCCGTGTCTGTGAACATCACGCTTCCCACCCCCCCCTCCCCAGGTCCAGTGCTCCAAGTGCCAGTTTGTGTGGTGCTTCAAGTGCCACGCCCCGTGGCACGAGGGCCTACGGTGCCGCGAGTATCGCAAGGGCGACAAGCTGCTGCGTCACTGGGCCAGCGTCATCGAGCACGGCCAGAGGAACGCCCAGAAGTGCCCCCGCTGCAAGGTACCGTCCCCGTTTGGGAATACGGCCAGGAAACGCCTCCGCTGTCTTCATGACTCTCATTCCAGAAAAATGCCCCGTGCAGGAGAGAGAATTTTTTTCTAAAATGCTTTCTGGTTCCATCTGTAGAAGGAATGAAATTTGCTCTTTATCCCGCTTATAACAATAACAGGAAACAGAAATATCCCGGAAGTGCAAGGCCTTGTGGGAAGAGCTCTGGTATCAGATGACGTCCTCCTGCTTTGTTAGTTGTCTGTCCGCTCCCTGTAAATCATTGCTACACAATGGATTATGATGTATCTACGACAGTCTTTAGCTGTGTGACAGGGGTACAGCACAGTCTCAGTGTATTCAGGATTTGGAGCGATTGAAAAGAAAGTTTAGGGTAATATTTTATATCTGATCAATGGTGACTAAAGAGTGGATTTTGAGGTCTGCGCTACTACATACATTACCGCATGCAGTCTGTTATTATATAATCAGAATGGGATCAGTGATTACCGCATGCCTGTAATACTGAAATTATAAAATGCAAGATATTAAATCCATATTTATAACTGCTGAAATCCCAGCCGTCTAAGCAGTTTATCAGCAGACGGCATCTGACCGCAAAGCCTCTTTAACGTGACGCGTGTCCCCTTGTCCCCACACCACGCCTGTGACACGCTACCTCCCGTGCACCGTTCACCACCAATGTCGCCGCCCCCCAGATCCACATCCAGAGGACGGAGGGCTGCGACCACATGACCTGCACGCAGTGCAGCACCAACTTCTGCTACCGCTGCGGCGAGAAATACCGGCACCTGCGCTTCTTCGGCGACCACACCTCCAACCTGAGCGTCTTTGGCTGCAAGTACCGCTACCTCCCAGACAAGCCCCACCTGCGGCGGCTGGTGCGGGGCTCCGTCTGCGGTGAGCGCCACGCTGGGGTCGCCCATGGGCCCCCTCCTCAAAGGGTCACCGTCCACACAGGTGCCCGTAAACAGGAAGTACACTCTGTTGGCAAACCCCTCACTTCTTAATGGTGGAGAATAACCGATCCATTCCTTATCAATACCTAAAACTGATGCCTTTCATGTAAACCTTCACTTATTTATTTGACACTTATATCCAGACAAATATAATTGAGAAAGTCAGTCAGTCCCTGGAGCAACTGGGGTTAATGGGATTTGAACCAGCAACCTTCCGATCATGCCTGTATAGTTACATTTCTGAGATTTAGGGCTCAGGGTACATGGCTTTGTGGCTACCGAAGGTGTAGATTCTATGCAGAAGTATAAATCGGCCTCAAGTCCCTGAATTCGTGATCATTATATGGAAAAGGTCAAATATATTCTGTGCAGCGTGAGACACGGTATCACACACATCGGACGTTACTCGATAGGACGCAAGTCGGCTGATGACTAATTCTGCTGCCTCTCCAATCTCGTGCTGATCTTCCTTTTTCTGCACACAGTGAGTAAAATCCTAATTGCCCCATTGGTCGTGGTGCTGGTGGGCGTGTTTGGAGCCATTGCCATCGTCATAGGTAAGCCGAGAGGCCGCAATGCAGTGGGAAGAGGGCGCTAATGTGTCTGGGGTGAGCCAGAGTGGGGGGTCAGAGAGGATAGAAGGGAAACGTCACTGCCGTCTGAAATCTGCGGAGGAGAGCGGTGAGGCTTCGCTTCTGCAAAGCGCCACGTCCGTGCTGAAATTTTACCTCATGTTCAGAAAGTGTAGATTGCAGGACAACTGCTGCTGTTGTATTGAATGAAATATGTGGATGTATCCACCATAAACATGTGGAAACCATAAACATGGTGTTAGACATGCATGATATATCAGTTGACGTATCAATATCGGCCGATATTTGTAAAAAATATATCGTCATTGGTTAAGTTTGTCAGTCGGAGTCAATATTACCCAAGAGTGTTTAGACTTTACTCAATACTCAAAGTTAGCTGCACCAAAACTAAAGACATAAACACTTGAACAATAGAGATGATTGCATTTGACGATCGGCCATTTTCTGCAGTGGAGGATGAGGGATTTTGTGGGCTCATTCACCACTTAGAACTAGAGGTCGACCAATATGGGTTTTTCAATAGCCGATGCCGATATATAGGAGTCTGGGTCAGCCGATGGCCGATATATATTGCCTTTTTTTTTTTTTTTTTTGATATTTGGACGTTTTCCCCTCTATTTGCATGGTACAATATCACGCTAATAATAACAAACGATACACAAAGTTTCTCAACTTAGGCTTTATTGAATACTGACTTAAATATAAACTTAAAAACACAATACAACTTGTAAAAAATAACTTTAAACTAAAAATAGCAGCATCAGAAATGCAAGGTTAGAATTTTTATTATAGTGCCTTCATCTTCAATTCATTCTACAATTCCAGCATTCCATGCACATTAAAAAAATTACACTCTAATACATTTTTAAAGAAAAAAACACTATTAACTAAGTGCGTCATGGTATGATGAGTAGTGCACTAACAATTAACATGACTTTGTTTATGTTGTTATCAGACAGCTTACAAGCCAAATTCACAATCAGAATCTAACGATCGCGGGAAATAAAATAATTTTGTCGTATTACACAGCCTTGTATACAAGGACAACGTAAGCCCCTAGTGATTTATGACGTTGTCGACGTATAAGTCCGTATAAAGAATATACATGTTTAATGAGGCAACTGCGCTAAGTCGTGCACTTTTTATCTAGACGTCTGACAAATTGTTTGAATCTCTGCTCTCAAAAGCAAACAAGTTGCAGAGAAGGACCATTGTCAGCTTCAGCTCAGCTGAATGGTAACCGCGCTTTCGAACAAACAGATTTCTCCGCCATGCATTGTTCTTGGCAGCTCTGTGTTCCCAAGCACGGCGCTGTCTGTGATCGGGGCAGAGTAACGCAAATCTCACACACGCTGCCTGCTCTGCCCCACACACACACAGTGTGAAACTGTCCGAAACAAGTGAAAATACAGAACTGCTAGCATCGGAATGATATGGTAATAATTAAAATGTTAACAATTAAAATGATTTTTAACAATAAAAAAAAAACCGTCCGTGAGCCCAACGACAAGCGCACAAAACTAACTGTGTCAGAATCAATGATCCTTAACGTTACCTGTAAGCTACAGTTGGTTGAATTCTCATTATCATTACGTCAGTCCCCGACAGTATAATTCGCCTTTTCTTTTGAAGCAACATTCCATAGCAAACCAGTTAAACAAATGGATCTTTGAATGATCAGAATTTAAGCCTTACCGTTTTCTACCAGGACTTTTCCAAAACTTCTGGCTGGGGTCCTGCACAAGGCAGCATGGGTCATGTGTTCCACAGCAACAATAACACTGGGCTGCCCGCAGACGTGCCTGTCTGTAAATCGGCGCACCAAACTCGGATATCGGCCGATGTGCGATACATTAAACAATGCCAAATATCGGCCCGATATTTTGCATTGTTTAATGTATCGGTAGCATTTCTGATGCTGCTATTTTATTGCCTGGCCGATGTATCGGTCGACCTCTACTTAGATCCTCCCCACAGTCTCAGAGTCGGTGCTGCTTTTCTACCTGCATTAATAATGTGGTTGCTACAGACAATCACTGGATCTTAAGAAGTAACGTCAATGGCACCAGTTTCCCTACAGGTCTGCAGAGCTCAGAAGTTATTAAGTCGATGGCGTCGGTTATCGGTATTGGCAAAGTTTCCACGTCAGAGCACCACTAGGCATAAAGAGTTCCATTAAATAAATCTTTGTCTGCTAAAAATCTAGAGAGCACTTATGTAAGTATGTCCTTCTGAAGTAATGGTGCATCTTCTCGCAGGTCTGATTGCTTTCCCCATCTACTACATCTGCAAGAAGCGGAGGAAACGTTCACAGGGGACTGGACATTGGTTCTGCTGACAGTGCAGCTCCACCACGATGCAGGGATGGGGGGAACAACTTGACGGACTCTGCCCAGCATCAAGCCAAATACAGATGGACGCTTCCAGAACGTGAGCAGAGATGATGCCAGGCACAGAGTCCCTGTTCTCACCCTGGAACCCACCCAGAAAGCCAGTCTCTACAGTCTGGGTCCCGATGATTTGGACACCGGGTCGTTCCTCTCAGCGTCCTGCCTCAGCAGGGCTTTGTGTTCCCCGTGCTCTCCCTGCGCCCTTGACCTCGTAGATGTGAGTGTTTCAGGAAGACCAGGACTTCAGTGCTCTTCAGCGAGTGTGCAGAAGCATCGTGAACGGTGCTTCACAGCTCCTAAAGGAAGGGATAGACAGATCTTAGCCAACGTCACTTGCTGTAGTTTGCAGATATTGACCATAACGCTGATGCTTTATCACTGTCTCTGACAGATCTTGCCATTTTTTTTCCCCTAAATTCTTTTTCGTGGTTCATATCTTTGAAAGATTTGTGATATTTATTTATTTGTGCTTGCTGGCCAACCCTTGCCTTGAGTTCCTCAGGCTCTTGTTGGGACAGTCATACCTCCCCGGTGGGTCCCGTGCTGCTGGCGGCTTTGTAATCAAGGTCCCCCTCCCTATGTTGTTTTTCCATTCTCCTTACTGCTCTAACCAACCCCCCCCCCCCCACCCAGTTGGCCATCTCCTCCCAAAGGCACTCGGTGCCATAACATAACCGCCATTATGTTCACTGTTGCTCATGCACCCATTCTTTCAGTGATGAGTTTTGTCATGTTGCCATAGCCTTCCTCCTGACTTCCAGACCATGACTCCCGTTGGGTGTTCAGGTCAGCTCAGGTTCACTCCGACGCGCCGATTCCTGCGACGTCTGGCCCGCGCTACTCCGTGGTCGTGTCGCGGGCCGGACGAGCATCGCACGAGCATTGTGAGCAGTGCCAAAACAAGGCTGCCTGAAAACAAGGCGTGTGTCCCTCGCACTGACATACCGCCCTCACATCCTGTCTGAACAATACACGGCGAGGTGGGTGGCCTGCTCTCGGCTTTCAAAGGAGCGCTTTGAATGGTCACCGCTCGCCCTGTAAACAGACACGATCCTGTCCTCTTAACTTTTGTATGTGTGATGATGGGAGCTTCATGAGAAGGGGAGAGCTCCGGGAATAATGCCGTTTCACTCCTTTTGATGAGATTGTATTAGTTGATTCTTTCTTTTTTTTTTTTTAACTTTTAAGGGAGTTTAAAGCCATTTGTTGAACTGTAGGGGTGTGATTCAGGAGTGTGAAGGAATACACTGCATTGGAGCTTCTGTCGTCCACGATGCAGTCATCATCTTGTCCGCGGTGATCCTGATTTCGACATGGTTATTTTAGTGAGTTGCTGTAACATTTGTGCGACTTGCCACGTCAGTCCCGGTTGAAGATGCCCAGAAACTCCGTAACGTTTGGCGGATCTGAGGTGGGCTAACATGCGCTAAGCTTGGCGTCGCCTCCGTGTTCGTGAATCGGCTGCATTGTTCCAATAAGCAACTGCAATGTCATGTGCATTTAAAGATTATTCAAGAAGCTAATTGCCAGCAAGACAATGTCCGCTATGCACAGTAACCCGTGAAACACGTTAAGTGATGGATGATATCACAGTGATGGATGATATCACAACAGACAATCAGCCATCCATACTTCTTTTCAAACGTTGACAAAAGATTCTGGATACTGTCACACTGTAGGGGGCACTGTTTCGGGCTCCAGGATATGTTGCCATGTACCGTCCCAGGCAATCCGTCAATAATAATCACGAGAAGAGAGTTAGGTCAACATGTCTGAAAAGGGTACTTCAATTGGGACCACAATCATCAAAAGACATTTTAGAAAATGTAGTCTTTTCTAATTGTTCTCAGGAAACATTCAAGGTAAAATGTCTTGTTTACTAATGCTGTGATTTTCATTATAGTCCAATGACAGGTGGGATTTGCAACTTAAAATACATGATCAACAGGTCGATTAACACATGAACACAATGTGTTTTTTTTTTTTTCAGTCTGTTTTGGTCCAAAATTAGTCTGCTGGATGGTCAAAGGAAAGAATGTTTTGTCATTTACAGTTTACTTTTTTGTGTGTCGTCATAATTTTGCGGTGCCCGTGGTGACCTCCATCACGGGGCTGACTGCTGATGCCCCATCAGGACAAACTCATTAGGTGCCTTCAGAGACGGCAAGGCAGAAGTGCCACATTTCACTTCCAGGATGTTAAAACCTCACGATTTCTAACGACTCTGTTATGCTCGTTTGTCTAAAATACAGCATATAAAACTAGCGCAGAACATGAGCCGGGAGCTTCTGTCCTCTGTATGTGCGACGTGTCTGTCCGTGAAGCACCGCGCTCGTGTTCGTCTCCATTCTCCGGATCTCGGTCCATCTTCAGAGCTCTGCCACGCACCTCCCTCGTGAGGAACTGTGAACTCGAGCTCATTAAACGATGTCGGCAAGAGGTGCCGGAACTCACCCAGCGTTCGGTGTTCCTCCTGGTTCCGCGTTCCTGTTCTCAGCTTGTCAGGCTGCTGCCTGGCCTTGGAACCTCCTCCTCGGTGGAGTTATGTAGCCATGTTGGTGCCCAGCCGCCATTTACAGATGCCACTTCTGCTTTCACCAGTACATTCATACATTCATTCACTAAAAATCCTCTCGTACGTGTTTGATCATGAGACATAGCAACACCCCATTCGGCTTCACGTTTTAGCCTCTTGTGGGCCATGTGTAATAGGTGAATCGCAAAGCTTGCTTTCGGTCACATTAAAACTGCAAGAGATAGACGCCAGCTAAACTTGGGTCACAGAGTCAGCGCCCAGGGAGTTGCTCATTGGCTTTGTGAGTTTGGGTGAGGATCCTGGTTGTGTGCCACGGAACGGCAATCCACAATGCTCCAGGCCCAATAAACAGTAGCACCGGTCTGGCCTGTCCAGGACGACAGAAGCTCTTGTGTTGTCTTGTGGGCTCAGCAGAGGAGTTGTCCTACTGAGGATGGATGTGTCATTAACCTGTTTGTCATATACACAAGCTGAGCCATATCTAGCCAACATGTTCTCCAAGGGTGCACCTGCTATGACTCCAGTCACGACAGTAACCTATCAGGCCTGGCCCCTGCTCACCATGTCCAAAATCAATGCACGAAACAAAGTGACAGGGCGCTAACATGACACCATGCATTATATAACACGTTTCCCTTCCGCCTCTGTTGTCCGACCAGCCCCAAACAGATGGAAGGCCCTGAATAGTGTCATTCATTGTCAATGCTGACACGCCAACACACGTAGCTTCAATTAGTCAATTTTACTAGATTCTGAGGGATCTTTATAATACTGATCAACCATGACAGTAACATTATATAGGTCCCTCGGACCTTTGTAAAATTTATGAATATACTGTACTGTTACTCAACCTGGACATGGAGAAATAAATAGGAGAGGGACCCCGTCTTCATCCTCATGGGGAAATTGCTCCCCAGGACACAAACCGAACACATAAAGAGGTGAGAACATGCCTGGGGTCAGCAAGTACCCCTGCTGCGCTTGGGTTTACGGGTCCTGCTCAAGGGCTGAACAGTCGAATCACTGTTGACCATGGGATTTTACCCAGTGACCTTCTGATCTTGGGCACAGAGGCCCCACCCCCAAAGAGAGGTATACAAATATACTTTAGTTTGCAGTAAATTTACTCAGGGGGAAAAACCAGCAATGCATCAAAATGTCCACAATTACACCAAACAGTTGAATTGAGATGAATAGTTGTACCGTCCATCCAATATCATCAAAGACTATACAAGTCTAAGTAGATACCTCTTAAATAAAGATTGTCCCTATGGTTTCACACAAAGTTAATTTGCATTTACTATGCTAAGTTAATATTTTAAAAAATGACAATCACACAGGTCAGGTCAACTTCACTCGGGTAGAACCAGCCACACAAACCGGACATTTTTTTAATAGACTAGAAGAAAGTTTGTGAGCTTGGAGTTGTCCGTTCCACACAGTTTCTATTCAGCACCTCTGTAGAGAGACGGTCTATAAGGTATGGAGGTGTCTTGTATTGCTGAAGCATCCTTGAAACTTGAATACACTCTTCATCTCATTAAGGGACCAAGAGGAAAACAAATCATTTTACTGTGCTGCCTGTAGCCCCCCGTCAACTTTTCTAGGGTGAATGGATGGATGGATGGATGGATGTATGTGCCTTAGGTTAATAATTAGGATTTTCATTTATATGTTGCTCAATGATTCAAAAGTAGAAAGAGAACTTGATAAATTAACCAGAATGATAAAAAAAAAAATATTCAATCTACCTTAAGAACTAAATGCGTTTTGTAAACAGCAGAAGCCTGACGACTGGGATGTTCTCCTTCACATCCCTCTCAGAACCCTAACATCCACTGAAGGATTCCCTGCCCCGTTTTAGCCCAAGCTAATCTTCTGCGTGTGAGATTTTCTACCTGTTTCCTTTTTGTCGTCACAGTTCACATTTGAGAGCTGCCATGTGACCTGACCCCATCATTACTATGAGCTTTTTTATGGGGGCGGGGCCACAGGGGCACTGGCCCCAGCTGAAAGCTGATTGGCCCCTGCAGTGCTCCCTCCCCGGTCACTCACTGATTCAAAACATGTCAGTGGGTAAAGAGCATCCCCTATTAAAAAAAAAATCGGATCGGACCGATTTCTTTATAAACTATTTGCATTTAAATTTAGTCTTTTTGGACTAAATAGGATACTACTGCTATTCTTCTACCTCTATTGCATGTTAATTCCAATGAGACCTTTTTATTTAGTGAACTGAGTCATGCCTAACTGGCATAGCTGGAGTGAGCAGGTGTGTGGTGTGGGAACAGACGGCAGCTGGACCTTCACCTTTACACATTGTAATGCCAATGAATCCCCAGCTCTGTGACACAGATGCTTCAATTAAATAAACAGCTGGACGTCGTCGGGACTGATTGGACCCGATGGGACCGGCTGGGTGAATTCCAGAGATGTGAGATGAAAATTAGATGTCCGATCCTGGTAGGGGAGACCGGGGATGGTTGTCACACTTTTTCCTTAAATTTAATTTCTTCCAAAACAGTGTATGGTAAGAATTCCCTATTCTGTACACGATTAATGCTTAATGTGTCAGGTACAAATGGATAGTCCTTGCTCTGGTAGAATCCATTCTCTTCAAAAGATATGGGCTGTCAAAGGCACCTTGTGCAGATGTGACAACCAACCCCATAGCGGGGTAGGTTGTCACACCCTATGGGGCTCGTTGTCCTTGTGTTATTCTAATGGGAAAAATGGAGACATTTTGAAAAAAGTTTCAAAAAATTTCTTTTCAATGAAATATCAAACCAAACACATCTCATGTGTATAAAAACATCAAATAAGTTTCATTGGTTCCTTTTTAGACTCTTAATTTAGATTCAAAAATGTAAACGTAAAATGCATAAATGTAAAACACCACAGGCTATAAAAACTAATACTAGCACTATGAAATCTAAAGAAACAACGTTCTTAGTCGTCAAACAACTGCAACAAATAGTCTTTTTTGTAATTACAATTGTGTTTTATATTTTAAAATTGGTCCATTGAAAATCCTTATACATCATTGACTCAAATACCAACAGTGGGAAAATCAACCCCGAAAAAAATGTGACAACCTACCCCACCTGACATTTTTAGCTCTTTTGGAGGCCAGTCCCCACATGTGTTAGCCTAGCTAAGAAAAAACTTAACTAAATTGTAGCTCTCTATTTATACTTTAAAGTGTTAATAATTATTCTGTCAACCCAAAGGGTGAGTTAGAAGGAAAACATGAGATGCCTCAAAATTTACTTTTGCATATGAAAAACAGATAAAGTTGTCTCACCCCAAGGTTATGCTGCTCTCATCTCCACTGTAAACGTAGATGACCTCTGACACTAATTATAAACATTTCTGTGTCGACGATTTTGATCAGCGCCCTTTAGTGGCTGAGATATGATGACTGTGACAACCTACCCGTGAGACAACCAACCGCGCTTTCCCCTATATGCTTCTGGAATCTTCCGCTTGCGGGGGGGTCAGGCTTTGCTTTCACTTTCATTCAGTACGCTCTTTTTTCGGAATACCATTTAAACGGGTGTCAATCTTTGTTAATTTGTGTTTGTCAATTTAAGACGGCCCCGACCACGGCGGTTCCTACTCCATCGAACGCAGCAGGCTACCGCAGATTTGCCAATCGGTGCTCCTGGGACCCCAGATCCACTCACTACTTTAATAATCCATTTACATGCATGCTTTCTAATGACCAGCTCTCCGGCTGCACATCTGTGGTTTGTCTGCAACTGTGGCCTCCGGTCGATCTTGCATAGTAACTCTGCAGATCTGCCCATTCCACTGTCCAGCATCTCTAATCCATTATTTCATTTACTATCTGATACTTTTAAGCTTATGCGGCATAGCCCAGAATTATACAGTATAAGCTCAGTTTCCATTTAGCAAATCAATGCCTGACTGCGCGTCACCAGTGACACAGTAGCAGCAGATGCAGTAACAGCTGATTAACACAAGAGGGAGCCAAATGTAAACAATCCATAAATACCAATGTCTTACAATAAGTAAAATGCCAGTATTAAAAACTATAATTCATCATAGAATACGCATTCTATAAACATTCTATAGTTACCTAAATATTGCATCTGATGTAAGACACAACTCCACTGTCCTATTTACGCGAGTTTAAATAGTGTTTGAATAGCAAATTTCGTTTCAAATTTCGTTGTACAATGTCTCATTGCTACAATGACAATAAAGATTCTATTCTATTCAAAACCTGTTTGATTAGTTCATAATTTGATATATTATTTTACAGTTGTCTTTATAATTATTTTAAAATGTGGAGAATAGTAAAAATAAACCTTTCTGTGGCTAGGTGTGTCAAAACTTTTGGCTGGTGCTGTGTATAACTCTCTCAAGCAGCATGGATATAAACAGCGGGGCGCCAGAATCGTGTTAACAGACTGAGGCGGGATGCTGACGCTAAGTGGAACACATGGGTCACTGGTTAGGCGATCGCTTTTTACAGCAGCACAGCTCAGGGGTCCAGTCTGTCTTGAGTTGCTTTGCTGCTGAAGTTCATTTACATGCAGGGGTATAATTAGGGGGTGGTTGGGGGCTGAGCAGAGGACCTAGTGATCCTGGACCCGTTGCGAGTTACGTATCAACCTCTGACTTGTGACAATGACGTTAAATGCTCCTGTTTGCAGAGTTTGCCTTCGTCTTCAGGCTGTATTAGTGGTATTACTGTATAAAAACATTTTGGACTGTCAGAAAAAAGCACCAATCTGCACATTTGATGGTACTTGTCACTGGTACTGTTCCCTCAAACCCCACCAAACTATCGATGCAGATCCACAGCACACAACTCCGGTGCAGTCATCAAATAATCCACACAACACAGGAAAAACACCTTAAATATACAATTTATACCACATCTATAGGTTAAATCGGGAACCTCGAATAAATGCAGAAATGAAAAATCATTTGATTCCGCAGGACAGTCGGTGTCTACGAACCATCGAAACTAAACATTGAAAGCAGTACAGATAAAATACGGTGAGATCACTTCCCATAACGCGCCATACGGTTCGTGGCAGTGTGGAGCTTTACCACGTCCACTGGTTTTCCGTGCGCGTATCGCAGGCGGCGCACTGGCTTTCAGCGCAGACTGGGAACACGCTCCGCCCAGGGGGTGGTGGCGGAGCTGACAGCCAAGGAGATGGTGTAAACAGCGGCTCTGAAGGAACCTCACGGATGGTACGGGAGCTGCACGCAACAATCTCCAAGAAAATAGGCAAGGAACTGTACTTCATCGGAGTACTAGACCAGTACTGCACTGGGACGTCGCATACATGGAGTACAGGCAACAGGGTGAGTGCGCCGGTGTACGTACTACCAGCGTGCGATTTCATACTACAGGTGGCAAGACAGCGTCAAAAATCAAGTTATTTCCTTGCATACTAAGAGATGAAACCTGTACTGCTGTGCCATTATTTGAACGAATGGCTTTTGGTAGAATTGCATTGAAATCCCAAATAATTTGTAACGTACGTAAAACGACGCCGGCATTTTTATCACGACGATGAGTATAACTATGGGTCTATATATATACAAATATTTATGTAAGGCCGTGTATTTTATACTTACTTTTATGTGTATATGAGTAGTAGGTCTATTTAACACGTAAACACGATTCTTCAACAGGCAGTTGACTTTTTAATAAGGAACTTCGATGTATTTTTATTAGCGCGTTGCCGATAAAAACGTTATTTACATAGAACTGAGATGCTTAGTCCAATCATCACATTCATCAACCATAGCCGAGAGAGAAAAAAACAATAATAACTTAACAAAAAACTTAGGTCATACACGCGAAGAAAGTTTTTATTGTTTTATTTCGTTCTTTTTCCTTGGCTGGACAACGATAAACCGAATTAGTTGAGTTTAAAGCGACTTAAGGTCTGACCTCATCCATTAACCATATGATCGACTCACATGATCATCTGACCTGAAATTAATTCCTGAAATTAAAATCTTAAATGTCCCCCCAATAAACATAATCTCTTATGGTAAGTATACGATCTCTGACGCAGTTTAGAAAAACAGAAGTAAACGGTAATTATGAGAGTGAAATTCCCTGTTTTATAATGTGTTGAATCGCAGTGGCCGTGAGCTGCGCTGCCTTAGCGCGCCGCACTTAGCGCGATGTTTTTGCGTGATGCTCTGTCCCCATGACATGTGCGTGTTTGTGATTTGCTCTCTTGTCTCTTGTCTTGTCCTGGCCATTTGGATCTTTAATGGGACAGAACTGTACTCTAGCGTTTTGACCCAATGGGGTAAGACGTGAGAAGTGATGCGTGTTTCTCAGAGACATCTCTCCGGGAACCAACCTGTTCTTGATCTATTATTATTATTATTATTATTATTATTATTATTATTATTATTTTCTCTGCGTGTTTCTATTTCAAATCTTCCTCTGTGTATTTTTGCACCTGCATGATGTGAGTGAAAAATATACTTTACACTGATTAATAAACTTTGTTACTGTTTGTGATATTTTATTCGTTTTGTTGCACAGCTGGTTCAGTGATGTGAGTTTGACGGCAAACCGCAAGGTCTTCAATATTAATTTGTAGCGCTGACCAGGGGTGTAGTCAGAGATGAATGGGAGGAGGGTCATTCATGACTTAAACCAATAAATATGCATTCATTTGGGGGTGGGGGGGGGTGAACAATTGGCCTAAGGACACCCCTGGTACTGACCAAGAGATTTTAATCTGGGTGAGAAATTGTTCGCGATCAGTTTCACAAAGATGACATGATATTTCTTTCACTTTTATGCAAAACCATGAAGGAGAAAGAGGAGAGCTCAGGCCAGGTATGCTGAATATTTTATGACGGTCCTTTTCCTTTGGTGATCTTGATAAATATGGATGGGTTCTTTGTAGAATGTGAGAATTTGGAACATTCTCGTGGAAAGAAATTAGCGGGAGAACATTTTAAAACAAATTTGAGGAAGCACTTCTTCACACAGCGTGTAGTTAGTGTATGGAATAGTCTTCATGCTAATGTAGCGGAAGCTAAAACCCTGGGTTCCTTTAAATCGGAGCTAGATAAGATTTTAACAACTCTGAGCTATTAGTTAAGTTCTCCCCAAACGAGCTTGATGGGCCGAATGGCCTCCTCTCATTTGTAAATTTCTTATGTTCTTATGTCTGTTGCGCAGACTAACTGAATCCTTTAGACATATGTAGTTGTGGGGTATAGATTATGCTTGATTCAGGTGACATGGTGTGTAATTGTCTAGAATAAGCACGTAAAATAACACTAAATGAGCGTACTGCCGGAATCCATCAGTACAAAAAGCTGCTTTTAACTGACAGCTCATTAATATTTGTTCGGCGTTAAAGAAGGATTTGCCTGGAATACTCATTTGCATGCACTGACATTTTTACTAAACCAAGTACACTGGATGGAGTTGAATGCAGTGAGATTATCCCTGTGGCTGTTTAATGCAGCAGTAGCCAAATTATGTAACATTTTGGAAAGGTAGCATTCAGCTGTTGCTTCACCATCATTATCCACAAAATTATTTTATGTTACTTTGTTTTTTTAATCTCTATCTTTTATTAGCTGCTGTGACCAGATGGTGCTTAAGATGTAGGGTGAGGAGGACAGACTGAGAGGTCAAACTGGGCCCAAAATGAGGGCTTGTGGACATATTCCCTTGGTAATTTACAGCCGGGGCAGACGCGGCGACATTATGTGTTGTTTGTCTGAATCTCGGTCCGTTTGTGCTGTACAGCAGAGGTAAATTTACTCAACAGAAACACTGTAGCTTGTTTTGAATCGTTTGAATATAATCTGGAGATGGTAGACAGATTACATAACAATTCCTTACCCGAAAATGTCACGGATGTCGTCAGTATGTCGCTGCACGTGTTAGCTGAAGGCAGGCAATCAGAGACTGCTTTGTGTCCATCGCTGGGGGCTATAAGTGACCTAAATGCTTGATTTATGTTTTTTTCCAATAATCAGTCCAGGGAAAAAGCCCTCCTTCTGTTGCTGTAGTAGCCTTGATGCACACGTGCACTGCCCCTGTTCTAGTAGGCAGGCCGTGATATTCATGGCCGCATCCTTCCCTGTAGCCTTTGGGGTGTGGCTAATCTGTCATCGCCTGGACACAGCGAGGCTCTGACAGCACCGAGGGACCTCAGCTGGCCCCAGACTGTCCCGCCCGCAAACTGGCATCGCGGCCAGAAGGGCGGCCTGACCTTTCAGATTGTCGCCCAGATAACAATGTGTGGCTTCGACATGTGCCCGGTCCGGCAGGGTGGCAGGTCGTTGTAACTCCGACCGACGGAGTTAAATGCCAGATTCGGAACAGCATATCACCTTAAATTATGATTATGATACAAAATGGAAATAAGTGAATCCAATAAGTTGACTTTATTAGGGGACTCCATTTCCCCTACAGTGATCCATTCATTCTTTGTAACCCCGTGTTCAGTTTAGGGTCACATGGGCCTGGTGTGAATCACAGGATCCATATGGCTGGACGGACACCCTGGATGTGATGCCAGTCCATCTCCAGACACACATACACACAAAATCACATACTATGGACAGCTTCCATCCATCCATCCATCCATCCATTCATCCATGTTATAATTAGAAATGAAAATCTAAGGTTCACAAAGTAAAAATCCAGGCCAGGATTTTGTTTCAACCAATCAGTTGAGTCTCTGTGACTGTGATTCTTTATACTCAACTGGTTGGTTGAAAAAAAATCTCTAGATTTGTACTTTCTGGACCTGAACTTTCTACTTCTGCCTTTCAGTGTTATAATTCAGAGCAGGACTGCAGGACACCAAACACCAATATTCCTTATTTTTTAATTTAATTACTATGGTCCCGTGATTGATAATGAATTGAAGATGTGGGTGTATCTCTTGCACATGTCCACTCTTGCACATCTCAGTTTTCCAGCTGTCGGTCTGCAGGGCTTTGCTTTAAATTGCCGCTACAACGACTCAACAGACATCCTCAGACAGTAGGGAGCCACAGACCTGCACGGCAAACGCGATGCGGAAATGTTCTAATCTGAGTCAAGATGACACAGGACCTGGGTGGATCTGCAATGGCAGTGAGCCCAACCTCTCGGCCAAACACTGGCTTCTGGTTCATTTTCTTGTGGTGAAAGGCTTTACTGTAACGGAATGTGACAGAGGAATACATTCACCATCAGAAAAAAAAATAGGAAAACACAATGTTTGCATAGCAGTTATTAAGCCTTTCAAATACTACACACATTTCTGAAGCGATGTTCTCAAAGGACGTTCGTCGATATGATTTCAAAAGGATTCGTCTCACCAGATCCTGTTTAAAGAAATAAGTTAGTTTAGCTTGTGCAGTATGGAGACAGAGCTGAATTATAAATTATATTGTAAATTTGCTTTCAGAAAACATAATGTTTTAGATTTTGGTTTAGCCTGCAGTCATGTAAAAGTTTTTATGGTTTTGTAGCTTTCTGAGTTATCTGTGTAGAATTCACTTCAGCCCTAGTATTGTTTACCGTCGAGCTGGACGCAAAAAAGTTTTAGAAAAGTTCTGCAAGAGAGCACAGATGAAGCAGCTCCTTACGGCAGCCCTGCTTACTTTGATTCCTTGTTACGTTAGATATGGTTGATACCGCATGTGACAAGTTAGTAAACAGAATATGATAATTATGAGATCTGTGGAGTAGGAGGCATGTTGCTAAGCAACATAATTACAGTCATCCGTCAGGGGAAGCTTTTTAAAACGAGCTGCTGTTCTGTTTCCTCTGCAGTAAAAGGTACAGAAGTCTGTGAAAAGAGAGACTGAATCTGCTCTGATTAAGCGACCCTAAAAATGTTTATCCGCAATCAGATCATTTAACATTTACCAGCGTCTGAAATTCTCTAGCGAATGAGGAATCTGAGCCAGGAATCTGAGTACAATAGTTTCTAGAAAAAATGATCTCTTTTTCTTAGATTTTAAAGACCCACTTGTCTTCATTATGGATGGATGGATGGATGGATGGCACTAAAATGTGTAGTTTTGTGTTTGCCTAAGGTTTTTCCTTACATTTTTCCTTTTGGATCAAAACCCATTTAATTATATTAATTATCTCTCCCAGAACAGATAAATCACCATCATAAAGGAGAATCTGATCATTTTCAAAGAGTAAAGACATTTGGATCCTCTCTTTAACACCTAATTCCAACATCTTCAAAAAGCTTTACCTGCAGTAAATAAACCAGGAATGCTATTTTTATCTGAGTAAAATCTAGATTATTTCATTTAAATTTTTCATCTTATAACATTGACTGAGGAGTTAGCTGTGGTATATTTTTTGCATGGACCCTTTTCTTTCCTTTTCCATACTTAGTGTACAGCACTTTGTTCTTCATTTATTTAAACCCATTTCTGAGGATAATAGTTCTCTGCACCACCTGCCACTCTGAGCTGTTTAGATTCAGTATCTATGTGTATCGGAACACAGTGTCTGTTTGCAGTCTAGCTGTCAGTCGGGCCTGCAGATGTGGCAGAAATGAGAAAGACCTTGGTGTGTATGTTGATGCTTCCATGTCCCATTCTCGCCAGTGTGGGGAAGCAATAAAAAAGGCC
>JAODKF010000045.1:4056379-4070018 GCA_026779585.1 Mormyrus proboscirostris | reverse complement strand
TATTAGTTAAGTTCTCCCCAAGCAAGCTTGATGGGCCGAATGGCCTCCTCTCGTTTGTATAGTTCTTATGTTCTTATAGAACAATATGGCACCGGCCTGTTCTTCTCAAATATTCCAGGATGACTAGACCATGTAAAGCGTTTCATCTTTTGGAAGAGGAACGTGGAACGCTCTTGTTTCAGGAACACGTTTATGACTGATGGAATGCTCTCGACTTTGGATGCAGCGTGGGATGAGAATGAACACCTCGTGCTGACAAACGTGGATCGTTTCACACATTTAACTCCGTGGGACAATGACGAACGAGGCATAATTACGCATGAACAAATTGACAGGATAGCGTTGAACGTGAAGCAGCAGTTTGCTGGGAGCTTGCTGGCCTCCGGTATCACAGCATGATGCGAATCTCACTGAGCCCTGATTTTGTTTGGACGCTTCGTTGCCTTATTGCTACTATTACACAATATTTCTTTGGTAAAGAGCCATCTGACTCATTTTCTGTAAAAATATGTGTTTTCGGTAAAGCAACATTGCCCACGCCCTTAATTCTAGACCCTCCCCCCCAAGGCAGAAGGAAAGGTACAATAAAATTAAACTGGTTGTTGTTCTACTTTTCAGCATCTCAGAAGTCTTTTACAGCCAACTTGGAATACCTCCCGGACTATGTTTTTGAAATAGATCAAACTCTTGGTAAAGGAACGCAGTTTATTCCTTTTTGACTCTCGTTTGTAAAAGTACACAGTCACCCCCCTGCACTCGTCATCACATCCAGGGACCTTGGCTCTATTTGCATCTTGATCTCTTTATCAGATCAGCCACTCTGTACTCAGGCACAATGTGATATTTGTACATGGCTGCAAAAGCCAGACCCTCCCAAACATATTCCCCGTGATGCTAGTGCGTTGACATTCAGGACGCAAACCAAGTTTGCCGTCTTTGTATTTAGATGGCGAGTGTCTCTGCAGGTTAGGACTCATTAACCAGTAGGTCACTGGTTCGAATCCCATGTGATTTGCCCATTGAGTCCTTTGACATTCAGGACGCAAACCAAGTTTGCCGTCTTTGTATTTAGATGGCGAGTGTCTCTGCAGGTTAGGACTCATTAACCAGTAGGTCACTGGTTCGAATCCCATGTGATTTGCCCATTGAGTCCTTAAGCAAGGCTCTTAAACCGGATTGTTCCAGGCGCTGGCTGACCCTGCGTTCTTAACTGTATGTTGTTTTGGATAAACAAGCAAAGTAAACAAATGTGAAAGTCTTTAGCTGACTTTGTAAAAGTTCGTTGAATTGTGGGTCAAGCTCCGCACTGCTCCCGGCCCATGTGCGCCCCCTAAGAAGTTGTTGCCCTAGGCAGCTGCCTATGTCACCTATTGGATTAACCAGCCCTGTTCGAGTTAAACTCCCAGTTTAACACAACTGCCCAATGCAGCTTCTCGAGATTTATCACTGTGAGAGCAGGCGTCGCATCTCAGACCCAGATCAGGCAGTCAGATTGGGGGAATCGATCATCGTTTTATTGCCACCCCGCTGCTGTCTGCTGAGCTGAATCCATAACTCTGCGTAAATCCGATTTACTGGCTAATATCTGTCTCGATCTTTGTAGCAGGACCCCTTAAATATACAGGCAAGGCCTGTGGCAGCTTCTTGCAACAGTCGGTCATTAGGTGTTGGCAAGGTGCACTTTGTCACTCCGTGTAAACCTGTTTTCAAGCGACCGCCACCTACGTGCATCTGGCACCCGTTTGCGTACAAGGGTATCTGGCTCTTTTAGGGCTGCTTGATTCATATCTGCGTGCTCAGATACAAACCTGGTTTGTTACTCAGAGATTCAGACCAATTTTAATATCCAGGGCTTCTAAACACATTTGAAAACATGTGGTTACTCCTTTTTCTCCTGCATCCTTCAATTATGTGTGAAGGAAGATAAATTTGTGATAGGAGCAGGAAACAAGGAGAATTCTGTGGATCTTCGTCCTTCTCTGCCACATGGGCACAACCACTGGCACAGGAATGTGAATAGTTGGCTACCTCAGGCCTTAATGTTAATGCGGAGCTCACGATGACACAGCGGAAGTGCTCCCTGGGTACACTGTAAAGGTTTTAATCTTCTAATTTTTTCGCCTTGTGGTGCAAATCCTTGTCCTTTTTGTTTGTAGCTCTATGTGTTTGCAAAGTTCGTTTGTCTTTTCCGGGAAAAACCTGCATTAGGGAATCGGTTAAGGTTGGTACTTTTCCATTTTGCCATTCTTATGGTTCCTCTTGCACTCTGTCCCAGTCTTTCTGGAACCAGAGCCTCTGAAGGAGTTGGATGAAGATCTGGTGTCAGACTTGGAACTGAACAACGGCATCACTCTGGAGGAGAGGGAGGAGATGCAAGCAGAGCTGGCCAAGGTAGCCATGTTTGCTATCATTATGCAGCCATGTTTGCTATCATTATGCACCGCACTGGACCTTGAAATGAAATGAAATTGAATGAAATGGGGAAATGGAATTTAAAAGGAAATGAAAAATCAAATGACACTTTACTTGCCATTTGCACAAGGTACACTGGAATGCTATTTTCCCAAATCCCATCCTGATCCCCTTTGAGATACAAATACGGCGCTCATAGAAAGCTTGCTTAATTCAGCAAAAATATAGCAAATTTATTGCTTTATAACAAATTTATTACTTTGTTTATCATATATATGCAAGCAAAGTAATAAATAGATGTTATGACCATTATACATATATATATACACATACAGTAGTTTTCAGTAAAACATTCAGTTCAAGTAATACATTGAAACCCAAATTGTAGTTCTAGAAGAGCTTTTCTGAGTTTAAAAAGTTCATTGACAGACAATCTTCTTGGATACTTTTTAATTAGTAAGACCTTTGCAATAAGATGAAACAGCAAACATTTGTGTTGAGTGTCCCTTTGGAAGCCAATGACCGCAACTGCAGCTTTAAACAGAACGGCAAGAACAACTGAATGAGTCAGTCAAAAATATCATGAGACTTAATGAATATAAAATATCTGTGTGGGAGATATGTGCAGATATGTTAAACATCGCAATCGTCAATGGACTTTGTTATGAAGCCATTGAATATGCCACATTTCTGTAGAATTAAGCAAGTATCCCAAGACTTCCTGTGAGCAGTGTTCATACAGCGGAGGGTCAGGGTGTTAATCCGGCAGCCCTGCAGCAAAGCTCGCGGGCTATATGCTGCCCGGTTTTTGGTGAAATCAAGGTATTCCTGTATGCCGAAAGCATTTTGTCGTGCATGTGCACAATGACAATAAAGTTGACTTTGACTTTTGACTTTGAGGGCATTGACTGGATCAAACAGTGAGACAGATGGGGGTGGGAGGATCTCTGGGATGAACAGACGCTCCCTCTGGTTAGCAGGGGGCGTTTGGTAAGGCCACGTGACAAGTCAGCTCAGGATCTGGTTCCCGCGGTGATGATCCTATGACAAGTGGCTCATAATATTTGGGTAATTTTGAAAAATATTGTAGATAAACAGCTAAAGGAGGGGGTAAAATGCAAAAAATATATATATTACCTTTTCTTTAGATGAAAGGAACTGCTACAAAATTATGGAAACCACAACAACAAACATGACGACCATTTCTTGGAATTTCCACACACTAAACGTTACTGTCTTTCATCCATGAAACACACCCTACACAGTTACTTAGCTGAGAGCAGAGGAACATTGTCCATTGAGGATTAATATAGTCTATTCTTGGGTGGTGTCTGCTGACTGGTGCTGTTGGTTACGGATCCATTAGCTAAACAGGTTCCACTTTCGCAGATGTATCTTCCTGAGATTGGATGGTAATACAAAACCCCAGCATCTTTGGCTTGAGCATGGCAGAGACCCTTGAGACCAACAAGCCATCAAATATCTTTGACACCCTTGTCTCTGTACCACAGCTGGAAGAGGAAATCGCCACCCTGAAGCAAGTCTTGGCCGCCAAGGAGCAACATCAAGCGGAGTTGAAGCAGAAGCTGGGAGTAACGCCCCTCAGTGGCTTGCGGCAGAACTTCAGCAGGAGCTGGCATGATATGCAAGCATCAACAGCGTAAGTGCCATGATGGCTACTGCTGTCCTCCAGTTCTCTACCAACTTATCCCATCATGCAACGTTTTGTAGCTTAGTAGTACAGTATTCTGTAAATGTATACCTAATACTCCACTATTATCTTCTGAGAATACATTATCACTGGAGCGGGCTGTTTTCATCACACAGATGTTTGTACGAACACTTGCAGATGCCTAAATTCCAGTGTTAGTGAAAGTGAAAGGTTCGTGAGTTACGGTTATTTACATGTCATGCAAAGTCTGTCAGAAAGTATGGGGTTTGGGCACACTCTTCACTGCACACTCTTCACTGCGCACTCCTCACTGCGCACGTCTGGGTGTGACATGGCTGGCGTGGGAAGACTTTCCGTGTTGCCAGTTTCTTTTTCTCGCTGAATACTGAAGTTCCACAAAACTGAGCTCTCGACAGGTTTCATTTCTGCTTCCCCTTTGTCCTTAAGCAGTGGGCTAAGTGCTGACATTTCTGCTTCCCCCTTGTCCTTAAGCAGCGGGCTAAGTGCTAACATTTGGCTAATGGTTAGATGTAATTAGTCATCTTGGCCTCTTCTTTTGCTCAGGCCAACTACAAGGTCTTAGTGGTAACCCTGGTATCTGTGTGACTTTAACGCTCGTCACCAGGGTAGGAATCCATGGAAGCAGACTTGGGGAAGCAGGCATTGAGTCAGATAAATAATGTTTACAGTACATTAAATCTGAAGTGGAAATAAACACCTAATTAGCCAAAACTTTCAATAGAGCCAGATGGTATGCAAATGTGGTTTCATTTAGTTGGCAAAGTGATATTTCATTTTTTAAATTAATTGTAGCAACACTATCAAATATAACCTCCAATCAACTTGTTTTGTGTGATTTCTTAAGGCTCAAAAACACTACTTAGTCCATTTAGTCTTCATTAGTGTGATTTTTTTTTTGTACTCTTCGTTTGTTGATTTATTTACATACTTTCTGCAGTAAAACTGGTTCTCACTCTGCTTGATACATTCCTCTCTTCATGCACCACAACAAGAACCTAGAGAAATGTCTTTGAGCTCTGAGTGTACCTGCGATGGTAAAGCCTGCCATGTGGAAAAACAAAAGAAGGGATGAGGTGTTTTTCTCTTGTCAGCGGAAATCAGCAAATACAAAGAGTTATGTGGAATG
Source organism: Mormyrus proboscirostris (assembly GCA_026779585.1). Classification (NCBI taxonomy): domain Eukaryota; kingdom Metazoa; phylum Chordata; class Actinopteri; order Osteoglossiformes; family Mormyridae; genus Mormyrus; species Mormyrus proboscirostris. The sequence continues at coordinate 4,064,787 of JAODKF010000045.1, read as the reverse complement.
TACCACTGTTCAGAGGCTAATGCTACCTCTCTGGGGTCAAGCAAGCCTGTTAGCACTCTGACATCATCAGCAAGCCTGTTAGCACTCTGACATCATCAGCAAGCCTGTTAGCACTCTGACATCATCAGCAAGCTTGTTAGTACTCTGACATCATCAGCAAGCCTGTTAGCACTCTGACATCATCAGCAAGCCTGTTAGCATTGTGACATCATCAGTGTCCGACTTCAGCAATGCTAGTTTACATAGTAAAACTTCCTGTTGCCTCACTAAGAAGCCATACTGCAAATCTGTGCTTGACGAACCAATTTAAATCTCCTTTAGCTGGGTGCAAGTCTGCTTAAAATATGGATCATGTTGCAGTTCTGCAATTTCACTGATCATTAATAAATTGTTCCAGTGAACAGTATAGTTACTTGGTTACTGAATCACTAGCCAGTCACTTGCTGTTTTCAATGGGTCCTATTCTGAGATAATGGTTACCATGGCGCACGGGACAAAGGTCCTAGAGATCTAGTTGCAGTGCAGGGATCATTGACTAAGAGGGTGTCCTGCATAGGTAACAAATATGGCAGAGAGGTGCAGGGTTCACAGACTGTACCTCAAACCTTCAAACCAGTAGATTTCCTTCAAGGGTGGATATGCAGGAGCCTGACAGTCTGATGGGCGTCCAGCTGTCCACCACCTGACCCTGGCGATGATGTGAACAAGGTCACTCAGCTTTGGTTTCTCTATGATTTTGTTGACTTCTACACAACGTAGATATTTAAGGACTCTTAAAGGCAAAGCTGCTGTTGTGTATTTAAAATGCCTTGACAAGCATTGTGTAAAATTCGGATAGTGGATTCTAAGTGGCACTAGCCCTTAAAATAGCGCTTTTATCAACTTCCCTTTCTTGGAGAGGCTGAAGATGTGAGATTGCTTCCGGGCAGCATGGAGACGTTTTCACCACGGCGTATAGTTTTACGTGCCACTGGTTTCACTAATGCACTGCTCTTCCTGAAAGCCCCAGAGGACGTACCTCTGAAATTCATCCTGCAGCCCAGGCTGTTAGATGAGGAAATGGAGGAAAAATCAATCGAAGTCCTTGATTGGCCTGGCCTTGGGAGATATTTTTGGCTTTTTCATGAAGGATATTAACTTGGGTGGGCAAGGGAACAACATCATGCTGGAATTTGATTGGACGTCTGTTCCCTGTTTTATATGTTTGGATCTCATTTGTGACCCAGCTTTTCTTCAGACATGTGAGGAGTTTTCTTGCTGCTGTTTGTATTGAAATGTCATCGTTTCTATCCAGATCCCACCATGTTTGATTTGTTGGCTGTGAAAATAGAATCGCCCTACAGCCTGCCTCGCCTGTCCAGATCCTCTCAGCCAAACCGCCTGCCACAAATGCAACTGCTGTAGCTCTTCTTACTGAAATTAGACTTGATATATTGACCCTCCCCCCAGGTGCCCCATGGCCTGGGATAATCTTCCTTGCCATCATCCTCTAGCAGAAAAGCAGTTATGGAAGATGGATGGATGGATGGACAGACGGACCGGACCGACTTACTTGATTGATTGATTGATTGATTTTAACATTTTCAGTGTGACTCTCCAGGCCCAGTCACCGATGAGCCTGTGCTGTATTTGGACAGGTACAAAAGGACCTCGGAAACCCTAAGTACGGCCGGGCAGAAGACCACAGAGGCTCTCAGCACCCTGGGCACGGCCATCAGCAGGAAGCTGGAGGACGTCAGGTACAGCGGGGGACCTGCTCCTTCCCCCTTACTTATCTGCACGCTACGTCACCAAATTAGCGGCCCTATCGCACTAAAATACCACCTGGGCAGCGCAATGCCGTCCCCGGTGTCTCCTAACCCCCGTCTGGCGGGGGGGGGGGGGGGGGTGCGGCAGTGCAGCTTACGTAAGGCGCTGAAGATAAGCTGCTTCCCGGGGCCTCGGTGCCATGGGATCAGCGCTTTAGCGGTCGCTCATTTCCGTCTCTTCCAGCAGCAGCTCCCTCCGTCCCTCCCTCCCCCATCACGGTGACGCCACCAGGCCCACATAATGGCCTTAGATGCCGATTTTATAACCACACCACCCTCCCCTCACTTCACCCGTGAAAGGGGATACTTACTAGCTATGTCAGCTGACTGTGCCATGACACCCCCATCAGCAGTTGTTGCTAAAAGCTAGCTCTAACTGTTGTTTTCTTTTGCAACCGATAATGACTTATTAAAACGAATTGCTCGCTACGTTCACAGTATATGGTGACTAACGGTGTTTACTTTCTGCATGTGTGGGTTTGTTTTCAGCATGTTTCTGGTCTCTGTCACTTGGATCTGTTTTAGCTTCTTTAGCATTTAGCGTAAAGGTTATTTAAATTTATAAACATAAATTATGGGTCTTTTTTTTTATTATTATTATTATTATTATTGCATTTGCGTGCTTGATTGTTGCAGTGGAACACATAACCTCACTCTGCCCCTGCACACCCCTTTATGTTTTTCTGCTTGTGCATCAGCTCATTCGGCCTCCAGTTTCTGTACGGGCAAAGGTACGGTGCCGGTGTGTTTGTGTGTGACGCAGACATCGGGGAAGCTTCCGGAATCGATACATGCAGTGCGAATGACCTCGAGTCCCGCAGCTCCGAGTCGCTCGTTTGCCGATTCGTTTGGTCTGTTCCCTGATTGAACTCCATCAGTCTTTACTTCCACGGGACTCGTGCTTTGTTTACACGGACAGCTGGACTGTGACTCCTGCTTTAGAGGGACTAAGCTGTGTGTTTAAGAGGAGATCATTTTAAATTGAATTTCAGTGTTAGTTTTTTTTTTTTTTTTTTTAACCAAGAGGACACTTTAATTCCAGATCACATCAGCTGTCTTTCACTGAGAATCACTGCCTTCAGCCACTGCTGCAATACGTGCTTTCACTGCACACTGCAGCTTGTTCTGGTCGCGAGCAGTTAATGACTCCATTCTGGCAGTGTTATTGGTGCCAGTTGAACACTGCTGTCACATACTGACAAAAGCGTGGTGGGTGCTGTGCTCCAGGGCTTCACAGCAGCACCGTCCTCAGAGATAGCGCCCCCTAGCAGTCACCCAGATGTTCGCACCAGGGATTTTCTTTCACTACCTGCCCACCGCCCGTGACTTCGGGCGAGGTCGGTCTTCGAGGTCTGACGCTGCGTACGCCTGCCATGGCTGCCGGCCCCCGCTGTTTCCCCGCATGTCGCCGTGCTGCATGCGCCTTTTTGCTGTTTGACTGGGGATCGCGTTTGGTTGGTTGTGTGGATCGATGCTGTGGGCAGAAGCACCACTCACAATGTCGAATGCCTGCCATAATCACTCCGCTGAGCCTGGGATTTGAAGAGACCACCTTCCAATCACAGGCACAGCATCCTGTCCCAGGGCAAGGAAGCCACGTTTGTCTCATTCTGCCTGTGCTGGTCATTCACATCTCCTGAATGTGTTGCTGTGTGTGTGTGTGTGTGTGTGTGGGGGGGGGGGGCATGTATATATTACATTGAGGGTCCTAAATGTCCTCACAGTGTGATAAAAACATGTTATTTTGACGTTGTTGGGACATTTTTTCGTTCCCCACAAGGGCAAACTCAATTTTATAAAGATCTGTGAGTGCAGTCAAAAAACTAAAATAGTCTCATATTTTGTTTGGTTACTTATGGTTAAGGTTAGGGCTGGGTGGGGGTTAGGCTTGTTGTTGCTGCGATTAGGGTTTTTCACATAGAACATGAATTTCACAAAGATATGAATACAAACGGTGAGATGCTGGCCTGCTCCGCTCCCTTCTGGAGCTGCAGTACTCGTATGACCTTCAGGGGCAGCTCTCCAGCCTGTCCGCTGACCTGCATGAATTCTTACACTCTTTCTCCCTGTTTTCTCCCTGTGCCTCGAAAGATCACAGGCCATCGGGTAAGGCTTCGTATTTTAATGGAGATGTTCATTTTTGAATCCTTGATACTCGTACACCATGGCGCACCCTCATTACTTCTCTGTGTGCATTATGTTTGCATAATAAGCAGATATCACTTAGGCTTGGCCATAACTATGACTCAGCATCATTTGACTTGCAAGTTACTTTTAAAATACAACATTTCCGCCCCTCAGGTTAGGAAGATGTGCTCTATAAACTATCCGCTTGTTACTGGAAGAGTTGGGCGGTGGCTGTTTTCGTTTTTACAGTCCCTGACACTTAATCTTCATAGAGGAGGCAGCATGGAGACACCAGTGCCATCAGGGGATAAATAATTAATAGCGATTCTGCTTGACAGCTAAATATTTAATTGCGGGACAGACAGCGGTGTGGTGTTTCTCTAGCTCGGCTGTGATCGGCTCAGAATTTGGGCTTTTAGCGTAGGGGTGCAGATGCATGTAAGGAAACTTCCTGTTGGGAGCAAAAGCCGAGTTTGGGGCGGGGGGGCCTGGGGTTGGGCATTAATGATGTAATCCTGCTCTCACCCGTACCACGCTCTCACGGAACAGCTACTCAATCCGGGAGTCGATGAGCATGCCTGCTATGAGGTAAACCGGTGTGTGTACTTTGCGTCCTCCAGATCAGACCTGGCTGTCATTACCACAGAGCTATACATAATCCTGGTGTATTACACTGTACACATTCACCATTTTATCCCAAAGCAACATACAATTGAGAAGGCGGGGCCAGACAGTCTCTGGAGAAATTGGCTTTAGGGGCGTGTCCAAGGGGCCCAATGGTGAAATCACTTTGCTGACCAAGGGATCTGAACTGACAACCTTTACGTTTTTAGTCTCCTAACCCGCTGAATCACACCCCGGCCCCAGTTAGCAGATGGACTCTGTATTGTACATTAATTAGTTAATAAACTGAATCAAGTTCTTACATCTCACATCTAGCGGAACATCTCTTCCCCATTTAATATATGAGGCTATCTAATAAGAATCGTATACCCTGCTTCAATGACAGCCATTTAGTGTTTTGTCGTAAAAAACATTCACGACAAAAAATGAGAAGTATTCAGAATTCAGCAGTTGTGTGATTCAGCTACATATTGATACAAAAAAAAAATCATCAATGAATGTGTATATTGCTCTTTTAACTGTTTATTTTCCCCTTTTAGAAACTCTACCAGTTTCAGGTCTTTTGAGGATAAGGTGGAAAGCACAGTTTCCAGCTTAAAGGTATATGACTTTGTTGATGTCGTTGATCTTTGCCGATCTCTAACGCATTGACTTCTCACCTTGCTTGCCTGAATCTGTTTCTGGATCAGTCCAAGGTGGGTGGAAACAGCGGCGGGGGAAATTTTGAGGAGGTTCTGTCCTCCACCGCCCACGCCAGCATCCAGGAAGTCCCCACTAACACCGTCACGAGCGAGAGCGGCCAGCGGACTTGCTAGCTACCGCCGCACCTCCCGCCAGCGTGCAAAGCCACCGTTTCTTTGCGGCGAGAGGATACAAGACCCTACACGAGCACAGATAGGCAACCGGCTCTTCCAGTTTATCCTGCGACAACCTCTGCTGCATGATCCTCACCCTGTGCTACCATTGTACTGGAATCCTAAACCAAAAAATGTCATTTTCATGCTAATACTTCTTCATTTTTGCAGTTATATAATAGTAGCACTTGTGTTAATTTTGCAGTATGGGTGTATCTGGTTAGTTTACAAGGAATGCTGACTTTCACTCCTCCTATAAAGGCACTGAAATGAAGCTTTAATTGCCGTTTGTGTGAGTATGAGTACTGGCTTGCACGCCCACCAGTGACTCCACTGATGATGGGACTCAAACCAACAACCTTCCGATCATAAGCACGGAGGCCTACCCCACTGAGCCGCACACTGTAGCATTTTGGTTTCCAACAGTCTCACCTGATTCATTCTATTAGTTACCCAATGAGAATCAACATTCTAGGGTTATTTAGGTCCAGGGATGTGAGATTTACAAAAACGTGACCGATAAATACATCAAGCGCAACGCTTTTCGCAGTCGGCCAGGAGGTCATTAGGGTGGAAGAGCGAGACAGGTATGCCTCCTCATCCTATCTGCACCACTCATCTCTTTGCACCAGAAGTCAGCATTATTCCTTAATGGTGGATGATCAGAAAGGCTGCGGAATGTCAGGATATTGCACTGCGGCTCTGCTGTGATTCTCACAATGGTCAAACGTTTGGCATTCTCACCGTTTCCATGGAGAAGCCTAGTGAACTTCGTAATGACTGAAACTTTTACCAAGATGTTATATATATATATATATATATATGTGTGTGTGTACCATGCTTTGCAGTTTTAATATTAAAGTGTTTTGAGTTTGTCAAGTACTGTATTTTGTTCACATTCTAAATGCTTTTACGGACTGGTTTTTAAATGGTTCTGGGATAACCTTCTTTTCCACCGCTGTGCACTTGTATATGGATGTTGGGCCGATAAAGCCCACTTGATTTATAATTTACTTGGATGAAGTTGCAGACTCAAAGTCTTTGTAACAGGCCGGCTGGCAACTTTTATCTCCAGAGAAAATACATAGTATTTTATAAATAAGGGACAGGGATATCATCTTCCTGGAGATCGATGCTGTGCTTCTCAGCGAATCAAGTGACGAGAGTCTCTGCTGCCCTTAACTATAAAAAAGGGGTTAGAGGTCACATGGTATCAAGATACCTCGCTGGGTGACTGGCTATCAGTGCTCAGAGTGTCTCTGCGAGAGGCCCCTCCCACCGCTGCCATGTGACCAGCTCGCTCTTCATTCAAACTCCGGATCAGCTGAAGGACTTCTGGGTGGCTGAACTTCCCTGTGAAAAAAAAAAACAAGAGCATGTTAAGGTCATCAGTCAGATGGACTTTTAAAATCTGAGGACTCGCGTTACGCAGAAAACACTAGTGGCCACACAATGAACCAAAGTGAATTGCGGGGAATGGGGTGATGTCGTGCCTTTTGTGGAATCAAAAAACTCCTGCAGATTCCCAGGTTTCTTCTCCAGCTCCTCGTACTCGAAGGCCTGCAGGATCATCTCCAGCTGATCCAGCTCCTTCACCAGCTTGGCCTCGGGGCTCGACTGATACTCATACTCCTGTGGAAGGGGGTGTCAGACATTACAATCAACTGATGATGATGATGATGATGATGATGACGACGTGTAAGAACCTTAAAACTTACTTCCCACAGCCCATAAATCTCCTTCCTCAGACCATCCTGAAGCAGTCCAGTTAGGTGTTTCATAGCTTCCTGAGGGAACAAAGTTGCAGTTGATTAAGAACATAAATTTACAAACGAGAGGGGGCCATTCGGCCCATCAAGCTCGTTTGGGGAGAACTTAACTAATAGCTCAGACTTGTTAAAATCTTATCTAACTCCGATTTAAAGGAACCCAGGGTTTTAGCTTCCGCTACACTAGCAGGAAGCCTATTCCATACTCTAACTACACGCTCTAACTACATTAATGATTATAACCAGCCAAAATTATTTTCTACTTGCATCTAATGGTTTGTGAACATATACTGCAAACAATAATAGTTACGTAACCAACATGAACGGTTATTCATTTCTCATTTAACAAAACCTTTAATCAAGGTGTTAGAAACAGATCAATTATATACATACAGGTGGTATTATACTTTGGAAATCAAGTCATTTTTACTTTAAAGTACAAAATCTGACACTTTCCTGCTCCGCAGTGTTTATTACTGAAAGTACTATCAGAAATGGAGTAAATTAATGAGGAAAAACCTCCTCTCTTCTGTGCTTCTCTGCCTTGCTGACGTTATCAGTTGGTGCGATATCACCCACAATGCACTCGGCCAAGTCATGAACCAAAGCCAGTTTTATGCACCTGAAACAGGACACACGAAGGCAGACAGGGGTGTAAAGACATATCAGCCTTTGCTGTATGACTGGGATTATTCTCAAATTAAACTGCATGGAACCAATGCTTTCCGATTTAAGAAATATTTTCCCCAACAGAGAGTATGACAATAGAAAACCAAGAGTAAATAATACAGGATATGAAGGAAACTGGGTGCAGGCGGGACGCGTTAACGTCTGCTCACCTGTCTTTGTTGATGGTGCTGTCGGTGATGGTTAGAGCCATCATGGACATCCTGTACATGTGATCGGACACACTCTCGGGCTGCTGTATGCTCCGGTACACCCAGCCTGTCCGCGGGACACGCTGCATACATGCAGAGGATGAAGCTTTCTCTATATGCGAAATATGCATGTGCATACGTCCAGAAAACTCCTTTAAAATAATAGCAAGTCCAATGCTCAACATACCGACATCATATAAAAACCATAAGTATTCTCCCTTACCTTTAACTGCCCTATAAGTTTCATGAATTGCAGCATATTCCTCATCCCCACGCACTGCGAGCCGAGCTCCATCGCTGTAATACTGACCCGGAAGTCTATGGTGCCCCCCCCCCCACCCCGTAATT
>JAODKF010000045.1:3983095-4015327 GCA_026779585.1 Mormyrus proboscirostris | reverse complement strand
CCCCCCCCCCCCCCCCCCCCCCCCCCCCCCCCCCCCCCCCCCCCCCCCCCCTGTCTCTGTGTGTGTGTCTGCCATGTTTAGTGGGTTTTATAAATCTCAGGTCCCACTGCAAATCTGAGTGTTCTAACTGGAAAAACCCCGGGTGGTAATAAAATATCTTTTTATTTATTTATTTAGTGTGACAAAACTATTTGTTTTAAGTCATACAGCAAAGCAATCTCAATTCTCTCTTGTTAATTGCTAATAAAAACATACACAGGATGCCGGAATCCGAGATGATGCCATTAGACTCGACATTTCAATGTACACCTCAAAATATTAATGTTCGGCTTGACTTTATTTAGTTGTGGCTTTCGTCAGCGTGAATTTCCTGAAATCTATCACACGCCAAATGTTTTTCAGGGGCCATAATGACCACTTACTCCATCTCGTTACTTATTATTTAACAGTTGCACAGCACTTTGAGCTATTTAATGTAGTTACAGGGCCGCATTAGCTAAACGCGTCCTGAAAGCGATACGTCTGCAGCCTGGGTGTCACTCTGTAACCGGTCGTGTGGTATCGCTGTCTTTTTGGTTAATGTACAGGCGCACTGAGACAGCGTGCCTGTACAAGCGTTAAAGCCTTGAATCGCTGCGCATCACCAGTAATCTTTGAAAGGTGACCCACTGTAACCCACATTGAGCTTTGTTTATGAACACTGCAGCCTTAACTTCACGTTATTTTAAAAATTTATATAACCTTTTTTTCAGGCAAGTCACTAAGAATAATATCTTATTTACACTGACTGCCTCGAAGAAGAACCTTTTGAGGACAAGGGATAATGAAATAACACGAACACAAGAATACAAATACAATATAAGCAATGCAATATTTTCATCAGTTATTATTCAGGTATGAAACAACTACGCATATCTATGAGAGAGTCTAAGATTTTTTCTTTAATCATCATTTTTTCCCCAGTTTTATGGATTTGTGTATGATCAGCCTTAATCTCTTTCTTACCTGTGTATGAATATTTATGGACTGAGCCTAATTCTTGCCATGATATAGCCAAAAACACTGACATGGCATTAAACGGCCATACCTTCATTATCGATGTATTGGACTAAAACTAATTGGCTTCTGTCGATATTAAGTTGTATAAATAATTATTATATAAAATATAGGTTTGCCTGTATTGAGGCAATGCGGTGTACTGCAGTATTTTGAATATCCTGTGGTATTTAAAAAATTTTGGTGACAAAATTAGTGAAGCAGTGGGGTCGTTGTTCAAATGAAACGTCCTCTGGCTGAAGCTTTTATGCGTCTGTATATGTGTGACTCGCTGTATTTTACTGCATTCATTTGACTGTCTTGCTCTGGGGTATATCGTAACAGTGTGGCTTCTCCTGGGACCAGCTTCCTGTTGAGAATGTGTTCCGTTCCATCAGCCACTATGTGACAAATGTTGTTTACTGTGTGTTTAGCTATATACATGTTAAGCTCTTCGCACGCTAGCATCACGTGCAAACCTGCTGTCATCATCCACAGAAACGCGCATGTGGCGCAGAGTTGGGTTAAAGCCACACTAAAACTCGCTGCAGTATTGCTTAGATGTCCTGCATTCATTCTAGCTGGCTGCTTTGACAATTGCTCGTATCAGATTACACCAGTTTTTTTTTTTTTTTGGCAAATACTTGTGGTCTGTCATACGTTTTGTGTTTTTGCCGTGTGAAAGTCTGCACCTGTATCTGGGGCCAGTTATAAGGAGGAAGCAGATAGTGTCAGTTAAACACCATGCACCATGAAGTTGTGTGGATGTGTGTGTGTGTGTGTGTGTGTGTGTGTGTGTGTGTGTGTGTGTGTGTGTGTGTGTGTGTGTGTGTGTGTGTGTGTGCGCGCGCGCGCGCGCGCAGATGACAGCATCTTGTTCATCATCTAGGTGTATTAAAATGTCATTTGTTGCTCTGGTTTAATGATTTTTTAAAAAAACTATTTTCCCCAGATACATAGTCATCTCATACCCATAGCAGTTTTAAAATCTAATAAAATGCAAAACTAGATTTAATGATTTTTAAATAAATCTTTCAGCTTTATTGAATGTAACCCATAGTTAATCAATCAACAATCAATTTGTATGATTAGATGTATATTTTCTGCCCATTTTATTTGTTTAGTTGTCTCTTTTTTCCCCCCCATCTCTCTACCTTTTGTATACTTAGCCTGTCTTCAGGCTAATTTTAAATGTTGCGGTCATAACCTCGTGAGAGCGGCCCCTGCTGGCGCCTTGTAACCTGACACCTGCTTGTCTTGTGGAGCCCCACCTGGAGTAAAGGCCCAGCTTAAAAGCTTTCGTTATGGTCGGTCTGGCCCCGTAGCGCTGGCCGCATTCAGCATTGTGAAAGTGAAACCCCTCTGCCCGTCAGTTTGGAAAAAGTTCCCCGGAACTAATCAGTCAGTCAGCGGTCTGGGCAGCGTCTGAGGCCTTCATTTGTTTGTCGTAATCCTCATGTGCTGCTTTACCCTTGGATTTTGGTACCTTTAATGGCTCTGGGTAATTTGTTTATTTTCTGTTTATTTGATCTGTAAAATTTTGTTTATTTGTGCTTATTTTCTTTCCTACTCTAAGGTAATTAGATTTAACTTCTTCTTTAAATGTGCTATATTAGTAAACTTGGCCTTGACCTTAACCTAACATTCTTTATATAAAGAAGAATGTATAAAGCAAATTAATTTGAATCAAATGGTGGAGTGATTTAGGCGTCAGCTCTTTCTTCGAGGTGTCCGAAATGACCCACTCCTCAGAGGAAGGCTCCTTCCTCATCCTCAGGTTCCATTTCATAGGGTGCTTCTCAAAACCTAGAATGCAAAGATCGTACTTGTGGTCTTGGTAAGAGCAATCTTGCCTCCTTAGAACAAACTTGGGGCGCAATGAATCGTGGGATCAGTCTCGTTTGGGTGAACTGATGCATCCTTGATATTTGGGACGGGGAAAAAATAACATTGGGGAATTTTTACCATCCTCTCTACTTCTGTTCTTGAGGATTGGAACTGGGTGCAGGAGAACACAAGTACAGTAAAGCCTTAATATTGAGAAACACCCATAAATCCAGCCAGTGATATCCCCCCCCCCCCCATTCTGAGGTCTTCACCACCTCCCCTCTCTCTCAGATCAGCTACAGCAGTGTGCGCTCCTTCGACCCCTCCGTGCCGCTGCTCCGACCCCCGCTGATCGTGTCCCTGCCCTGGAACAGCTCTCACCACGTCTTCTCCCAGCTGCACCCAGGCACCACCTACCAGTTTGTCATCCGGGCCAGCACCGTGAAAGGGTTCGGGCCTCCCACCACCCTCAACGTCACCACCAACATCTCTGGTACGAAACCCAATTTCATAACAAAATAATAAAAATGTTAAAAGTCCTTTATGGGGGGGGGGCCCTGTGTGCCTGTAATCAGAAGGTCGTCAGTTCAAACCCAGCCTCAGCACATCTGTGGGTCCTTGAGCAAAGCCCTTAACCCCCAGCTCCCTGGGAGCCACTACAGGTGGCTGCCCTTCACAGACAGCTTACTCTACAAAGAGCAAGTTGAGGGAGGTGTAAGGACCACCCAATGGCACTCCATGAAGTATCTATTATTATTATTATTATTATTATTATTATTATCATTATTATTAATTATTATTATTAATTATTATTTTTTATTATTATTATTATTATTATTATTTATTATTATTATTTTGTTTGGTTACTTATGGGTAAGGTTAGGGCTGGATAGGGGTTAAGGATGTCATTGTTGGGATTAGAGTTATAGAATTGAATGGATGGTCCCCACAAAGTTATGAGTATGAGGTCTTTGTGTCTTGGGGACTCATTTTAGACTCTGTGAATATTGTGAGCCCCTACACTGTATGAACATGAGTGAATTTCACCTTAACTGACTGATTTGACCCTTGACTTAGCTGTGTTTGTTTTACTACAACTGAATAGAACACTGAATGTACCATTATATTAAACAAGATGGACTATTTAAATGTAGAAAATACCTTGTAGGTGAAACATTAAATTAATTGGGTTTAGATCGTTATAGACGATTCCGGATTTTCTTGTCGATGTTTTGCACGTCTGTGGCTTGCCGTGACGCACCTGCGGACCGGTTCTGCGCCCTAGTCCGGGTCCCAAACGATCGTGGATTAAGCGGGATGGATCTGGGACCTGTTGAAGCGATGGGCGTGATTAGATGATAATGCCAAATCACATGCTGCATTCAGAGCAATCAAATTAAGTAGGTGAATGCAAGCTAAAAGCTTCTTGACGTGCCTGTGAGTGGCGTGCGGGGGCATTCCCCTTTCGCCGTCAGCTCTTAGCGCCGAGAGCTTTAAGTGATGTATGTACAATAATGCGGAACATTGTTAGCGGCAATTTCTCCCAGCCTCTGCTTTTAATCATTTTGCTTTTGCAGAAGGCAGGGGGAAAGTGCTTATGATTATGTGGCGTGTTAGGGAGCTGCATCCTACTTAAGAGGACGCTTTCATCTGAGGGGATGTGCCTGCATTCTGGGTTGTTTCTCTTTTTTTTTTTTTCCCTTTTGCCGAATTTCTCATGTCCTCCGAGCTTAATTTTCCGTGCTGTAGCTGCTGATCTTAATACCTCAGCACGTCGCACCGAATTCTGGTCAGTAACTCGCCTGTCCGCCGCGTCTGTGATCTCGGATGACCCGCTGTTCCCATTCCCTCGTAGCCCCCACACTGGAAGAGTATGACGGATCGGAGGCCTACTTGAATGAGACGGCCACCACCATCACGGTGTTGCTCAAGCCTGCCCAAGCCAAGGGCGCCCCCATCAGGTGGGTGCTGCTTCGGTTCTCACTTCCTTCTAGGGAGCGAGTCCCCCTTCCCGCCATCAGGCTCGTAGTTAATGGCAGCTGGAGCCTGCTGGGAATTCTGGTATTCAGGTGCAGAGCTTGCCTCCTGATCTCCATTCCATTCAGCCGTCGCTGGCCTGCCCAGTGCCCGTTCCCCTTCTCCTATCGCCATCACCTGGGTTATAGAGTTTGAAGGCACTCGTCCTAATGGGGATTTGGAGATAAGTCAAGGCTGCACGCTTCAGCAGAGCCACCATTAAACAGGGGGACCGTGGGGTGGGGCAGTCAGTAGACAGTCTGACCTTCTTCACGGTCAAACGTGTTCGGTGAAGACATGGCAAGAGTGGAAATAAAGCTGTGAGCCACAGCAGACAAATCTCAGAAGGAAATGAATGATGAAAGTTTTCTTTGATCTTCGATGTGTACTTAAGAGCCGGTGGTGCTTTTATTTTGCTGTGTTGGTAGTCGTAGAGAAGCCCATGCTAGGGTCCGGCGCTGTGTTTTCCGACTGCAACGCCGAAAACGTGCATTATTAAGTGATCTTTTAATTTGCCTGCTTTTGGCAGCGTGCTGTACAACTGGCACAACTCTGATTAAAACCCATTGATAATCACACAGCAGGCTGGAACTCCAGTAATTTGGAGGAAAGTTAGTTAAGGTGTTTGAGGGATTGAGCTGTAGCAAGCTGCTGGCCATCTGCTCAGGTAATTTGTAACAGTTTGTCAGAGACGAGCGACGTAGCACGACCGAGCGCTCCACTTTGGTGGATTGGGCAGATTTTGAATCCATCTGTGCAAGCATTATGGAGCATCACTCGTACTTTTAGATCTGAGATGCTTTGAGCCAAAATGCAAGCTACAGCACGGTCAATGCGTGTGTGCATGCCAAAAGACTTGTATTTATTTTGGTTAGTTATGGTTAAGGTAAGGGCTGGGCAGGGGTTAAGGTTGCCTTTGTTGGGATTTGGGTCTCTCCCATAGAAATGAATGGAGAGTCTCCACAAAGATATGAATACAGACGTGTGTGTGTGTGCGCGTGTGTGTCCATGCATGTGGTGGGAGGGCGAGGGGGAGCCCCCCCCTGCATTTGACCACTTTGGGTCGTGAGGTTCTTCCGGAGGATCTCGTCCGCTTGCAGCTCTGAGGTCCCTTGAAGGATCCTTTGTGCTCTGTTTTTATAAGCTGCTCTCGCTCCGGTGGGTCAGCCTGTGCTCATTTAAACAAAAATGCATTGAGGTTTATGTGGGGCTTTGCAGGACTTGAGTCTGAACTCGCTGTTGACCTATATTGTGTTAGATATCCGCTATGTCTGCTGTCCGCTTCGCTTTGTCATTTCATCAACCAGCCTGTGGTCACGCACAGTAAGAACTGCTTCATTTGATTGTTTTTGATTTTATTTTTTAATGAAATGGGCTTCCCAACATATTAGTCAAAGAACCAGCTACAAAATGTACAAAATGTAGCTTTTAAAAATATCAGGCACACACCATAGATTGTTATTTATTAAGTTAATGTGCAGGTCGGCCAAAAGACAAGAGGTTACCTCCTCAGAAATGTATGTGGGGGAGGGTTATAGGGTCAGATTGCTTGCCAACCCCCCCTTAGGGCACTAATTTGGGATGAATTATTGCTGGGTGGGCAGGGTGTTTAGTCATACGAGCGTATCTCTTTGGCGATCTGTCCCCTTTCGCTTTCTGCTTGTGTGTGCCGCCTCGTGTGTGCCGCCTCGTGTGTGCCGCCTCGCCCTGTAACGCAGCGACCCGTATCCCTCCACTCTGCAGTGCCTACCAGATCGTGGTGGAGGAGCTGAACCCCCACCGCTCTCGGAGGGAGGCCAGCTCTGTGGACTGCTACCAGGTGCCGGTGTCCTTCCACAGCGCCTCTAGTGGCGGCTCCCCGTATTACTTTGCCGCTGAGCTCCCGCCGAGCAACTTAGCGGAGCCGTCGCCTTTCACCGTGGGGGACAACAAGACGTACCACGGCTTTTGGAACCCGCCTCTGGCCCCCCGCAAGAACTACAACATCTACTTCCAGGCTGTCAGCAGTGTCGAGAAGGTGTGTGTGTGTGTGTGTGTGTGTGTGTGAGAGAGAGAGAGCGCAAGAGAGAGAGGTATATATTAAATTGTAGGGCCCAAATGTCCCCACAGTCCCCATACCTGTTATTTTGACCTTATGGGGACCTTTTTCTCAGTCCCCACAAGGATAAACTCGGTTTTGTACATCTGTGACTATTCAAAATAACTATAAATGCCTTAAGACTTGTATTTGATTTGGTTACTTATGGTTAAGGTTAGGGGTGGGTAGGAGTTATGGTTGTCATTGTTGGAATTAGGGTATTACCTACAGAAATGAGTGGATGGTCCCCACCAAGATATGAATACAAATGTGTGTGTTCTTGTGTGTGCGCTTTGGATGTTCTTCAGATTTATGGGGTACTATTGCTTTGATTCTTAGCCTTTCATCAGCCAATCAACGTAGGTCTTTGTTTTCCTCATTTTATTTTCCATTCCTTCCGGGCCCTTGTGGTGTTGTGTGTACGTATTAGTGGTGAGGTGGTGCTGTTAAATGATTACGGCTTTTGTCATTGCGATCCACGCCCCGATTCCTCAGCCTGATGGAGCACACGGCCTTTCCCCATGCGGCATTAGCACTGACGTTTACCAGAGTTTTTTCCTAGAATTGATTCACAGCATGGTGGCCCGACTTGTTACCGAAATGGTTCATGGATACATTTAAGCTTTAAGAGATTTTTCCCCCTTTCTCTTAACAGGAAACAAAAACCCAATGCCTCCGACTGGCAACAAAAGGTAAGAGGTTTTTTTTTTTTTTAATACTAGACATTCCCATGTTTGATTAATTGATAATTGAATGCAGCACCCTATCCTAGCTTTATTCTCTAGCAGTGTCCTCTGTTGTCTGGGTTTTTTTTTTTAATTTTCCGTCAGTCAGCCCAGTGGATCGGAATGTTACCAGCATCAGGGATTTATCCTGAATTATCTGGAGTTTATTCTGGATTTTTTGTTGCACTTTAATGTACCTTCTTGTGTCCGATATCATGGTCCTCTGAAACAGGCTTGACTGTGGCAGCTCTGGGATTTCTGAAAGTTCTATGAGAGATTTCTGTTAACCCTTATCTATTAAGCGATTAGGAGGGAACCATAATTTAAAATGTGGTTCACAGCATATAAGATTACTGATAAAGAAACCTTAGTACTGTCCCATGATTTCGACTAAAGAAGTACGACAAAAAAAAAGATTGATTTCTTGTCATTTCCCCTTGATAATGTAAATTTCTTAAGGTTATTCGGCACTGAATCTCCCTCAGCAGCCGAAGGAACAGTTAGATCATGTTAATAATGCCTTAAGTCTCACTGGCTGTTTCCTGCTGTATGCCACTCTCGGGATTTTTGTCTTTTCCACAGACTAGCAGCACACTTGTATTGTTGTTAAGCTTTTAAGTGCTAACAGTATTTTCCCAGCTTGATGCTTAAAATGCCACCACCATCAT
Organism: Mormyrus proboscirostris; assembly: GCA_026779585.1. Taxonomy (NCBI): domain Eukaryota; kingdom Metazoa; phylum Chordata; class Actinopteri; order Osteoglossiformes; family Mormyridae; genus Mormyrus; species Mormyrus proboscirostris. Next base: position 4,006,979 of record JAODKF010000045.1, on the reverse strand, counting down.
GTGACCAGCACTCTCACTGTCCCCCTATAATCTCTGGACAGACGTTCCGTATTCATGGATGCTGTTGGGTTTCCAGAAAAATCTAAGATTAGGAGAATGGGAAGAACACCAAGTAATCACAATTAATTAATTATCTAACTAAGTATCTAATTAATTGCTTTACCGTTTAATTTTTGCAGGGCGACTTGAAGTATAAGTCATTAGTACACAGGTGCTCTTTGTCTCATCTGTCTCTAATATGGAGCTCATGTCAAAATATGTAAGGCAAAAAAGTGGTCATGTGAAAACACGGGTAATTTTCGAAACCTCATCCAGCGCCGTCTTGCTAATGCCTGAAACAGGCCTGTTTGTCGGTCGATATAATTGTCTTAATCATTTTCTGCTTGTCCACATCGCACTGTGAATTGTTCCAGCACGTCCAAGGCATAAGCAGATGCTGTCCGCTTTCCTGAGACACCAGTTCACACCGGTCAAATCTAATTAATTGAAGATTATATTACCCCGTCCTCTTGTTTAATTGTGTTCCCTTTTGTTGCTAAAATGGAAGAACAAGGCAGGCAAGAAACCTGCCAGTGCAATTCAGGCGGAATTCGATACAGCTTCCATAATGTGTTCCTAGGGATGAAAATAGATTTTCATTTTAAGCTGTGAATTTTATCTTAAAATGGATGTAATCCAGTTTTATTTTAATTCCTTCCAGTATTTTTTTTTTTTTTTTTTTTTGAGTGCGTTTATCTTATAAGTAACAATGGCCTTGTAAGTGTCTCTGAAGCAAGATGAGGATCGTTGTCCTTCACTCTAAACCACGTGAGACAGGCCTGCAGCATTGATTAAGAGTCTTAACTATTTTGTCAAAACATACTGGAAGACCTGTTTCTTTGAAAGGATGTTTTACCGCTTTTAATGCTTCAGAAGTCTTGCCGTAGTAAATACTCTGATTAATGTGCCCTTTTTTATGTGTGTATCTTTATCAGTAAGGTAATTTGGATTGTGCTCTTCCATTTGCTTTAATAGCCGTGCGCATTCTTTTAATTTGAGTAATTACATCCTCTTGTCTTACAGATGTTCATGCCATTTGAAATGTGTCACTGCATTAGCCAACAGTAATTTCTCTGATGTAGTTTAACTGAAGTTGCTAGTTTAATTAAAGGGTCAAAAATGCTTCCTAGAGAGTTCTAACAGTGTACCGTGGCTCTTCTGGCCATAGGTAATTTAATTCTTAAATTATGAGGTATTTATATTAACTTTAAAGCATGCGGTTAGTGTGTGGGACTGAGGAAACAAGTAGGTAGGCAGCACTGGGAAAAATATGTATGCAGTGTCTACTTATTTCATATCACTTACATAATATCACTTGCCAGTTTTTAGTCTGTATTATTAGAAGTGTATAATATAATGCGAATGTATAGCGAAGTAAAATGGAAGTAGAAGGTGCTTGTATGTGGTTCGGGTGACGTGAACGGGGGCCACCGAGCCTGGGCTTCGTGTCGCCTCAGTCCATTGCGTGGGTCATGCGACCGCAGAGCGCACACGTCCCGTGGGCCGGGAGGCTGGCAGAGGACAAGAGCGGGAGGCGGGCGGCCCATCCGATCTGCCATGTGCCGCCCGGCCGCGTGCCGCGGGTCGGGCCTGCCGCCAGCGGATTTAGCCAGAGACGGCCCGCTCTGCCATCTTGTTCTTACAAGGCTAAGTTTAGCCTGTGATGTGAGACCCCTGGCCAGTTATGGTCCTGATGGGGTGGTATGGGGGGGATGTGGGGGTGAACATGTTGTTGTTATTGGTGTTTAATTTCAAGTCTCCTTCAAAAAGCATTAATGGTTTGATGCCCCCTGCAGCTCTTCAAAACCAGCCGAGTTCACTAGATTTCTCCTATATTGTAAATAACGAAAAGCAAGGCACAAATGAATGCTATCTGGTACATATACTCGATGGGGCGCGTAATCTTAATGCGGGATGCCTGCTTGCTTTTAATGCTCATGGAAGGCTGCTCAGCTGACATTAATGCCCGGGATGGACTGCAGAGTATTGTTGTGAGGTTGGGTTGGGGCCCGTCGGGCAGCGGTGTGCATTAAAGGATTGGGTTGAGGCCGTCATGTTGACCTCGCTCACTGGGCTGCTGATTGAGTGGAAGATGGAGTAGAGTGGCCACATCCAGACAGCTCTGCAGGCTCGAACACAAATGCTATTTTTGTTGTTGTTTTTCCTTCCACCGAAAGTAGGCCATTTTTTTTTTTTTTTTTCCACAAAACCTGGGGAAATAGTGGTTTTAATACATGGCGGATTGATTCACCAAGACTTAGAAGTTTGAACCTCTTAGGTCAGCATCCCTGCATATAAAACCCTTGTTTTATAACTGCATCAATGGTCTGCGCTAATCTGTCTTTTACTAGAAAAAGATTATTTTGACACTCTGTATTATTAGGTACATCTGCAAATTACTTTTTTTTAAAGAAGTTCTCAGTGGAAATGCCCACCTGATTATTAACATGTGGCTATGGAGACAGAAATGTTAAAGCTTGACAAATGTGGTCAGTCCAATATGTTGCTTTTAACGCGCAGAATCTTGTCCCCTGTTCGGCAAACCGATCTATGAATTCCACTAGAAAAGGTCTTGGGATCGTTCACTGAGCAGACGTCTTGGCTAATGTGCCACTCTCGCCCTACCACTAAAAGACAAGAGGGGAGTTGAGCGCAGAAAATGGCACGTGGAATAAGGGATTATAGCTCGCTTGTAAAAAGCACTTTCGTATTAGAAAAGGATTATTGTGATTGATATAAGAATAATTCCTCTGACGGAGGTGTGTATTATATGTTCTGTTCTTTCCCTGTCAGCCATTAAGCGAGAGAGTGTCATTTATCTGATGATAAGTTCATCTCGCTCGACTAATGCTGCCGACGCTGGTTTTTGCATACATTCTCATCCCTGTTATCCTCTTGTTATTCCTGCTTATCAGGGTTTTGTTTATAAAGGCTTACATTCCAGTCTGTAATGTGTGTAGCCTTTAGCATCGAGGAAGGTGAACACGTGGTAGAGATACCATTTTGGTTGCTCATTTCGTATCTGGTTACGCCACATATTTGGGCAAGCCTTCTGTTCCAGAACTCACAGGTACGGAGCCATAGAAACAGAATTAACTATTATAGGGACCAAAATAGGTATGAGGTCCCCATAATTGTAGCGTACGTGTCTGTCTTTCTCTCTGCTGACTTTTTGCTTTAGGAAAAACTTTTTCGCAAAAGTTGAGGGAATTTATTACTCATTTTGGCAGTGGCTGCCAGGTAACACCCACATATCATCTATTGTGATGAGACAGTTCCCTGTATGGGCAACAAGTCTCAAGACTGGTGCGACCACAAAGGTCGTTTTTGACTCAATGAAGTTCTGAATGATCATTTAGTAATCAGGTATATTTACTAAGGACCATCGCTCCGTACCTAAACAAAGGCAGCATTATCAGAACCAAATAATTTGAATTGGAATGTCTACCCTTTTAAATTTGCATTTCTGTATCAGTTTATTAGGGTGTTTATTAGGGTAGGAAAGCTAGCCCACGCATTCGCCTTCCCTCAGCAGGATGTGCAAATTTGGTCAAAACTCCAAGTCACTGCTATTCCCAGATCCACACCATTCAAGTCCGATGACTCGCCCATTTCCTGTTGTGTATCCAGGAGCAACTGAGGAGCCAGAGGTGATACCAGACCCGGCCAAGCAGACCGACCGGGTGGTGAAGATAGCAGGCATCAGTGCAGGTGTCCTGGTCTTCATCCTGCTGGTCCTTGTTGCTATTCTTCTGGTGAAGAAGAGGTGGGTCCATGTGCCAGTCACCAGCCTGACGTATCATGAATGCTCTCTGCTCCATCCCATACTGTGTGCATAGCGGCGTGTCCTGGGCTTAAACGTTAGAAGCTGGGCAGCATTGCAAATTAACAAAATGAAATTGTGCCGGATTATTTGTTTATTTAAGGAAGCCTGATTTCAAACTCGTGTAACATTGGAGGAAACGGTTAATGAGCAGGAATGATGAGAAATCGAGTAACCAAGGGCATATTGACTATAAGCACGCAGTAATCACTGTGACCAAGATAGTTTGTGTGAGGGTTTCGAATCCTTGTAAATGACGAATGAATGGACTGATGGAGTGGAGTGGTCTCCCAGAAAGCATCTAACTGACTGGCTGTGTACTTGCATGCTTATCCCAGGGGTATGGTTGAGTTGTGCGCCTCATTGAAAATAACTGGTGCTGTAGGGCAGTGTTTCCCAACCAGGTCTTTGGGGACCCATTGACAGTCCACATTTTTGCTCAAAAATGTGGACTGTATGCGAATCCCCGAGGACCGGATTGGGAAACACTGCTGTAGGGAGCTGCTCTGCGACCAAAAGACGCAAAACTGTTGTATAAGAGTGTCTGTACTGTCAGCTTTGTGAGAGTCTGGGCTGCCTGCTGGCGCGGAGCATCACTGCATGAACGACAGCTTTTTCTCCTCATGCTAATCGCTAACAGTAGGTAGAGAGTTGAATAAGAGCCCAGTAGTTTTTGCTTTTTGGTGTCTTTTGGGAGTTTACTGGCACTCGAGGGTTGTCACCACTAAGGTCAGGTCTGGATTAATGTTTTTAAAAGGTCTTTTTTTGTTATTAACCTGCAGTTATATAGCCGGTGCTTTGTTGTCAGAAACGGTGCATGTGAATGAATGTGCGCTTAGTGTAGCGCTGTTACAACGGCATCATGCTGCGCAGATGATCCCCCTTATCAGCTGTCATCTTGATTGCCGTGGTGAATCCATGCCAGGTAACTGGATGGATAAGTGGAAAGTGTTGTGGTTCATCCTCCTTAACGTGACCAATAGCGCCCTCTGATGGACCCTTTAAAGGCACGGAGCTCTTTCACCAGTGCATTCCATCCATTTGGCCTAATGCTCTCTCCCAAATGTCAGTGTGCCTGCTGTGAAGCTACGCTGTCCTTTGTCTTTGCATAATCTAGAAATTTAGTGCGAAGATTTTTTTTCCCCACCACATGCCGTGTCACACGCTCTGAAACACCAGATTGGGGGGGGGCTTATTTTCTCCTCCTCACCCCTCCCTCCTCCTGAGGCATTTCCCTGAGTAAAGGGTTTGATGATTATAGCCTAAAACAGTGTGACTCCCATGTGTGTGCTCCGTGTGTTGGCAGACACCCTCTGGGCGTTAAACATCCAAAGGAGGGCATCCGTAGGCAGGACGGGATCATAGCGGGCGTAGCGCAAGCGGGCGTAGCGTCAGCTAGCTGGCAGTACCGTGGCTTGGGCCGCTGTTCTGTAAGAACTTAAATATGACTTGTAATTGGCAGACTGGTCTCTGCCATTCTGAATGTTCTGCAAATGAGGGAGTATTTAAACCTGCCTTAATTTCCCTGCTGTTTGCCTGTAACCTTTATGCTCCGGAGAATTGTAGACTCTGCCAATATTTCACCTACTCAGAATCGCTTTTGTTTTTCTTTTTTTTTTTTTTTTTCTTCCCTCCTCTTTTTTTTTTTTTTTTTTTTTTATATCTCTCTCCCTCCCTTTCCCTTTATATTCAGTGTGCTCCCCCTCCCCCCTCCACTAGCTTTTTCAATCTGGTAAAATTGGCCCAAGTTTGCTTTCTGGAGATAAGATGGAGAAGGTCAGGAGGGAGCCTGCGAAATATGTCGGATTAAAGTGGAGGGTTTTTTATTTTTTAAATAAAGTTATGGGGACGTGGTTTGGCTGGCAATGTGGGGGCGAGGGCAGCTTTTGTGAGTAGGTAGAAGAGTTTAATTTTGGGGGGAAAAAATGGAGACATTTCCCTGCATTATGTATGTGCCTGCATAGCTTTAGAGTGCTTTGGATGTTTGGGACCGTCAGCCTTCACTGGCTGGTTTAGAGATGATCGTGCCTCTGAGTTCACCTGGATATCAAACACTGTTTAGTGTGTTTGGAATTCTGGCTCTTGGGATTCCTTCAAATCTTTTTATTATTCTGAATTAACATGCTTTGATCAGAATTAGTCTGCATTCAAAGGATTTCGTTGCGCGTTCATTATTTTACTTATCAAAAAAATCAAATTGAATTAATTGGCTTGCTTCTTAAAGTCTGGGTGGTTTCTAAGGAGACGCTAAGTGAAATAAGGTGAGAATAATGTGGTTATGACCAGTGGAAGTTATTTGGTGATAATGAGACACAGTCCTCTAATCCTATTGGAATGGATTAAAATAATCACTCTTAATTTAATTTTGAAATGGTCCTAGTATACAAATCAGGTCTTAAAGCTTATTGAGGCCGTGGAGGAATGTAAATTTATGTCCTTACAAAATATTTATTCAGTATTAATTTGGTTCCACTTGCAATTTGTCACTGTTGCCCTTTTAGCTCCAGTTGGAATCACTGTGCAGTGATCTTTAATGCCGTTCAGTACATATAATGTATGAGTTATTCAAGTTAAATATCTATTTCCTTTCATTTGTTGTCTATTAGTTTCATCACATGTACTTAAGAAAACTATTGTGAAATGACTTCCTGACACGTACTGTACGTGTAGTGAAATTTTCTGCTTTGAAAAGGATCGCTCACCTGATGCAGTGGTATACGCTATTGATGTAGTTGGACCATTGATGCAAAGATGTTTGTGCACATACATTTAGTATTTATCAGATATATAGATATGTTTGTGCGTAGAATTGTTCTTTTAACAAACGATACTGCATCTTTAAAATGTTGGTTTGGTTTTCTGTTTAATTTCTTGCATTTTTCCTTCCAGCCGAGATCGTTGCTACGTGCTCTTTACGCTAATCCTTAAGCATACATTTTATCCAGATGGCTCCACTTTTAATTCAGATGAAAAACAGGAGGACATACAAAGCTAACATCTAACATCTCTGTGGGCTGTTACGGTTCACAAAGGGAAACCGTCTGTAGTGCATGACGCGGGGTGTAGCGGCCGTCTCAAACTCTGCATGCCAGTTTGTAATTTTTGCGCTTCTCCTCGGTCTGTTTCGCAATCGAGGCTTCAGACGCCCAGTATCTAAAATCAAAGAATGCATGTGAAATGAAATGCTTAACCAAAGGCACAAATTCTGAAGAAAGCAACCCCCCTTCCTGCCTCTGTTGACACGACTGATTCACATTCTGCATTCACCAATCTTCCTTACTCTACTGTCTTTGATTTGCTTGCCAGGAGGAGCTACTATTCTTACTCGTATTACCTGTAAGTAAAAACACGAAATGAGTGCACCTCCCCCGTGGCAGCCCCTGTAGTCCTGTGTTTTAAAGATGCAGTATCCTTTTTTCAATTGCAAACGCATATCGCTCTGGACAGTTGCGTATCTGCCATCGACCAGCGCCAACACACCAGCTCAGACGAGTCATTAGCAAATCGGTGTTGTTTTGAAAAAAGAATGCTGCATTTGTCTTGTATTCTCCTTGTCTGCACGTGCATGCATGTTAGACTCATTCGTCTGCTCATCCATTCATTGTGCCAAATGGCTTCCTTAGTCAAACCTTGCTTTCATTCTTGCTATCAAAACAGTCCTGGGTTTCTGCTCATTCTGAACGTGTCCCTGTTTTTTCCACCCTCATTGTTTTTGGGCCCAGGAAAAAACAGTTTCAGTACGTCTTGTAATGTCGTGTGTCTGCTTTTTAACCGTTTGTTGATCACTGGGCGAATATCCTCTTCACTGTTGTGAATACTACCTCCCGTCTTGTCCGTGTTTGTTTATCCACATTCTGCTTTGCTTTCTGCATACAACACGAGGTTTATCATTGTTCTAGGCTAAGGGTAAACCTTAGATTTTGGGTCGGTTCTCGGGGCCATACCTGTTGGTTTTTCCATGTCACTCTGCTGGTGTGACCCGTGAGTGTTACCATGTATGACGTGTTGCCTTCATTTTGAGACATTTTGAGAATTTCATATACTGCCTTTTGGATGAAGAACCCCTGATTGATAAAGGCATCAAGTTCAGTGAAATCCTGTATTACACTGAAAAATGGTACAAATTCCACAAATAAAACGTAATGTTTTGAATTTTTAAATGTTATTTTTGATGTAATTTCAACTATTTGAGCCAAGCTAGTGCTTGCTAAAAGTACATTTTTTCGGCTGCAGGAATGTTAGAAACCCACTGGTTTGTGCCATTAGAGGTCGTTAAATGAGCATTGTCAGTCTCTGCTCTAACTAACAGTCCTGTGCATGCCCATTTGCTGTTCATTTAAATGTCCTGATAGGTGGAAATTGCCTGTATCCAGCAGATAATTGCTTTTGTAATATCATAGCATGGAATGACACACAGCTCAGCTCCATCCTCCTGTGGAACATCCATCTGTCTCCTTTGTCAGTGGAAAGAGGGAATCGTGTGTGGCTTTTTTTGACCGTTCATTTCACCTCAGCTGTCTGTCAATCTTATTTCAGTGGTTTCATCCGACAAGCAGATTTTCCACAAGATGAATTGCAGCACTTTTGCCTTGGTTATATATACGTAATCGGTTGAGATTACAATAATGAAAAATGGTTCTAATGGCCTTTATTTAATGTTGCAGAGAACGAGCAGGGGATCAGGGCAGGTTAGTTATTTTATATTCATGAATCTTTTGGCATCTTAAATGAAGTTTAACTCGGATAGTGTGCATCCTAAATTTGCACGGTGAGAGGTTAGACCCCTCTGGGACAATACCTTTTAAATCTCTCATGTTTCAAGGTGTTAGTCATGGGTTAATCACAGGATGTAATGGACATTTCATTATACAAGCAGGGGAAAGTGTTTTAAGGATATTAATACCGATATAAGATATATGTTTAACACTGACATTTAATTAGAATAAAAGTGGGACTCGGTATGGTATCAGTTCCATGTTAGGAATGCGGGATGAAGACCTCTTGTTTTACTTGGCTGTACATAGTTCTCTCAAAGGTTACATGTATGCTTTGTGAATGAGAGTCGTAAGAGGAAGTACTACTTTGTGGTTCCATGGATAAAGTTTGGGCCAAATCATCTACACGTCTCACTGCAAGAGACGGCACCTTCATTAACACTGAGCAGATAAGACTTAAATTTAGCTCGTGACATGTTTAACAAATGTTTAAAGGAGATGCATCGCGGTCGCTGTCATGACAACAGGCCGTCCTCTGAATATTTTTTGGTGTCTTCCTTCTTTGGCTGTATCTAGCCCTGTTAAATTTGCCAGTCTGCCAAGATTTCTGTGTTTCATCTGACTGCACCGTTAACTTTCCAGGAAACTCGCGAAGAAGCGCAAAGATGCCATTGGGAACACGCGGCAGGAAATGACACACATGGTGAACGCCATGGACCGTAGCTATGCCGACCAGAGCACGCTGCACAGCGAGGACCCCATGTCTGTCACCTTTATGGATTCGCACACCTTCAACAATCGGTGTAAGTATGGCCCTGGAGCTCAAGCGAATCCCGATTCCTGTGAGAAGTTGCTCGCAGATAAGACCTGTTGCCTTGCGGCATTTAAAATGGCAGCCCAGGTAGATTGGTCCCCATGAGTGGTTTTTACTCCGCCTGGATGCGCCTTTGGTGATTCCCGACCCGCTCCTCAGGGACCCCAGGAGCTGCGGGAGAGTGAAAATATGCTGTGCCTGGGGTCCCGAGGACTGGGTTGGGAAACACTGCTGTAGACAAAGCTGAAGACTGCTGTTTTACTGTTTCGAATGCTTTCATTTTGTTTTCATCAACATTATTGTTTAAATTGCTTCTAGGGAATACTTGTTTGTCCTAGTATTTATTTATTTGGTTAAAAATCTATGAGGCTGCTGAAGGTCTTCTAACCTCATCGTCAGGGCTCGGTTTACCGAGAATCCTCTCTTTCTTCACACGTCATCATCTTAAATGTCATTGTACTACCTTTGCTTGAACTGATATGCGACACCAGACCCATTACCTGCATTGCTGAGGTCAGGTTATCAGTAAGCTGATATTAGCACGAGTGCAGTGCAGCCTCATGTTGCTCAGTCAAACTCTGCCTGTGCTCAAAGACAGGCTGTCCACACATGGCACGTGTCTGGAAATGAAGTCTTGTTGGTTTGAGGTAATTGCCTGGCTCCTGGTTTGTCTTGGGGAATACTTTTAAATCTGACCAATTATATTTTTTAACATGCATTCCTATAATTTTTTTTTTCTTCTGCTTCCCAACATGGATTTAAAATAGGTGTAATTTAAATTATTAAAATTGAAGAGATCCTATTCTGTGATTCTGTGAGGAATGTAGGTAGCACTTTTTGTAAGTTTTTAATCAGTATGTAAATATTAACATCTGTGTTTTGTGACTTGACCGATGTGGCTAGTTTGAGACAAATTTACATTTCCTTATAAACTTCATTTTCCCACAGTGCCCAATGACCCACTCGTGCCAACAGCGGTTCTAGGTGAGGACCTGTTCCCATAGCATCTGCCTTATAAAGCCCTGTGTATCCCAGCATGCTCTGCTGACCCGCCCATGTCATGTTCCATTGTGTCAGTGTCAGTAAAGGGAGCTGTCCACAACTCATGACATACCTGGAATTTAGCCACACCTCAATTTGGCTTGGCTGTCAGTCACGGAGGGCGAGAAGGTCGGGGGGTTGGCTCCAAATGGGACGGTCTCCTGTCAGAGTAAAGTTTTGGTGCTGGTGTGCTGCCTGGCGTTTAGCGTGAACCTTGTCTTTGTTGAACTGCTAAGGAGGTGTCAACCTGACATGGGTGAGGATAGCATTTACAGCATCAGATCCAGCCTTGAAGGCTGTAACTCAAGGAGATTCTACACCCCCCAAGAGACCCCACCGAAACCTAGTCTGACCACATTGTTTTCTTAATTATGTTGGTCAGCATCTAAGACGACATTAATACCAATTTGGCAACGCATCCTTATGTGTAGCCTGGCTATGCTGCAGAGTTTTAGGAAGCAGGCAGACATTTCTGCAAAACCTGCATAGTTTGGTTTCCTGTCACCCAGCAGTTGTGTACAATGTATTTCTGCTGGATCTGAGCATATGATCTTACCCAGTAAGACCCTCTGCACTCTTTCTGGAAGGTCTTGCAAAGCCCTGAGCAGACATGCAACTTGCAGATAAAAGTAATGGAGCCACGCTGATAATTTGCACATCAATCCTTGCCTAACGCCTGTGACACAGAGTACATGACGGAACACGCTCGCCAGGACAGGAGTATTCCACCTGGGCTCCTGGCTGGCCTGTTAATTGCTTCGGGGAAGAATGAAGTTTTGGTCAGAGCTGCATGTCTGATTTGCCATTGTATTTGGAACAAATGTGATCTAAAAGATGCCACTTTTGTTAAAGATTGCCGAGTCTTTCTAAATGGCAAAGGGTTAATCGATAAATGTGTGCTGTAACACTTTTGTGCTGCTGTTGTGGGGGGGTTAGCTTAGCTCTGCCGTTTCTGTTCCCGTATCACACGGCGTTCTTACTTGTTGCCATCCTTGTACCGCGGGACATTTTTAGCTTCTGCAGTGTTCACTGAACTTGTTTTCTTTTCCCATGCTGCCTTTATCTTAAAGTGCCAATAACGGGTAAGTCTCCGAGCGGTGGCTGTGAAATCAGTGTTATTAAAACTGAAAATGTAGGCGCCGCAGTCGCATCCCACTGAAGGCGACCTGTAGGCCCGCACTCGTCAGTGCTTGCAGATTCCGTTACACATTCTGCAGGCTTGCAGGCGACTTGCGTTTGTCACGCCTTTTGAATGTCTGTCTCCCAGGCAAGGCCTCTGTCACTCTGCCACTAAATTTCCAGACTCTTATCACTGAAGTTGGCTCCAATCACTTAAAAAGCAACTTCGCCTTCCTTCTCCTGCACTCCCCCCCCCCTCCCCACCCGGCCAGTGTTATCTGATATATTGGCTGCGAGTGGCCGTCACCTGGGGCTTAGCCAAGCAGAAAGGAAACGGAGCACTCTGGGTAATGTGATTGCCGTGGGAAGGGCCAAAGACGAAGCCATTGGAGTAAGTTCAGCCAGTAACCCGCAGTAAAGCCCCACCACCGTCGCTTCCAGTCTACCTGAGGAGGATCCTGTTAAATGCCACTGTGTTACAGGAGACGACACTCCTGAGATAAGACATTAACAAAAGCAGCTTGGAGCCTGGTAGGCCAGCATCCCGTTGCATTGTGGGTCGCGGTGTCTGCAGAGGGCGCACTGTGCCAAGGATCATGCAGCCCTGATCTCTCTAAGGGAGCAGAGTGTGGCTCAGTGGGTTAGGACACTGTGTCTGTAAGAGAAGGTCGCTGTTTCAAATCCCAGTGTTGGCAGAGTGACTTAATCATTAAGCCCTTGAGCAAGGCCCTTATCCTCCAATTACTCCAGGGCCTGTCTGACCTTGCTTTCTCTCAAAAAATGTGCATTGCTTAGGATAAAGTAAATAAGTAAATGTAAAAAATGTCTGACCCATGTCTCAAGCTGACTTGATCTCAAGAAAGGAGCTTTCATGAGTTATGTAACTTTAGAAAACTGAGTGTTTGCCAAGTGTTTTGTCACTGATGACTTTTAAGGTGATTTTGGCGGCCAGGAGCGTGAGAGGAAGCTGTTAGTGATCTGTGATAAAGTAGGCAGAGTAGGTCATACAGGCACTTGTTTTTTTTCCCCTTTCCGATAAACTGCCCCCACTTTACAGATGAGAATCACAGCGCGGCCGCAGAGTCCAGCCGTCTGCTGGATGTCCCACGGTACCACTGCGAGGGCACCGAGTCGCCCTACCAGACGGGTCAGCTGCACCCGGCAATCCGCGTGGCAGACCTGCTGCAGCACATCAACCTGATGAAAACATCCGACAGCTACGGCTTCAAGGAGGAGTACGAGGTCTGTCCCTGGCTTTGCGCGAACCCATGAAAGCCCCCCTCCCCCACCATACAGTGGGTGTGAATCTCAACACCATGAACGCAAAGATCATACTTATGGTCTTGGCAAGACCGTTCTTGCTAACTTACCTCCCAAGAGCAAGCGTGGGGCCACAATGAATCATGGGATTGGTCTCGATTGGCGAGGGATGCAACCAATGTATCCCTGATATTTGGGCTGGGGCATGAATTATATCTGGGGATTTTTACCATCCTCCACACTCTTCTTCAGTATTGGAACTGGTCTTTTACAATGGAAGATGACGTAAATGGGGTACGCGGGAACACAAGTACACTCAAGTACACATATTGAGAAACACCTACTGTAGCACGTCTAATTCATTTATTTATTCTTTTATTTTTACTTAAGGATTCTGGTTGCAAGAAGCATTTCAAGAATAACTGCATGGACCTTTTCAGGAACTAGGCTAGGAAACGTTTTTGTTACACCTTCAGTCCTTAACCGCCATTCTACTTCTTGGCGTTCTGCACAGCCACACTCACGTGGCCTTTCTGAAGTCTTCGCTAGTTTAAGTATCTTACCTTTGTGTGCGTCCCCATCCTATAGGATTTTTTTTTCCTTTGTTAATCTCTACCTCAAGTGCAGCGTTCTATTGCATTGCAGTCTCATAATTTTAAACAGAAAATACAGACAAGCCTCCCCCCCCCTCTGCACCTGCAAATGTGATGCATTCCTTTTCTCACAATGTCACTTCCTGCAGAGGGTGTGGGTTAGAAAGACAGCATGGTGTGCTGGTTGACCACAAGCCCTCCCAGTGACTGTTTCCTGTAAGCGAGCACCGTGACATTCGAGATGCTCGTGCTGTCTTGACAGTCACACGTCCCCCTTATTTAAATGTCGATCTTCACTTACATGCGTGTTGGTCATAATTGTCTGTTCGTTTGATGTGGTTTTTGGTATTGCAAAGTTTCGAAAGGCTTAAGTACTTTTGTTCAACAAATGAAATGCTGAATTCACCATGTGGGCAGTGTCATGGTATCACCTGGTATTTTAACAATTTTTAAAAGTTATAGTCAGATTTTCATAGAAAGAGACATTTCTCATTAATCTTTAGTTTACTGATGTCCAGTACCAGTTAAGGGTTCTGGAAAAAGACTTGTCAACACCACAATTACACCAAGGCAAACCATAAAGTTAATTTGGATTTTATTCACTCTTTGGTATTATGTCCTCAGACCTGTTAAGTTCCTCCTCATTTGTGAATTATTAATATTTGGTGTCCAGCAATTTTTTTGTGTTTTTCTTTTTCTTTTCAAAAGAGTGCCTGTTCTATGGGTGTCTTTACAACTGGGTTTTCAAACATGTTCCGGTGTGGTTTTCAGAGTTTCTTTGAAGGCCAGTCTGCATCCTGGGACGTGGCAAAAAAGGAGCAGAACCGAACAAAGAACCGTTATGGCAATATCATTGCGTGTAAGTATCCTGTATGGTCTGTAATATCTAGTAAGAGTCAAAAGTAGCAAATAACTGTAGTAAATGGCTCAGACCAATTAGATTTAAAGTTAGTAAGGGGACAAGAAACGGAGTTAGCTTCTGTATGGGTGCGCGCCTGTGAGTTTTGTGTAATTTTAAGCATTTTTATAAACCCGTGATTATATATTAAAGTTGTGGATTCACGGCTGCTTGCAGATGATCATTCCAGAGTGATCCTCCAACCAATGGAGGACGACCCTTCGTCCGATTACATCAACGCTAATTACATCGACGTAAGTGGGCACGTCTCTGCAGCTTTCCGCTGACACGGGAAGCGTCTCCCCTCTTGGACGTTAAGCCTTTTCTGCATGCTTCCGTCAACAATATGAATACAGCTTCTTTTTTTTTTTTTCCCTTGTTCGAAGTGCTTGTACTCACTGACATTGTTGTGCTTTCTTTCACTCTGCCTTTGATTTGGGCTGTAGATATGGCTGTACAGGGATGTAAGTATTACTGTAGGGATTCCACTACACCTCACCGTTTGGAGTTCGGTTGGATCTTTGTTTTTTGTTTTTTTTTGTTCCCCCCCCCCCACTAACATCTGCATGCACATGCATGGGTCGTCTCCATCCTTTGGATTCCTTCCATTCTACAGTTCATATGCTTAATTTCGGTTTAGTCATGGGCATCAGTGATATATTTATTTCTTTCTTTTCTGTTGTTTATTTGGAGAGGATGCTGGAATGTTTCCTGTTACCTTGTCTGTGTGCAGTAAAAAAAAAAAATTAAAAAAATGTATGACGTTCTAATATGGTAAAGTCCTGAGTTTTTAATTTTTTAACAGGATCAGTCAAATTTCAGCGCAGTGTCCAAAAAAATTAGTTAAAATATAAGACACTATGTATGTGCCGTATATATTTATATATGACAGCTTAATCCAGGTTGCTATGATTCGTAATTTTAGAATGTATTTGCTTGTGAAACTAAATACTATCAAATGGCATTTGACAGGCCTTAAAAAAAAAAAATAAAACCTGAAAATAGAAGATTGAAATTCCATTGTACTGAAGTGTTCATTCTGCCTCAAAGACTGAGGATGTACCCGTCACCCATGACATCGCATTAGCTTTTTCAGTAATGAATAGAGGTGCCTTATTCATCATTGCCACATGGCTAGCATTATGAAATGGCGCGGCGCTGTAAAAAAAGCGGCACAGAGTCCTGCTGTCCCCCCCCAGGGTAAAAAGATGAGAAAGTGTCTCGTCTTTCTGCTGCCCCTGTCATCAGCTACCTGCTCTAATGCCTGAAGTGGCTGTCGGGCTCTTGGCGTGTGCCAGTCTTCTGTGTTTGTATTTATTTAATGCTTTTTTAATTTTTTTATTATTCTGTGGTGAAAATTGTATTTCAGAAGATTTTTGTATTTTTTTTTTTTTTTTTTTTAGGGATATCAGAGGCCAAGTCACTACATCGCAACCCAAGGTAGGGGAAGGCTTGTCGGTCTAATGGGCGTCGCTTTCCGGAACTGAGGAGCTTTTGAAGAAGATTTCATTTATAATACACCAGCCTTTGGTGTGCATTTTTGTGAATCTCTCAGTAGTTAACTGTGTGTGTGAGAGTTTTTTTTTTGTTGTTGTTGTCGTCTTAATTCCTGTACACAGGCCCGGTTCATGAAACAGTCTACGACTTCTGGAGAATGATCTGGCAGGAACAGTCGGCCTGCATCGTCATGGTGACCAACCTGGTTGAAGTGGGACGGGTATGTGTGTCGTTTACCCTTTACTGCACATAGAAACACATCTTGGCACTTAGGCTTGCCTTTTTTCCATGGGGTATAATCTCAAACATTTATGCCTTGCATCTGGGCTTAATGATCCCAGAGAGAGTGTTTACCTGAACTTCTCATGTCATGAAATGAAGTGCTGTTTTGTACGAAACGGGTCTATGACTGATTCTCGGCTCTCTGTCTTTCACATGGTGTAGGTGAAGTGCTATAAATACTGGCCCGATGATGCTGAGCTTTATGGAGACTTCAAAGTGACGTTTGTGGAGGTGGAGCCTCTTGCCGAATATGTGGTCAGAACTTTCACATTAGAGAGGGTAAGGAAAACAAAACCTCATTTTCATGTTGCACCAGATTGATCGTTGGTTCATCAGTCCCTCAGTCTCTTAATTGTACTGTTGCAGAGGTGGACATTTCAGGTCCAGAAAGTAAATAATCCAGACCAAGATTTTCTTAGTATAACCAGTCACAGTCTAAGTACTCAACTGGTTGGATAAATTAAAATCCTGGTCCGGATTTTTGTTTTCTGGACTTTAAATTTCCACCTCTGGTACTGTGTATCTTTAGAGGGATATTATGTATGTTAGACAAAGCCCCTTCTCTGCGCTCCTGACTGGGTCCGATGTTGCACTTGTCTTTAGAGAGGCTTCAACGAGCTTCGCGAGGTCAAACAGTTTCACTTCACCGGTTGGCCTGATCACGGGGTGCCATACCACGCCACAGGCCTTCTCTCCTTTATCCGGAGGGTCAAAATGTCCAACCCACCCAGCGCGGGTCCCATTGTGGTCCATTGCAGGTAACCCCTTCTACACATCGGATAAAGAGGGTCATAGTGGAAACGGGTTAAAAAAAAAAAAAAAAACACTGCATGCTGGTGCTTTTATTCGAAATGGTTTCTGTGGTGGCAATATAAAATTTGTGTGAAGATAATGTGACTTCCTAGCAAGTCATCAACAGGTAACGACTCATTGATTATTCATGACATTAAAATTGAATTGGTCACATTGCTGATTATGGGTCACTGGTTGAGGGTTTGAAATCGGTTTCGATCACTTCTAAATCGGAGCCGGTTCACGAGCCAGGTCCTGAACAGGATGTGGTTTGATGGCTGCCTGTGTCGCTGGCAGACTCCTGTTCTGCTCAGGATGTGTTTCTGTGTCATGTCTGCACATGGGACCCCCGTCATGCAGTACGCAGTGGTCTGGAGCGAACGCTCAGCAGCTCCGCTCCTGTCTTTCCAGCGCCGGCGCCGGACGTACTGGCTGTTACATTGTGATAGACATCATGCTGGACATGGCCGAGAGAGAGGGAGTGGTGGACATCTACAACTGTGTCAAGGCTCTGCGCTCGCGGCGCATCAACATGGTTCAGACTGAGGTAACCTGTGGCAGGAGGGGCAACCTCACGTGCCCGTAATCAGGGCAACTTCCCTTGCATCATCAGGGCATCCTCGCCTGCCCCAATAGACACGTGTTGTTCCTTGGTACAGGAGCAGTACATTTTCATCCATGATGCTATCCTGGAGGCCTGCCTTTGTGGGGAGACTGCGATTCCGGCCTGTGAATTCAAAGCCGCCTATTACGAGATGATCAGAATAGATTCACAGAGCAACTCCTCACATCTCAAGGATGAATTCCAGGTGAACAAACTAAAGCTTGGGTGTTTGCTGCTCATCACGTGGGTTGTTTTAAATATCTGTATATCAGGGACCAAAAACGTAAACTGCTTGTATCTGTCGCCGGGCACGCTTGCTCGCAATATCTTTCACTGGCCGCGATCGCCTCACCTTCTCCCATCCCACGCTCGTCTCGTCTGCCACAGACTTTGAACTCGGTGACGCCCCAGCCCCAGCCGGAGGATTGTAGCATCGCCCTGCTGCCCAGGAACCACGAGAAGAACCGCTTCATGGACGCTCTTCCTCCCGACCGTTGCCTGCCCTTCCTCATCACCATCGATGGGGAGAGCAGCAACTACATCAACGCGGCGCTCATGGATGTAAGTGTCCAAGTGCAGTATGAGGGTCAGACTCTGGGGCCTCAGTCAGGCACCTTTGTGTTACTCCTGTAGGACCAGAAGCTAGAGACAAATCCAGGTGTATATTTTCTTCTTGTTCCTAATATTTGTTGTAGTAAGTGATGGGTTTTTTTCCTCCTGGTTTTGCATTTTGGCGATCATTAAATTGTTTTACGATACATGCTGGGATTTTTTGATTTATTGTAGGTGATAGTCTTTGTATTTTAATCAGTGTCAACAATGTCAACCTGGCTTTTTATGTGAACCTAAATTGAGTTCACACCATTAGCAATACTGTATGTCAGTTACTGTTTTAACGCTAAATTGAAGGCTGAGGTAAGTCTTGTTATTGTACCATACACATGCCGTTTGTCTGGTTAATAACAGAAGGTGTTGGGATTAAAATATAAAGCCCTTCTGTCAGACTAGTACAAAATCACTTTTAAATTGTTGCCGTAATATCGGCGTTTACTTGGAGCACAGATCTAAGATCCCACACCCTTAGTTTGGCTCACGCTAACTTCATTCCGGTAGGGTTCTTTTCTCGTGCTGTACTGAAGTGTTCACTCCTCTGTCTGGAGCAGTTGCTTCTGTTCTTGCCAGAGAACAGAGAACAGCAGTACTCTCGTAAGCACCCTGCATCAGCACCATAGTGTCTCCCCAACCTGCCACATTGTGGGGCTCCCCAAGGCCTTAACCCTTTGTTTAGACTCTGTTTTTTGGTGTATTTTCTCGGACATAAATGCAAAAGCTTCTCTATAAATGGAAGTTCTTTGATGTTTTGGCTTATGAGGCTACAAAGCATGCCCCCCCCCCCCCAAATCTAAGTAGTGTAAATGGTAACCATGGTACCCAATTAGCCTCCCCGTGAAATGTAGCATGTGGTCCTGTGTTTCTCCAGAAGAGTCAGATTGCAGATGCAGATGTACACAGAGGATGGATGAGTTTATTGCAAGTTGGGTTTTTTTTTCCTCCTAAATATAATCTTTAGATAATGTTAAATAACTTCTTCATACACTTTACAAACTTTTGGACTTTTTTTAATCAAGCCGTCAGACGAATACCAGGTAATTTTTTTTCAAATTTTATATCGGTCAGTAATGCTTTTATTAAACTGGATTTGTTTCATGGCTTAAATGATACATCAGCAGAACTCATTATGTATCAAGACAGATTGCTATAGCATGCAACACTGTGGATGCCCTGGTCTGATTTAGATTTGGAAACCATCGACACATCATCCAGATTTCTGGAAAGGTTTTCAAATGCAGTTTCCTGCATGGTCATGTGTTCACATACACATCACGAGAGACGTGCCATCGGTTCTTTTTTTGTCACAACATGTTTGGAGAGCATATGAGCTAGAGGCTGGCTAGCTAGCGTTTTAACGTGTGCGCTGAACGTGACTCGTTCTCCCCCGCAGAGCTACCGGCAGCCCGCAGCTTTCATCGTCACTCAGCACCCACTCCCCAACACAGTGAAGGACTTCTGGAGACTAGTGTACGACTACGGCTGCACCTCCCTCGTTATGCTTAACGAGGTAGACCTCGCACAGGTCAGTGGCTAATTAGCCAATTAGCATCTGTTCGTGTTAAAGCGTGCATGTTCCATTTCATTCCGGGGGTGAATTCTCCAAATCTGCCTCATACTGAACGCTACGGCAGTAGGTGTGTGATGCTACAATATATTCGTAATTGTTATGTAATTGTCTCCTGCTCCCTCAGGGCTGCCCTCAGTACTGGCCCGAGGAGGGAATGCTCCGGTACGGTCCGGTCCAAGTTGAATGTATGTCTTGCTCCATGGATTGTGACATCATCAGTCGGCTCTTCAGGATATGTAATCTCACCAGGGTAGGTATCGCGGTATGTTTCAGCATGCTTCACTAATGATGGGTGAATGAGTGGAAAAACTTGGAGGGGGAGGGATATGCGGAGCCTAAACCAAGTGCCATGTGTGCTGTCCCCCATCCGCAGCCTCAGGAGGGCTACCTTATGGTGCGGCAGTTCCAGTACCTGGGCTGGGCAGCGCACCGAGAAGTACCGGCATCCAAGCGTTCCTTCCTGAAGCTCATCCTGCAGGTGGACAAATGGCAGGAGGAGTGTGAAGAGGGGGAGGGGCGCACCATTATCCACTGCCTGTGAGTCTCTGGCCCCCGCGGCCGCGCACCAACTTTCCCCGTGCCTGCGCGTGCCCACCTGGGCGCCCCTTTGTCCGTTATCGCTGGCAGACGCGCACACGCACGCCCCTCTTCTTTACATCTCTGCAGGAACGGAGGAGGCCGCAGCGGCATGTTCTGTGCCATCAGCATTGTCTGCGAGATGATCAAACGGCAGAATGTGGTAGACGTGTTCCACGCAGTGAAGAGCCTCCGCAACAGCAAGCCCAACATGGTGGAGAGTCCCGTAAGTGAGGTTACGTGACGAGCGCCCTGTGAAGCTCCGCCCAGCAGGCATCGGCGCAGCCGGCCTCGTGGTCATACCGCGCATCTCGTCTGGCTCTATTCTGCCGTCTGGGCCCATTAGTGTCCCTGAATCTCAGGGAGGGGCTGGTGATATTGACAGTACTACAAAAAAGCAGAGCAGTCTATAACTGACAGCTACGCATCTTAATTACTGAAGCTGCTATATCGCTTCAGAATCTAACAGCCTGACTGATCTACATGGCACCCGCTACAGTATTAATAGTTACAGTTGAAGCCAAGGGTTTGATACTGTCTGTTAGTCTGTTATTAATGCAGTCCAAACACACAAGGCACGCCGGTACGTTCGAATATAGCACTAATTACAGTTGGATAAAATATATGGGGCAGTAATCTTTTTCTTTATATTTACAGAGGTTTTTCTCTCTTATAATATTGCTAAGAGTAGTTCTAAAGGGGCAAGGAAGCACAAAAAGCCCCATGAGAACAAAGCTGCAATGAAATTTTAAAGGAAACCTTTGCAATCGCAAGAAACCTCTTACCACATCCTTTGTAATACTACACAATGTCTCTCAATCCAGCCCTGTTTTGCAGTATTGCACAGTACATGTTTTTTGCTACAGTGTGTTATGGAACTCAAATATGTATGTCTTCTCCCCTTTTTCCATTTCTAAAAATCAGAACTTAACATTGTTGTTCTTTTTAATTACAGGAGCAGTACCGCTTCTGCTATGACCTCGCTTTGGAGTACATTG
Source organism: Mormyrus proboscirostris (assembly GCA_026779585.1). NCBI lineage: Eukaryota > Metazoa > Chordata > Actinopteri > Osteoglossiformes > Mormyridae > Mormyrus > Mormyrus proboscirostris. Next base: position 3,985,749 of record JAODKF010000045.1, on the reverse strand, counting down.
AGACTAATCAGGAAGGAGCATTCTAGAACCTTCTGGAACCCTGAATCATTCCGCTATAGCTTGGAACTAGGCAACTTCTATACACTGTTGTTCTTAATGTACTTGGGGGTATCATGTAAGTGGTCTGTAAATGTCTCCGTTGTACTCTGCTGTGCTCAGTGCCACAAGATCAAGTGGGTGTTCCTAAGACACACGTCGCTTTACCGTCTTTTTACATACATATATTTTTTAATGTGCAGCCATTGTAAAGAGTAACACTAACGCAGAGGTGTTGCATGCTCAAATGTTTTCTATATTAGCATTAGCGTTAAAGAACAAAAAAAAATGATTACGTGCGTGTGTAAACGTCAATCACAAATGTGAAAGGAATTAAATGCACTCTATATTCATATATGAAGTGCTGCCGTGTAACATTGCTTTGTAATGTTTGTATTGTGCACTGATGGCTGACTATTCACTCTCCTTTTTGTAGCAAATATAATTCATAAGCCAAAGACTTTTGTGTAAATATGTCTATATTGATAAAGCACATTGTTCATATTTATTGTTTACTTGCATTCCTTTTTTGAAGGCTACAGCAACAATCATTTTACTTTCCCGTTAGCTCTGAATTTTAAGTGTAAACATTTTAGCTAGGTTTTTTTTTTTTTAAGTTTTAGTAAAATTTCAGTAGTAGATTGTTCTAACCACTTTTAGTGGTTTGTGTAAATGTTTGAAATTTACCGTCACGGGTAGGATTTCAGAAGGTCAAGAGCTGGCAGAATGTTACTTTTTTATGTAATTAGTATGCTGAGATTTCAGAGGTATCTGTATTTTGGAAAACAATTTTTAATAAGTCAATTAAAGATGTAGAACAGTATTAAAGTATACATCATCATGGTTAAAGGCAAACTGGAATCAAATGTGTAGCCAACCCAGAATCACTGAAATGTACACAGGTGTTAAGAAAAGGGAAATCCAGTTGGAATTATTTGTGAGTTCGACCATGTTTTTTGTCCATATCTGTTGGCTTTTTGGCTGTAAAAAAAAATTTGAATAAAAAAAAAGGAAGTCTAGCCTTGTCAATTTCTCCTTTTTCGAATCATATTTTTGAATCGGTGTTTAGTAATAGCTTATCCATGTCTTATTTTAATAAGTCATACATAGAAACTGGCTCATCCATTGTTGACCATCTGGGATACCATCAATATATTACAGTTTAAAAATCTGTATTCTGATTATGGAATTACAATGAATTCAAATTTTGGGACCCAGTCTGGGTTTCCATCCTTTATATTTCAATTTATACTAAAATTATTTAAAATCCAAATTTTTATTGTACTTTTTTGCATAAATTAGAATTAATCTTTGACACACAGGTCTGTCAGATTGTAATACCTAAAATATTCTCTCGACTGCGTGGGAGGAGATCATGAATTTTAAAAAGGAAGAAAAAAAAAAAAAATCACCTACTTCAGAGGTGCCTTGGTTGCAAAGTTTTCTCGGGTTTCCGGAGGCAGAGCGAGCAAGAGAGCGAGCGCCTTTTGGAGGCTGGGTCAAGGTTTTGTTCTGCGTGTCCGTTTTGTGCGACGGGATCGCTGTGCCTCAGCCTCTTCCTCGGAGCCGTCAGTGGCCGGCACTCTCTCCAGGATGTGTGGGACAGTCTTCGCGGGGAGGTCATTCCTCTGAGATCGTTTTTCAAATTCTTACTGCCATCCTGCTCCCCAAAAGAAAGGACGCATGATGGCGATGATGCTGGATGAATTCACGCGCACCGTTGATGTGGCGTCTTTACCTCGGGTGCTGCACATTCAGTCAGGGGTTTATGTGGAAGGTAAGCTAAAGGACAAACAAATTAAAAAAAATCTTTAAAACGTTTAAACTTTGTCTAGGAATTTGTGCAGGAAATGCTTTATATAAGGTTATGTAAAAAGATTTTAGGCCTCTGTGCAAATTACTTTTCTAATTTCTGACTCGGGTAGGAGAAAATTTTATCTAAAATTATTTTCCACTGAAAACAATTAGAGAAAAAAAATAGTTGTTTAAACTGTGCCTGACATTGTGTGTATTCCGTTCTAAACCACTCAATGACCATATATTTGAGAGACCTTATTAGATAAAAATGACATCTTTCTCCAGATGACAGATGAACCCAAAAATATCAAGCAGGAGAATTATTTTATTTTCCACAGTGATTCTCTTATTTGCTTCCTCTGTACTGAGGAGTTCAATGAGACCACAGGGTTTTTTTTAAGTGTAGTTTGTGTCTGTGTCGAGTATATTAACAGATTAATTTTCTTAATGTCACAGTTTGAGGGATCAGCTTCTCACAATGGATCTAGACATTCTTTTTTGTTTCAATTTTGCTATGCACATTTTACATTTAGTCCCGCCCCCGCTAGTCCAATTTAAAAAAGGTACAATAAAGAACTGTCAGTCTCATGCATGCACACTTATCTTAAGGAATATTTAACATTTTAATAGCTCTATTATCAAATGTTCCTGAGGTAAGCGCTTGAAATAAAATAGGATGTGGTTTTGAAGCGTTGCTTTCTGTTGTCACAAGTGTAAACTGCATCTTAACAGAAGTTGTGTATTTATCCAGATTTGCTTGAATATTTGCTTAAAACGGGGGGGGGGGGGGTTGGTGGAGAGGTGGGGGCTGAGATGATTAT
>JAODKF010000045.1:3940382-3950757 GCA_026779585.1 Mormyrus proboscirostris | reverse complement strand
TTATTACTAACAGGAACCGTGAAAAAACTAGAATCATTCTGTCTAAGATGGAGCAAAAATCCACCAGGACACTGGGCGTTGTTACTGGTGTGTACCTGTCCTGCTGGTCGCCCTCTTTTATATACATAATCATTGATCCAGTCACTGGCTTATCCACACCGTACATATATGACATTCTTCTTTGGATTGGGTATTTAAATTCAGGAATGAATCCCATTATTTATTCATTCCTATTCATTTGGTTTAGGGAGTCACTGAGAAAAGCTTTTAGGAAAATATTGGCAAATTTTTATTATTAAAGTGAATTGCTGGTATATTTATAGTGTGACTCCGCCTTTACAATCCCCTCATAGCTTTTTTTCTCATTTCCTACATCGATGTTACTGCATCTCTGACACTGACTCCTGTATCTGGTAATTATCAATACTGATATCTGCCTTTAAGATCAGGGCATAAGCACAGATGCAGTGGTTCATAATAATCATTCTTTACTGCAAACTCAACACTGCTTTACCAATTACGTATAATGTATTCTCTATAATGTTTCTCTCCTTCACATAGTTTTTTAAAAACGCCAGTAATAAAATGTGAAAGCAAAACTGTGTTTGTGAGATTTAAATTCAGTGTGTTTATATTATATATCAAAATACACAAAATGTTGAACCGGTACATTATTATAGATTGATATGATATTAAAAGTCAAATTAAAAAAAAAAATCCAGAAGTTAACAGAAGAGGGGAAATTATTATTTGGTATTATTTGGTGATCACATGATAAACAACAGGTTTAATGCTGTATCTGGGTCGACTAGGCTACACCCTTTATGATTCCTTTACCTGGGAAGTGTAGGATTGTGTAAATAGCACCACCTACTGACGCAAAGTATAAATGCAATAGAAGCACAGAGGACAAAATAAACTTGCTTGATTGCTAGAGATGTACATCATTTCCACTTCAGATTTCACGGAGCTCTATACTATCGCCCCAACTTTCATAAACAGCTTGTAGCACATGAGGGTGCTACACAATTTCAAATACGTATTAAAATAAAACAATAATGTATAGAGCTTCCCAAAGCAGATCAAAACGTAATGCTGAGCATGCAGAAGCTTGCCACAAGGCATGAAGAGAACATGACATTTCAGACTCAGTTAGAACTGGTTACATAACACTTGTCTATCAGCTCAAAGCCATTGCATAAGCAGCACACAAACAGCCTGTTGGAGGTGACTGTGCGCAGAGGTTAAATCAGAATCAGAATGAAGGGCGAGCCCTGTGGGGGTGCGGGAGGGACACTGAATAAGCTGCTCTGTACATTATTTTTTTAGTTATCGTATTTATTCATAATCACAATCACAAACATACAGTATGTTCATTTGCCAGGATGTTACCACTTTAAAGCAATACAAAATAAAGTAAATTATGTGATAAAAACTTATTCTGGGTATTGTATAGGCATATAATGTATACCACATAGTTAATATTTTTTGAAACATGACATGTAAGTGCAACTTTAAAATCCATCAAAAAGGCGTATTGCTACAAGCAGTGTTTTTGTTGATTCAGTCATAATGTCCCTGAGAAAATTCGTAAAATGACAAACTTTTCATGGATTGCTTTTTTACACATCTTGACTCTCGCAGAATCTAGCTATTAAGTGAAGTTGTGGCAGCAGGGGAGTATGCAAAATAAGTCAGCAAACAGAAAAATGGGACAGAAATCATGGCGTCATCTAGGAATATCTCATCCATTCAAGAAATCAGAATGACTAATGAAAATTACACTGGTTTACAAGGTCTTTCCCTCCTTTATAATCCATGTTGTGTCAGAGATGTTGTGATGCTGATCATGGATATAACTTAAAAAATTTCACATTACATAAGATGGCCGCTCAGCCAACACCCCAGGCTCCTGGCCCAGAGAGGGCCGTTCTGCATATGATGCATATCTTAGGTTATGTTATTTGCATATATTGAAAGACACATTGTCTTTGGTTTACAACTGTTCCCAACCGTGATTGCGTTGCAATTTTAATAATAAATAATCTGAAAAATAATTGTTTTCCCTGCTGTACTGAAATTTCACAAACTGTGAACCCAAACCTGAGGTTATTTAGGAGATATAGACAAAAAACCTGTCTTTGGTTTCATTATTGCAATCTAGTTTGTTTATGGGACCAATAATAACTAAATTAATGGGAAACAAAGTTTGTTTTGACAGTAGTAAATACATTTGTATAGCTCACCGTCTGTTATATAGGACATTAAGTGTTAAGTGTACAGCAGAGCTACCAGGCAGCAAAGGGAAATTTAGTAAAATGATGAATGTTAAGGCTGTGAAAGAGTCATGTGTGTTTCAATGTGGTTATGGGAGCTGCACAGGGCTGGACTGGTCTAGGTTGGGGCCCAATGTGATATGCTGTCACGGGGCCCAAAATCTCTAGAGGTGCCCATTCCTCAGGGTCTCAGTGGGCCTGGGGCCTATGCCAGGAGGCACAGGGTACGAGGCAGGGAGCACCCAGTATAGATGCCAGTCCATCACAGGACAGACAGACATTACAGGCAAAAACCTACAGGCAATGACCGGAGTACTCAGAGGAAAGTCATACAAATACAAGAGAACAAGGAAACTGCACATATACAGGGCAGGATTTGAAGCCTGTCAGCTAGAAGTGTGACGATACCATGCCATCTATATACAGTCTCCAACTTACTGTCATTTTTATTTACTGTGCTGTAAAAACATTCATCTATTCATCCACTCATTTTCCTTACGTAATCCGTAATTAATCAGTACACAAACACAATTAGCAGACAGTCACAATCAGTAATTAATACTTATAAGGCCTATGGTATGTGTCTTACTACAGTCATTCCATCAGCTCAAATCAAATGCACTGTGTATTAAAGATTATATCCATCCATCCATTTCCTGTCACCGCGTATCCTATTCGGGGTCTCGGGGGGCATGCAGCCTCTTGCGTAAACTACGGGGCGCTAAGCCGGAAACAACCCATAGCAGGGCTTAAAGGTAACAGCATATTTAAAATAAATACAGGACCTCAGCGGCAAAGTGCCAGCTTTTGGACATCTGATGTTTTTGTTGTTTAATTAAAGCCAGTGAGGAAAGCCACGGTCCCAGAGAGTGCCGCATGGCATGATGGGTAATATGTTTCTGCCAAACCGTGAGTATATATTACAGAGCCTCCTTCAGTGTGACAGGATTCCCCTGCAGGGCTTCTCAGTATGGTAAGGTCTGGCATTCTTTTTAATGTGTATGTATACTTTAAAATTATAATATACCATTTATCTATGATATAGAAATTGCTTGCTATTACAAAACACCGTTACGTTGTAGTAATATTTAGTTATGTATCCTGATAATGCAGTTTCAAAATGCAATAATGTGATATTAGTTATATGTGTGAATTAGATGTATGTTTATGCTTAAATTCTGTTCTTTTTTTTATTCATAAAGGCATATCAGTTTCAAGCATTTTTCATGCTGGAGCATGAAAAGATGCACATCAACCAGTCTGGGAGTCAGAAAAATATTCAGTTTTGTTATGAATCCATAAACAGTTCCTGTCCAAAGAATGTTTATCCAGCGGCTGTGTGGGTTCCAGTATATGTCGTGTTGGGGGTCACCATACTCCTCACTGTGCTGGGAAATCTCCTCGTCATTGTCTCTATAGCCCTCTTCAGACAGCTGCACACTCCCACCAATTACCTGGTCCTCTCCCTGGCCGTGACCGACCTCCTCGTGGGGGTAGTCGTCATGCCGCCTAGTATGGTGCGCTCAGTGGAGACCTGCTGGTATTTCGGAAACGTGTTCTGCAGGATCCACACCAGCACGGACTTCACCCTGTGTCATGCTTCCATTTTGCACCTCACCTTAATCTCCATTGAGCGCTACTATGCCGTCTGCCAGCCCTTTCAATACAACACCAGGATCAGCACTTCTACCGTAGTGCCTTTGATTATAATCAGCTGGACTGTTTCTTCCGTTTTTGGGTTCGGGTTGATTTTTCTGGACCTAAGCATCAGGGGCATTGAGGAATTCTATAGAAATGATTATTGTGAGGGAGGATGTTTTGTGCTGCAGGGGAAAATGGCAAACTCTCTTTCATACATCCTTGCCTTTTATATTCTTGCCCTCATTATTCTTGGACTGTATCTGAAGATTTTCCATGTGGCACGGAAGCAAGCCAACTCCATTCAGAGCAGAGGTTGTGTGAATGTCTATGGTGGTAATGAGAGCACTTTAATAAGAAAGATGGAGCAAAAGGCCACTAGAACCCTGGGGATTGTAGTCGGAGTTTTCCTGTCCTGCTGGATGCCATTTTTTCTGTGCAACACAGTAAATGCACTTTTTGGTTATGAAACTCCAGTTTTGCTTGAGGTCTTTGGCTGGATTGGTTACTCAAATTCTGGATGGAATCCAGTTATTTACGGTTTCTTTTACAAATGGTTTAGGAAGCCATTAGTATGTGCCTTTTGGAAACTTACAAAAAATACAAAATTACAAATAATGGCCACATAATAAAATGTATCATTACATGTAATAACAGGAAACTTCTATGTGTTGACATCCTGTCAGTGACATTTCTCTGATTGTTTTTAAAGTCATATGTTATGTCACTTTAACAAATCTTTCTGTATCCTGAACAAATGACCTCCTTCTGCCCTTCACAGTTCATAGAAGCAGAGCAGGGAACAAATGTACCTATTTTTACAGAATGGAAAGTGAGTAGTCATTTTGTTTATACATAGCAAATGTTCCAATACATTGTCTAGTACAATATAAATTGAATACTTTAAATAAACAGATTGTTACAACAGTACAAAATCACTGCAATGCCTGTTACAGCAGTACAAATTCACTGCAATAATTGTTGCAGCAGTAAAAAAAAATAGGCACCAGATGGCAGGCCACAATAGGACACAGTATGTTGATTTAGAGATGCCATTTAGCCTAACTACATGTCATGGGTTTGTCAGAGGAGAGCCACACAGTACAGTGAAAACTCCACACACCCCCCAGCCCTTGAAGGTCGTGGCAGTCCTACAGTGCAACAATCCTACAGTGCTACTGTACAATCCTACAGTGCTACAGTCCTACAGCGCTACAATCCTACAGTGCTATTTGAACATAATCAGTTGAATAACATTAAATTATAGTGTAAAGATATATTCGGAATATTTGTGTTAGTCATGTCTATATGTAACCATTTATTGAAAATGTATTTCTTACAAAGTTGATGAATGACTGCTTGTAATCTCTCACCTGAAACCTCCTGGGAGAAAACGATATAGTCTAAGCCTAATGGTACAGAAGAAAGATTTGAGTACACTTGCAAAAATAAAAACATTTTTTCATCATACTTTGCATGCTACAGTATGATCCTTTGTAAAAATTTGAAAATACAAAATAAAGAATCCAATATATAAAATGGTGCCTGGCTCCGTGGGTGAAGTGTGTGTGTCTGTGATCTTAAGCTCATCTGTTCAAATTGTTGCCCAGCAGAATTGGCCCTTGAGCGAGGCCCTTAACCCCAACTGCCCCAGGAACTAGCTGACCCTGCTCTGTGATCCTCAGTTTTCTAAAAATGAATAAATAAACAAATTTATGTCCAACAACAGAACAGAGTATTGAAGAACTGTTCATGAAATGTTCTAAACATTTTGGATTGCGTACACACCCATCACCTGCCTTGGTAACAACCTCATAGTCACAAGTCATTTGGTAAAAATATTTGCACAGAATATATTACTCATAGCTTTAGATATTTATTTATTTATGGTATCATAATATTCCATTTTTCAGGATATTTTATTTATGCGATGTGTACCTTTTAAATCTGTCTATGGCATGTTTACTTTGTGTGTTGTCTTTGCAGCTTGTTTGTTTGTCACTATACAGTAGGTATATTTGTTTGTGGATTATGTTCTTGTGGCTGGATGCACTAAAATATCCTCCTAGGATTAATAAAGTCAATCTTTGGTTAACAGACTCATTTATCCAAAGTCATGTAGAATGGAGACGACGGGGCCAGAAAAGCCCCAATGCTGAAATCATTCTGCCTGTACTGATCATAGGCATGGCCTTCAAACCATCTCCCAGGCTAGAAATTGCCTTAGTTGTCTGGCTGAAAAATGATATACTGATTCCACATCTCATAAATACACCGTGTCTGGACCCAGACACTTACATTTTTTAATTTACTAGTACATACAAGTTTCATTCCAGATAATACACAGATATGCATGCTTTAAGCTGCACTATACATACTATATGATACTTACTATACTATACATACTCTACTTACTATACAGTACATGGTTTGTAGCAAGTCTGCTTTTAGTTGTTGCTGTAGTATGTACATGTATGTCCTGTAGTTTGTAATATGTACATACACAAAATACAAGTCCAGTGCAATCAAACATGAACTTTACTTGCAGCTCCATAACCAGAATACAATAAATGTGCTTTTTTTTAGTTTTTACTAACATACATAAAACATAATCATTTACAAGCGCTAAGTAGTATGGAATTTTATTGTGTAAATGCATTTCATTGTGCATGACTATACTATTCAACTAGCAAACTGTTTGTGATTCATTCATTATTTTTCTACCAAAGCACAAGATCATCCTTATTAAAGGATTTAATATACTATATGAACATGGATTGATTTTTCCCTATTAAGATTATCCTTATATGACTATGGTATTGACAAGGTAAAACTGTCTCAATTTAAATCATGTTTGTAATGCACCTCAAGTTATATGTACCTGATGTAACATGAAAGCCGTAACTATTAGTCTTCCAAGAAGCATAATATACTGTATTCATAGACTCTACGTATGTCAAAAATACACTCTGGTGTTGTCATATTATCATCAAAATAAAAGAACTGTTTTTGCAATACAAAAGGAGAGTCAACAACTGTTAAACAAAGTATATCAAATGTGTATGTAGTCAAGGCAATACCCTATTTCATCAGGTACTGCATAATACCTTGTAACAATATAATTGCGTCAATACATGTGTGTGTGAACATTTCATTTTGTTATATCAGTTTCCTTCCAATAGCACAGAACAAAGGATGCCCAGAATGGAGCTCATTTTGTTCCAGCTCCAGGTAGAGAGATCTTATGTATTCAATCAAATCGTATCAACTTTCCCTTACTGAAAGACATACTTGGTATATTTGCCTTTGACTAGCATATATATTTTATTCTATTAATCCTTGCCTCAAAAATAGACCTGCTTGCAGAGTAAACAGGTATTCCGATAGGTGGCCTTTATGTGCTCTATGATTCACAATGATGAGCAAGCAGCTTAATTGCTGGGGAGCAAAGGATGTTTCCACTGTACGTGTCAATATAATGACCGCATGTGTGTGTGATCCTGAGTCTAGAAGTTTCTGCTCCCATGCAGATAGGCACTGTAGAGAGTGAGAGGTGAGTGAGCAATTATATATGTGAATTTAATTTTTGGAATCCATTTTCAATGCTATATTTTGTGATTACAGGCTGCATTGCTGGATTCAAAGCTGGAATTTTTTAAAAGGATATATTGGGTTTAGCTTTTATTTTTGCCCTGGAAAAACAGTCTTATCAGTTTTGCTTAGCCATTCATTTCCGAAGTCTCAAAATTAAAAGGAGTATTTCATTATATTGGAATAAAATTGTTCAGGAAAAACTTTATGGTCATTTACAACACATAAACATAACATTTGCTGGTATCTCCAGTTTCCTGGTCATTTCATCTGTGAAATCCATATCACATTTTAGGCAAGCAAGAAGGAATATTTGTTTTGCAAATCTTATGGTTTGAATTTTCTTTACTGGTCATAACATTATTGTCTTATAATATAAAATACTTAACAACCAATAAGAAAAAATCTTCTACTGATCAGCCTTATGTGGAGTGATGAAAACATAATGAGACTACTTTTTGTAGACAATATTTTTGCCTATGTGTCCATTTTTGTAGACAAAAAAGCTATGGTTTCATATCAACATTAAAGGTTTTATAATGTGGAATGTAAGTCATTCTCTTTGGAAATAAGCTCCAATAATGTGTAAATCATTCTGGAAGTTTCTTTGTGCATCTATACTACAGTCAAATTTAAGTCTGTTGTTTTACCTTTGATAGGCCTTCAGACCATGACTAGCATGTACTTCTCAAATAGCTCAAATCACATCAACAATGTACATACAGAAATACAGTACTGCTATGACTCTGTGAGCGGATCATGCAAGAAGAATGTGCAGCCTCTAAGTCTCCAGTTTTCCATGTTTACTTTCATGGGCTTTGCTATATTGGTCACAGTAACTGGGAATCTTCTGGTCATAACATCTATAGCGCATTTCAAACAGCTGCACACCACCACAAACTGCCTCATTCTCTCACTGGCAGTTTGTGACTTCATGTTGGGGGCCTTCATCATGCCGTGCAGTGCAATACGATCGGTCTACGGCTGCTGGTACCTGGGAGACTTTGTGTGCAAGCTCCACACCAGCACAGACATCATGCTCAGCACCTCATCAATCTTCCACCTCTCCTTCATCTCTGTAGATCGTTACTTTGCTGTCTGCACCCCACTTTTGTACCGCACCATAGTCAACTCTGTCACTGCTCTGCTGATGATCATAACCAGCTGGGTCTTCCCAGCCATCTTCGCCTATGGGATGATCTTCTCAGGCCTGAACCTGAAAGGCAGTGAGCACTTCTTTGAGACACAGGTTCAGTGTGTCGGAGGATGTCCGGTGTTCTTTAGCCCAGCATCTGCTGCATTCTCTTCTCTTTTCTCATTTTTCCTCCCTGGTCTCATCATGTTGGGAATTTACTTCAAGATCTACATGGTTGCAAGACGTCAGGCCAGATCAATTAAAGATCTGACACGGCAGATTAAGGTGGAGGATGGAAATGGGTCTGCAGTCTCCAGGAAACATGAAAGGAAGAAGGCAAACACCCTGGCAGTGGTGGTGGGAGTTTTCCTCATCTGCTGGACCCCTTTTTTCCTCTGCAATATTATGGACCCCTTCATTGGCTATTCCATCGCACCAACACTGACTGACGCCCTGGTTTGGTTTGGTTATATGAACTCCAGTTTCAACCCTTTCATCTATGCTTTTTTTTACTCATGGTTCAGAAAAGCTTTGAGCATAATTATCAGTGGCAGAATCTTTCACAGACATTCTTGTCGAATGAAATTGTATTCTGAATGAATTTATTGTTTAGTATAAATATACCTGTCTAACTATTTAATTATCTGAGTACTTCTCTGAGCCATTATAAAATACTAATCCCATCTTGCAATTTTCACCATCTGTACAGTGGAAATCTGTATGAAAAGACTTTTAAAAGGAGTGATGAAAAGCTAGAAAAACACACCTGCAATTAAGATAACTAAAGTTTTTAAAACTTCTCACTGCTGTAAATGTCCCAGATTCATATCTAAGGCCTTCATACAACAAACAAGTTGTTTAATTTTTTTTTTTTATTATTGTTTCCTCTGGTCTTTTCAGAATACATATTGTTGATATTACAGCTATAGCTGCGATGTATCAGCTGAGCATCTCCTGCCTATTTTTGAACCATAATAAAAAAGTAAATGCATCTGATTAACCCAAAATTAATTATTTTATTTCTAACATAAATACAAACCCAGAACATGTACTGGTGTACTTTTACAGAGTTCGCTTTTAGTTGTGGTTTTATCGATTGTATATTTTAAAATTTGGGTTTTAAGTTGTGTAGCATATTGTATTCCTGGTGAGGACACATTTCCTTTACAGACACACTGTCACGCCGTGCAGGGACGGCGCAGGAACAGAATAGGAGAAGTCCGGGTAGTCGGGGAAACGAGGGCTTTATTGTCGGGGAAAACATTAAACAAAAGACGCCCACAAGCAGACTTCAATGACAGACCCGGGGAAACGGACTCGAGCACGGACTGAAACACACTGGACTAATGAGCGATAATGATCGGCAGATAACAATCAGGGATTCACACGAGGTAACGAGGGGGGCGTGGCACACAGAAGGATCGTATGAGCCGGTCATGACACACATCATAAACAATGTTATTATGTTATTGATCATTTGTTCCTGATTCTGAGTAGAGCTGTATTGCCATAAACATACTATCCGGATATTCTTTCATTTCCGTCTACCCTCATTAAAATGTTCCTGTTGCCCCCCCGCCGTACTAGATCCCCACGTATCATTACTAAACTCAGTCAACATCCTTCTCAGTTTGTTGTATTTTTTCAGAAGGTTCTTTATAAATGAAAACTACAGTCAGATTTCTTGTGTTACCTTCACTAGGCCTTCAGACCTTGAGAAGCACGAGCTTCTCTA
>JAODKF010000045.1:3865783-3880407 GCA_026779585.1 Mormyrus proboscirostris | reverse complement strand
GTACCATGACACAGTGACCATTCCTGTAGCTTGGCTGATGGTAGCGTTGAGCTGGGCTGCAGCTGCTTCTTACTCCTTCGGTCTCCTTTATTCTAAGGCTAATGTGATGGGCCTAGATGAATACATCACTTCCATAAATTGCTTGGGGAGCTGCATCTTTCTGTTCAATACGCTGTGGAGTACCCTAGACTCTCTGATTGGATTTTTCCTACCATGTTCGACAATGATTGGCCTTTATGCTAAAATATTTCTGGTAGCCAGACAACATGTTAGGCAGCTTGGAGGTATGAATCAGCAGCCATGTGTTCCAGAGGGACACGGCAACAGGAAATCTCACAGCTCAGAGCGAAAGGCTGCAAAGACCCTTGGCATAGTTGTAGGCGCCTTCATACTCTGCTGGATGCCTTTGTTTGTCAATTCCACACTCAACCCCTATACTGACTTTGCGACTCCTCCTGTTCTTTATGAAGGTTTTGTCTGGTTGGGTTATTTTAATTCAGCGTTAAATCCTATAATCTATGGACTGTTTTACCCTTGGTTTCAAAAGTCATTGAAACTCATTATATCTTTAAAGATTTTTTCAACACATTCCTCAGATACAAATGTTTTTTCTGAAAGTTGATTATTTATAAATCGACATATTTCAGTATCATATTCAGCATATATACAGTACGTACATACTGTATTTAAATTCATGTTTAAAAATAGCAGAAATAGCTGTTTGTTTCAGTTCTTTTAATATAATGAAACATTATACAATAATGTTGAGTGTTATCTTTTAAGTACTCTGAAAACTAATTGTTAATTAAGTTTTCTGTTCTAAATCCTTAGCAATTATTTTTTAGTTATACCTGCACTCTGAAGTGTACTTAATGATTTATAGCACTGAAACATCCAGCGCTGCGAGTGTGAGACGAGTGTTCCCAGAAAGAGAGCATGCTAAATGACTGTATAAATAATTTTTTGGGAAAGCATTGGACGTTTTAAAGTATGCATTTATACTTGAATGTAGCAATACTTCATGTTTAAATTATTTCAACATATTTATTCAGTTGTCTTTTGCAGAAATATTTTGGAATCTCGCACTTAGATTAAAAAACTACGCCTTGTGAAATCCACTTGTTTTTATAACATTAAATAATACAATTAATAACATTACTTTAACCATCTCAGACACAGACTCTGCTGGCTGATAAGACTTGATAAGAAATTCTGAAATCAAACCAATGTCATATTTTCACAATTGTGTCACCATGATTTTTGTATTGGTCGTCATTCCTGATAAGTTCTGAATAAACCCGGATGATCAGTCTCCGTCTGTCTCTGCTCGTCCTCATGAGCCCCTGTGGTGCCGCTGATCGGCCCAGCTGTGCATCCCCCGGTTACGCCCATACCAGCGGCCCTCTCTGCCTAGCCTCCTGTCTCTCACTCCCTGTCCACCCTCCAATGTCCCATAGTGTTCTATCTGGCTCCGCACTTCCAAGAACCCTCAATTTGCTCCATTGCCTTCCCACCAAGTCCCTTTTGTGCCTCAGTCTGTTGGTTCCCCTAATCAACCGAGGTCTTTAGCAAGGTTCCCTGGTCGTGTCCCTGTTGGGTGTCATCTGGGTATGCATCCTTTCTCCAGTTCCCCAGTCTAGTTGCATTGACCAGACTCGTGTTCCATCTGTCTGTTGTAGTGCAGCTTTTGTTTAATGCCTTTCTCCAGTCTGCCCTGTCCCTAGGTTTCCTTGCTTCCCACATATAGCTATGTGATGTCCCTGGTCATTGGTTTTGTCCTGGTAGTATCTTCTTGTGTGCCATTGAATGGGGGGGGGGGGGGCACTGTATCAGGTTCTGTCCTCTTCTATATGTCAGTTCTCCATTTGGCTAGCTAGTGATGCTGGCCATCCCATTTTCTCTAGTTCCTAGTGTGTTCTGCTGTTTCTAAGACTGTTTTGTGGCTTAACGGCTCTAATGGGTGGCTTATAATCAAGTTCCCCTGTTGACATGAATGCAAGGCTGGTTCTTTGTGCATCCTGTCTTGGTGTATCTCCCGGTTCCTTGTTTTTGTTCCTTGTTTTTAGTAACGTTCAGTGGCTCTTGTTGTTCTAGTCTCCCTGGTCTTTGATCCTTTGTCTGCTGATTGGCCACGCCTGTACTTCAGTATTCCTTGCTCATATTGTAATTAGTAAGTGCCCACACCTGTCTCCCTTTCCTCTATTATGTGTGTTTAAGTTCCCGCCCTTTACTTTGTTCCCCAGTTAGTCATCGTGGTTGTTCTTGTGCTGCTCTCTGCTTGGATCCTGTACGACTTTCATGCCAGTGTTTCTCTAAGCGTGCACAATGTTAGTTCCCTTATTTCCTTGCTTACTTATAGCCCTAGTTAGTTACCGTTCTGTTTTTACCTGCTCTGGTTTGATCCCCAGGCCTCCCTTTTGTTTTCTGTGCTGGGGGAGGGTGATGTATATATAACATTGTCTGGATTAAATGTCCCAACAATATGATAAAAAAAAACCCTGTTATAGTCGCATGGTGGAGACCATTTTTTCGGAAACTCAATTTTATAAAAATCAGTGACTGCGATCAAAAAATTAAACATATCATTTTTAATTTTATCTTGTATTTTGTTTTGTTACTTATGGTTAAGGTTAGAGATGGGTAATTATGGTTTTTCCTGTATAAATTAATGGAGAGTCCCCACAGATAAACATGTGTGCATGTATATGTGTGTGTGTATATGTATACATATTAAAAATAAAACAAACCCCCTGCTAAGTGAGCGCAACTTTGAGGATCGTCCCTTTGTGCTTTCACCATGCCAGTCCATAATAGACACGTGAAGACCAGGCAAGAATAATGCACAAAAACAGTTAAGTAGATACATGACAACTAGTAACATTGACAACAGACAGACACTATAAATAGCGTGGAGCATGCTGGGAGAATGCAAATGCCCCAACTAGTTTCATAGTCATATAATGCTTAGTGTTGCATAGAAAGTAACAGCATGGCTTATGTAAACACATGGGCATCACTAAGCCCCTTTTACTGGGTCACACGCGGCAGTATTTATGTGCTGCGCCACAGTGAAATGTCACGTTCAGCTTCAGGAGTGCATGTTTTTCTACTCCAAAGTATAGCAATGTGGTTTTAACCACAAATACAGCCAAAGCGCACACATTCTGTGTGTCTGTGCACAGAATGTGCCCCAGTAAAGCTCGTCCTGTGCCCCAGTACAGCTCAGCCTGTGCCCCACGTAGACCTCTATGTCTAGCAAAGCCCCTGGTATAATCTGAGTTTTGCAAAAAAAGAAACAGAATAGACCTTGATGAGTCATTTTCTGTCACACCAGGCAATACTAGGAAAGAGCAGAGGCCCTTTCTTAGCCCTGTCCATGCAGCCCCCTGGAAACCAAGTGTGAGCACCAGCCAAACCACCTCCTAATCCCCCGGGTCCTCACGGCGTTTTTGCATAGTGACACCAGTTCCTAACAAACCTCGCCTCTAAGAGGCACTCACTGGTGGCATTCCTCTTGCCTGTGTGATTCTGTGTCCATACCCATAAACACACGTGTGGGGTCTCTCCGGTTTTGGTCCCACAGCATAGGCACATTGAATATTAATGCTGCCAGGTCATCCTCACGTGGCCCCTAAGCAAGCAGGCACACGGTATATAACTAGGAGCAGTGCCTGACTGTCAAAGCTGAGACGAAAGGACCTCCTTCTTACGTTCAGACTTCAAAATAAATATATGCGAATACAGTCGACACTCCATATCCAAAGACTGAACCAAACGTCAACCGGAAATATCAGGGAAAAATAATTCCAGCAAGCTTGCAAAAAGCAAAAGTTGAATTTGCCGAGCACAGTGCACTACGCTGAATCTACGTGACTGAGGTGAAGTGTAGTTTTGGGTGTTGGTGAGTGTTAACACAGTGTGTGTGTGTCTGTGTGTGTGTGTGTGTGTGTGTAAGAGGCAGAATGATTTTATATTTTCTGTATGTACTACGATACATACAGACTTGTTTTCTTGTCACTACTCCCTAAACAATACAGTAAAACAACTATTTAATTAGCATTTACTTTATATTAGGTATTATATGTAATCTAGATATTTTTATAGTACACGGGAGGATGTGTCTAGCTTATATGTAAATAGAATTATATTTTGTATTGTATTAAGTACCTTATGTATAAACATCCATGAATTTCTGGTATCTGCAGGGGTCCTGGCACCAACCCTCTATGGACAATGAGGGATGACTGTCAGCTGCTTTTTTGCATCTCCCCTCGATTGTAGATCCATTTTTACCGGTTTTCCATGGAACAAAGTCTGCCTGGTGGAGACATCTTTCATTGTTTTCTATCACAGAACTCGTCCTGCGGCGGGGACATACAAGTCGAATATCTAATGGTAAATGCGATTATTTCCATTTTTCTGTCAGTGGTCACAGTGTTCGGAAACCTGCTGGTCATCGCCTCGATCTGTGTCTTCAGGCAACTCCACAGTCCAGCTAACATTCTCACCCTCTCTCTGGCTGTTACAGATCTCTTGGTCGGAGTAATCATCATGCCAATAAACTGTGTGCGATTGTTAGTGTCTTGTTGGCATTTTGGGGTAACTATGTGCTGGTTTTACAATGTGTTTACTTGGACTATTACCACGTCATCTCTTTGCAATGTAGTGCTCATAGCAATTAACCAATATTTTGCCGTGTGTCTCCCCCTACAATATAACTGTAAGATGTCCATTAATAGGACTGTGAAATGTATATTTCTTGGTTGGACCATATCCTTCTTATACAACATACTTTTGTCATACTTTGCCCACTTTGAAGAAGTGCAAAATGTTTGTGTGGATGAATGCATGGGCTCCTATGACAACGACTGGCTGATCACGGACATGATGATTACCTTTATTATCCCCGGCACTGTCATTTTCATATTGTATGCACAGATTTTCAAAGTGGCATTAAAACATTTGATAAAAATACATTCAACAGGGCAGTGCAGCAGAGAAAAAAAGGCCTTGAGAATCCATGAGCAGAAGGCGACAAAATCCTTAGGCACCGTGGTATTTGTTTATCTGTGTTGCTGGATACCGTTGTACATATCACTTATGAACACGGACAAAATGTCAAATCCAAACTTGGCTGTAAAATACATAATGTACTTGTTCTATTTCAATTCTAGTGTAAATCCTTTTATATATGCTTTTTTCCACCCGTGGTTTAGAAAGTCTACCAAACTCATCTTAACTCTTAAAATATTGGAATCATCCTCTGTTCACCTGAATGTTTTCCCTGACAGCAAATAAGAGCGTCCTTATTTATAATTACACTTCAGTAAGATATATGACCAAGGGGGATGCCGTGCAAGCTTGTTTATTCTCTTATCTAGGGGAATAGTAAGAGCGAGGGGTCAAAAACACAATCCAAGAAACAAGAAGAAAAGTGGATCTGAAATAAACATCTTGATTTTTTAGTACGTTGGTATCTTTTACAGTTTTGTGTCTTTTGGGTCTTATGAGTCTCGAGAGATTGTGTAGGTAATTAAACAAGTATGACATGGCAAAGCTTCATACGGCACCTGTCTCCTTAGTCTAATCATTATATCACCTGAATACATCACAGTTTTACATAGAACCCAATTAATTAATTAACTGTAATTCATACAGTTCAACGCTTCTGTAAAATTTTTAACTTGAGTAAAATTCATTGTTCAACTAATCATTTTTTGTTTTTTTTTTTTTTAATTTTTAGATTGTTGCGGCTTTGTAGCACTTAGAGATTTTCTCCAACAATGTAAAGTGCATTATAAATAAAATCTATTATTATTATCCTGGTCAGGGTCAGAGCACTGCCTAGAATGGTTATAGCGCCCTGTATCACCGCCAAGAAATTCCAGAAGTCCTGTTTAAGTATCAATTATTTTATTATGAAATATGAATTACTGCATGGAGAAGTGGGAGGACACCGGGTAGCACTGTCTCCTCACACCTTCGGGACCTGGGTTCTAGTCTCCACCTGGGCAGCGTGTGCACAGTTTGCATGTTCTCCCTGGCTCATTGTGGGGTTTCCTCCAGGTCCTCCAGTGTTTCGGGTGGAGGATTCGAACCTCCAACCCTGGCGGCAAGATGCATTAGTGCTACCTCCTCTATCCTGCTTATAACCCTGCATCTTTTGAAAGCTGCCCTCAATCTATCCTCTATTCCGGTGTCTGTGCGAGTTTCATCGTAACTCCCTGACATCTGGGTTTGAACAGCTGACCTACAGGTTATCCCAAAAACCTGCATACATACCAGCCCTTTGCGGATAAAAGATTGGCTACCCCTGCTCTATTCAATCTATTTATCCATCCATCCATCCAGCCATCCAGAAAATTATTATTTTTTTTTTTTTTCCATGAATGAATTTTGATGGATGGCTTAGTGCTTATGGCTGGTGTCTCCCACCTGTAGCATTATGGATTCAAATCACAGGTCCCCTTTTTGTGAATGGCGGCATTTGCTTGCTGTCTCTGTGGCGCACAGGTATCCCCAGTTCCCTTCTGGAAACCAAAAAAGATCCTGCTTGGTGCGTGTAATGTGGAATCCCTGGGAAACCAGTGATTAGGATCCAGACTCGACAGAGAGCAGAGACAAGAAACAGAAATCGTAGTCAAAAGTAGAAGCTGGTGCCAGCAAGCTGAAAGGTGCATCCTTGGAGTGCAGGATGAGGCAAGCGCAGGTGCAGAAGCAAGACTGCTGAGATTTGCACTGAAAAGGGCATCAGGAAATACACAACAGGCACCGGGCATGGAGGATAATCAGGTACTTGCAAAATAACAGAGGTCAGGAATGTCATTCGGTAACTGCATACGAGACTCTTGCACTGAGAGAACTGCTCAAATTGGTTACATAAACTAGACTGACAGAACTGAAGTGCAGTTGTCAGTACTCAGGGAGCGTCACTGGCAAAGGGGCGGGGCTGCGGTACTAGTGGTGAGGTGGTGTAGCGAAACCCAGTCTTACAGCACCCAACGCCACCTGCGTCAAGAATCAGTGGCAGCCACCTGTCGTCGTAGTGCTGCTTCCCAGACTTGACTGATCATCCAGACCCATTCGTCAATGACGGACACACTACGGGACTCCGTCTCGGAAAGGCAGAGAGGGGGCTGATACCCTAAAACACAGTGAAACAGGGTGAGACGAAGTCTGCGTGATTACTGGTGCAGTACGAGCAGCTTCTATTTTTTTACTTAAATGCTCACTCTGCCCATTAGTTTGTGATGTGTGTCAAAATTTATTCAGTTTCAGGTTATCAGACAAACAGCACCTCTGCAAAGTTTGAAAAAGATCTGTCAAATACTTTTTGGGTTATTGTCCTAAAAAAAAGTGCCTGAAGCAGCAGTCCAAAAACCATATGTATTCCCCATTTGGAAAACGCAATAACAAACATACATAAAAATATACATACAGTCAGTCCTGCTACAAAGACTATTACGTTCCTGAAAAATCTTGCATTCACTAAAATCGCATACTAAAACACACATATCCAAGGGAAATATTAGGGTTGGGGGAATGCAACCCCAAAACTATACCCAGACAGCAAACAGACACCGCTTCATATACACTATATTGCCAAAAGTATTAAGACACCTGCTTTTACACATACATGAAATTTAAAGACATCCCATTTTTAATAGATAGGCTTTAATATGGGGCTGGCCCACCCTTTGTAGCTATAACAGCTTCAACTCTTCTGTCCAAGGTTTAGGACTGTGTTTATGGGAATTTTTGACCATTTTTCCAGTAGAGCATTTGTGAGGTCAGGGCGCAGTGCAAGCCTCCACACCAGACTCACTCATCCATGTCCTTATGGACCTTGCTTTGTGCACTGGGGTGCAGTCATGTTGGAACAGGAAGGGACCATCCCCAAACTGTCCCACAAAGTTGAGAACATGAAATTGTCCACAATGGCTTTGAATGCTACAGCATTAAGAGTTCCTTTCACTGGAACTAAGGGGCCAAGCCCAACCCCTGAAAAACAACCCCACACCATAATCTCCCTCCTCCACCAAACTTCACACTTGGCACAATGCAGTCAGGCAGGTACCGTTCTCCCACAAACAGCCAAACCCAGGCTCGTCCATCAGATTGCCAGACAGAGGAGCGTGATTCGTCACTCCAGAGAACACGTCTCCACTGCTCCACTGAGTCCAGTGGTGGCGTGCTTTACACACTGCATTTGACGCTTTGCATTGCGCTTGGTGATGTAAGGCTTGGATGCAGCTGCTTGGCCATGGAAACCCATTCCATGAAGTTCTCTAAGCACTTTTCTTGAGCTAATCTGAAGGCCACACGAAGTCTGGAGGCGTGTGCACACTGCAGCACCATGTGTTGTCCACGCTCTGTGATTTTACGTGGCCTACCACTTCATGTCTGAGTTGCTGTTGTTCAGAATTGCATCCACTTTGTTATAATACCACTAACAGCTGACCGTGGAATATTTAGTAGCGAGGAATATAGTGTACATTTTAGAGGTTGCAACACCTTCAGTCCAGATACAGGAAATGATTGCGGTTATGAATCTGCTTGCACATCCGTCCAAAGCTGGATCGGATACGGATTTTGGATCCACAGCGATTCTGAGCCTGAATGTACCTGGATCCAATTAAAATCAATGTCATATGTTCCAAATCATATGTCTAGACAACTGGAAAACAAGGGAACAAAACTATGAAGAGGAATAGATAGATAAATGGGATTTAAAACAAAGAACCACTGTTACGCTGTTGACTGGCTCAGAATATCCATACCTCACAATAAGGGGACTCATTTTTATAATTTTATATTTTATTCATTTTCCTTTAATACTGTGTGGAGGTTGGGGACAGAGCCTCAGCCTGGCCGGGAAGGTCTATACTGGCAGTTGGTCAAACCTTAGATCCGAGATGAACAATGTGGATTCCATCCTGGTTGCAGAATGCAAGACCATCTCTTCACCCTCACATGGATAGGTTCATGGGAGTTCGCCCAACCAGTCTACATGTGTTTTGTGGACTTGGAGAAGGCATATGATCGTGTCCCTGAGGCGTCCTCTGGTGGTGCAGTTCAGGAGTTTGGGGCACGAGGTTGCTTGTTGCGGGCAATCCAGTCCATATATAAACAGAACAAGAATTTGGTTTGCATTGCTAGAGATAAGAGACTCATTGCCGGTGGGTGTTGGACTCCGCAAGTGCCCTTTGTCACTGGTTCTGTTCATAACTTTTATGGACTTTATTTTTAGGCATAGCCAAAAGGCGGAGAGGGTCCAGTTCGTTGACCTAAGGATCACATCTTTGTTTTTGTGGATTACAGTATGTGGTCCTGCTGACATCATCAGGCTGCGACATGTAATGGGCTGGTTTGCAGCTGAGTGTGAGGCAGCCGAAATGAGGATCAACACCACGAAGTCTGAGGGCACGGTTCTCTACCTGAAAAGGGTGGATTGTCCTCTACTGGTGGGGAGGAGTTACTGCCTCAAGTGGATGAGTTTAAATATCTAGGGGTCTTGTTCATGAGTGAGGGAAGATGGGAGCAGGAGATCGACAGACAGATCAGTGCAGCTTCGGCAGTAATGTGGACACTGGACTGTTCTGTTATGCGAAAAGGTGAGCTCAGCTAGAAGGCAAAGTTATTGATTTACCGGTTGATCTACTTTCCTACACGCACTCATGGTCATGAGGTTTGGGTTGCTGGGTGCAGGGTGGCTGGGCTCGGCCTTACAGATAGGGTGAGGAGCCTGGACATTCAGGAGGCGCTCAAAGCAGAGCCACCGCTCCTGTGTAGAGATGAGCCAGTTGAAGTGGTTTGATGCCCCCTGGACGGCTCCCTCGGGAGGTGTTTTGGGCATGTTCAACTCGGAGGAGGCCCCAGGGCAGACCCAGGCAAGAGAAAGATCTCTCGGCTTGCCGGAGAATGACCCTGGTTTACCCTCAGCGGAGCTGGAGAGAGGGAGGTCTGGGCATCCCTGCTTAGACTGCTGTCCCCATGACCCAACCCTGGATAAGCAGCAGATGATGGATGGATGGATGGATGGATGGATGCTTTATTTTACCTTGGCGTTTCTTTTTGTATTCATATTGGCTTGCATGGTGTGGATTGCACTTTAATGTGTTCATGGCATTGGATCAATAAAACTTGCATGATGGCAACCGTAATATGTCCAAGTGCATGCATACTGTTCTCATGCATACATACAGTACGTACTACATTAACAATCAAGTAGGATTAGAGTTGCAGGGGTTCTGCTACTAATGCAGCGACAGGCAGTGAGGCCAATGACTGGGGAGGCACTGGATGGTATCAGCCTGCACCTCCCCCCTGCTCGCACTCGGTGCCTGGTAACAAAGCCAGATTCATACACATATGAACCTGATAAAGGCAGCTTCAGTTCTCCATTTGCATTTGGCCGATTTTACAATTACTATTGGTAAGGTGACCATATGATTCATATTTCATATCAGCGTCATAAAGTTGGACGGGGGGGGGGTGGGGGGGTGCAAAAAAACTGCATCTTGTTTAGCTTATGTGTTAACGCACAAATCTGATGCACATGTATCTTTTATTTTAAATATTATTTTGTCTGCCTTTGCAGTACCAAGAAACCACTTGTGCAAAGGTGCCAGAGCAGAACATGTACAATGCTGGTCTTGCCAATCAACTGCAATAAATTATTGCAAGTTGAGCAGTGAAAGGCACCATCCTGTCTATCAGTGCAGTCCCAGCACTAGAGGCGGCAGTGCCCCCCCCCCCCCAGAAAAAAAAAAAGAAAACTCTGCCTATCATCAGTATTATCTACAATACATGCATCAAGTTACGTATTCGATTCACATGTTATTGTCCAATGCAGTTCCGTTTTCATTCCCATTCAGCGCAAATGTATTACATATATAATTGTAATCTTTAAGGTCAGACATATTGTTTTTCATTTTTGTATCTGTTATATTTTTTATTTTTTTTAGCTAGAGCATCACTTGCTTTAAAGACCCGCCCCATTCAGTGAGGCAGATGTGATTTGTCACATTAGAAATCAGATGTGATTTGTCTGTTTTATGA
The DNA here is from genome assembly GCA_026779585.1 of Mormyrus proboscirostris. Classification (NCBI taxonomy): domain Eukaryota; kingdom Metazoa; phylum Chordata; class Actinopteri; order Osteoglossiformes; family Mormyridae; genus Mormyrus; species Mormyrus proboscirostris. The sequence continues at coordinate 3,869,346 of JAODKF010000045.1, read as the reverse complement.
CAATACTGGAGAATCTAAAAACCTTTATATACTAATGAAATGAGTTCCTTTTCGTACAAGCTATTTTCACTGGAGTATGATCGGTGAGGCTTTGCCTCCCCTGACCGTACTGAAATTCAGTACGTACCGCGCAAATGTGCGAATTCGGACGCCCCGCCAGATTCACCGCCCTCTCTGACGCTTGCAGGATCCGCGTCTCACGTGCCAAACCACACGCCGACGCACACGTCATGTGACAGAGGCGTGGCTCCAAACCCGGAAATGACCAGAGGGAAAGGCCGTCGCCGCAGAGAAGGTAGGGTAAAACGGGAACTGGCGTGCTATGCCGAAGAGTCAGCTGAGCACTTACTGAAAATCGTTTTTCGGTGGTCGCCGCCTTGTCAACTAATATTGTGCTGCGTGGGTAGATTACGAACATCCCTCATAACTTCGCTTGTTTTGCCATTACTTTAGAATGTAAGAATCGTGGTGTCCTTGCGTTTTTAACGCCAATTTATATCGTCGTTTTATTTAACTAATATTTAGAACGTGTTTTAAAATCCAGATTTAAATATATTGTGCAATTCCACATTTTTCTGGTAAATAAATTACAGTAATGGTTGCTCACTACGAGGATTCGTAATATAAATATACGTTGGACTTGGAGGTAAAACAGCTAACAGCTGATTAATCATCCGTGTAGCACCCAACCCAGCACACAGTGTCTTAAGATCGTTTCATTCTCCTGTCTTTTCAGATGATAAAAATTATATAAAGTACTATTGGGTGGTGTCATCTGTGGGTAACGATAAATTTTTAAAGCAGGCTTGTGTCCAAACAGCATTAAATCCGTGCGGAACGGTTATTATTTTGCTCTTTAAATATGACGTTTACTCCGAGATGAGGTTGACGTTATTTTCATCTGCTTTTCCATAGCTCTCCTCCCAACGTAGTTGCTTGCGATTATTATATAGCTATGGTTATTTAATAAATAACACTTATAAAACAGTTGCTCGTTCAGCTTCCTGATTTCCCACGGACTGTGCCGCCTTTTCTCTGCCGTTAAGCAAGGAACTTACCATGTTACAGTAACTGTAAAGCTGTAACTTCCTTTACTGAATTTCAGTGGACATAAGGAACGTACTACAATCTGAAACATGATTCAGTCATAAGCAGGCAACCTGAAACATGTGCAGTATCTGCTATCCATACAAGTAGCTGAACCAGGATATCAAAAATTATTGTATATTCTCACAGTTGTTGGCAAGAAAAGTTACATTAGTTAACTAGCTTGTAATATGACTTGGTTATGTTGGTTTCTGAATGTATTAATACCTTGATGTTATCTTTGTGACCCCAATGAGAAAAGCACATTTTCCATTTTCTGTTATAGACCATTGATTCATCATGGCATACCAGTTTGGAGTGCCACAAGACCCTAATCGGCTCGTCCAGGAGATAGGGTCAAACATTCAGAAAATAACACAACAGAGTAAGTAACTACACCTAAGACCAATCAGTTCATACCGCAGTTGATATTTTTGTGATTTAGTAGCATTTAACGTGAAGTATAAATCGCAGGATTTTGAGGTTTTACCTAAAAATATGTTATTCCAATAGAGCTGCCTTTTATTTTTCGAATGAGTGAGTTTTTATTTATATGACATTTACAAATTCATATTTGCAGTCAGCAGTAAAACAATAAAAAAGATTATGCTGCTATTTTGGCATGTTTTAATTGACACATAGTAATGTACTATTCATGTAATTATTATTATTAGTATTCTTGTAAATCAGAGCTGTGACTAAGAATAATGCTCTTATTCCCCCCACCCCCAAAAAAAAGGGTCTGATAAGTTCTTTATTTTATGTTTGCCTCTGAAACACTCTATAATACGTCCTTTTCTTCCCAAGCGTCTGAGATCCAGCGAATTATAAACCTTCTGGGAGGCCCACAGGACACCACGGAGCTCAGGCAGCAGCTGTAAGTGCAGTTAACTCTAGTTCTTACCCAGACCAACTACCACTTAGCAGCCTGTCTTTATGGTGTCATGGTTAGATTTTACCTGCACACCGGAAAGGATTAAAATGTCACTCGGGCGGATTGAGTTCAGATGCTTCTGGCAGTGGGTCAGCAACCGACAGTTTGCCTTCGCAAGCAGCATGTCAGATTTTTTGGAATTGCTGCAAATGAGAGTGCGTATGGTGTGGTAGGCCATGAGCAAGACGTTGAAGGGCATCGGTGTGTTGATTTACAGTCAACACTTCTCCTTAACAGCATGGGTTGTAGGGGGATGGGCGGAGTACTTACGGCACAAGCACAAACTCAGTGTTGGGACTGTACTGATAGACAGGGTGGTGCCTTTCGGTGCTCAAACTGCAAACCCTGTAGGGAGTTTTTTATTTATTTAGGCGTTTAAAGAAAACCAAATAATAAGAATCAACTGCAAAAACTAGTCACAGATGACACACTTTTTCTAATACAGGCACCTTCTTATTCTCTCTCTGAGTTTGCTGTCACCTTGTTTCCATGTTATTTGTATGTTTCTTTTTTTAATCCCAGCCAACAAAAACAGCACAATGTTAATCAGCTGGCCAAAGAAACTGACAGATGCATGAAGGAGTTTGGTGCCCTCCCTGTCACCACAGATCAGGTATATCTTTCATTGTACAAATTCCTGGTCTGATCCCATACTATTTTTGGGAAATTAAACCACGACTGTGCCACAGACACCTAGGAGAATTAATATGGTACAATGCCATACTTTAAATCCCTAATCCTGCCTCTTGTTTGACGTCTGTTAGCATTAGCATTAAGGAGACTTTTTACTGTTTTACAGCTGCACCCCAGCAGGTGGCACATTTGGCATGTTTCTTATTCCTGTAATCATGCATTTTGCTTTCCTTGACGTAGTCTGTCATGCCTGAGTTCAGGAAATAGGATTTACAGTCATACCTAGACCCAAGTCGTTTTTTGTGTGTGGAGGAATCTGGATCAGATGTCCTCTTCATAGAGGGATGTTTTTAGACATCGACTGGGCACCATCTAATCCAGCAATAAATGGCGCCCTGCCCAGAGGCAGGGCCTATTCACAAAGAGAGAGGCTGCGTTTAATGTGAAAGGCTTGTGTGTGTAGCTTAATGTCAAGTTTATGCTTAACAATTATGTTCATAATTGTTCTGTGCATTCAGAACGCTATTATAATCAAATCAGTTCTGATGCATTAGCAAATTGTGTGAAATATGAGGGGGACTTGTAGAGTATCTGCAGTCATGTTACAGGGGAATGTTGAACCGATAATGGGCTCCAGTCAAAATCCTCGGAAGAAATTAACGAACAAGAAATTAATGAAACAGAGCTTTTTCTTTGATAAACGAGGACATAAATCTCGGTGGGACGGAGTGTTTAGGTGGGACAGGATGTAGGTTGTGAAAATGAATCTGAGAAATTGTAACGGTGATCGGTGTTGGATTTGTGGCTCAGTGGTTTAAGTCTTTGTGTCTTTGATAGGAAGGTCACCTGCTCAAGCCCCTGTCTCAACAGAATAGTCATCTTTGATGAGCCCTTGAGTAAACACCCCCCC
>JAODKF010000045.1:3834771-3856770 GCA_026779585.1 Mormyrus proboscirostris | reverse complement strand
AATATGCGGCCCGTGAGACTTGAACTTGGACATAGTGCGGCCCACTGCAAAAAAAGGTTGAGAACCACTGCTCTACATGGTCGTTTTAACCGTTTTTTTTAACATGACATTCAACTGAAAATTTCTTATTTCATTTTGCCTGACACAAAAATGGTGTTTCAGATAGTAAGACAAACTTCTTTAAGTCATTTGCCCCAAACACTCAAGAGATTTTCTTTTTTCCGCTGCCAGAAAAGCTTTTTCTTCCTGTTTCGCGGCCGGTGGCTCCGTCACTCGCTTTTGTTTTTCTTTTGTAGAAAAGTAACAAACAAGTAACGACAGCAGCTGCAATCCGAGGCAGGTTGCCTCTTCGTGGCATGTGACAGGGGACGCCATTCACAATGCTCATACCTATCGGCTTTCTGGGTGTGGTCCGGGTGAAGCGTGGACCAAAACTCCATTCAGCTCTAGCCAGGTGGCACTTCAGCTTTCAGACTGACAGCTGGGAGTAATGAGGCTGTGACATTCATAGGCCAAAACATGCATAGACTGGACAAAACCTTGTTACTTTTTCCTTTCCTGAATAGGTAATTGTCTTGGTTTGAATTCAACAGGAAATACCAGTTACCATAGTACTGCACTATAAAGCCGGGTGTAAGTTTCACTACAGAAATCGCTCTATTTCCCTTGACTTCACTGTACATTATAATGAATGACAAAGTGGAAGTGATCTTAAAAAATATTCTATAGATAACAATAATTAAACCTTACACTATCACACTGAAGACGTAAAAATTCATTTGTTTTTTTTTGTTTTTCTAGTAACTTCATGGTCACTTCATCCAGTGAATTAATAAAAATCCTAAATGTAAGGTTAAGTGGCTGTTTTAATAAATTAAGATCGGGTGGTTGTAAAAACACGCACTGATACAAAATCAGTGCAATAATTTTTCATTCGTTTTTTTCTTCTTCAGATTTTCGTATTCAGGGGTATGTAATAATTAGATGTGTACATTAGAGGTTTTTATAATTTCTTCTATATTAAAAAATGCGATCTGATACATGGCAAAGAAATGTTTATTTGAAAGTTGTTTATTACATTATTACACTAAGTAAACGTTGGAAGTCACACATCAGAGACAAGAAAGTGTTTGTCAGCAAACAACATTTTAGGTCTTTCTCTGACACTATAATGATGAAAAAATGTCACTGCAGAAAGAGGTGAACGAAAACAAGCAGTTGCAGTGGGAAACATGTAGCGTGGTCGCGGCAGTGTGTGGGACGTGTGTGGGACGTGTCCCTGCAGATCAAAGCCATCGCACAAGTTCAAACAGAAACGCCAGCATGAGAGAAGCGCGTCTCGCTGCGACTCTGATCGTTTAGTCTTAATGCTGAGGCGAAAACAGGCACGCTTTTCATCCTACCTGCAAAGTGCATCTACCTCCTAAGGAGAAACATAAATCTGAATTGCGTTTTTTTGTTTACTTGTTTGTTTCCTTGATTTATAAACTTTAGAAGTTTAGATAGGGGTCTGATATGATTGGACCAAAATACGTATTTTCCCTGGTTTTCCTAACAACTTTCCGGTTTTCTGCTGTGCTTTCCTCGGGCATCGGGTTCAAACATTCAGCTATCTTGGATTCACATGGGAAATACCGCGTTAAATGGAAGCATCACGAAACCACCATAACTTTTGAGATGGAGGTGGAAACAACGGGTTACGTCGGATTTGGCTTTTCACCTAACGGAGAAATGGCGTTATCAGATATCGTAATTGGGGGAGTGGAGAATGGCAAGCCGTATATACAGGTACGATTTGGCTGATTTTCCAGCTTTGAGCAGTCCAGCAACACACGACACGCATAGATATGACTGACATGTAACTAGACATCGTATTCACAAAACTTGCACACCAAGAGAAAGAATAGATTATGACTATGAACACTACTTTTTTTTTTTTTTACCAAGGTGTCGCCCCATAAGGGTGTTTTGATTCTTAGTTTTACTTTTATAAATGTAAACTTTATTCAAGTTGGTTTCAATTCTGTGTTTGTTTACGTCTTAATGGCACAGACATTTATACAGCATGTTGAAATTACTTCATCCCACTGATTAGTACAGACGTGTCCAGCGTGTTATTTTAGTTCACACTGGTTCTGGTTTCATATCTCCCGCCTGTTTGATTCTCCCCAAGTGCCAATGTGCGCAGGAGTTAAGCGCGGAGTCTGTCGGCCTGTGGCAGAAGCTTGGCAGAGCCGAGCCGAGCTGAGCCGCTCCGTGTCGGTTCTCCGAAACATGCACACATCTGCACGCGTAGGCAGCTTCACAAACGCTATTGAGGTTCCGCGGTATGCCCCCCCCCCCTCGCCGCCCCCGGGATCTCTTCATTTTAGTTTATTAGTTTACCACCACTTGAATCTTTCTTCAGCAGCTGTGTGATGCATTTCCTAACGCCTAACATTTTCAGTATAAATCGGAGAATTAAGCCCAGTTTCGGCTATCAAAAAATACCACCAGTACAGGCGCTATCAGTTAGTGAGCATTATGTTCACTAATTGGTGAACTTAGAGGCAGGATAACTTTGTATCAGGGGTGCCATAAGGACAGGGACAGTTATGACAATTCCAAGCCCCCCTGAGTGACAGGGGGCCTAAAAATGTGGAACATAATGATTGGTCTGGGTTGGGGGCCAAATATAATATGCTTTCATGGGCCCCAAAAAATATATCAGCACTTCTGCTTTGCATTGTACTAGTTGAAAGTGCAAACCTGACTTTACATGTTCAGGCCTGGAGGTTCTAGCCCTCGATTCATGTGTGTGGAGTTTGCACGCTGTCCCTGTGTTTTTGTTTTGTTTTCTTGGTACTTCAGTTGTGCCCAAATTGTGTGCCTGTGACAGGCTGGCATGCGGCCAGGGTGCTGCCCTGCCCTGTGCTTCCTGAGACTGACTGCAAACTCACCAGGATCCAGCATTCTCTAAGCTGCTAGAGGTCGGATGGAACACTTGCTATGGATCATGTGGCGAAACACAGAGATCTGGCCTGATTAAGCTAGTTTCACACAATAGATGTGCTGCCTCAGCTGTTATCAGAGCGGAAAAGTGCCTTTCAATCGTAAAGGGCTCCTTCCTTCTTCAATGGCGATAGGCTCATTCTGTGATAATGTACAATATACAGTACTTTATTTACACGCTGGGATTTGTGCTTCAAGTTTTTTTAATCAGGGGAAAGCTGGTCCATCCAGAGAAGTCTGTTACTCATCTGCTGCCCTGTTTTTCCCAGGACTATTTTACAGACTCCAAGAGCAAAGTTCACAGAGACCCGGAGCAGAACTATTGGCTGGAATACGCCATGGAGAACGCTACTCACACTGTACTGGCCTTTAGCAGAGCGCTCCGCACCTGCGACCGCAGGGACAAGGACATCACGGTACGGACAGTGCACGTGGAGCGTGACTGGGCAGCTCTGAGGGCCTTTACTGCACACATATGGCACTGGCGTGTGTGAGTCTGCACGCACATGTGTGTGTGCACAAGTGAACCTTGTCAGAAATGAAAAAGCATACCTCCATTTGTAAAACAAAGAGTACCGTAGCCTACTTGCATATAACCCCTAGCTGAAGTTAGTGCTTCATTTTGTTTATTATGAATCCTTCATTTTCTGGATATTTTTCGGTTTTTTTTTTGTATATTTTTAGTATATTGGTCATATGAAAGCGTAAATAATATTTAAAGGTAATTTGAATTATGCTGCATATATAAATAAGTACCAGTAAGTGTAAATGTATCGGGCAAACTGATATGTTTGAGTATAGTGCAGTTTAGTAAGTGCAGTGATTTTGAAATGATTGTTGTTTGTTGAGATGTTTTGTCTGACCCCAGTATAGTCGGTGGTTTTGCCCTTTTGTTTGATTCCGGCAGTTTCTCCCTCTCCCATCAAGCCCTTTAGTGCTTGGAGAAGACTGTAGATTTTGATTTAAGGCTTGGGACAAGCATTGTGAGAGCATATTGTGAAGACCGATTTGTCTTTATTGCGCTGGGCCCAGGAGAGTACAGTGCGGGTGATTTGGGCGTACCACACCGAAGACGTCGGGCTCTCTGGGCCCAAGTACCACGGCGGTAACCGAGGACGGAAGAGCCTTAGGCTGCTCAACCACAGGGACATCGCCGACATTCCCGCGGGGACGGACTTTTTCGAGTTGCAGAACCTCAACGTGAGTGGGATGGACGTTGCGAAAAATGCACTGCTTTCGATACTCTGGGCAAATGTTTTGATGAAATCTGCTGCTCTCGTCTCCTCATGTGTTTCTCCTTTATAAGCCTGAAATCAGTAGCAGATTTTTAGAGAGCCGTTGATTCAGCTGCAGTGCCAGTCAAAGTGTTTCTGCAGGATTAAGATTTTGCTGATTTGAGAATAATAACTAGCAATAATAAATTCACTCATGTGAACTTGAGGGAAGATTTTAACCTGTTCTTCTGTTTCTATTAAGACAGGTGCCAGTGCCCTTTAAGGACACTACCTACTGGTGTCAGTTGTTTAAAATCCCAGAAGTACAGAAGAAACATCATATTATAGCAGTGAGTAACCTGATATCTATGTATCTGATCCTTTAGAACGGATAATTAAACCATGTCTGTGTCTTTTTTGGACTGTCTTGTGGGATGTTTGTGGGTAGAGATGAGTGCATAGTAGCGTGCTGATTCCTAACAGCAAATCGGGATTAACCGTCTTCATTTACAGGCCGTATTCGTTTTCACGCTCAGGGGAAAGAGTGGAGCTGTCAGATCATTTCACCTGGCCGATGAAAACGCGATGAACATACAAATCATCTGTCAGTTCCCCGGCGTCTGTCGTCGCCGGCACAAGCCGCCCCGCTCTGATTGTTTCATGTCCACACCTGCCGTTTTTATTTGGATAATTGCTGATTACAAACCTGGGTAAATTATTCACATGATAAGTATCAAGAGCAGTCATATGGTCTGCTGCAAATCCTCTCAAGATTACAGGGAGCGGGTGCAGTCAAGGCGTCTGCTATGAGGAGAAATCTAAGGGGACTGGACAGATTTCACAGGTGGATGAAAGAGATTGTTCATTCTTGTGTTATTCATATCTACTCCTGTTATATTATATATTATATTATATAACAGAGTACCATAAAATCAGATGTTGATGTTCATTTTGATACAAGTGGGTTTATAAACTGTGACAAGGACAGCAGGAGAATAGGAATTTCATGTTGCCATGGCTACTTAGCCCTCGACCTTCGATCTTAAATATTTTGGGAACTCAAGGAATGGGAATCGCTTCCTTGGGCCTGTGTCCTGTACTGTACGCTAGCTTCCTTCATCAGTTGATACTAATTAGGCCACACAAGAACAAAGGCTGCCCTGTATCCGTTTTAAGCCTCTTCGGCTAGAATAGTGATGTAATTGTTTGAAAAAAATAGTTCCACTGCATTTCTTACTTGGTGGCTGATGATTCATTCTTTCGTAATGCTGTGTAGAGAAAATGCATGAAAGCGGTTATAAATCATTCGGATTTCTCTACTGGTTTTCATGTCATTCATTAGACAAAGATAAATTCCCAGTATTAATTAACATTATGTCAGCAAGTACTAGTAAATAGTAAAAAAATTAAAATTTCCGTCCTTCATACGAACCACTAGCCATGTCAGTTATCTTATCGAAAGTAGAACTGGAATAACCAAACATCACAGATCCTTGTATGGATTGTTAATCTTTATATACCGATATCTGTGGTAAGGCTGGCTTTGTATGAGAGCAGTGATTCATTAATGAATGAAATAATCCTGTATTTGCATACGTACATTGAAATGCCTCTCTTGCTCTCCTTTTGAGACATACAAAATTGCAGGGGGGGGGGCATATACCACCCCCAGTCAAAAGAGTCTAATATGAATTTAATTGATTTTTCTTTTTAAAAAAAAAATGTTTTTAAAGCTTACCAGACAAAATACTCGTATTGTTTCCAGCCAGACGATGAGTCTGATCAGGGCACTCAGTGAAGACGTAGCTATCGCATGGTGACTCCACCTGCTGGCACTGCATCCGAGCCCTGTCCTCCATCTTGACCAATCGGCGTCAATATAAAATGCCTGACCCTAAAGAACTGAAGGCAGCAGCTTTCTCACTGCAGTACAGGCAAGAGCAGTTAAACGCCTGCCGTAATTGACTTGGGACCGGTATTCATTAAAGCCTGCAGCAATTTGCAGTGAAAACAGTGCCGGAATGAAGGTCTGGTAATAATTAGGGGAGACTCTCGAGAGTTTGGGTGTGATGCCAGTACCTACAGCTCAGCCCCCCCGCCCTCCACCGAAGAGTCCGACACGCAGATACGGCGGAACACATGATCTGCAAGATCTCACTTTCTGACAGGCTTTAGGGACAGGGTGTCTTTTTGCCATGTGTTACAGATCCGATCGCTCGCCGCCTGACGTGCCACTTGGCTGGAAAGGGACCACATTTATGACTCCTGCCTAAGAGGTTTTTATCAGAAACAGCTTTGGTTAGAAACTGGGCTGGCTGAGAAATGCTGATGTTGTGACGTGTAAAGGATGAAGTCGACGTGAAATACTCCTCTCATCCTCCGAACTGGGGCCCCGACACGTCCATCTTGTGGATTTTTTTAAAACGGGCACTTGTACCGTTGAGTGTGGATTTTATATTCATCTTATATCACAGTTTAGGACTAGTTTACGATCGTATTGCTGAACAGTGTTAATGTCCTCTGAAAACCCTGGAATTTAGCTGCAATGTTTGACAGGCGAATGCAAACATTTCTGAGTTCGGTTGCTGAAAACATAATAATACCCTCAGTTCAGTGATGCTTTATTTTAGCTTAAAAGAGACCAACCCATCATCTTCTTCATATGAACTTAGCATAAAGCTGTAGCGTCAAGCATCGCATATGGGCTGAGCGGATGTGGATAAACAAATCTGAAGAAAAACTGAAGCAGGAATGTTTAAATATTTATGCGACGGTTACAGGCCACGCTTTGGTCTCCTCTCCTGCTGATCTTAAAAGAGGCCGCACAGCATGATGTCACTGCTATCCCAGTGGCCAACACTCCGCTTTTGTGTGGGTTTCAGTTCAATGTCGAAGTCTCCATTAAAAAAGAAATGGCCTTTTTGGTTGTTGTCGTTTCCGTTGCATGGGATGATCTCGTTTTCCCTTATATTGCTGTTTTCCGAGACTGTCAAATAGCCTGTGAACGTGTGTGACCGTCCTTTGCTTCTCTAGGTTGAGCCCATGATCGAAAAAGGGCACGAGAACTTGGTGCACCACATTTTGCTGTACCAGTGTGACAGGAACGTGAATGCCAGCGAGCACGATTCAGGCCACGAGTGCTACCACCCAAACATGCCTGACTCATTTCTCACCTGTGAGACTGTCGTCTTCGCCTGGGCAACAGGAGGGGAGGTTTGTGGTCTGTGCCGACTGCTTACTGGTTCAGCTTTTCGACTTTTGTGAGACTTCTGACATGTAAATGCTTATGTATGAAAATAACAGTAAACCTGGGAAGTACCAGTACAATTTTATGTGTTCCCATTGTAGGAATAATACTATTTTTATATGTATCTCATTACCAGTCCTTAAAAATCTTAAATAGATGGCACTAAACTAGTAATGAGATGCATATAAAATAAAGTAGCAACATTTAGGAAATTAGGTTTAACCCATAAAACATAACTTAACTGGGCATCTGGTCCAAATCGGTGTAGAAAATGCCTGTCTGTACAGTGTGAATGTTCATTAATTTAAAATATTTAGCCGAGCAAAGCCTTTTTTCTTTGCTAACTTATGCTTTCATACAATCCTTCCCATGTATACTGCTCAGTCTTCTGCCAGAAGTGAACAGTAATACTGGAGCACATTTCTTCAGGCAGAGCAGATGCCTCACGGCATTCTGGGTACTAAGTCCTAAATGCTAAAGTAGAGTTGCTGAACTATGATTGGTTGATGTAGCCCATGTGACTTTTTATGCCGTGCTGCTTGACCTGCTTTGAATGCCCGCTTGCTAATATCTGTTGCACGTCACCTTGTTTATGTTTTGGTTGCGAAGGGCTTCGCCTACCCACAGCACGTTGGGCTCTCCATCGGCACTTCCCTGGACCCGCTCTATGTCCTGATGGAGGTCCACTACGACAATCCATCCTTACAACAAGGTACATCAACAAGGGTCTTCTACACGACTTCCCCCCAGTTCACCTTTATCACGGTCGATATAATGATATATCCTCACCTTCCCTGTGTTTACCCATCTGTTAATGTTTACATCTGATGGCTCCTATTAACAAAAATGAGCCCCAGTCTTCTCTGAATCATTGCTGACCATTTCCCCACTGTAGGAGTGGTGGACAGCTCAGGCCTCCGGTTTTTCTACACCCCGGTGCTGAGACGGTACGACGCGGGGGTAATTGAGACGGGCGTGTGGGTCAGCCTCTACCACATGCTCCCCCCGGGCCTCCCGGAATTCGTGTCGGAGGGATACTGCACCAAGGAGTGTCTACAGGAGGTATGGACCTGGAGTTCTGCAGTCTGTCTGGGCCGTGGGAAATCGATGGCAATGATTTTATTTCCACGTCTCTCGAAGCGCTCACTGGGATATGACTGGCCGCAACTGGGCTTTGGCAGATGAGCACTACAGTAATATGGCATACCGCTGTGTTTTGGGTGTGCTGTGGTATTTTGGGCATAGCAGGCGGGGGGGGGGGGGGGGCAAGGTGAGTCCTCCCCCCCAGGTGAATTTTGAATATTTCAAAATATCAGAATATATTGTGGTATAATGTAAGAAAAATTAGATACCGTCCAAACCTAAATACAACTTGACCAAAACAAACAATCCATTTAATTGCGTATAACATCCTATCATGTCCTGTGTTACTGTCCTAGTGCCTGAAGCAGTGCCTTTGTGTTTTGCGGTTCTTTTAAGTCCCTGGAGCATGAGATGCCAAGTGGGATCCGGATATTCGCGGTTCTGATGCACTCGCACCTAGCTGGGAGGGCCATCAGGGTCCGGCACTTCCGGAACAAAGACGAGCTACAGCACCTGGCCCAGGATGATGAGTTCGACTTCAACTTCCAGGAATTCCAGTCCCTCACAGACGAGAGGCTGGTGTTACCTGTTGGTTTGCTATTGCATTTATATGCATGATTGAAAATCTGCATGATTTCAGTATTTCTGTGATGTTCTAGACATACATCTGGGAGAAATATGGGATTCCAGAAGGACATCTGCATGGATTAACATTTACGTGAGGCATGAAACATCATAACCGTATTTTTTATGTTTTATGTCAGTCAGCACCTCTTTGAAGCACAAAAAATGTGCTCCTGGTTGCTTCCTTAAAACATACGACTATTAAAAATGACTCTTTTTCCAGAATTTGATGATATATTTTGAAATGCATGTCATGTTCAGGTCAAGATCCCAAAGTCCCACCCCGCTAAAATTTTGAGAATGCTATAGCTGAAATGTCCTTGCTTCTCCATGCTTCCGCTACGGATGTGTGTGAGGTGACCAAATGACTCTCTGATCATTGTCCGTGGAGTGACCAAATGACTCCCTGACCATTGTGTGTGGAGTGACCAAATGACTCTCTGATCATTGTGCGTGGAGTGACCAAATGACTCTCTGATCATTGTGCGTGGAGTGACCAAATGACTCTCTGGCCATTGTGCGTGGAGTGACCAAATGACTCTCTGATCATTGTGCGTGGAGTGACCAAATGACTCTCTGACCATTGTGCGTGGAGTGACCGTTCTCTCATCTCCAGGGCGACAGTTTGATCACAGAGTGCAAGTATAACACAGAAGGCAGGGAGAATATGACTTGGGTAAGCGCTGTCTACACTTTGTCCTCAGGAATGTCTGCTTGTTGCATTTATTACAAACATGTACGCTGGCCTTCTAGAATCTTCTTTGCGGGTGTGTTATATTAGGTTGATCCATCCCACAGTAACAATACAGCCTGCCCTCCGCCTTTTCCCTTAATGTGCAGCGTCTGTTATATCATTTATTTGTTTTGGAGCTCAGCTGCCGGCTGCCAATCCACACTATTGAAATTAGCTTGTCTCTAAGATCTGGCTTCCCGTCTGGTAAGGAGTGGACTTCAGGACGGGCAGGACTGCAATTTAATTTATTTATTGTTTTTTGTGCTTTTGTATTCCTTGGAATTTCAAAGCTGCTCTGATCTCGCAAATTTTGCACCCTGAAGCCTTTCGTTTCAACAGCAAACGTTGGCTATGCCCTTAACCCCTGCGTGTATTAATGCTCGTCATCCATAGTAGCACTGCTCCTCATCGGTGTCAACAGTTTGCATTAATATATTTTTGATTTTGCATTTCAAAATACTTGGATTAAGTCAGGTTATGCTGGAGATGCAAGTCTTGCAGGCTTTCCCCCTCACTTCTGCCACTAGGTGCTTTCGGACATGTCTGAAGGACTGCCTGTTCTTGGCTGAGCAGCCTGTCTGCAAACACGGGGCTGTGGCTGGACAAAGCTGTTTGCCGCCGCTGGCTCTGTTTCTAAGAGAAACATCAGAAAGGCAGTTTTACTACAGAAGAGTGCTGTGTGCTTGCCCCGCGCTATTTTGTTATTCATGAGGATTGTTCCATTGTTACTTCACAATGGAAGATTAAGCCACTAACATAAGACACTGTTTATGAGCTGTGTAAGTGAAATAATTAACATGCATAATATTTTGAAATGTATTTGTTCCATGAGAACTAACTCCGTGCCATATCATATTTGTCCAGAGGGTGGCGCCACTTGATTTACTCTCTCACTCTCTCAAGCTCTGAAGAAGTTACATTAGTCCACAAAATGTGCTGATCCTTAATAGCGCACTACCGCAAAAATGTGTAGTGGCATGAAAGAACTGCTTTACAAAAGTTGTTGTGAATATTTAAAAATTGTCCTACATTAAATGTTAAGAAAAAAACGGCCTTGGTTCATTTTACAGAATTTAAAAACATTTTACAAGCATGGTATGTCTTTTACTGATATTTGGATATTTCTTGGAAAATGAAAAATTCTTAATTGCGATTAATTCTTTTCCATGACGTGAACAGACTAGTGTCCTTCTTGCCTAATTCTGTGCCCCACATCTCCACAGGGCGGGCTAAGCACCAGGGATGAGATGTGTCTGTCCTACCTGCTGTATTACCCAAGGATTAACCTCGCCAGATGTGAGAGCCTTCCAGAAATCTCTGGCCAGCTAAAGTTCATTGGTGTAAAAAAGATCCAGGTCCCTGTCACGTGAGTGTGCAGTTTGACATTCTGGGTCATAATACCAACACGTAACACAACACCTGAGTCATTTCTGCCCGTTACACGCCTGTCAGTGTGCTGCCCTCCACCCTGGATCATGCCTGTTACACGCCTGTCAGTGTGCTGCCCTACACCCCAGCTCACGCCTGTTACACGCCTGTCAGTGTGCTGCCCTACACCCTGGATCATGCCTGTTACACGCCTGTCAGTGTGCTGCCCTCCACCCTGGATCATGCCTGTTACACACCTGTCAGTGTGCTGCCCTACACCCTGACTCACACCTGTTAACACGTCTGTCAGTGTGCTTCCCTACACCCTGGATCATGCCTGTTACACGCCTGTCAGAGTGCTGCCCTACACCCCAGCTCACGCCTGTTACACGCCTGTCAGTGTGCTGCCCTACACCCTGACTCACACCTGTTAACACGCCTGTCAGTGTGCTGCCCTATACCCTGGATCACGCCTGTTACACGCCTGTCAGTGTGCTGCCCTATACCCTGACTCACACCTATTAAGTTATGGGTCATGCTTGCTGCAGACTCCTTAACTGTAAAACTGCTGCAGATGTGAACGCCACCAGGTGCCGAGACAGAGATTAGTTCATCTTTACACTTGGAGATAGTTTGCAGTAGAAGTTATTTAAACATGTGGCAACAGGTTTTTTTTTCCTTTGTAGAATTAGCCACAAGACTATCGGAATCTGGAATCATTCAGTTCCTTTTCTGCTTTGAACTTATGAAAAGAGTTTGTTGGCAGTACAGTAAAAAGAATTCTTACAAGAATATACAAGATCTTGGACCCTAACAGCTTGTGGTCAGTATTTTCTGGAGACTGAGTCACATTCATCCCCGTAGTACAGCAGAGCTGTAAAAGCTGCTCAAGAATAGATCCACCAATGCGATATTGATGCCTGGAATATCTATAGCTTTTCTCTCCCTACCTGTACGACCATACAGGTCTCCTGAAGTCAGTAATTTATCAGAATACTGAGCGCGACACTTTGGTCTGCCTTTGTGCTTCAGGGGAGGAAGCCGGTGCTTGGGGCAAAGCCAGGTCTCTGTGAGGCATCTGATCCCCGCAACAAGAGACGGGCGACCATCGCGACTCAGGCTGGGCCCATTGAATTTAGAGCGTCTGTTCCTTCTGGGCCCAGGAACCAGACCTGAATAGCAATTACGGGACATTACAGGCATTCCTGGCTGCGGCGGCGGCCAACCGGGCCCATAAGACGGGCGGTGGGGTCAGCGCTGATCCTGGGAATAATGCCGGCAAGCCAGAGGCCTGGAAATGAGAGCCCTATGAGGTTCGGGTTAATGCGTCCTGCCCATTTTCCCCTTTGTGCCCGTCGGCGAGAGCGGCGCGATCTGTATAGGTCAGGCTGAGCCACTCCAAACAGATTAGGTTACAAAGCTCCTTTTACCGCCCCCCTACCCCAAACATGCACTTGTGAAGAAAGGAAAAAATGTTTTTGTTAAGGGGAAAAAACCAGGGGAGTGCTGAGAACCAGCAAGTCCGTAATTAGGCTGTTTGACGCGGACTTTCCCAGCAAGATAACGTAACTGCAGAAAGTGTCTGTTTAGCTTGATCAGTTTCAGCAAGCACGACGTTTTTTCCCCCAAAAAAACGCCGCTTTCTAGCAGTGTCACAGAGAAGTGGCCGCTCTGAATCTGTAAGCGGAATGGGAAGGTCTGTGGCACTCACTCACTCGCCGTCCCTCTCCCGCGAAGGACCTGGCCGTTCTACATCAAAAGCCCGCGGCGCTACAGCAACCTGTCGTTCACGGAGGCCATGGACAAGTTCAAGTGGTCGAAGAAGAGGGGCAAGGCCTTCAACGAAGCGGTGCTGCAGCTGCCGATGAACCTGCGATGCTCCAAGCACAGCCAGGACGAGTGGTCGGTGAGAGACGCCAGGGGTCATGCGGGGCGACGCGGCACGGCGGCTGGCGCTTTCAGACTCACGCGAGAAACGTCACGGCGAATCTATATTATTCTATTGTAAACCTAAAATTAGCTACATCAAAGGCATTGGGATAGTTTGCAAACCCTATGGTCTATTTCCAAGGCAATTAAACCGTTACATACATGTAAATGTGTGTGCGTGTGTCTGGACTTGTGCCAACCAGCTGACCAAAGTTGGCAACCCTTGGATAGCATGTCATTTTTCATATCGTCATACACCCAGACATTACACCACGGTGCACAGTGATTCAATAGGATTTTCAAAAGCAGCACTATTTGGAAAATTTGACAATTAAAATTCACTGGGGTTTTGAGGGGGGGGGGGGGTCCCATGATTTCAATATACCATAACACCAACCAAGCCTACTTGACGCAAATTTCCATTTCTCTCTTCTCCCGTGTTTCATTTTCCTTAGATTCAGTGTCTGTCCTTCTACCCGCTACCATTAACACGCTGCTCTCTCTATTGTTGCCCCATTCAGATTCAAGGTACCATCCTGTCTCCCCCCAAAATAAGAGCAAAGGCCCAGCCCCTCCCCAGCCCCTGCAGTGAGGTGTCTACGCTGAGCGGCGGACCCAGACTGATTCCCACCCTCCTCTACGCCGTGTTTTCAATCGCCTCCTTGTTCTCTGCTGATTAGCACTGGCTCCGGTCCCAAGATGAATCGCTCACACTGGATGTGATGTAACGCAGGGCTCCGGGGCTTGGACAGACCGTCAGACATCATCTATCTGAGGCCAATTGTGGTGATAACAAAAAAAAAAGTACTGGCAGAGGTGGAAAGTCCAAGTCCTGAAAGTACAAATCCCAACCAGGGTTTTGTTTGAGCCAACCGGTTGAGTATGAAGAGTCACATTCACAGATTACTCAACTGGCTGGTTGAAACAAAACCTTGGTCAGGATTTGTACAAGCCCATGTCTAAAACTACAACACAAAGCCATGTTACTGATGCAGTCAAATATGAAGGTATGCAGTTAAATTTATTTTTTTCTTAATTTTACATGTGTACATATAGTGTAACTGATAATCGTTGATGTATTTTTAATTGTGTAACTTTTTCTCCAGCCTGGAAATCAAAACTCGAGCAGAGGTCAAAGCCCCATAGCTGATATAGTAATTATATTTCTGCATAAAAATAAGTTTCATTTTGTCACGTCTGTGCCACCTCGTGTGCTGGGTACCTGCTTAAAGTCACCTAAAGTGGATTAACCGCCACGCTCTTCTGCAATTTTGTTTGAGCATTCAGAGCTGAAGAATAAGACGACATAGAATCAGCTTTGTACCAGTGAACAGGATGCTCTTAAATTACTTTCATGCTGTGATGTCCCCCTAGCTCGAATAGTATATTTGTATTCAAGAGCATTTATATTTTATCTAATAAATGTGTTTATCTCACAAAGATCCTACCTTGTGAAATTTCTTTCTTCTATACCCAGAACCCTTGCTTCCGATGATTTGTCCTCATGCTAAGTGTTTAAATATTCATAATTAAATAAGTGTCTAAAATGATTAAACAGAACCTTAAGTATTTAACGGGTCCCACAGAGATGATTTATGATGGCAAATTCTTCTGAAAGGGACACTAGAATATAAAAAAAATGACAATCACCCATAACATCATGTGTCTTGCGAAACACTCTGGGTGACGGAACCACATGAAAACGGCCAGTAAGGGAACGGCATCATCATTTCTTAAACATTCAGGTCAGGTTGGGACAAAGATCGGCGTTCTAAGGAAGTACAGCCTGGCTGCAGGCAGGAGCAGCTCAAACTCACTAGGCTGTGAAGCTTATCACTCATGGCTTATTCCAGCCAATTTATATCTACCCCAGGGAGCAAGAAACAGGAGGAATTAATCAGCACACCAAACCTGGTTATGTAACTCCCTGGCCCTGTTACGTTCCACCCTGCAGTGATCACACCTGCACACACTCCCGATTTTCCCAGGTTTCTCCCAATTCTCCACCCCTCCCAGGACAGGACACTCCCAATAAGCCCGATTTTCCACACCCAGACTTTTATGATCGTGAGAATCGATCCTCCACCCTCTCAGCAAAATCCCCCTGTTTTTCACAAGCTAATCTTGGCAGGTATGCAGCAATGTTTACCTTAGTTGTGCAGTTATCGCGCTCCACAAATAGATGAGACTCTGCCAGTACTAAAGCATTAAAAAGGTTAATGGCAACAATGTCATTTCCTGATTCAAAATTGCAGCGATTCAGAAAAGAACCGCGAGAAACATGAATCTCTCATTTGCACACACAGACCTTTCCTCCGGCTTCATCTATCGCATGTCTTCATCTATCCGTGACAGACCAGTCATTAACAACAGGACCAGCTGAACTTCCTAAACATATGAGCCACTCAGTCAGTTCCAGCTATACCCTTGAGAGTCTGTTTCTGGAGGGTACCCTGCCATGCGATCAAAGATAAAGTGTACAAAGTGTATCCAGTGTAATCACCTACTCTGTAGGCAATATGTTACAATTTGCATTCAACGTGCAAAAGTGTATTTCTAGATGGATATTTGAGGCGGCCTTTGCGTGTGAGCAGACGAGACGGCTAAATAATAAATGAAACTTTGAATCCTTTGGGGAAACGTGGAAATGTTTAATGTTAGCTTAGCAAGATGCTAGCTCACGTTTTAAAGGCTACACATAGCTGAGGGGAAACATATTGTACGTCCATATTGTGCATTTTCCAGGTATCCAGGAAGCTCAAGCTAGTTTTATGTAATTCTCCTGGTAGCACCTTCGGCTCCCTGGTACCAGACGGAACCGCTCGCCCCAAGGCCTCCGATCCAGCGGCCCATTCATTGGGACTTACTGCGATTACCCTGAGAACATCAGTGATACGCCAACATGTTAGGGGCAGTCTGGGAAAAGTGTTCATGGCTTTTCAGGAGGAACGCTTGGACAGAGGGGATACCTGTGTCACCTGCAGAAGAAAAGGTAGGTAGGCTTTCACCTTCTGGCACCTAGAGGAGTTTGTGCGGCACCGCAGGAAGAATTTGATGTGTTAACTGTTTGCGGAGATGCTGGACAGATATGTGAAATAATAGAATCGGGATTTAAATCTTTTCTTTTTGGGCATGGTCTAAATAACAGGGAATAACCCGTTAGTGAAAATGGTTTTTTGGGTAAAGACGTGTAAACCCCACTGCTAATGTCGAATAAAGGCTATAATTCAGAGGATTGTAAATTTTGCATTGTGTACTTGCCCTGCTGAGGTCATCTGCGGCACCAGTGAGTGTGATGAGGTGCTGGATAGGTATATACAGGCCTGCGACTCACTCACGAACACCGCGATGAACAACAAGAGTCCACTTTCTCCTGTGTTCATTTCAAGCAGAAGCTTTAATGGGGACTGGAACTCTAACTATTCTCACAGACTTTGAGGACTATTAACAAAAGGGCTGTAAAAGTTGTTAAACCAGTTTCTGTACAGCTAAATTGTATTCTAACTTGTAGGGTTTTCCAAATTCTATAGTCAAATACATGATTATAAAAGGTTAGAGTTAAGGAATAGAAATGTACTTGGGTAGCAGGTGTAATGCAATGGCTTGTCGTTTCTGTTTTTAAATCCTTTTGAAATCCTTTTTCTGTCATACAGAGGGATCTTTTGTGTACCATAACTTGATGCAAAATGCAAAGCATCTTTTTTGAAAGTTACTAGTCATGAAGTAGAAAATGCCTGTCTTCCCTCTTGGGCAGGTCTGTTCTTTAGTGTAGCACATCACCGATAAATGAACTCTTCTGTCAGTGGGACTCTTCAGTCACAATGAAGAGCTGAGGTTGTGACTCACACAACCTTTCATGGTGATTCAAAGATGAATCATCTATCCAGTTCAACACCTGAACTAATGGATCTATTCATTCAGAATACTATTAAAAATATACTCGCCTTCTTATTACAGCAGTGCCGTCTAACCAAGTCAGCAAACTCAGTTAAACACATTCGGAATGACAGCTTATGAATATCTGCAAGTAAATTATATGTTAAAATCTATTTTTGTTCCACAACAAAAAAAATATTTGAGAGGGACCAGGCAGAACTTCAAGCCAAAATATGTGACTTTTTGAATTAGAAGAAGACAAACAGGTTTAGAAAATGGATGAAAGAAAGACACACATGGGGAGCCCTTCTGAGGTCACACTGCACCCGCGTCTGGCCATTTCAAGTTTTATTTTTCCTTTGGCACCATTA
Organism: Mormyrus proboscirostris; assembly: GCA_026779585.1. NCBI lineage: Eukaryota > Metazoa > Chordata > Actinopteri > Osteoglossiformes > Mormyridae > Mormyrus > Mormyrus proboscirostris. Next base: position 3,839,334 of record JAODKF010000045.1, on the reverse strand, counting down.
CATATATCTGAAAAACAAATAAATGAGAAAGTGCCCTTTTAAAACTACAAGAGCTTTACCTTTCTAGCAATAGCTTCATTTAGGTACAAATGTACCAAATTTCAGTCTAATACCACGACTAATTATAAATGACTTCCAGGACCGCCACTATAATTATAACCAATTGTTTAATTTTTATTTTAATTTTACTTTTTATAGTAATAATTAGGTTATATTAGCAATAATTAGGAAACTGGACAGTTACTTCTCTCAACTATGAAATTCATTTTCATTCTGCTTATGAATTAATTGCAGACTGTGTGACTTTGTAACATACAGCCCAAGTTCATTCATCACAATATAGTCGAGATAGAAATATATATGCTCTCCAGTAGAGGTCAGTGTCTGTCAAGCAAAACTAGAACATGACACATCAATTTGCTCACAGAACTTTTTTGTATGACTGCAAGAGCGAAGCACAGAAAGGGGGCATTTTCAGTTACTTGCCGTTTATGTCGCACAATGCGGTTTGGACAGTTCAAAGGGCACACATTAAAAATTCTACAGTGTGCAAATTAAATTGTAAGTATTCATCCATCCATTTTCTGTAATTGATTATCCTATTTTGGGGATCTGCAGTCTACAGGGAACAACCCAGGATGCGGGGGGGGAGAAACCATCACTGGGCACGCTCACACACCATTCACCATGCACACCTACGGACATTTTGCTAGTTCTAATTAACCTCAGCATGTTTTTGTACTGCGGGAGGAATCCCAAGAAACCCCCACGACGACCTGGGGAGAACATGCGAAATCCACACGCATGGAACCATGGTGGAGACTCGAACCCGGGACCCAGAAATGTGAGACAGCACTGTCGACTGAACCACCTTATGTAACTATATTTGATGCAACTGTTGTTAATTATAAAACTGTTCTTCTTATAATCTAAATATTTGGGAAAAGGGGAAGTTTCTTAACACCTTGTCCCTGGACATCCACAAATTCTTTGTCTGTGGCCAGGAAAGCCTGGGTGACGGTCTGCCGCGCGGGGGGGGGCAGGGCGCGCCAAAGTGCGTCATCCATACCCTCCATGTTGTCTTTCGCGTCTAGGTGCCAGGGCGATCCCCATCCTGTGACAGAGCGGCCATTCAGACAGGAGGAAGTTGCGTGAGACAGAGACCCTCGCTGGCGCTTCTCATGGTCTCGCAGACAGGCTGCAGCGGTGCAGGGTAAACATGTCACTGAGCAGTGACCCCCTAGAGACCGCAGCCGGTGGGGTGCGTCTATACCCAGGCCTGTACGGCCACTCTCATACGCTGGGGATGACTCCCCCCTGGATATTAATGCAGGGGTAGGTGATTATTGGCTGACCCCGTCAGGTGACAGTGCCCTGTACAGTGACAAAGAAGTGACAGTGGAGAGGAGGTGCACTGGGACGGTTAGCATGATGCTATAGGGAAACCTGCTGGGAAAGAGACAGAACTGTACTTGAACCAGACAGTGCTTAAAGTAGAAGACCAGATATGACTGCTGTGCTTGACTTATTTAGGATGGAACCTTTGAAAGCGATGTTTTCTACCTGTTTGTGAGTCTGAGAAGGCTGCCTCTGTTTTCCTGACTTGTTGTAGAATATAAAACTTCCAGAAATATCAGCTTTGCAGGAATGAAGGCAGTAATAGCCGTGTTATATATTTGGGACAAGGTTCATTGGTCTGTGAAACAAACAAACTAAGGTGGAACATTTTGTTCCTGTGGTTTTTGGCTGCCCACAACCATGGAGTGTGACCTCCGGCGTCTAGCCGGCAGGACTAAGCTGTTCACTCACACAATTGTGGCTCTGCCTGTTCACTGTGTCTCCCTCGTTGCTGCACTCTCTGTGAAAGCTGGAGCACGTCGTGACCTACATTCAGTGGTTCCTGGACTTACATGAGCAGCCAAAGCCGATTTAGACGACTGGGATTATATTCACCTCCAGGCATGTTTTGCCTCACATATTTCCCTCCAGTACCGTCGGCCATGACACATCTCGCAGAGAGGGGTACTGAGCGCCAGTCAGTCCTCCTACAGTCCCGCTGAAGTTGCTTTAATTGAGCTTCCATTGCCTTCAGCTGCAGAAGAACCATCATAATAGAAACAAGCCCATTTCAGTGGAGTACAGAATAGCTCATAAAAGCCAAATCGGCTTCATCTAATATAACCTGACAGAAACAGTATCATTGTTTCTTAAATATTCGTCAAGCCTCTGTTAGGTGTCTGGACAGAACGTTTTGCTGGCAGTGTTTTCAGGATCTGCTTGGGCTTATGGGAAATGAGTTGCTTTCTTTACCTGTTCGTGAGTGAGGAGAAATAGCAGGATGCTAAAACCTGCAGCTCTACGGAGAAAGAGTCCGACTCCATCCAATACAGTGACTCCTGTGAATATCTGTGGGCCCGGTCGAGAAAAAAAGACGCATACAGCACATCCTAGCATTTTTACTGAAACCTCAGTGGAATGTGAGCTTTACTTTGGATGGAGTGTGGTGTTCATGCTGTACCATCTATGCATGGGAGGAATCCCATATTCACCATGAAAGTGTATTCTGTGGTTACTGCTAGGAAGAGGAATATTTGAAAAACATTATAAATAAAGATGAGATCTCTCTCTGCTTGCTGGCCCCCTTGCCGGCTTCGACTGAAAACGCCATTCAGTATAAAATATTTTGCTATTTTTCAACTGTTCTCAGTCATTTATGACTTAATGCCAGAAGTTTAGAAATGCCGTTTTTTTTTTGCAGTGGCACTCAGCCCCAGCTTTGAAGTCATTTGCTTGCTTTGGGGTTCGACGGCATGCTTACTGTAAGTCAGGAGCTGTGTTTATCGTTGGCTGACTGATTCCGCGGCCTTGGGAGTCGCAACAGGCATGATACTGATGCAAAAGCCAGTCAATATTATCGTTGGTCCGGCGGGCCGACTTATCGAGGTTAACCACTGAAATTAGGATGGATTACGAAGATTTTTGAAGCAGCTAAGATGACAGCGTTTGTGTTTCTCCCATGTTCTTTGACCTTATGTCTTCCCACTACCTTGAAAACGTTTCCAAAACCTTGCACCATGTATATTTTTAGACTAATATTTAACGAACTATAATTTTTCAGAAAAAGGGAAAGCGCTTAAAAATCAACTCAGCATTTGGTAGATTGACATTAATTGGACCATGATTACAGCTACAAATCCCGTGTGCTGGTCCGCTCCGATTTTGCAAGCAGGCCTGGTTCTTCTTAGCTGTTTTGCTCTTTCAGTCTCAGCCTTTACTTTTCAACAATCGCTTTTGTTCCCTGAGGCTTCCCGCAGATCATCAGAGGTGTGATTTTCTGTCAAAATTTGATTTGACACAAGGACGTTCATGTTGCTTTTATTTCTGAGCTTTGGATCAACTCCATTATCATGTGGTTCCCACACAAATCAGCTATTTTTTCTTCATTTTTCTTTCTGCTCTATCAAGTTTTCCTGACGGCAGGGCTGGTTACTGTAGCTCGACCATAGACATGGCATGGATTAGGTAATGCGCATTAGTTTTCCAAAGCATAAATGTTTGGTTGCGATTTTTGTGCCTCGTGTAGCGCTTTCAAGCTTCCTTGCTATGCAGGCTAATTCTGCAAAACGTATTAGCTTTTGTTGACAGATCAATAATAGTGACGCTTTATTGATCGCTCACGGGGAAATTCGCTTCCTGTCTACCCATCTTGCTCTCCATGACACACGTGTAGGTGAGAGTGAGCTCGGCAGCGAAGGGCGGCCCACCTGCAGCGGCCCCCATGGAGCTGGGGGTCAAGGGTCTCGCTTAAGGGCCCACAGACATGACTATCCTGCTGAATGCAGACTCAAGCCAGCAGCCTGCCAATCACAGCCACACAGGCTTTGATCACGTGCCTCCCATCCCTCCCCAACTGGTGGTGGTGCTCACAAGGATATAACCACAGAGAACCATTTCCTTGATCGGTGCTATTCCCTCACTCATTTTGATGACCTTCATCACCACCGTGACCCAATGCTTAATCACCCGGTTAATCAGGAAGTAGTAATAGACAGCACTGTTATTTAGGCCAAGGAGGCAGATTTAAAGCTCTGGTGCGTGTCGTCTGCCTTTGGGAAGGAGTTATCGATCCTCGTGCATCATCATCATTCGGGCTAGAGACAGGCGGAGAAAGGGTGGAGGTGGAACCAGTGCCCATAGATCCTGCATCTGCTATCACCGCTGGACTGGAGTTAAAAAATCAGCCCTGGACTTTGGGGTGTCAGGAGATTAAATGTGCTGATCATGGCGAGGAAATCCTACATACTCATCAGCCCGCTGAGAAAATCCCCGGCGTGGAAAAAGCAACCAATGCAGCCCCGTCTGCTATGTGTGCTGCAGCCCCGTCTGCTATGTGTGCTGCAGCCCCGTCTGCTATGTGTGCGGGGAGCATGTACAGGGTTTCCTCCCACGATCCCAAGACATGTAGTTAGGTTAATTGGTGTCACTAAATCACCTGTGGGGTGTGTAGGTGCCCAGTAATGGGCTGGCATCCCAGTAGGGGCCTGGAATAGGCTCCGATTCCAC
>JAODKF010000045.1:3798158-3809601 GCA_026779585.1 Mormyrus proboscirostris | reverse complement strand
CAGCTTTATGGGGATGACAGCCTCCACTGTCCATACAGACACGACGTATCGTAGCACTAGTGCTATTTTCCACTCACCTCCCCCACGAAAGACCTACAGTTGTTGGTTGCGTGCCAAAAGGACCACAGCATTAAGGCCTGGCTGCTTAGGGGGCTGGAAGGGGGGCTGGTTCCCCTAGGGTGGGGCTAGATGATATATCGACACATCATCATATGAAATTTAAACAATAAGTAAATGAGAGACTTCAATCGACTGTCGACAAGCAGCATCGCAGGATAGCATACATCACTCAGATGAAAGCAATTCCAATCAATGGTACGGCAGTTTTTTAAGAACAGACAACCTACGTCCAACAAATGTGCAGCAAGGTCGACTGAGTTAGCGGAGCACGTCTAGTGCTACCGTTTAGGTCATATCATGGAAGAGATGAGCGCTCCCTCGGACGAAAATTCAACTGTCAGTGAAAATACGATGAGGCGGATGTAAGCTGTCCGATTTGTTTTGCAGGACATAATGACCCTTTTCATAAAATAAACAAACAGCACTTGTCTGACTCGCCAGCTAATGAATTAGCACCTTCTCCTCTTCGTGTTTCCCGCCGAAGGCTGCAGAGCCAAACCCTGCTGCAGGGTTTTTATTTCTAGCTCACGCCTTACCGGGTCCTGCTTGGGCGCGAGCGTCGTGTACAGGATGCGAGCGATCGGTTTCGTTCGAGCCGTTAAGCGGCCCGCGACATGGGTGGGAAGCGGGGTTGGGGTTTATTTAAAAACGGCCGTACTAATACAAACATTACATCAAACGCCGAGCACATGAAACATTCTGAAAATATTTAGCCGGACAAAGAAGCCAGTGTCCACGCGTCCTTTTAAGTGTGAAAGCCCGCTGGACTCCACCCTGTTAATGAAAGGACGCACCTGAAAGCCCTTTGAAAACCATACAGGAAAGGTGAAAAACCACATGTATTTACTGAATGCATACAATGTTCGGCTTTTAAAATTCAAATGAAAAAATAATATTCCGGCTTTATTTGAAGTTCGGGGAAGAAACAGAGCAGACCTTGGATGGTGCGCATGCCGATCGAGCGACACAGCACCTGCCTGAAAAAAAGGAAAACAGTTAAGTCACAGCTTGGAGGTTTGTCTATGAGTTTAGGTAACATTTTTGTTGGCAGCCAATGAAACAACCAAAGCCGTTTTGACCGGTACCAATCACAACACTGAAATTGTTTTACAGGAAACAAATTAGGAGAAGAATGTGACTTCTTGCCAGGCAAGAGAGAAACTAACATTCCCATTAAACATGCTAAGCGTAGCCTGTCCACGCATAATCCTGAAAGACGTATAATTGCCGTGTAGATATATGGCTTTACTCGCTGCTCAAGAACCAGCAAAACAAATTAACGAAAATGAAGCCTGCACCGTTGCCACCAGTTACTTATGTGGCCCAAACCCTGTTCTCATACGGACGTACTTAGACATGAATGCTTTCAGAGACAGCCATTAGATTGCAGCTTTAGATTGGAATAAAGGATTTTAGTCTTGTGGTGTCGTGGGACAAAGTGGGCCCGTGAAAAGCCAGTCCCCTCTGTGGTTTTATAAGCTTTCCATTTACCCAGTTATAACATGCTAATATGATACGATTTATAAGATTTCAATTTCAGATGGAACCAAGTCATATGAAAACACTTGCCAGTTTCTGGGATCGAGCTGCACCATTCTAATTAAAGATTATGCAGCCATTTATCCATCTGTGCTTCCTTCTATTCATCCATCCATCTCGCTAAACCGCTGCGGTTTGTATGTCTGGTTAGGTGCTAATGCTAACATCTTTAGCATGAACCTTGCTCTGAAAATTCACAGCAATCCTCACTTGGAACAAGGCAAACTGACACTGCAGGGAAATAAATTATATTCATGATTTCATTCGTATTCCTCTCCGGTATATTTGGCCCATTCTTCTAGATGGCTCGTGTAAATAGAAGATTTACACAACCCTAATCATTTCTTTACATCACACGAGCTGCAGTTTAAGCAGAGCTTTTCCTTTTAAGGAAGTAAGAACATCGAGGGGACTGCAAGCCATCAAATGCGAATTTGGTTAACATAACCAACAGAAGAAATGTTAAAATGCACTTTGAGGTTCGGGGCGCAGCTTCTCTGTTTCTCTGCACTGCCGTCTTCCAAGGGTTTGAATGGAAACCCGGCCTCCTCAGCCTGGATGCTGATACAGGGACAACAAAGACGAACACGACAGCTGCCAGAAACACAGCAGGAACTGACGATGGTGTTTCTCCTCCCATAAGCAAGACCTCAGAGCAGCTGCAGAGTCACGCTGCTCGATTTATGCAAATTGAGTATTTCAATTCAGTACTCAATTCACATGTGAATCCTGAGCACTCCTCTGCAAGGCTGATATAGTTTTCTTTTGCTTCATATCAAGCAGATAGAATATCGATGGAAATCAATAAAAAAGTGATTTTCATGCTGACACATCAGCTCTCAAATATATCGTGAAAAGACAAAAATGGGCACTTTTCCACCGCACCAAACCACACTTTTGGTACCAAAACCAGCTGGTATACTTTTCTGGTACTTATGCAAATAGCCTGCTACTGAAATATAAGTCGCAAACTCAGAAAACAGCAATAAATGAAGTAAAAATAAATAATAATGGTTGCATGGACAAATGAAGTGATCCACACTTGAACTACAATCTGGTTGGAAGAGTAGGTCCTCCTATTTTGAGGGAAAATCCGGGAGCTGGTGGCCGACTGGCACTCCAGCCACCAGCCAAACGTCATGCTGTTCCATTCCACTAGTGTGGTGCTGACGTATCACCTGCTGCATGGCAGTGATGTGCTGTATCAGTGCATGCCCCTTCTCTCTGGTCGGAAGAAAAAATACAAGGTCAGAATGCATAACAAGAAATTAATAAACTTTGTATAATATTCCAGGACAATATAGTATTGCAAAACGTTCAGGTATTGCAATGTGATTTTGTTGTAATAAATATTAGGGTATTTAAATAACAAAAATGCATTCGAACATAAATTTCTTACAAACCTGTCTAGGGGTGACATAAACAGCAAGGAGGAAAATGATTATGATTGTCTCAGAGAACGCGTACAGCACTCATGCACAAGCAGCGGAGCTAAACTTTAAGTTTTTAAACATATGCTAGGTAATTTTGAAAAGGAATGATCATTAAAATTGCTGACTTTTTTTCCTAAGAATAAAAATGTTTTAGTGAAAAGTAAACTCTGTGGACTATAATTTCCAAGGTAGGAAAAGGCTGATTTTAATCTATCTTACTAACAATGTGAGAATTGCATGTGCGTTATATGTGATGTTGGCATTAATATCACACATCGTCCGGCAGTAATTTTTCAAATTCAGTACAAAATACCCGCCTCCTGTTATGATGTCATTCAGTGCTGGTACCAGTTTTTATGCCAGTGGAAAATCAAAGTATCGTATTCTTGGGACTTTCTTGCAGTACCAAAAATATGGTACTTGGTGCAGTGGACAAGCGCCCTATGATGTCGGCACCCGTCCACAAATCCACAACAGCTTGCACTTCAACAGGAAACAGTTGTGCTGTTTCTATAAGATCCAGGTACTGTTTGTTCCCTTGAACTCTTGCCGGTTGCCATGGAGAGGATGATGAGGGCATTCCACTGCTGCTTGCCTTGGCGCCTGGGAGCCAGTGAGCTCTGGTCCCATGAATGAGAGCTTTTCAGTGCCTAGGAGGTCGTCCATGCATCTCATTGTGTGTTTCTGAAAAGTGCAATCTGATCAGAGGGAAAAAATCCCATTGGGATAATAAAAACTAATCATGTGATGCTGTTGCTGATGTATGATCGACAATTAAATTCCGAGCAATTCTTTAATGTGGCCAAAAAACGATCATTAGACTCAACAGTTCTGGCATATCAGCGTTCCCCTCAGTAGCAACAACTCGTTTTAGATTGCAGTTGGACAGCCCTGAATTTGTGCTTCAAAGATGATCCAGGGTGTACTGCAACCATGTACCTTGTGCTACCTCTGGCGGATCCCAGACCCCCAGTGACCCTGACCGGGACCCGCGGTTAGAAGATGCATGAAAGGACACATAGCAACATATCTCCATATCTCCATATCTCCTAATGCCAAAGCAGAAACACTTCAACTGAGCAGCAATATGCTTATACCTGTGATAAACACGCCCACTTCTCGAGGGTTTGTGCAGAGCTTTAACTCTGAGATCAAGGAGATGGAGGGACATGCTGGGAAATCAAGCAGGAATGTGTCTTGTCACAAGCTTGACCAGAAGGCCGCTTAAGATGCCTGAACTGCACCGGTCCACACTGCGATGGCCCACCAGGGAATTTGAATGGGCCTACTCTAGATGGTAATGTGGCCAGTCAGGCCACACGGGCGGGATTAACCACTACGGGCTGTTACAGTACAAGGAAAACATTCTTCAGAATGACGATAACCGGTCACCGTGGGTCCACAACCTTCACCTTCCATAGCTCTCTCCTTCTGCGTCTTAAACAAAAGAGCTGCGGAGAGATTTAAGAACAGTGCCATTGAAAACGTAATGAGTCTCAGCCAAGTTACTGCAAACACGAGGCTCTCCGGGAGACGTGAAAATAATGCCCATCTTTCTGAGGAATGCTGCCGTGATCCCTAAGGAAAGCGAAAAGGAAAACTCAGCCAGGTTGTCTGGTAAAGCGCTAACTCTCCAAGGCCTATATTTGGAATACTGTACTCTGCTGTGGCACCGCTGTCCAAAACCATTTCTCTGGACTCCAAAATGAACATAGAGTTCAGAATTCAGCAAGAACACACATGGAATTCCGTTCAGGAAAAGAGTGGTTTTGCAGACCCAAGCCAATGTTCTGCCAGGACATTGCAGTTCTTGCTGGATATCTTTGTTTACAATATTATTTTGTTTTGTTTTGTTTTTTTATAGATGTCTGGGTTCCACTATCTCGACTCTAAATTCACACTCTTATGAATACAGTTTTATGAATACTCAACATCACATGAACAGTCTCCCAGTCCATACTTCTCTGAACCAATTTTCTGTTCCCCATTTTTAAGTGAAAACGTATCAGTTTATTTCTGTGTGCTGTGGTTGAAATACAGCCCAAAACTTTGCGACTGGACCATGAAGTTTTAAGTCAAGCCAGGAACTTCAAAGAGTCTAAATAGCATCTCTCATAATTAGCAAATTTTTAAAGCATTTCCACATGTTCAATGTTAAGCAGCCCTGAATGGAAAGAGGGGAATGGACACAACTGAATTCCACCACAAAAGAGTCAAATGATCATTTTAGAATGTTTATGAGGAGAAAGTCTTGCTCTTTTGCTTTAAGGCTGAAAATAATTATATATAAATATATATATATATACTTACCTTCTAAATTAGAGCACAATTTACTTCTTTTCGTGATTAAATACGTTTCAGTTTTTTTGACAACCTTTTTTTATTCCTACAAAAAAAAGTTTTGTATTACCTGAATGTAGTATGTTTAGGGAATTACACAAAATTCATGGTGCTGTGCTTAAATAGCACCAAGGGTTTTGCAAAGGGGGGTTGAATGATTCCAAGGGCCCCTGAGAGACAGGGGCCCAGGGCTGATGGCAGGATTTTTAAAATGCTGAGGGGGAAAGCGTTAGCCCATCCTAGGTGTGCCCCGCAATGGACGGTGGTTATTGAGGACTCGACCTAGGGGCTCTCAGTGGAAGGTACGGACATGCAAGTGCACAAATAATTTGGAACATTATTGAATATATCTGGACTGGGTGCCCAATATGCTCTCATAGTGCCCAAAACCTCTAGTGGTGTCCTTCACACTTCCATTACCCTGTTGGAAGGTGACTGTTTATGTACCGAGAGAAACAAGAAGATGTTGTGTAGAGCAACCAAACCCATAACTTGGAAAGTGGGAGCCTGTGACGATGTCCCACTCGCTGCCGTCACCAGGCGCGGAGACAGGACTTGTATTCACCCTGATGGGAGACACATGAGTCATCTTCTCCAGTCCACTGAGGGAGGTGAATCCCATGACGAATGTTGTAACAGATCCCACAGGAACGCTGCTAGGAAAACATACATTGCAAAAAAGCGCGTACCAGAAGGGCATCCCTCGTTGTGCCGCTCCGACCGCGTGACGTAAGCCATCGCCACACAAGGAAGTCAAGGTATCCACCCACGCCCGTGTCTCCTTCCCAAATTCGTCTCGCCAGTTCGTTTATTGCCAGGAAGACCTTGCTTCTAGCATTTTAATCACTGGAATATTCTACCGTTAAAACCAGAGGTGGGTAAGGCTCATCCGAGATTTTTGACATGGCCTCTGGCCACTTAAAGTGATTTACGCTTTTGGGAAAAGCCTGGTTAGGTTAACAGTACCTGAAAGAAAATGGGTGGGTTTTTTTTTCGAGAATTTTTTGAGCGAGCTAAGCAAACCGATTACCTCAAAAGCTGGCTGAAGGAGTTCTGGCAAAGGCGGCTTGATACTGGGCTGATCTCATAGTTCTAATATATTGGACACTTTTTGCTTGTCTTAGTGCCACACAATGGAATATTTAATGTGCCGTTATTATGTACAACAGCAAAAGGCGATTCTCCTGTTAATAATAACCTTGTTGCTGCAGACTGCGGGGAAGCATCAAAGTTAATCAAAGTTGTACTTTGGTCACAAAATATAAACCATGTTAAACATCAGTAATGACACTTAAAGATAAAGACAACAAATTAAACTTTAGTCTAACTGACGATAATGTTTCACAAACCACATGCTGTTCATCATCATTCAAATTACCGGAAAAAAATGCAGGGGCAGTCAAGATGGATGAATTGGCTTTATGCTGTTTTCTTTGGATTCACTAAAGATTATGGATTCGGAGCAAGAATGTTCTGGTAGAATGCCTGTAATTCAAGTCACCTAAATACCAGCCTGAGGAGAATTGAGATGGAGCAGAGAAGATTACTGTTCGGCAGTCTCTTTTTTCTAATACGTCTTTGTTATTTTTACCCAGGGTACACTAAATTACCCACCCTCCCTAACCCCTGTGCCCACCCGCTTGGTCACACGGCTGTCTTTGCCCAATTATAACTGGTATGGCTTTATTTACGCCAAATATGGAATCCTCTCCACTTCCTCGCGGGCTGACCTTTGACCTTTCTTTGTAAATTGTCACTCCAATAATACCGCCTGCATAGCTAACGCAATAGGTGATTTTGCTAAAACTAGCTACGATCCGACCCGACGGCTTGAGGCCCCGGAGAGGCCCGGGGCTGATGACTGAGACGCCTAAGCAGAGGCGCTGACGGGAAGCTGAAACAGGTGTAATGCAGTTGGAGCCCCATCTGGGGCAGCGGGTTTGAAATAGCTGCCGTAACGCAGCCAGACAGCGTGGAAAACCAGAGGGCATGACATTAAAGCTTAGCAGAGCCGAAAGAATTTACCTACGCTCCACTGACTGGGGAAATCCTCGGGAAAGGCAGGTCGCTGGCAGGCATGGCGGGACGAGATAACTGCAGACGCGCTGGCAGTGGGATGTTGATGTTCGACATGCCCCTAACACACCGTCAGCGGCACATCCAACGCCTCCATACCCTTTACTGTCGCTTATTCGTAGTGATAGAGGGAGGTAAGTGGCTCTCCGTCTGTGATCAGAAGATCACTGGCCTGAGCTTCAGCCTTGGCGTGACACTCGAGAGTCTGCCCCGCCCTTGAGCAAGGCCCTGAACCCCCAGCTGGGCCCTGTGCAGTGACCCCCCCCAAGCTACGGGGAGGAAGATGGGGACGGCAAAAAAAAGCATCCCGACATACCTGTACTCATACTTGTGCAAATGGCAAATGAAGGATTGTCGTGCTTGAATGTTTGTGGGTGGGAGTTATTTCTCCATATAATCTGATCTTATCTTATTCGATCCCCGTCAGTGTGTCAGTTTGCCTGTCGTGCAGCAGATGAATACGTCCCATTTGGCCGCCATTATTCGTTCTAGAACGAGAACAAAGGGTGCACAGAGGTGGCGACTGGCTTCACCCCAAATGAACCAGCGTTGACGGATGGGGCACATCAGCATCCAGGAACATCAGCGCGACGGCTTTCAGACAGTGCACGGTGGGGTCACTCCTACTGTACGTCTGCCGCAGGGGGGGAGCACAGGCAAGCGGCCGAGGCAGCGTCTGAAAGTGAACATTCCCTTATAAGGCCGACTTCCTCTCAGTCCGTACGCATGTAGTGTGAGTATGTCTGCTGGCGCAGATCGCACATTCCTGCTACTCCGAGCTTTCTCGGGGAGTTTTTCATTTCCGATTCGGTGGCTGGCATGCGGCGGGTCCGCCTTTCATAAGGGAGCCGAGAGGAGAGTCTGGAGTTCCTGTGAAAAAAAAAAAAAAAAAAAAACATTAAAAAAATACACAAACCCAGAGTCTAGCCGCTTTCCTGCAAGCCAAGGGTCTGCTCAGCAGTGCAAAATAGGATACGGCCCCTGGAATGCGGCACACCTGCGCCTGCCGGCCCTAGACTAAACCTCATTTGCGAGGTGAAAGCACACGGCTACGAAAAAAAAAAACGCACGGTGGCTAGCGAGGGCGACCGAAGAACTGAACATCTATTGTGTGGCTCAGTAACCCAAGAGCAGAGCCCCGTATGTCAGGAAGCGAACATTATTATTACTTACTCACCCCTTTACAGTGGGATACAAGAGGAAGTAGTAGATTAAGAATTAAGAAGCACAAACGTATATTAAACAATTTTATTTTTATTCTCAATTCTGAAACGGTTCCACAAGTCGGCCGTTATTATGAAAGGTGATATTTACACTGAGGACAAAGGCTTGCAGCCCTGAGCTGAAAAGCTGAGAAGGGAAGCTTTTACTGTAGCATTACGTACATCCACAACATCCCCACTGGCACAGATAAACATTCCAGGAAACGGTTTATGTTGAGACTGCACTTTTATTTTGATACATGCCAGCGCTTGGTTTCAGACGGGAGGAATGTGGGATGTCAGGAGGTGTGAGTCCGGGGGGGCTGGTGGGGGCAGGAAACTAGGAAAAAATGCCAAGAATGTCCATGTTTGTCCAGGACTCCATTGAGCCAGTAGCACGTCACCGCAGCCCAGCCTGTATAAATACAGGAGGGCTCCCAGCTCCCGACACAGAACAACACTCAACACTCCTCCAGAGAGCAACAGCAACCGCAGCTGAACCACTGAAGCTAAACTCTAGCTTTGACCAAAGCCTGGACAGAACCTTACAACGGGATCGCCTCGATCGGACCACGCTCCGAGACTCTGCTGCGACAAGATCCGGGAGAGATTCGTAGGACTTTTCGGAAGGTTTTCCGTTTGTTTCAGCTTTGTTGAGCGCGCAGCTGAGCAGATCAGTCATGTCTGCAGGAATGAACACGCTGAAGAGCAGCGCTCTGCTGTGCCTGATGTTCTTCTGCTGGGTAAGTCGCCTACTTTAGATCATACTAACGATAAGCACTGAACGTCCGTGTTACCGCTTCTCACCCTCGCTGGGCTGTGATACCTGAGAGTTTGTGGCGCCATTAGCACCTCTGGCCTCGTTATCCTTTTGCTGTAGAAGACGCCGGCTTGTCGTGTCCTCGCTCACTGCCTGGAGGTCCGTGCTGATCGCCTCTGTTTGCACCCCTCAGGCCTCAGCCCAGGAGTGCAGCGGCCAGTGCAACTGCCCCGTCGTCCCACCCCAGTGCGCCCCTGGGGTTAGCCTGGTGCCGGATGCCTGCGGCTGCTGCAGAGTGTGCGCCAAGCAGCTGGGCGAACTCTGTACGGAGCGGGACGTCTGCGACCCCCACAAGGGGCTGTTCTGCGACTTCGGCTCGCCGGTTAACCGCCGCATCGGTGTCTGCACAGGTAAGAGGCTGGGACCCGCTGTGTTTCTGCCTCTTGTCATTTGGTGCCAGCCACAGAAATGTGACCCGTCAATCTCGCTCCTGTCCACTGCAGCTAAAGAAGGCGCCACCTGCCTGTTCGGAGGAATGGTGTACAGGAGCGGCGAGTCCTTCCAGAGCAGCTGTAAATACCAGTGCACCTGCCTGGATGGCGCCATAGGCTGCGTCCCCCTCTGCAGCATCGACGTGCGCCTGCCCAGCCCTGACTGCCCCGTGCCCCGGCGGGTCAAGGTCCCCGGGAAGTGCTGTGAGGAATGGGTATGCGATGCTCCACACCAGCAGACCTTCGTGGGCTCTGCTCTTGCCGGTGAGTGTGGCTCCCTTCTTGTTGGTCCGTTGGGCTCGATGAGTCTGCGCATCATTAAACGCCAGTGAAGGTCTCGATCCATCACCATAACCCCAAACCTCATTCTTTCTCGTAGCCTACAGAGAAGAAGAGACCTATGGGCCTGACCCTTCTCTGATGCGGGACAACTGCTTGGTCCAGACCACCGAGTGGAGCGCCTGCTCTAAGTCCTGTGGCCTGGGCATCTCCACCCGGGTCACCAACGACAACCGCGAGTGCCGGCTGGAGAAGCAGTCCCGACTGTGCATGGTCCGCCCCTGCGAGTCACACCTGGAGCACAGCATCAGGGTTAGCATCACGATCGGGCTTTAGATGACCAGCAGGTATCGGTGCATGGAGAGGTTTGAGCGTTAGTGGCTTTGTGACCAACCAGACTCTGTCTCGGTTTTCCACAGAAAGGAAAGAAGTGCATCCGGACCCCCAGGGTCTCCAAGCCCATGAAGTTCGAGCTCTCCGGCTGCACCACCACCAAGTCCTACCTGCCCAAGTTCTGCGGCGTGTGCACGGACGGCCGCTGCTGCACCCCCCACCGGACCGCCACCCTGCCCATGGAGTTCAAGTGCCCCGACGGGCAGGTCATGAAGAAGCAGATGATGTTCATCAAGACGTGCGCGTGCCACTACAACTGCCCCAGCGAGAACGACGTCTTCGCGTCCACGTACTACAAGAAAATGATGGGTGACATGGCGTGAAAGTGCCCCCTACCCGGGGAAACAGACGAAAGAACAACATCTGTTCACTTGAATCTGACAGATAACCATCTCATTTGCAGCACAATACTTGTTTGTTACTTGGTATGTTCCTTTTAATATGCATTGTCTATTTTTATGAAGACACAAAACTATACGATTATATAAAGAAGCATGTGTAAAAGTGTATAGACTGAGGTGTGGGGCTAGTGGCCTTACAGAATATCGACGGGGGGCTGTGCTGCAGCCTCTGTGACAATACTGCACTATAGTTTTACGCAGTGACGACCCTGTGCTGTCACAAGCTGGTAGGTGCTAGGTTTCTTCCTCTTGGGCTATGGTGGCAAGACGACAGACCTGTCTGGCTTTGAGACTCAGAGCACTTGCAATGCGGAGGGTGAAGATTTTAACCGCAAAGAGAAGCGTAAATGCCGTACCCACCAGCACGCCCGTTGAATGTGCTCTCGTTATTCAGTGCCCACTCCTCCCC
>JAODKF010000045.1:3747814-3762319 GCA_026779585.1 Mormyrus proboscirostris | reverse complement strand
AACCTGCTGGAAGCTACGTTTCCCACCCCCACCAAAGCCACGTGAATCTTTCATGTGAAACCTCCAGCAGTTGCTGGCCAGCGAGTCGTCCGACCTGCTGACTCGCTCGCCAGCATTTGCGTGTCTAAATACCGAAGGCCTTGCTGACTAGCCAAGTCTCCGGCCCGCTTATTTCCCGCCCGCATCACTGGCCCGGTTTGCAGGATCATGTCGTCGTAAATGTCGCCAGTTGGACACGGCTGCCACTTTTTCCTCCTTTGACCTTCGCTGATGTTGACGAGCCAATATTCTTCTGAAGGCTGTGATATGCGTTACGCCACTCTGTCACTCTGCCACTCTGCCATCTTATCTGTCATCGCTGCTGCTTTCCTGGCTTTAATTTCCTATTAATAAGTAAATTCCATACATGCTGAAGCCAGCAATACATAAAAAAAGTTTGTGAGTCCTACAAGAAGATGCCTTTTATATATATTATATAATAGAAAATGAACCGTAAAATGAACCTTTATCTAAACCTTAACTTCTAATAGGAGTATCCAGAGGAAGGGTACAAGTAAGGCAATAATATATTTTCATTGTAAACTGAAGAGTGTCGATTAACAAATACTCAGATATGATTGCACGCAAATTTATGTGAATCGCTTCGGCAGCTGTGACTTGATGTAAACACCTTTTGTAGCTGCCGATCATGTTGCAAAAGTCATTTGTTTCGGCGCCCAGATGATTTGGACAGATGATAGACAAACAAACAAAAAAAAAATCCCCACTCTTTGGTGACCCGGCCCCCTCTGTCCTCTTGCGGCTCTGCAGGTTGTTGGAGGAGCTACTGGAGAAGGAGAGGGAGTACCAATACATTCTGCAGCAGGTTCTGGAGGAACGGGAGAATGAGATAAAACTACTGAAGAGTAAAGCGGTGCCCCCAGGTTGGAGTTCATACTACAGGCTGAATCGTCAGGCCAGGATTCTATTGGGAAGTTGTGAATTGTGGAAAAGGCAACGTTTCAGTATATCTGCAGTACATATCATGCAGTTTCTACATTTGATATCCTCAAAATCTCATAATGCTATATAAAGAGGGATTTATGGGACACGTGAGACTGTCTTCAATTATATAACTAATGACATGAATGAGATTTCACTTACAAAAGGCACACAGCTTACTTACTGCCTATATGCCGTTTCCCACGATTGTCATGTGTGTTTCTCATTTTCTGCACATTACGGGGGGAAACGCTGGTGTTGAGCCTATCTTGTGCCGCAGGTGACCCAATCGGGGAGCGGACCCCCCCGGGCTGGGAGCCCGAGGAGGCGGAGCTGGCAGATTGGCTGAAGCTCCATGGCGCCGACGAGGACGCCGTGACAAAGGTGGGCGGACCGGGTCACTTCCTGTCTGCCCGTTTGGGCGCCACGGCCGTGATGCCATTACTTCCTGCCCTGTCCTCTTTCGGTGTTTGTCTGCGTGTCGTACGATTGCATCTCGGTGCAGCTCAGAGATCTCAGAATCTGCTGTCGCATTCGAGCTTCCTGCCTGCAGCCGTCTGCTAACGCCTGCCATGAAAGGCATCCTGCTTTTTAGCTTGAGGGGGTGGTGACCAATCTGCTTTCTCCCCCCCCCCCCCCCAGATTTTAGCAGAGGAGTATACACTGACTGACATTCTTCTCTATGTAACGAGAGATGACCTGAAGGGTCTGAGATTAAGGTAACCCACGCTCCCTCCCCCTGCAAGGCTGACTGACCATGGGGGGGCATAGTCTGAATGGTCAGGAGAGAGAGCAAAATCCAAAATTAAAAAGATAAAAATATATATATGCATAGTAGAAACGTATAAACATAAACACAAATATCTGTGTTTGTTCTTGAAGTGAGAATGTGGAGAAAAGCCTTTTCCTGACTTTGATGACGTTCCTGTTTTTTTATTTTTAACAGAGGGGGAATTCTGTGCAAACTTTGGAAAACTATTACGGATCACAGGGAGAAAATGAAGGCCCCGGATGACTGATCCCGCGGCCGGACCTCGGCACGCCCCCATCCAGTATTCGCTATTCCAACCCGCACTTTACTTTTCCTATTTATTTCCCCAGGACTCCTTCCAGTCGAACCACTTTGTCATTAAACCCAAATGGTAATTCCAGGTTTGAATTAGTATTGAGTGCTAAGATATTAGCGTACTAATGTATTACCTTACTACACCTTTTCCTGGTTGTAAAGCAAATTTTGGAGTCGCATCATGTGGAGTCAATATTCGGAGATCAACAATAGTTGATTTACTGTTCCAGTAAATAATGGCATCATATACCAGTTAGTGCCATTTGATGTACTATAGAGGGTCCATATGAACAGGTACCGAGTGATAATTTAATAACTGGTAAAACTGAATAACTTCTGTAAATACTGGTGAATCTAGTTTTTGTTAATGATTGCTGTTTAAAAAATGATATGGTTGTGTGCATTTTAATGATGCATTTACTTAAGCCTGAGATTTTAATCTTTTTTTTCTGAACCATAAATCCAAGAACCACAGCTCTGTTTGTGAATTTCAAACTACACTGCCTGATGGTAGACCTGCTAAATATTTGTTAGTAATATGTTGTTTGTTTCTTAATTTTAATTGTGATGTTCAGTTGGAACTTTCCAGACTTGAAATTATGGATTTGTCAGTGTGACTGATTCATTCACCAGTAATATTTTGTGAAGAGATTTTATAACGACATTCTACAGGCCTTAACCAGCTAGTCTAGTGTATTCCTGCATTTTACTGATGTTTACATTGAGAGTTTATGAACCTAAGTCCCGACATATAACAGCTGTCGAACTTAAGATCCACAACCCGGATCCAGCCCGGTAATGGTTCTAATGTGGACCAAAACGTGATAATGTGATTTTTTAAAATAAAATTTTATTGGTAGGTTGGGATTGTGCACTATAGTCCCAATGAAATCTAATAATGAACAACCTTTATTAGGCTCGCCTTGCTGAAATGAAAAATATACCAGCTTGCAAGGGCTCAAGAAAATCGGTTAGTGAATTAAATTCTGGTGTAACGTAAGAAACGTCTGCAGATTTTTAGTTTTAGTCGGGAGATCAGTATTGCAGCTGTCAAAGAGGGCTATCTAATTGCTAATGAAATAGCAAAACTGTGCTCTGGTGGTGAGTTTGTGAAGACATTCATGCTCGGAGCTGCAGAAAGCATGTGCTTCAAAATGCGCCAGACTTTGGCCGAAGTCGTCCTGCCGAGAAATGAGGGTGCAGACGGCACGTCTCAGAGTGCGGCTTCGATTTATTCGTCGCTGTTCGATGAATAGCTATATGTTGTAACTGCCTTGAACGGCAGCTCTACGGCTACCTAAATGGCATCGCAGGCAGATGAAGTCGTTTACTTGTGACTATTTGTTACCAGATGTTGCTAGTATTGCATTATGCTGGCAATCACATTTTGATATGCACCAGTAATGTTCTGTGGTTGTTAGCTAGGGTTAGCCTAGATGGGAGAATTGGAAAATGAACATTTTTCACAAGGCGTTGTAGTCTGTTCATTATTTGTAGGCTATTTATGATCAAATTGTGCATTATGAATGTACATTGTTATCCTGCTTGTATAAATGAGGAAAATTAGCGGATGTATTGTTAATATGTTGGTAATCCACTACATAGATTTTCTTGATCTGAGATTGGATTGGGAAAAATATGGTACCAACTGAAATAAAATGAGTCTGACACCACGAGGGACACCGTATTACTTTATAGCAGAATACATACAGGCGTGATTTGCTGTCAATCTTTTTAGAAAAAGAGTCGTGAAACAAAGCTGATCCTTAGGATAGCATCTTTTGTACCGGATTTAAAATATTGTACAATGTAAATGAAAATACTATACAATGCAACTAACCCAGAGAATGACGCATTTTGAGACATATATAGGGGAACAAATATTTTTTATTGTAAATGCAACGTGGTATTTGTGTGTTATAACTGTATATAAATTGTATATTCCAAAGCAACTATATTCCCAGTTTTAAATAAATATAGATGTTTAAAATAGATACTCATTTGTTCTTTATTTGAAATTTAACTTAAATGTGACCTAACATACTATAACATCACGCAGTGCTGGTTAAAACCTAATTTAAAAAAAAAAAAAAAAAACACTATTTATCTTCCTAAAGATATATTCCCAGCCATGGCAATCTAATGTAAAGAATCTTACGGTCTTCAAATCTGAACTGTAAAATAAAGTGCAATTGAACATAGTTTGTCTTTTCTTGCTTTGACGCCAAATGCTAAGTAAAGTAAATAGCGAGATAAAGGTCGTAATTTTCCCTGCTTTTGATTATGTATTTCCGAAATGAAGCTAAGTGACTTAAGAGAACGGTTTTCTACCTTTTAACCTCGTCCGGAACGATGTGATTAGGGGCCCGTTTTGTATTGGATATTATTGTGGTTCCAAGTAGGCTTATATGCTGTATTAAGTTCTAACATCCTGTAAGTATGTACCTATTTGTGGGGTAATTGACATGAATTTCACAGGATCTGGGACAAATCTGAGTGACGTGAGGGATTTCACATTGACATGAGCATCAGTATACGTGCAGAATGTGCAAAATATCAACAGCATTTTTCTCCCCTAACTATGGGTTTGTATCACCACGCTGGACTTTTGGGTTTTTGACGACAGTCAGGTCTATATGTAAGTAAACTGGGTTACCTTGGATACCTTAAACCCTGCTTCCGGCCCGGCGCTTCGTCCTTATCTTAAAAGCAGAATATTTATTCCGAAACGGAACACAAGTCCTCCTACGGCACATGATATTATTGTCATTTAATATATCAGTGTATAGTTATCTCTTTACTAGTCACGATTTAATAATTTTAACTGGACATATAATTTGTTTCATTTGAAATGTTCGCATGTTGCAGTATTTTTCATCAATCAGTTCCGCAGGTGGGCGCATTCGGCTCCGCTCGACACGAGTCGGCACGGGTCGGCACCCCCGACGTACCAATGACGTCAGTGGGTCGCTGGATTGAGCTGTTACACCCCGCCCGGTGCTGAGATCCCAGCAAAGTACCACCATATTATAATAAGGTTTGCTTTCATCATTGCGGAGGACGAGGACGTTCACCTGTGCTGAACAAAAACATATGATCCGATTCATTCTTCTTTTTAAAAATACTTATTTTTACTGCTGATTTTTGCGTGTTAAAATATGAGAAGGGGTTCACGTAATATTGTACAGTAGCCGAAAGCGGTGTTAATAAACTGCTTCGCGTAAGCAGCTGCCAAGGATCGCTCTCGTGTTGCTGTGGATGATAAATTGCGCTTCGGCCAAGTCGCCGCAGTTTTCCGATTTGAAATCGAAGATCTCGGGGGTAGAAGAGCTGCTGGAGGAGTTCAGAAAGCAGCTGCAGCAGGAACAGGCGCTGAAGGCGGAGGATGGTGTAGGGGACATTTGCTTGAGCGGCTTCAACGCGATCGAGGGCCATATCATCCGGGCGAGGGACTCCATCGAACTGGGTGCCACCTTTCTTACGGCCCCGGCGCCGGTGTACAGCTGGAAGGCTTGCCTGCACGCCTGCTGTGCCGACCCCCGCTGTACCGTGGCGGTGGTGCAGGAGGACGCCAAGCAGTCGGACGACAGTCTCAGCTGTTTTCTTTTCAATTGCACTTACAGGAACAGGAATGTGTGCACCTTCTCTCTGCAGCAGGGCTATAGCACCTACAGCCGAGTCCGTAACTCGTCCGGCTCCGGCCCAGCTGCCCTAAGCACGGATTTATCCAGGCAGAGGGTCCAAGACTCGCTGACAGCCGATGACTCACAAGGTGCTTACTTAAGTGTAATATTAAATAATGTGTTGGGTTCTGGGTCCGGCTTGGAAGTACAGGATCTCTACCAAATGTGATAAACCAGATCTGAAACCATGTAAATGGTATTGGCAGCTCATCTGTGGTACTCGGTTAGTTACAGCGCTAGAAGTAATATGCATAATGTGCTGTTTTTGTGGCTTCCTGTTCATCTCCAGTAGCACGTGTGAAATATTACCAGTAATGTTAAAGTAACCCTAACCAGTTCATATAAACTAATGTGTGATCCAGCTGGACTAAATTTACCTGCTGGTAGGTTTGTGATTGTCATTACGCCTCAACGGACCTGTTCTTCTCACGTGAGTCGAGCTGCCCCCGGTTCGATAACTGGGCGCGCTGGGTCGTGTTTCCAGACCCGGACGAGCCACCGCGCGGCGACGCCGGCCAGGACGTGGTGATCCAGCTCCCCACGGACTGGGCAGTGCTGGATGGGCGCAACAGCGTGGACGATCACGGCATCACCCGCTACGAGTGGGTCCTCATCCAGGGAGACCAATCCATAAATATGAAGGTATAGGAGACAGCGCTGTTTCGGCTTGAAGTACCGTTCCTGATGTTTTGGTTGTTTGTTCAGTGTCTGATAAAAAATATGAAACCTGCTGTAAGGAGATCCCTTGTTATATCATGTGAGTGCCACGTCAACCTTATTTTAATACATGTGGACAGATATGAAATTAATGGATATTTGTTCTAGATATTGGGTAGTTTCAGGTCAACCTGATGACAAATGCGCAAAAACGAGTCTATTGTCTGCATCGAAGATAAGAGGTTTTTATGCTCTAACCATCTCACAGTACAAAAGGTCCATTGTATGTCCTGCTGCTAGCAGACTTAGGTGAACTGAAGTTGCATGGCTTTCTTTCTCTTTTTTGGATATTCCAACTTCACTCTTTTTTTCTCGCACTGCACGTGCATTAAATTCTTTTGTGAATTCTGTTCTTCTGTGACTCGCATCGCTTTTGTTATTTTCTAAATCATTATACTAAACTGATTTACTGTCTGCTCTTCTATGCATGAAATAAGTGCGTAGAAGGTGTATAGACTTGCAGGATTCAGCGGAGTAAATTGATATGCCCAGAAACACGTGGATTTTTACTATGAAGTCCGTATCTTATTCACTGCATACCAAATTTGACGGCTGGCAGTTTGGCGTCTGTTTTTTTTTTTCATGTAGCTGGATAAAGGCACTTAAATTGTTAAACTTCGCCTGACACACCAGGGAAGATGGCCTGCGAGAGAAGTCTCTAGATGCTTTGATCGGCTGTCTCACGGTGCAGCCATGATGTGGTGTGTGAGAGTAAGCGCACCCCCCCCCCCCATCCGTCTGCTGTACCCGCACCTGTCCGAGGTCTCCTAGGAAACGGGTTGCTGTCTTAAGGGATGGAGGAAAGGGGGAGTGGCTAATCAGGGGTGACAAATCACAGTTACAGTTAATGTCTTTCTCATCTTGGCTTGTAGATATTTTCATAAATATCTTTTGCCACATATTTATGTTTGGACAGACAATTTTTTTGTTAACTGAGGTTGAACTTTCTGGTACAGAAAGTACATATTCAGAGCAGGATTTTATTTCAGATAAACCTGTTCAGAACTCTGTGACTGTGACTCTGATAAACCTGTTCAGAACTGACCGTGACTCTTTAGTCTGACATTTTCATCTTTAGTTTTTGACTGCAGAAAGTTCTGAACCAGTAGCACCCGACAAAGCATCTCTGTTGCTGTAATTTGCTCACATAATGTTTAAACTTTAAACCTTGAACCTTTAGAATTTAAAAGCTGCACAGAACAACAGCGATCAACTACGCACTCAGCTCAAAGCTAGTCTGCTAAAATAAATTGTTTATTAAGATCAATATGCTTCTCCGTGGCATCTTCTTTGAGAGCTCAGCTGGTAGACTGTAGAAACATAGAAACAGGCACTGGTCTGATTCTGGCTCAGAGGAGCATGGATTTGCGGGCAGTGTGTTACTCAGCGGTTAAGGACACTGTGCCTATGATTGGAAGGTCGTTGGTTCAATTCTCAGCAGCAGCTTAGTGACTTCACTCGCTCTGGATAGATGCGCCTGCAAAACAAATAAAATGTAAAGGTCTGTGGCTCTCCAGAAGTTGAGCACCACCATAGGGCGTAACAGTGGACACCTGCTGGTCCTGCTTTGCCCATTGTGATGCCATGGAGTCTCGTGTGGTTGATAGGTGACCCAGCCAGGGATCCTGAAGCTGAGTGGCCTGCAAGAAGGCATCTACTTCTTCCGGATGACCATCACGGATACGGCGGGTCAGCGGAGCTCAGACAATGTCACCGTCACCGTGCTTCCACCGCGCCAGCAGCCAGAGGGTGAGCCTGCCCCGATTTCAGGAACCCCCCCCCCCCCACCCCCCGCAGGGGTAACTAC
This sequence comes from Mormyrus proboscirostris, assembly GCA_026779585.1. Lineage (NCBI taxonomy): Eukaryota > Metazoa > Chordata > Actinopteri > Osteoglossiformes > Mormyridae > Mormyrus > Mormyrus proboscirostris. The sequence continues at coordinate 3,754,065 of JAODKF010000045.1, read as the reverse complement.
GCCTCACCGGCCGCCCTCAGTGAGCATGTGCGTAAAGTGTCTCTGATGCTGTCACGCCATCACTCATAGTAAGCAAACCATTCACTTCCTCTCCGAAAGGAAAAAGCTAAGGAGGAACCATAATTGGTGCCGCCTTCTCCACAGTGATGCTGATGGACTGAAGTGTCATGCAGTTAGTTATGAAGGGCATCCGGGATTTTGCTGTTAAGATATTTCAGAGAAATATCAGTGCTGACATGGATTTGGATGCTGTAGTGCCATGAAAATACGTAAATGTGTGTGTGCGTGCATGTCTGCGTTTGCGTGCATATCTGCGTCAGGCCCTGCAAAGGCGTGTTCCCGCGCTGGTTCTATGACCCACTCACTGGAGTCTGCAAGCATTTCAAGCATTTTATAATATATAAAATAGATGTTATTTATTTTGATTCAATGTGCATATACATTAATTCAAACTCCTTATTGCCATAACATTTTCCTGACGCGACGTCATTGAGTGTCTGACCAGCTCTGTCAAATTACGCTCGATTTGTCTGGTTACACTTGTAGGATTTTGTCCATAGGCATCTGGCCGTATGAATGAAATGTGAGAGCGACATTAGAGATGGGTGACTCTGTTTACACGCTCTGGTTGCTGGGGGGTGTCACATGACATGCCGGGGAGAGTCACATGACGTCGCGACATCCGCTCCCGGCAGTGTGTACGGGCCGCTGCTCTCGCTACCAGTTCCTGTGTGACGACGGCTGCTGCATCGACATCACGTACGCATGCGACGGCAAGCAGCAGTGCACCGACCGCTCCGACGAGGCGTTCTGCCAGAACTGTGAGTCCCCTCCCCGTTGCCATGCCAACCACTATGCACATTACCCCCCCCATGCCATCTAACATTACACTAACTACTGGGCACATAATTTTTATTATATTGATTGACTCAATTGTCCTTGGTTGTTTTGTTTCGCACGGCGCCCGAAGTCTCCGTACATAAAAGTACTCGCCGGTAAATAAAATAAGATTTTGATTCTGACTACACCCAATTATTGCTGATCACGTGACTAAATAGTCTGATGAAAAGCTGTCTCTCTGACGGCTGCTCGCCTGGGTAGTGTTTAAGAGCATAAGTGCGTGTACATTGCAGACATTTCCCGCTGACCGTTCACTCACTTTGACTCCCGGTCCAGTTGACGGGGGCCGCAAGCAAGTGACTCATTCCTCTGGTCGTGGCTCAACGAAGCCCACAGTGCACCAGCAGGAGGGCGAGGATTCCGTGCTGGCTGGGCAGAAGGAGGCCGTGGAATCACCAGAGGCCGCCGCCGGCGTCCACCGTGATGGCAGCAGCCCAGGCCCTGTGTCACAGGCGGGACAGGAAGGCCAAGCAGGTGACGGAAGGAGCCAGAAAAACAGAACGTGACATTAATAAAATGCAAACCAGTGAAGAAAATGCAAAACCATTAGGAAGATGCCAAAAACAATTTATTTTCCATGAATCCTTAAACTTTTTTTTTTCCATGTCTTTTTGCTTTTTAATGTATTACGTTTTGTGCTTCAGGGCCACTTTGCAGTGTCGCCATACTGGAAAAATATATTAAATAAAAAATTGTTTCTATGGTGGTTTTTATGATGCTTTTAATGTTAATTTTTGAAAGTCTTGATGGCACTGGTTTTGCATGTTTATTTATTTTAGTCTGGTAATCTCCCAGTGATATATTTACATAAATATTTTTGCTTATACTTACTTTGATAACCTTAACAATACACACAAACATGCCTTTTAAACCAATCGGATCTGCAGTGCTCTGGAGCAGTTAGTCTGGGCAAAATCTGTTCTTCTCAGATTTTATTTAAGGTGTGGGGCGTAATCGGGCCATAATTTATACAGTGGGGCTAACCTTATCATTAGCCAATGATATGCTTTGAATCAGTGAGTGACAGGAGTGAGGGCACTCTGGGGGCCAATCAGCTCTCAGATGGGGCCAGTGGCCCTGTTGCCCCGCCCCTGTGCACACACCTATTTCTACTGCTTGGTTTGGCGGGGGTCCTTCTCTCCTGCCCTAACCCCCCACTACTCCATGTGCTCTGGTTCTCGCTAATCTAATCTTTAAATTAAGCCCTGCAGAGCTGTTCCCAGTGCAGCATCCCTGGCGTGAGTTTCTGTGTGCCCCTAATTCACCTCCCACTCCGACGACATCTCCCCAGGGTCCTGCTCTGCGTCGCGGGATGCCGGGCCCTGCAAAGGCGCGTTCCCGCGCTGGTTCTATGACCCACTCACTGGAGTCTGCAAGCATTTCATCTACGGTGGCTGCAAGGGGAACGGCAACAACTTCCTGCAGGAGGCCGACTGCGTCAGCGAATGCATTCCGAGGCTGGGTAGGTCGCCTGCCCGCGGCCCGAGTCATCACTGCAAATTCAATTTACCCAGTAGATGTTAAATATTATGAAAACGGTGGTTTTTAATTTTGGAATTTGGCATTTTATATAAATGTCCATTCATTGCGAGATGCTTATCCCCTTAACATAGTTAAGAAATTTAATTTATATTCAGGCACAGAAGGCTACTATCCTCAAGTCTGTGGGATTTTCTGTTTGTTTTTTATTTTGCATGGCTTTTTAATGGAATGGTCACACACTACAAATTGCGCATTTTAAAAGCATGGAAGCATTATCTTGGATAAAATCTTGGAAAAAAAAACACTAGCATGTGAACTACATACTAAATATACCTCTGATGAATTTCAGATCCAGTTAAACAGATCATTACTGATGTCCCCCCTAGCAGACACGCAGAAACACGTAAGTTATTTATAGGCTTATTTACCATTTTACTCCAAAATAGTGACCTTGTGGTCCACAATAATGTGAGAACCCATGCCTCGATTCATATTTACACTTTATTTCTGAAATGAGATGGATTGAAGTACCTTAGCATAGACTTATGTTACATTTCAGAGGAACAGAAAAGTTTCTGCTAATGAAGGTAATCGCCTAATCTGAAATTTGCGTTCTGGAAACCTTTCTTGCGAATCGTAAATAGTGTCCTCTACTGCTTCTCCTGTACTTTATTTTGGCTGAGGCCCCCGGATCTTTGTGACTGCTGTTAGAAGAACGATGTCTTGTTTTAATTTGTAACAGTTTTTATTTTCCATAGCTAAGCATTCTCAAGCGGCCAATCCTGAAGACATTTCAACAAATGAGGTGGAAGTGGCCAAACCCCATTCAGTCCAGGAAGGACACCCAGGTCCTGAATCGGGTATGGAGACTGGCTTTTTTTGCTTTACTCCAGCCGCACCACATCAACCCCAGTAGGTTGCTGGTAGCCCACAATCCATGAATATCACTGATATATCAGTATCAATAATAAGAACATAAGAAATTTACAAAAGAGAGGAGGCCATTCGGCCCATGAAGCTCGTTTGGGGAGAACTTAACCAATTGTTAAAATCTTATCTAGCTCTGATTTAAAGGAACCCAGGGTTTTAGCTTCCGCTACACTAGCAGGAAGACTATTCCATACTCTAACTACACGCTGTGTAAAGAAGTATTTCCTCAAATTTGTTTTAAAATGTTCTCCCGAATAAACCAATGTGTTCCCTTAATCATGCAATCTTCTGTTGCTCTTCAACGTCCCCTGCAGGTGCAGTGCTCCCACTGGCTCTGGGTCTCATCATCACTGCCCTACTGCTTATCATGGTGGGCTGCCGTCTGCGCTTAGTGCGTCGCAAGCTGAAGAAGGCCCGACCAATCATGTCTGAAGAGTCGGATTACCTCATTAATGGCATGTACCTGTAGCGTCGTGCACAGGGTGGAACTGTGGCCAACCAGAAACTGTCACGGTGTACTGAAGCAACACATCACCTACACCCCATCCATTAATCAGTAATCGATTAGTATCCACTGTGAGGAGGCGCTACCAGGCAGTGCAGTAACCAGGAAAGGCCCTACTTCTCTCAATGGTGATTGGTCGCTTCCACGGACTGGACTAAAGTGACAGTAATAGGGGGGTGGGCTTTAGTTACATGGACAGTCAGTCAGAGAAACGCATTGTTTGCCTTCCCATTACCAATTGTATGTGCTTGTGTGTAGTTTCTTTAATGGCACATTTGTTCTTATAAATGTTTTATTATTTTAAAGCGGGGCCAGCCCTGAGCCTTTTTGTCTTCTTGTGCCTTCTCATATCCCATTTGTAATGATGAATATCTGAAGCATCGCAGATGAGAATGTGGTTATCACTGAATGTTTACCCCATACCACGAACCTGTCCTGTTTTTACAATGTGATCCATTGTTCTGTCTCAAAAGCGCTTTCCTCAGTCTTGTATAGAACTTTCTGGTAAATCCTTAGTGCTGCTATGAAACTCCCCTCCCTCAGGGTATCGAAATTAACTAGAAGACTAGGAATTTGCTTCATGAAAGTTTATGGATTTGTCAAGTCATTTTGTACTGCTGACTTCTGGTTGAGGTATGACTGAAGTACTCTGATGTCCTGTCCCAGCATACACGGGTATTTTTTCGGGGAGTTTTCCCATGAATATGCTGAATCACACTGTCAAAAGGAGGCCAAACCAACAGGGGGTGATATTACTCTAACCGTAAAGCCGTGTTGGCCAATCAGAAGCATTACTACCTGTTCTGCTAGGCTAAAAACAGCTAATGTAAACAGTGAATGGCGCACACTCTGACGTCAAAGTAAATGATGGCACGCACTCTGACGTCCCAAGGCAAAACCTCAACACGTGGACGCTGAAATAAGTTTCTGAAAATATTCATCCTAGGCGGAGTTCTGCGAAAACTCCATTTTCAGTGACCTTAAGCACAGTTTGCGAGTGGGCAAAAGACCAAAACGCATAGAAAGAGATAGTTGTAAAAATACCCATGTACATGTGGACAAGGATTTAAACTGTCAGAGTGCTAAGGAGGGGTCATGACCTATTCGGTTTCCCAGAATTCCTAGCAAAGCAGAATGTTTTTGAATCGGATACCATATTTTTTTTTTTTGCCGCATTTTTGTACTGGTCTACCAGTCCTACTGTAAGTGGTACAAACATATACGAAGTATACACTGCAAGTGATGTATGTGAAGTCCATAACCTATTAAAGTTATTCTAAATCTTTTGTGAGCAGTGACATATCAAAATTTACTGATGGCAGATATGGGAAACCTATAGACACAAGGTAGGGAACAACCCAGGATGGGGTGCCAACCCATCACAGGTCACACGTTACACTCCATTCACTCACACAGACACACCTAGGGGCTATTTGGTAACTCTGAGCATATTAAAGGACTGCGGGGGGAAACTGGAGTACCCAGAGGAAACCCCATGATGACACGGGGAGAACATGCTAACTCCACACACATGGAGCCATGCTGGAGACTCGAACCCTGGACTCAGAGGTGTGAGGCGACAGGGGGACCAGTGTCCCGAAATCCTACATGACCCATTAAAATGTAACACAGCGAGACAAAATCCACACCATGCTGAAGAACGGAGGGCTCAAACGTCTAAGTTAACGTGCAAGAAGACACAGGAACAGACAGTCACTTTGCATTTGAGTTTATTTTGGCAAAGCAAAACCTCGCGTAGTGTCAGCCGGCAGAGAGAAAAGCCTGTGCGTGATGTTGACATGGAAACCAGAGGCAACGGACCATTCAGTGTCGAGGAAGAGAGTGCAGCCCATGTTTGTGATGCCCCCGCCCCTCACACGAGGACAGAAAGCAGGGGGGTTGCATTGTGCCTGCATATCCAGCTGTACAGTAGGCTATGTGGGGGGGGCACGGCACGTATATCTGCAATGTCACTCCAACAAACTTGTCAGCATGTGGTACACCTGTAAGACGAGCTACGGCTCAGAGCTGTCAGCTGTGTTGTCTGTGAGCTGCTTCACATAAAATACTGTTAGCTACAAAAAAAAAAAAAAAAAAAGGAAATGAAATGTTTCAGTTAATGCACATAGCAATACCAATGTTTACATACAAAGATGGTATGATGAGGCGGCCATCAAGCCCATCAGGCCAGAACACCAAAAAGATCAGATCCCAGTCCCGGGAAAGAAAGAAGAAAAAAAAAAAAAAAAAAAAGACAGATCCAGTGCTTTGAATTATTTATTGATCTAACCAGAAAACCTGTAGCCTGCATCCAATTTAACTGGGGGACAAAATAAATAAAAATGTCAAGCAAAAAAAAAAGATTTTTTAAAAAATGTGCAGGCGTGGGGGGGGGGGAAAAGAAAAAAAAAAAAAAAAAAAAAAAACAACCACC
>JAODKF010000045.1:3732789-3747714 GCA_026779585.1 Mormyrus proboscirostris | reverse complement strand
GGGGGGGGGGCAAAACAAAAAAAAAAAAAAAAAAAAAACACAACCTCCAGACTTTCTAAGTTAAATAATTACCATCCTATTTCCCTGAACACAGGGTTAATCCATGGCATCGTACACGAACAGACACAAAGTTCCCCTCGGGAAACAAACTGGGAAGCGTTGTTGCTGATGTTTTCGTTTGAAATCCGATGGCTGCGGGGAAGCTGGGAACATCCCCCTCCGGGTTCGCAGGGAAATGCGGGATGGTGACAGGCTGCCGCTTCAGAGCTCATCCCTAGGAGACAGGCACATGCACACACACGCAAAAAAAAAAAAAAAAACACGGCTTAGAGAGCAATGGCACAGTGCTGACAGTAACTCCATGCAGAAGGCTCACTCTGGGAACCCACCCCACCAAACCACCACTAAAGAAGAGCTTGTCATCCCGGTCCTTGGGGACTCCGAGCCGGTCCACGTTTTTCCTCCCTTCCAGCTCCCCATCCTTGGACCGGCTTGAGGTCCCCAAGGAGCAGGTTGAGAAACTCTGCGCTAAAGCAAATCGACCAACAAGCAGCAAAGGTGCTTTCAAGCAAAAAAGAAAGTGCAAGCAATCCAGTTTTAAGGGGTCCAGCCCTGATGCCAGGTAAAGATCAGAGGAAACAGGACCAGGACGGGACCCTCCTGGAGGGGTGGAAAAAGTGGAGGCAGAAAATGACGAGAGGCAGACTCGGTGTAAGACATACACCAGCTTATCCTGAATGCACCTCGTTCTCAATCCAGCCCATGAAAACGCTCGTTTCGCTTTGGCATGACGCGGCACCCGATTCGTCCCAGAGTTAATTTGGCAAGGCACTGTGGGAAAGCAAGAGTTTTACGTCCCGCATCTATTTTCCGGGAAGCAAATACATTTTAAGTATGTTCTGGCCCCCCAGTGATATCCTGATAAATTTGACTCAAATCCAAATAATCCCAGTTACCTGAGAAACGCTGGCCAGAACATAAATAAAATTCAACAATAAATCAAGTCAACCAAAATTCCACATCACACTTTTTGTTAATAAAGAGTTTTTGAATTTATTAGAAATTGACTCTGGGGTGGTAAAAATTCAGCATGCAGCCAGCTGCTATGGAATGGGGGGGGGGGGGAGAGACAAATAATGAGGGCAAGCAGTGGATGCGATGCCTCACTATCTACAGTCTGCTCAGGCCAAACCGTTTCACCTTTGCCACCCTGTGAAGGAAGGGGATAGGAGGGGAGAGGAAGTCACTTCCACCTGGACCACTGCTTCTCTTTGTCTGTTAAAGGCACGTATATCACACCCATCAGAGGCTTCATTTTGGTGCTGCCATCTTCCATTTTGTCATACTGCTCCAGCATCTGGTTTCCGCCGGCCGGCCCCACAGGCAAGATAAGCCTCCCCCCGGGCTTCAGCTGGTCCAGGAGCTGGGGGGGTCGGGGAGACGTCGGGTCAGAACCGGACCGTCTGCCAGGGGAATCGCCCTGCCGTGCAGGTCCACCCGCCCGCACCGACAGTCTCGAGCCGATCGCGGCTCATCACGCAAAAGTACGCCAGGTACTGATGACAGCAAACGCGGAAACGTCCCTAATCAGCTGGGACCTCATGTAATCCTGGGACGCCGGGGACTCACCGCTTGCGGGACGCTGGGCGCAGCTGCCCCCACGTGAATAGCATCGTAAGGCGCTTCCTCTGGATGGCCGAGCCGCCCGTCGCCCACTGCAACAGACACACACACACACGGGCACATACACACACAGGCACCGAGTCAGCTTCTCTCACGACACTGCCAGCTGCCGGACAGAGGGTGGCCCCGCCAGACCAGTCATAGCGTCACCCCCAGACAGGAGGGGGGGGGGGGGGTCAGGGAGGGGGGCAGCCATCCGCAGCACCTCAATAATTCAGCAGCCATCGCTGCACAGGCCTCCCGAGCCAAACTCCCCCCCTGCACCCAACGCTCACCGATCAGCTTCACCCTGCCCGACGTGATCAGGCTGGGGTCGTCCTTCTTCACGTTCTTTATCGAATCCTCCACCAGCTCCTTGATGTGATCGATTCCTATCACCTTCCCTTTGGGCCCCACCTGCAGAAGTGGCACCAGCCGATAGCTATATAAAACACACCACGCCCGTCCCGCCTCTGCATGCGGCCAGGCCCGCGCCTTTGGGCCTCGGAGACGACCCGTCGGGGGCCATCTTACCATGCGGGCGAAGCAGACGGAGAGGATCCCGCTTCCCGATCCCACATCCAGAGCTTTCGCCCCCTCATGCAGCTGTTCGTGGAGAAGCTCCAAGGCATAAGCGTGCTGGAAGAGACGCGAGGCAACAGGCCCCCTGCATTAATAACCTAGACAGCAATATTATATACCTCCCTATTAGCACAAAACTCTGATAAATACATTTAAAAGTTTATTTCTTATTTTCCCCACTTCATTATTGTCTGCCCTTTATCATCATTGAGGACCATTAATTACAAAAAAATTAAGCCTTTTTGCTGCAAGGCATCTTGTACTCATGGCACGGGGAGGCTGATCCCAGGTAACTGCTGACCTAAAAGCAGCGAGCGTGTTAGCATGTGTATCGGGGAGGTGCATTAAGATTACCATGTGCGGTGCACTGATGGTGGCTTGATAACCTGCCGATGAAAGGAAGAAAGCGCACGGTTAGCGGCACGCACACGCACACGTCGGCACACACACGCACACGCACACGTCGGCACGCGTGAAAGGCGATCGGACAGCAGCCTCCGCGGCTCACCTATTGACTGGGGGGAGTCCATGTATGGGTTGCATCTGGAAAAGTGCGCCCGGTCTGTGGCAAGCATGACCTCGTAAACATTGTCCGACTTGATGATGCCATTTTCTGAGGAGAGAGGGGAGACGTCATTAAGCGTGTCTGGCCAGGGATCGTCGACCTGTCTCTGCACAGACAAACACGTCCTTTTCAAAATGTTATGAATGTGATTTTTTTGAAGAAAAAAAAAAAAAAAACTGTGTCTGAGTCATGGCAAACTGCCAGTTTTACAGCTTGTTGTGCGACTGCAGAAGTTGTTACCGTTCATCATAAGAACATTTGGTTCATACAAACAGAGTTATAATGATTAAATTCAATGTAGCAAAGGTGGTGAGTCAACCTGTACTGAAATTGCTCTACCATGTAATTTGAGTTTCTATGTTCAGATAGACAGCACTGTCGTATCATTGCATTACACTGAACTGGCAATACAAACAGACCGCAGACTTTAATGGAAACATGACACCAATTACTAGTGAATTAGATAACTGCTTTTTATGATGTATCAGAGAAAGCTTTTGATTTACATTTTTGCTTACATTTATTGACCAAGTATTACACATTAAGCTTTCCAGATGACTAACGGACATTATTTAAAGGAAATATTATCTGAATGATGCTTCAAGCTGTAAAACATTAAGAGAGCAATTACTGAAAGACTGGATTCTGTCACTTGCACATTTACATAGATTAATTAAAAAAAAAAAAAAAAAAAAAAAACAGCATTAACATTTAGCCAAATTATATTAAAATGCAGTTTTTTTTTTGTTTTTTAAAGCCTCAATTTGTTCATAATGGGATGAGGGCTGTTTGAACTATGGCAAACAGCAGGGCTACTTCCTCAGTCTGAATGGACCCTGATCACATTCAGTACAGCACTGGCATTACAAGCATTAAGCTGCATTTACTGGGAGATTCCAGTGTCCCTTCCACTGATCCAACTGCTGCGAGTATAAAAAACATCCAGCTGCACCCACATACATGCTTTAAATCCAATACCCCCCCAAGGGCAACAAAACACCCTCCCCCCATAAAAACAAATAAAAAAAAAAAAAAAAAAAACACACAGCTAATCCAAATGCAGATCATCAGACCCCAGAGTGTAGATCCGCATCAAAACCCAGCCTATTTCTCCAGCAAGATCTGCTCTAAAATTAACTCAAAAAGTAATGATTCACCAACTAATGCAGTAAACCGGGCTGTCACTAGTGTGCAGCCTCCTCGACAATCTAACCACGATACTGACACCCATTTGTTAATTGTGTTAAATTTAACTATCAACGTAATACATAAATAAATAAAAAATACCTGATGTCAATTCCAGCAACCTATTTTAACTGGCCAAGAACTACAACCCCCTTCTGCATATTTTAATAGGTGGCCCCCATCTGGGGGGCCAAGCACCCTCCATCCCCCCCCGCTCATAAAACCATCTCTGCAGTGACACAGTTTACACTGCATTTATTGGAGCAAACCACTGACAAAGGTCCATGAGTCGACATAAAGCGGGGAGAGGAGTCCGCCATCGATCGCCGCTCCTGCCTAACACGCCATCTGCGTGCCCTTTCTCTGCATCCCACACCATCACGCACGGTGACCCCACCTTTCACCATTCCCAGCCCTCTGCGCTCAGTACACTCTCATATCCGTCTTCCAAAACACACACAAGCCCCTCCCTGGCCACTCCAGGGGGTCAGCAGCAGGCACCCATATGCACACAGCTTTACTGCAGATATAAAAATAGCCTGCTGTGGACAGGAGAGGGGCCAAACAGCACTGGGCAGACGCTCGGGGTGTGAGTTACTGGGCCTTGCTGAAGAGATTATGGATGTCTCCCTAATACCTTCTGCTGCAGCAGACTGTCAGAGCAGCAGGCAGGGACGGGCAAACGAGGGCACAGCAGGGCCGGGGAGACTCGGTTCTAATGTCTCGGAGAGAAGAGGGCTCCAACACCCCAGGCGACTTAGAAAAACAATGGGCTTCTCGCTGCACCAATAAGGCCCCTTAACATCAACTCATAGCCCTGACTTGTACCGAGCCAACGCAGAGTCAGCTTGCAGAACCGAGTTAGGGTCAGGATCTTTATCGAATTACCCTACAAAGCACCTTTGGGGGGACGCTAAACCAGCGTTTCCATTTATCTACCGAGATATACTATACATTTAATTTCTAAAAGCAATACTTTACACTGTGCACTCACTTTCTGTCATTTTAATTCAATTATGGAAAAATATTACCATGAAAAAGTGCAAAGTTACACTCCAAAGAAAAGAATAACGAATCAATGGATGATTTTAATGAAAACCCGCTTTTATAATAAGCGAGAAGACACGGTTACGTGACGCCTCTCTGCGGCGCAGAGCTCGAAAAGCTGCCCTACCCTGAACAGACTTCTACCGTCGTTTTTTAAAGCCCCCCCCCCTGTTGTTTGCGCCTTGTGCTTGAATGCCTTTAGTAAGCCAACGCCAGTGGGGCACCGGGGCTCCGCGCTGCGCGGCCGCCGCCCCCCGCCCTCCGGAGGGGCACAATAACAGCGCAGGGAGCCGAGCACCAGTGCGCAGGCGCGCCGGGGATCCGCCGGAGTAGGCGGCGGTCGCGCACCTAGCCGTTTTACTGCGTTTCCACCAAGCCGTTCGCTTACCTACGTCGGGGTTGAAAGCGAAACACACTGGTGTCAGGCTGACTAGAATGAATTCTGGCCAGCCAGTCCGGGGGGGGGGAAGAGACGCCCATAAAATGTGCTACAGGTCAAACATGCCAATCGGCGCCTGACCAGTGGGCTGCCAGACAGCCATACGGTGTCGATCCGCCAGATCAAGTCAAACCCCAGATTGATCAAACTGTCACAGGGAGGGGGGCAGGTACGACACGTCGGCCCATTAACAACCGGATCGCATTCGAGTTACGCAAAACCCTACAAAAAAAGATGACGACATATAGAAAAACGGAAGCAAATATCAAAACTAAGTAATCTGAATCTGTTGGTGCTTCGGTTAAGAGGCGCCGTCGGTAGCGTGATTACTTTGCATGCGTTCGTGTGGCTTCTTAAACTCGCATTTTTACGCTACGTCATTAACGTTAAAATATAGCACGGAGACAGTAAGTGGTTGGCAGACGCTGTAAGCCTAGAAAAAAACCCAAATCAGACCCCCCTGTTAGCTCAGCACTAACTTAGAAACACACTCGGCGTGGACACAACACTGCAGGTTTCTTAACAAGGCTGGCAACCCGAAAGGCAAGCTAACTAACTGGAGCTCATTTTATGTATCTGACATCGGTTGCCTTTGCAATGCCCTAGACCTCAAAAAAGAAATGTTAAAGCAGAAAGGACATTGCACTCGAGGGGCAAAAATCAACAGCTTGGGAGAAAAGATTCGGGAGGGAGGTAAAAAAAAACTTACTGCGGAGGTTGTTGACGAGCTCGGCGTGGCTAGCTCCTCCCGATTTCCAGGCCATCATTAAACACACTCTGCGGATCAAGTAGAGAGCGGCTGTCAGTGCCGCGCCTGCGCATACCGCCTTGCCCACGACGCTGACGACTTCCAGCACATCAGGGGGAGACACGTCACTCGACATCGTTGTTCCGCCGCGCTGCTTTTTCCCGCGCTGTATTACAGCCGACTATGCTGTAATTTGCCGTCGCGGTAGCATAATACATAGAATATAGTACAGTGAAGCACACACCTTAGTTTCATATATCTGACCAGTGGGCCGGCGAATTATTTGCATGCGCATATAGCTGCGTGTGATTACCATTAAAGATTTGCTAAGTATCAGCTCTGACGATGCCTTCCACTAGACGGAGAGCTTGAGTTGTTGGCGTGGTCACATGATCAGATTATAAATATATATTTTAAATTAGGGCCCTGCAGACCCCACACAATCCAGTTGACTCAAAATATTTCAGCAATTTTAAAACACATTTGATTGTTGTTATATAGTAAAGATGCAAAAGTGTTTTGCTTAATTCAGTATATCACGTATATATCACGTAATACAACGTTTATGATATTATCATATTTATATACTGTCTTGGGAATGTGGGAATACACATTTTGCAACTCCATGACCACCAATTATCAGATTATCACTAAAATCAACGCATTAAATTATAGTAAGTAAATTTTATTTCGACGTCATCACTCATAATATTACTAGCAAAATATAGAACCCTGTCAAACTGGGTTTATAATTCGGTCCAGAATTAGGCGTTCTGTTTGTCCATTTTCGGCTGCCGTCTGTGGAGCACCAATGAATGGAAGTAATTCAGCGGATGAGGCGGGGCTCTGGGAGTTCAGGGAGATAGAAAAGTGTGACTGTGTTGACTACCTGTCGTTAGCTAACTATCGATCTGAAGAAATATACGTCTTAATGGAGTGCATCAACGCAAAATTTGTCTCACAGAAGATAAGCAAGATACGATGGAGGCCCGTCTTATCTTCCACCCTACAGCAACCAGATATATTTGCTACGGGATCTTGGGACAACGAGGTATTAAGCTAGCTAGTCATAACTCAAAGTGCCAGTTTACCGGGTTCTTCGTCTATGTATGTCTAACAGTTAGGTGCCCTGTCGTCACACTTTTCTTGTGTTGTGTATTACGACACTTTTAGGACAACAAAGTTTCTCTCTGGTCGGTTGGAGAGCATGGCCTCTCGAAAATGGATGATGAATTCGAAGGGGACCCTCAGCTTCTCTGTGAGTACCAACACAACGGGGATGTCCTCGGCCTTCAGGTACGTCCCATGCCTCATACCTCTTCTTGGGGGATCGAATCTCCCCTCCTCTTTGTCATGGAATTCGCAAGTTCTTCACTCTTGTGTGTTTTGGCTCCTTGTACCCTGGATTCATCTCGCAGTCTAAAGATACTGTCAGACCAAGTTGGTGTTTCTAAATTACCCATAGAGTTTATTTGTGTGCGTGTGTGCAAATTTGTCCTACGATGGACTGGCATTCCGTCCAGGGAGTAACCACAACCTCCTGCCCTATGATGCTTGGGACACTTTGCGCCCCCCCCTCACTCCCAAAACACACCATGACACTGATCAGGATGAGCAGTCATGAGATGGATGATGTAAACGGGGGGATGCGTGATGTTTTCGGATTCTCTTTCCATGTTATATGAGTAGGGTGTACCTAAGAATTTGTAAAAGAGTTTGACATTTTCATGTATGACACAAACCACTAAAAGCTGCTACATTGTTTAATCCTTAAAGGCGGACTAACTTGGAGGTTCTTAATTCATAGGAGGGGCTCTAATCTGATCGTCTTGAGCAAACTGTTAAACTTACAGTAAATTGTGCTAATTCCTTGGTATCCCAAATGATTCTTAGTTCTTGGACCAGGAGAGGATTGTTGCAGGTTCCTCTACTGGATCAGTCACCATATTTCGTCACCATCAGAATAGCCAGGCAAGTTTTGTATGGTTCTTTTCTCGTTTCTTTGGCTGTATTTTAAACAGCGGTTTATATTCAGTTTCAGGAAGAATCTACTTTGGCACCGTACCATGTCAGATATCTAATGTGTTCTTCCAAGTGCTTTAACTGTTTACAGGAGATACTATAAGTTTGCACCGAACGACAGTATGCTTAACATGGATCATTCCTATTAATGAGTGTGACATTGCTTTTATACACCCCCCCCCAGACTCTCTCTGTGGCACAGCGCTGGGACAGAGCGCACCACTTCCCATGTGACCGTGCACCTTGCACAGGGGTGGTGTGCAACAGTCCAGAAATCGTAACGGTAGGGGAAGACGGAAGGGTCATCCTCTTCAGAGTGGATCACAAAGGCATTCTGCGTACTATAGGTGTGTCTCAGAATCCAGCGTGAGAGCAGTGAAATTGCCCTTTATGACCTGTATTCATGTTTCATTCTTCTCATCAGTCCATTCATCTATATATATTCCCAGTAATGGTTGTTGGGTCGCTGGATTTCCCTTTTCAGAGAATGCCGACAGCAGCACGATTCACGCCGTGACCTTCCTGAGAACCACGGAAGTCCTGACCGTCAACTCTTTTGGGCAGCTGAAACTCTGGGACTTCCGTCAACAGGGAAATGAACCTGCCCAAATTCTGTCCCTGTGAGTCGGCTGGTTCACCTCTCTGCTGTTTACCATACTTTAAGTTTAGGATTTTAAGATTTCTTGGATATCGCCGTTGCAGAAGTTTAAGAGTAATTCATTTTGGCCTTTTTTGTAGAACTGGGGATAGAGTTCCTCTGCACTGCGTGGACAGGCACCCCAACCAGCAGCACATTGTGGCCACAGGGGGGCAGGATGGAATGCTGTGTATCTGGGATGTAAGACAAGACAGCAGGCCGTTCTCGCTGATGAAAGCGCATTCTGCTGAAAGTGAGGCCCTGCTTACCTCTGTTGCATTACTGAAGTTGGGGGGGAAAAAAAATATCTCCAAACTGCTGAGAGTGTCTTGCCAGTTTTTTGAAAATATTCCTTTTTTGTTCCATCTAGTGTGGGAAGTGCATTTTCACCCATCAAACCCAGACCACTTGTTTACATGCTCAGAAGATGGTTCCCTATTGCACTGGGAAAACTCCACTAATTCTGAAACGCCATCATTTTTACAAGGTAGGTTGTGAGGAGAGAGAATTCAGTGGGTAACCTCTTGTTTCAGTTGGTATTCATGTAGACGTCGTTCCCTGAAACAGCCTTGAAATGATTTGTGACTCATATTTCCTCGACCAAGGTGGACGAAACACGAGCATCATGTCTCGCAGCACAGTTGTGCCTGCAGGAGGAAACCAGTCGCTAACCAGTTCTTGGCTTGGGGGAGATTCCAGTAAGGTGCAACTGGAAGCCACACACATGCTGCCCACCCAGACTCTGCCTGTGAACAGTCTGGATGTGCTTGGCCAGTGTCTTGTGTGTGGAACAGACGGAGAGGCCATTTATGTGAACAAACGGGTCCCAGTCTAATGTGGAGCCCATCGCAAGTTGTTGCAATAAACTGCAGTGGACATTTCAACTCGATCTTTAAACCTTTCCATTCATTAAACTATTTTGGTTATTGTAGATATTTTGCATCTTTTGAACTCGAGTATTGTACAAATGTCATTTTGCATACAAATTTAATATTACTTGTCATAAGATAACAGCTTGTATTGCAGTTTTGCCAAAAGTGAGGCTTGGGTTTCAAGAATCAAAGGCTCAGAATAAACCCAATAACTTTAAATGCTTATCAAATTTCTGCTTGCCCTTAAAGGTTTCTGTACATTTCACACTTGTTTTTACACCAGCATTTTACATTAAATGTTAATTTCACACTTGATGAAGTGGCACTTGGAACAAATTCAGGCTTTTTCATCTTACAGCTGTATACCCAAACTGCTCGAATGGCTTACTTATCCAAATGACTGAAAATAGATGACGCTGAGGACAAAATGTAGCATTTTGTGTTAAACTTAAGTTTAAATAATTTGCGAACCTAGACATTAACACAGATGCAGGCTGTTCATATGAATTTAAAGAAAAAAAATTCAATTAAAAATTAAATATATTGAATAGAAAATATTACTGATTGCTCATCGTTGATCATCTTAAGCAGACAGCACAAAACGGTGGTGAAGACATTTAGTATTTATGAGTGCTAAGGAAAATTTATGTATAAAGGGTAATAATTCTGTGATGTAAACCATACAAGTGCCTAGTGAACTGCTGTACAACACATGTTTAGAAAAAAAAACGATAATCAAAACAGTCATAAATATGTACACTGTCAATATTCATCTGCTGCTAGAGTTGACCAGATGGATAGCATTACCCTTTTCACATGCCTACACTGAATGCACTGGAATTCAGTATTCTGTCTGCTCCTCTGGTTGTACTTGTGAAAAAATGTACCCTACTTTGTAAAACACCTAAAGGCTGAACTTATTGGAAGCCGTGCAATTTAAAAGGCGGTATCACCGTAGTTTGACAATGCCCGTAATACTGGCGTGTAGTGACTACATACCACTTTATCCCATCGACGAGAACGATTCACATATTTTTCATATTTCTCATGTCCGCGGTGCACGACGCGTCTGTCAGCCGAGCGGTTAAAATGTTCCCGGGAGACCGAGGGCTTAAGGGAAGTAACCAATCAGGGCGCCCGTGTCGCTGGCGTGCCTCCCGCGAGCCTGCCCGCCTGGCTTCCTCTAACGCCAACCTACAGCGACCTCAGCCGAGTACGCGAGCGCTACTCAGATTAGCAACGAAGCCTGCGGGAGACGAAGAAAACTCCCCCCGGTAAAATAAAGCTCGTCGTCCGGCAGAATTAACCCGGAGCCCCCCCACCGACTGACAGAAATGAGACGGGAAGCCGAGCCGCGGTGAGTTCTTTGTGAGCCTTCCGCCGGGCAGCCGGCGCTGGAGGTGGCTGGGGGGGCCGCAGGCCGCGCCGCCTCGGCCCTGCGTTATAGGTACCTCCGGGCTCGGGTGGGGGGAGGAGGCGGTGCGCGGCCGCTTAGATGCCCTGAGGAGAGTTACTGACGTCGGGCAGTGGGACGAAACCAGGCACCAGCTACCCGTGACTTGTCCCGGTCAGCGACACTGAGGGGAATCCGGAGCCCGCATCGGGGCGTCGGAGAGCCGCAGCTGTGAAGCTCGCAAAGTTTAAGACGGCGGAGGCCGGGGACAAAATGGAGAAGCTCGGCGCCGTCCTTGCTGGCTAGTGCCCTTTATCCAGACATAAACCTGATCAAAGCGCTGTTGTGCTTTTGTTCTTTATAAAACACTTTACTGAATGTTTAATTCGATGGCGTATTTTGGGCTTTTAAAGTCGTTTGTTTTATCAGCGCTGTCACATGTAGCGGATATTACCTTCGCTAGCCGTCGATGCTAGCTAACGTTACAGCCTTGATGTGCGAACCTGAGTCGGTCTTTCATGGACAGATGTCGCTCGGAAACGGTGCTGCTCTCGCCGTCTGCGTTTAACAATTACGTTTAGCAGCTGTCATATCGGAATTGTTTTAATTAAAAAGTGACAAAATGCACCCTAATTTCTTGACGTCTTATTAAAAAAAATCTTTAAGACCCTGAATCTCCAGTTTGGGTGAAAAGATGAAGCATATTTCCGTACTGGTCTGTGAAATGTTAACATTTTAAAGACGTTGTTAAACTACACTGGAAACATCTTCTCATCGTTAATATTAAATATTGATTTTGCATAAAAACGGTTACTGTATAGACATGTATCCAAAAAAAGCATAATGGTTTCGAACTGATAAAAACCTTGTAAAAGCTGTCAGTATTTAACGTGTATGTACTCCGGTCCCCAAATATCAGTTGATGAATGGCCCAGTTAATTCTGTTTATAAGAGTAATAAGTTACATATGGATTCATGTTGAATAACTTAAAAATAAACGTTAAAGTGTTTTTATGTGTCCTTTTGTGCACTCAGATTATAGGCTTGACCTCCGACACTCCGATGTGAAGAGAGAGACTTTTTGAGCTTGAGCATTCCTCCCCCTCATCCCAGCCACGGCCCGGCTGCTGAGTGCACGGACCCCCCCCTTCAGTCTTGCCTGCCCCCACATACATGCTCTTACATGAAGAGAGGGGAGAAGTCCGAAAGATACCGGCAGATGCGACCCAAGACCTTCCCCGCGACCAACTACAGCGGCAGCAGCCAGCAGATGCTGCAGGAGATCCGCGAGAGTCTGAGGAACCTCTCGCGACCCTCCGATGCGGCCAAGGTGGAGCTCTGCACCGGAAAGGCCGTGCCGGAAGACCCCCGGCAGCAGGGGCGTGGGAACAACCACAGAAGCTCCTACCACAAGGCCCTGCAGGAGATTCGCAAATCTTTGTTACCGTTTGCCAACGAGCCGAGCTCCTCTATCTCGGGCACTGAAGTCAACAGGCAGATGCTGGTGGAGCTGGTGACAGCAGGATTTGAGGAGGTGAAGCCTTTGGTGGTTTAGCTTTTCAAGCAGTTAGGGGATTTTTTTTTTTTGCTAATTATAGTTTATCAGTCAGAGATGATCCACTTACTCTAAAAATTCCATGTTTCTCCAAACTGATTACGTAAACAATGACTTCAGCATGGAAATGTCAGTTATGTTTCAGAATGATGGCTGGTATGCAACATGGAGAAAGGACAGAATTAAGTCTGCTTGCATTTTTTTTTTTAGTGTTACATTTTTCTGTGTGTTGATGCCTGACATCTCACCTGTAGAGAAATATTTAGGTAAAATGTTGTGGTATTATTTTAACTGGCTAAATTGCTATTGGCTATGGGGAAAAGAGGAGATGCTTTAGCTGCGATCACACCTTGTTTTTATCCCCAAAGTGAAA
This sequence comes from Mormyrus proboscirostris, assembly GCA_026779585.1. Classification (NCBI taxonomy): domain Eukaryota; kingdom Metazoa; phylum Chordata; class Actinopteri; order Osteoglossiformes; family Mormyridae; genus Mormyrus; species Mormyrus proboscirostris. The sequence goes on along the minus strand of JAODKF010000045.1, from coordinate 3,734,634 downwards.
TTGATATGAAAAGTATGGTATGTGGAATGACTGCTTTTGGAATTGTCACTATGCTCAGAGTGTCATTCTCACATGCTGGGGATGTTTATGACTACAGTGATGAAGTTTATGTCTTTAAGTTTATGGCATTATTCAATAGTTAAGTAACTGCTTTTGAATAATCTTTATCCCAGATTTTTGATGGATGAAAACCTTGTTAGGACCCGTGTTCATGTGCCAAGAAAATGCGGCCTTGCTGACTCCTCCTGTTACAGTTACATTACTTGTATTGGCGTGTTTAACTAGGGGCAAAGCAGCTAAATAGCAACAGCATGCTTTGTGCATATCACAGGTGCCTAACATGCTTAATGAAGCAGTCGAGGACTAAGTAAATCTCAACTGATTTCCCTCATCAGAACAAAGGCCAGCTACCGAAGATTCTTTTCACATGGTTAATCATTAGTAGGCAGTGGTCTCATCATCAGTGTTGGGATCGTTCAGTGACTTTGCTGATGTCGGCGTGGGTCCCTGTTCTCTCCGGTAACGTTTCACGCTCCTGTGCAGGATATGGTGGTCTGGGCCCTGAAGCAGACCGGCAATCGCAGTGTTGAGGCAGCTATTGAGTACATCAGCAAGATGAGCTACCAGGACCCCTGGAGGGAGCAGATGGTGGCAGCTGCTTCCCGTCCTGTCAACGCCGGCATGAAGGTTCCTGGTAGGTTCCACACGTGGCAGCCCTGCCCTCCTGGGAAGGCAGTGCCTCTAGCCAGTACTCTGACATGCACAGTGGAAGTGCGGCATCTTGGTGACAGGGTTATAGTCTCGTTTTTAGGGGGCTGTTTTTCCCTCTTGCCTCTGTATGGCCCTTACATGTAGGCTGTGTTTTAAATAAGTATGTGTGTGTTTGTCCTCTCTGTATAACTGAGGATTTCATTTTCTAACCTCTAATTTACAGTGGTGGCCTTTATTGCTTAGTGATATACTTGTCTCTTGTGTTTTGTTCAGCTGCGGCTCACATGCAGCAGCAGGTTAACCGGAAGCAGAGCTGGAAGGGTTCAAAAGAGTCTCTGATCCCTCAGAGACCCGGCCCTCTCATGGTGGATGGGGTGATGTACCCCGCTGAGAGTCCGGCACCACAGGGGGACATTTCAGGCCGTCAGCCCCCAGCTTTTGCGCCGGGTCACCCTGGCAATGGCCAGCGTGTAAATCCATCCCTGCCCCCCCAGGTTCGCAGTGTGACGCCTCCCCCGAACAGAGGCACCACGCCTCCACCCCCCTCCTGGGAGGCCAGTTCCTCTAACAAGCGTTTCTCCGGGAACTTGGAATACCTGGTTCCCCGCATCTCGCCCGTCCCGCAGAGTGGCTGGCCCGAGAGCTACCCCACGCCCGGGGGCCAGAACCAGAGGGGGTTGAGCCCGGGTCCCGTAGGCCGCCCAGCCATCATGCTGCAGAACTCGGGGGGGAACAAATTCAGCTTCCCCTCCACTGCCTGGCCGCAGAATGGCTCCGGGCAGCCGGAGTACCAGACCCATCAGAACGTGCTGATGAGCAGCTCTGGCCGGCAGGTGCCGCCCCCCCCATACCCCATGGGCCAGGGAAACGGGCAGAGTCCCACGCCCTCTCAGGTACAGGCCGCCGGACCTGCACCCTCCCCCACCTATGTCAACGGCGGGAACTTGGCTCCCGGTGCTCTTGCGTCTGCCAGGAACGGCCACAATCTGGAGCTATACGGAGTCGGCGCCCAGGGCCTGCCCTCATCATGGCCCCCACTGCCTCAAGCACCCCTGGGCGGCGGAACCAGCGGCCACGAGGCCCCTCCCTCCTGGCAGCACGGTGTCCCCGTCCGCTCCAACTCCTTCAACAGCC
>JAODKF010000045.1:3706345-3717859 GCA_026779585.1 Mormyrus proboscirostris | reverse complement strand
TCCAGCGCGCCTGCCGGGCCCCCACACCCCCCCCCCCCCCCATACATTTAAACATGGGCACCCTAGCAAGACTTAATGGTGGATGTAACGATTTCAGTGGCGGGTGTCTCACAATTACATTACTCCTCACAGCCGGTCCCATTAGTGAATCCATTATAAGTGCAAGGACTGGAACCTTGACCTGTTTTATGGACAAAGTGCTGGGGAAGAAACACTGGTGGGCACTAGGACGACATTCATCTGGAATCCATGAGGGTGTGTATTGATTGGACGATTACCAAAGCTTTGTTAGTGTTAATCTCTTAATATTTCATGCCTTGGGCAGCCCTCCCAGCAGTATTACAGTGTGGAGCCTTAACGTGTGCAAAAAAACAGGTAACATCCGAAATACTCTTAATAGCTAGTGAACATCCATCCATCCATTGTCTGAATCCAAACTGAAATCCAAAGGCAGTGGCCTTGACGTATACAGGATTACCTTTTGTACAGAGTCACTTCAAATCAACATTGACCAAGCAAAACAAACAAATATACTGTCCTTTAAAATGAAAATTAAAGGTCTCAGGGAGGCATGGAGATGTTACAGAATCATTGTATTACATACAGATACAATCTGGTGCCCTAAAATGCAAATCTTTTTCTGAGATGGAAAAGATACAAAGGAATATATATAACTTTAATTTTCTCGAGGAGAAATACTCCTCTGGAAAGGAACTTGGGTCTCATGACCATAAGATTGCCGTGAACCTCTTACAATGATGGTGGTGCCTGGTGACCTCATTCCCAAGCCCTTCCTCAAGGTTGCTTCTCCTCTTGTACCTCCACCTTGCAGTTCTCCAGCAAGCACTGCTCGTCCTCCTTTGGCACCAGCATCACGGGACTTAGCGTCAGGATTCCTCTGTGGGGAAGACACAAAAAGTCAAATAGCCTCCCATCGCATTTTCCTAAAAGCAAAGACATCTAGCCTTTCTCAGTTGGTATAAAAAAAAAGCTTCTTCCTCTCAGATGTACTATCAAAGGACTTACTTGTGGTCACAGGAAGGGAAGACTATATCTAGCATCTTTATGATGACCGCTGACCCGGCGACCCCCACCACCACGACCCACATGACCAGGAAGAAGATGGGCAGCGACTCTGCCCAGAACTGTCTCAGCTTGTCCCTCAGGTCCTCTACCCACCGACACAAAGCCTGTGGAGCACAAGGGGTTTTAGGGCACGTCGATAAGACGAGGGGGGCAAACGATCCCACCGGGGTCTGTCCGGATCGCCGCCTCACATTGTACGAGGACAGAGACTCCGATCGGAGCGGTGTTTCGGGAAGCAGCTTGTCTGGGAGGCGGTCTTCCTCCGCTGTTGTGTCTTCCTCGTTCCAGGGGGCGAGGTCCATGCGCAGGGGCGTCTCAGGAAGCTTGCCAGGGGCCGCCACCTCTTCCTGGGTGGTCTCGGCTTGTTTGAGGGGGTAATGGCTCGTGGTGTGCAGGATGTCTTGGTCCCCCACTGAGAAAACAGTGACAATGTACAAGTGGACATCAGCATGCAGATCAATATGCAGAGGCGGGGGGGTGTCGCAGGGAAAAACAGTGATACAATAGCACTCTATTTACATTTTTTTAACATCCTGACCAACCCCCGCCAAAAAACATCTTTGTATAACTTAGAAAATCCACTCCTACCAGAACTATCAGGAAAAAGAAAAACACAATTTTTTTTACTAGGATTCAATCCCCTGATTCGAGTAATTTATTGACCGAAATTCAATATTTCCCAAAAGTCTTTATGTAGTCAGTGAACGAGGTGATTGTAAGTAATAATCTCTGGGTCTTTAAAGACATTCTGATACAATAAAAAGGCAGTTTGTTTACTCTATTTTACAGCGTATTCAATTTACTTTATATTTATTTTAATTTACGGATTATTAATCACCCTACATGCCAAAATAATAAAACTGTGCCAAGGAATACTAAAACCAATTTTATCAAAAAGTTTGTTCATTTATTGTACTGATTATTTATAATTAGAATCCTTTATTCTCATTGCATGATGGTACAATGAAAATTAGTCTGTGATAGTCCTCCACGGTGTTGACAACATACAAACGCAATAGATTTAACAATAAATGCATAAATAATACAATACAATTCATATAAAACTTCAATATATACTCAACCCACTTAAAGCCACTTCATAAATTATCCAAAAGAAAAAAAAACTTCAGGTTATTGACAGAAGCTCTACTAATCATGCCATAAGTAGTCTAGCAGTGTACTGCCAAAGCAGAGATAAACAGCGTACCTTTTCCTGGGGCATTAGGGTCCGTGACGACGACGTCGCTCTCCCTGGGAATACTAAAGAGCATGCTCTCCGGCAGTGGGTACGAATACGTCGACTGTCTGAGCTTCTGGAAGTTCTTGTTCATCAGAATATTGACCTCATGCATGTCTGGCTGTTGGACCTGAGAAAAGAACATGATGCTCCCTCAAGACAACCTCACTCGCCCGGCTAACAGGAATCCCCCGTTCTTCACTGTCACTGCATTTCATGCCACGCCCGTGTCACTGCTCTTCAAAGGGGGAGGGCACAAAGTCATTTTACCTTTTTTCCCTCCACCTCAATTACTTCTTCATTGAAGACCAGCAGCTCCACCCGGGAATCACTCTCCAGTGGCCACTGGCGTACCAGCACGCGGGTGACCGCCGTCACGAAGACGCCAGGCGCGTACCTGCTGCTGTTCTCACTACTGCTGTTCACTAGAACCAAGACAGGACACAAGGAGTGATACGTCTGGAACACAGTAGTGATGGAAAACGCCATAATGCATATCGGCTTCACTGAAGTTTAAGCCCCAATAAATAAACAAACGGTCAAGCAGTATTTTGAAAAGGCCCCGGTGAAGACAAATGCAGCAATACTCACAGAGCAATGCTTGACATGTAAGCCTTGTCACTCCTGACAACTTCACAGGAATGTCATTAACAAGTATTTGATCTCCGACCACAGATATGTTAAAATTTATCTGGAAATAAATAAAATAAACAAAGTTGTTCACACGCAAGAAAATACATGTACGATATAAAGATCCCACCTACCTCCACAAACTCTGTAAGACTTAAAATTAAAAATGATTCTCTACAATATACCAGGAGTTCCAAAATGGACGATGACTGAACTAACATGACGTACCTGGAGTCGGTGTGTCTCCTGTCCTGAATCTCCCACAGCTGTCACATTGATAAGGATGTTTTCCTATGTGATAAAAATGGACAAGAGGGTATTTTTAATGGAGGAGAAAACCGTTTTCCCACATGTTTTTCTTAGCAGCCAGGGATGGAGTCTTATAGACACCAGATTCACACGTCTGTCTCTGACACATTTAAATGTCATGATTTAACTTAAACGTCCCTTATACAGAGCATAATATTTTACTTTATTAAGTATACATAGTTACAAGCAGATAAGACATTAATTAGATTATATTTTTTTAGCGAAAACTTTTATCCAAAGCGATGCGCAAATGAGGCAGCAGGTTCCAGCAATTCCTGGAGCATCCGGAGCCTTGGTCAGGGGCCCAACAGTAAAACCACCCTGCTAGGTATGGGATTTGAACCAACAACCATTTGATCACATGCACAAAGTCCTAACCCACAGAGCCACACTTCTGCTTCAAAACAGCTTCAGAGAAGCCATTTTGCCCCCTATTTTGTACTGAGCAGTTATATTAATTAAATTTTTATTTAGTGATTAATTGTCTTTGTTCACACAACACAGCACACAGTGCACAACAACTAAATGTGTTCTCTGCATTTAACCCATATGTGACATAGCAGGGGGCAGCTAAATCACTTGGGGAGCAGTACTTGGGGGCAGTACCTTGCTCAGGGTTCCTCAGTGGTGCCTTGCTGGTCAAGGATTCGAACCTGCAATCTATTTGAGCTTTAGGGCTTTCCTATTAAATTTACCGATTCTAGCCATTATGCTCTAACCTCTCTCATCAAGGCAACTGGTTGTTTTTTGTTCATCACACTGTTCTGCAGACACAGGAGCGTGGCCGTCTCTGACAAGCTGCAATCACAATGCATGGCGCCAACACATTCAAAAACCAACTCGGCCATTATACTGCATAATTTAATAGCAAATGAACCGCCTGACACAGTCTGTGTGCTCCATGTGTTCAATGGCATCCATTCCCTGTTTGGATTAATTATCTTATGTTAACCAGCGAGTCCACCAAACAACATCTGCCATTTACGCGAAGTACAGCAACTCTCGAGTTAGGAGATGCCGAACCACCAGCCTATTCCGCTTCCCAGCTGTCATCACCCATATAGAGACGTTTTAAATACCTAACCTTCAGTATACCTTCCTATGTACATCATGAGCCTACTCTCTAATCTGGGTTACTATAATCCAGGCATAATTATACGATGCCAGTCCGCCGTCCATATTCCTGTTACTGTACCTTTAGCTATAAGGGAGATTATTTTAGATACAACAGATTTAATAAGATGCCTGATGTCAAATAACGATCAGGTTTTACTGATTTCCTGATTTTATAATGCATGGTCATTTTCCTCGGAAGCCAGCGTCTCGGCGAGCATGTTATTACGAGCTGGCTGATAAGTGGGAAATTGAGCAACTCCGGGCTTCCCAGCAATGGCACCACCTGCCCGTCTCCGCCATCCGCCCAGGCGGCGAGCTGCGCCCGTCTGCGGCATGTCAGCGCTGAATGGCGGCCGCTGACCTGTGCCTGCACCTGGGACGCGCGGCCGCGGGCTTCGGGGGAGTCGTTTACTGACCTTGTCCAGCTGTCTTGAGGCCGCGTCGGCCGGCCCGAACAAAGTGAGCAGTAAGGAGCAAGCGCACAGCGACAGGCACCGCGCCGCCATCTTGCCGCTATCGGACTGTTTACATCCCGACTGACGCCTTCTGGGTGCTGAAGGAAATGGGCGTCTGGATGCGGCGGCCAAGTCTCCATGCTTTCACTCTAATAATGGGCACATTAATAACGCATTAATGCCCATTGTACAAAGCATGTCTTGAAATATTAATATAACCCCATAGTCAGTTTTCATTCCAATATAAAATGTATAAGTTTTTTATGTTACAATACCTCACTTTATTTTATACTTTATAATAACAAGCAACAACACGCTATAATTTCAATAATTAACAGGCACTTCGTATTTTCTGACAATTTTAAATTTAGATTTAATTCAGGAATGCCTATTATAAGACATTTAGGCGTATACGTATCCATTGCAAACAGTAAAGGCTTTTCTGTGTCTCGTTTCGACAGCTGGATGTTTAAGCTGCGAGTTCAGTTTTCCGATTTATTGATTATGTAACGTTATTTGGGTTGGGGAAAATGTTTGAATAATATAATACACAGGAAACGTGTACACTAATAATTTGAAAATACGGAAAACATGAATCATGAATGTTTTATTTCCTTTCCACATAATTCACTAAAGCTCTTTCAGGAATCAAGTTTTCCTCGTACTAATACGCTTGCTGAGCCGGACCTGGGGTATTTCCCAGTTGTCCCAGACCACGACAGACGTGTGATTTCGGATTTTACTGCAGTATGGAAATATTTAAATAATGCTGGAATTCCCGGGCACTCACGGTTTGGGGAAATTGATTCAGTGTAGGGCCACACTCCCGCCCGGTAGGTGGCGCTGTGCATCCTTTCATTGATTTTTATCCCAAGACGGAGTTTAAGGACTCGTGCTTATGATGTCATTTTTAAGAGCCGCCACTTGCTGTTTGCGTAAGAATGGCGGTGCTACTTGAAACGACGTTAGGTGATATTGTTATTGACTTGTACACAGAAGAAAGGCCGAAAAGTAAGAAGGCGCTTTTGTTTTTTTTCATGTAATTATGATAGCTAGGTGACTACGTGCTGGCATGGTTGTATGGCAAAGGCTGTTTTTTTCTACAAGTGCATTAGTTCGACAGTGGTAGTAAATTATACACAGTATTAAAATTGCTAGTGAAATATCCATTGTCATTTATAAGAAATTAGATTTTTTTTTGGCACGAACTATCATACAAAACGTACTCATACATCGCCTAAGCAGCATGCTCCCAACTCCTATTAGTTATGATTACTTACCTGATTTGTTTTATTACTTCCTTATGAAGAATTTTCTTTGTGGCTTTTTAATATATTGCTCTTATCTTTTTCTTATTTCCCTTTCAGCTACCCTGAATTTCCTAAAATTATGTAAAATAAAATACTATAACTATTGCCTCATCCACAATGTTCAGGTAAATGAAATGAAACTCATAACTTTCTATTTAACTAGACAGTATGTTAAGTCTAATATAATTATTTTTATTCATGTCTGGTGTTTTGTAATCTTACAAATCTCACCCCCCCCTCCAGAGAAACTTCATTATGCAGACTGGGGACCCCACGGGGACTGGACGAGGGGGGGAGTCTATTTTTAGGTCTGTGTTTATCTACGTCTTCGTCTTGCAGACATCAGCTGTATGGCTTGCAAGTTAATGGGAGAAATTCTTTCCTTTTTCTTCAGCAAACTCTATGGGGATCAGGCATCTTTTTTCGATGCAGAGAAGGTGCCAAGAATCAAACATAAGAAGAAGGGAACTGTATCTATGGTGAACAATGGCAGTGACCAGCATGGTTCTCAGGTGGCCTGAACTCGGCTCACAAGAGGCATAAATTCAGTTTAATTTTATTGTCATCGTAGTATACAGAGGAACATTATATAACGAGAAGTGACAATATTGTAACTGGTGAAAACGTTCAAAAAGTCATTAATGATATACGATATATCACAAAGGTATTAACCTGTCAGTTCCTCTGTTGATTAGTTCCTCATCACAATGGGTGAGAACTTGGACTACCTGGATGGGGTTCACACCGTGTTTGGAGAAGTGACTGAAGGAATGGACATCTTGAACAAGATAAATGAGGCTTTTGTGGATCAGAATTTCATCCCCTTCCAGGATATAAGGTTTGTGTGAACAGAAGCTAAATTGAGCTGTTGTGTTTACACTGAGTGTAGTGTATTTTGGATATTCTTAATTAAGCTTTAGGCTTCAGTAGCATATACCATTGTAGTCTTTCCTAAGTTTTGTATTCTGTAATTCCAATTAAATTAGTCTATTTTCCGATGGATGCAGAGGGCTCACTGAGTACTTAGCCTTCAGTCTACACCTTAGGTTTGTCACATCAGGGTTTTTTTTTTGTATTGCATTTAGAATTGTACATAGAACAGTGATTCAGTTGTCTATTAGTTTACCATGTGACCTCTCAATTAGTGACTGTACATTTATTGCCAGTGGCTTGTTTGTTCAGTGTCAGTGTTTTGTATCATGTGTGTGGTCATATAGTGGCATAAGACGGTTTCTGTGCGTCATCTGCTCTCATCTTACAGAATCAACCACACTGTCATTCTCGATGACCCTTTTGATGACCCCGCTAACTTAGAAATTCCAGATCGTTCACCTGAACCAACCAAAGAGCAATTAGATGTAAGTGATTCCATAATGAGCCACGTCAGACAAGCAGCCTGTGTAACTTCACAGCTTAAAGTTTGCAGCCTGAGAAATGTGAAGTAAAGGATTTCATCCTTACATATAGTCTAGCTGTTTGGTTCTGTGTATGCTTAACATATGGCACTGAACCTCTCCTTGTCCTCTCTGGCCAGAGTGGCCGAATCGGAGCTGATGAAGACATAGATGACACAGAAGGGAGGACTGTAGATGAGCAGGATGAGTTGTTGAAGGAGAAAGAGGCCAAGACTCAGGCTATCCTGCTGGAGATGGTAAGCAGGGAATGATTGGAGACAATGCTGATGCTGTGTACAGTTGGCCAGGTTATCTAAGCACAAACCAATGAGGAAGCAAGGCTACTGTGCTTAATAGTAACCTGATATCTCAAGCACAAAGAAAGGAGGAACTCGTCTTGTGGCTGGGTTGATCTTGCTGATGCCCACAGTATGTGGGGCGTTGTGGTTGATTGCTCAATACAAGCATGATTGAAGCACTAATTATGCAGATGATGTTGGGTTTAGCGAGGATTTACTGTGTTAAATCATTTCATGGTATTTATTTACTCGCTGCTGTATTTGTTTTTTTTGTTTTTTATTGTTGGGGCATTTTAGTTGTACTGGGGTTTAATTTAGTAACGCATAACCCGCCCCAGATAAAGTTCTTACATGTGTTAACAATCAAATTTCACTTGTCTCCGCTGGTACCAGGTGGGTGACTTGCCTGATGCTGATGTGAAGCCTCCAGAGAATGTGCTCTTTGTGTGTAAGCTTAACCCGGTGACCACAGATGAGGACCTGGAGATAATCTTCTCTCGCTTTGGTTCCATCAAGAGGTGAATACTGCCACCAGGGTGAAGGGGACACGGTGTATAGATGCGGCTCTCCGTGAGGGTTCATGCACTCACTTTTTAAACCCTTTTAAATTGTGTGTGTGTGTGTGTGTGACCCTTGTGTTTGTGTAGCTGTGAGATCATCAGAGACTGGAAGACTGGGGACTCTCTCTGTTATGCCTTCATTGAGTTTGAAAAGGTACGATGGGATTTTTCTTCCTGGCTGTTATGATCAAAGTATTACGTTTGACTTGCTAACATACTGGTAAGAGCTGATCCTTCTTTACACCAAGGCAGTACGTGTATATGTGGTCGTCTAGGTCCTCCACTTTGTTATTAGTTGAATTTCCATGTTTTCCCCTCTCCTCAACAGGAGGAGGACTGTGAAAAGGCTTATTTTAAGATGGACAATGTGCTCATCGACGATAGAAGAATTCATGTCGATTTCAGCCAGTCAGTTGCCAAGATAAAATGGAAAGGAAAAGGTTAACCCACCCCCCATATATTTTCTGATTTCCCAAGTTCAAAGTGCCGCCAGTGAACATTTCCTTTCTAATAATTTCTTTCTTTTTAGGGGGAAAGTACACAAAAGATGACTTCAAGGCATATGAAAAAGACTTGGAGAACAGAGAGAAACTAGCTATTAAGGACAAGCACAAAGCTATGCAAGAGTATCCTTCTGCCCTTAAAGATGGAGAGGGATTTCCGAGTGCTGGTCATTCATAACTTTTTTTTTTTTTTAACTAAAATTGTACAAGACGTAGTGTTATACATGTATGTTTATGAAATATTCTTGTTATGGGTTTACGGCATCTTTGATGGCACCTGTCAGAGCCAGGTGTCTGGTGATACAATACAGGAATGTTCTACTCCAGAATAGCGCAGCACACCAGTTGGCTTTTACCTCAACATTGCCTGAAGCTCCAAGTACGAGCTCCTTTCAGACGAAGACGAGGATGGGGGAGGTCATCGGCATTCTGGGAAAAAACACAAAGAGAAGAAACGTCATCATTCTGATGAGGAGGACGGCAGAAAGTCCAAGAAATCCAAGGTTGAGAAAGCTGTCTAAGCTTCCTTCATGTGGAGGGAAGGGTAGATTGTGCAACCAGGTTCACTGTAACTGAGAAGCATGAGGCAGTACCTAGGAAAAAGGCACACAAGTGTGACAGCTGAGGTTTTATTTCTGTAATGATCATTGCAAAATAGCAGAAGAGAAACTAGGCATATATTGTGGTGTGATTGTCAATCTGGTTGTTTGGCCGGTGGGTATTTTTGTTGGTTGTCTGTGTTGTTTATGCTGAAAATTTAAGGGTGATTTTACACCATAAATATGAGGCTGTGTCTGTTTATCTTCTGGAGAAGTCGACATTTTGATAAGACTTTCTCACCCGTCAACCAGGTTCCCAGCCTGTTATCAGTTAGTGGCGGTAAAAGCTTGATTTCCTTAGCTCTTCTTCAAACTTCACAGGAACTTTGTATGGGAGAAGGTCTGGAAATTTTGAGACAAATAATCGCACCAACTGGGACAGACGCAGATCTGGTGAACTTGATTACACTAATACGAGTGTGTAGGGGAGCCAAAGATCGGGGGCGGGGGGGTGAAGCCGGCTGTAATACATTGTCTTTCCAACAGCATCTAGTTGTTATTAGTTGCTATCTAGACTTGTGAGGCCTTTTTGACGGTATTTCTGGGTCTGCTAATGTAGTGGGAGCTAAAACCCTGGGTTCCTTTAAATCAGAGCTAGATAAGATTTTAACAACTCCGAGCTATTAGTTAAGTTCTCCCCCTCGATGGGCCGGATGGCCCCCCCTCTCGTTTGTAAATTTCTTATGTAGGGTTCCTGGTGACACGTTCACTCCTGTGATGACTGAATCCAACCACCTTGTTTCTGGTAGCTGTTAAGTACAGGGGACAAATGACCTCTTTAGACCTGCAGTCGGCCGTGATTTTAGCTGGAATGGGGAAGCTTGTTATGAATTTCCACATCCATGCAGGAGGAGCTAGAGAACGTCCGACTGGACGGAAAAAAAAATATCCCACAGGCTGTTTTTCTCACCGCGCAGGACAGCGAGGACGGCAGACGGGAGCGAAAGGCCGGTCGACAGCGCTCGCGCTCCAGAGATCGGGAACGACACGGGCAGCACAAGCACAGCCGGGACAGGGACCGGGACCGGGACCGGCACCGGCAGGAGAGCCGAACCAAGGGCCACGGGTACCGGGACCGCAGCAGGAGCCCAAGGGGGTCCAGGGACAAGGACCGCCGCCGGCAGTGATGAGTGGATGAAGTGGACTGGGAACGGAGGGCAGTCCATTTACAGAAACTGTCTCGCTGGTGCTGGATAACATTCTGCATCACATGGACTTGTGTAATAAGAGTGTTCCTAGCATGTGAGTGGTTCAGTGCCCTTTTAATTAAATTCCCTCCTTACGATTTTTTAGTTGTTAAACCCATGGCTTAATCATGGCTGTCCCCCATCTATGCTGTTGATTGTTACCGATAACATTAAAGCGTTCGTGATGAGTTGCATGTCCTACCAGCTACAGGAAGTGGAAACCATATCTTAAAAGCAGTTTATCGGTATTATGATGTAAGGTTTCTATACTTACTTCGCAAACACCTACTGAAATTACTGTTTAACATCGTTTACTAGTCATTAGTTCCTTGTTTTTCTCTGCCATGGTTCATTCACCTGTTCCTCCTCTCAGCTTTTGGTTCTTGGCTCTTCAGTGTTTGGTTACAGGCATTGTTGGTGCCTGTTTGTACGGTTAATGAACACGAGGCCCAAGGATCCTGAATCTCTCATTAATCTCCCCGCCGTGACGTTTTCATGACCTCTTATCGCAAATAGTAACATCTGATTGGAATGATCAAGCTGCAGATTAAAGAAAGTGGTGTGCGAATAAGCATCATTGTGCCGTTTTATTGTTCTTCATAGCATGTTTTATGGAAACATCTGGAAGAGCTTCACTGTGTGACCTGCGAAAGCATGTTACTACTTCATTGGGTGGGCTGGGTTACCCATTTAAAATATGAGGGGTCTTGACACACAACTGTGAGTTTAAGGCTTAGCGTTCAGCGCTTAGGGTCCTGATTTCTGTTTATGGCACGAAATTGGGCCAGGCCTGGGGTAAACTGTGGGGGGGGGGGGTAGGGTGGGGTGT
>JAODKF010000045.1:3695707-3706245 GCA_026779585.1 Mormyrus proboscirostris | reverse complement strand
ACTGTGGGGGGGGGGGTAGGGTGGGGTGTGGCTTAGTGGGTTAGGCCTCTGTGATTATGTTCGGAAGGGTACCGGTTTGAGTCCCATCCGGAGCAGAATAGTCACAACTGCATTGGGTCTATGAAGAAGGTCCCTGACCCAGCGTGGTCCAGGAGTGTGGGATAAATGCCTGTCCCTGCACTCGAACCCCGGGCTTTGCGCTCAACCATATATATAGCACTGTGCATAAATCCTAAGCAGTCAAAAAAAAATGTTTAAATGATCTTTATGTTGGTGTAAAACTGATATGGCTGTAAAGTGTGTCAGGTTAGCCATTTCAAAACCTTTTTTCAGCAACTGTCTGATGTACAATATCTCATTGAATTGCTTAAGTTAAATTAAACAAATGTGTGTAGATGATTAAATTTAATGAATACAATGAATGATGGGTGCTTCTGAGTAGGGGTTTGGGACCTGAAGCGGTGCTCCAGTCGTCCAACCGGTAACTTTGATGAGTAGAAGAAATTCCTGTACACTTGTGTGTATTCAAATTTTTTTCTGAGCAAATATACACTTATCACCCAGATAAATGTCTTTAAACATTTTCTTTGACTGCGCAAGACTTTTGCACAGTGGGTTTGTTTCAAAGGAGTGAAAGCAGGGAAATGTGAAAAACAAAGTTTCCACTGCACTTGTGCAAATGGCAAATGAAGCATCATCCGGGGGCACGACCCCACCAACTGCAGCAGCCAGTGGGGGTGCCTCCCTGTATTGTATTTGCTGGGTGTTTCCATGAGATGCAGCTTCCTGGATGAGGGTGATCTCCTAGCTGCCCCCTCATGTTTCCTTAGGACACAGACAAGTTCTGAGAAACGGGCTCCGCAAATAGAAGTCATGAGGTGAGGATGCAGTAGGTGGGCGGGGCCATGAAGGAGGCAGGCTTGAGGCTTGTTATTCTGGCAGCTTTTGTTGATTCTGAAACGAGGCCTTTGTGGTGTGGCGAGGGGAGAGACCTTGCAAAGTGCGCTGCACCCACGCGTCCCGGTGCCTAGTGAGTCTCTGCCGCTCACCTGCAGGCGTAGAAGAAAAAAAAAATCATAGTACTGCAGCAGATGTGCTCATTTAATGTGATTTAAATCCGGGCCTCATCAGTAGATGCATGAGGGTCCTTAGATGAGAACGACGGGGCGATTAAGAAGCGTGTCAATCACGTTGTCGGCATTAAATTGCAAAGAGCCTGAAATCCGTGGTGTTTGTTTGGTGTTGAAACAAAAACGTAACTCCTGCTGTGACTGAGCAGTGATTCTGTGGCAAAGGCAGGACTCCAGCTGTAGGCAGTCTGGTCAGGGTTTGCTCATTTGTCCACATTCGGTGTGGAAGACGCCCACTTCGAGGGCAAAAGTACCACAGCAACAGGAGTCCTGAGGTTAATAATAATAATAATAATCGATATTTCATTGATCCCCATGGGGGAATTGTCTTTATGCATCCCTCAACTTGCTCTTTGTAGAGTGAGCTGTCCACGAAGGGCAACCACCTGTTGAGGCTGGGGGTTAAGGGCCTTGCTCAAGGACTCACAGACGTGCTGAGGCTGGGTAGGAACCAGCACACAGGCTTAGCCCACTGAGCCACACGCTGGCTCATATTGTAGGTCTCTGGAAAGGCATCAGAATGCTGCCGTAGACCATGTCTCACCTTCTGGTATGTTCTGGCACCCTTGGGGAATGTGTCTTTGTGCGCTGCATAATCATCTGTTTGCTGGAAGCCTACAAACATCTTTAGGCAAAGACAATACAGGAAGTATTTTTGAAAGAGAAGTTTCCTCTATTTGGTTACCACAATTGCGAGTGCGTGTTGGATTTTGCAGGTTCCTGTACCCTTCCAGCAGTTTGTTTTTCTTTGAAACAAAAGCAAGATCACACGCTTAGGCTCTATGTGGACTAAGATGCACCCTCAGTACAGAATCAACAAAGCTGCGTGTACTTGGTATGAAGGTTCCAGTTTTGGGGCAATAAAGTGCAAAAACATCTGACAGCTGCTGCTAATACTGCTTCACAAAGGCAAAAAGCATTAACTACACTGACAATGAATGTAAGAAAGAGGCCTTCAAATTCTGACTGTCCACCTACATGTGTAATAGGTAGCTAAATGATGGCGTTTTCTTTAAAACCAATCAAACCAAGATATTTTGTCACAAGATAAAACAGTGTAAGAGACCCAATTTCGGTTGTAACTCGATAAAATATTCAGCCAGTGTTTTGCCTTTGTACGGCAGAATAAGGTTCAAATGCAACTAGATCTCTCTGCTGCAGTCGGGTCATTGGTGAAAAAACATGAAAAAAGAGGATCTTGGGGGGTTACTGATTTATCAATCCAAGAACACGGAGGTGATTATTTTTTTTGTCTGATTCTAGTGCACAAGAAAACCTTGTAGCTGAGTGGGCAGAGGACAATATTAGCATAACCTTTATATATTGAAAGTAAGTAACACCCCTCCCCCCTCAGCCAGGGATGATTATATAAATGTCAATTACAGGGAAGTCTTCAGACGTACCCAGACTCAAACCTTATTGTCGCAGAACAGCGTTATCTAAGTAAATATCAGCCTGCAGACTGGAAAGTGTGTAGGAGGGATCTCTTTTGGTTCGGGGAGAGACTGCGTGAGAGGAGTGTCGCGGTCGGCCTTGGCTTCCCCTCCATTTGTCTCGCTCTGTTTGTGGAAACTTGTGCTTATGGGATGTCCCCGGCTGCCACGGCACTGCAGTCTGGTACTACCTGCGTAGTGGATCGAGCTTGAGCCTGTTGACATCTCGAGATGAGCGCGCTGGCGTGAGGGGGGGGTTATACACCTGTCTCACTTCCAGGAGAGTCTGATGCCAAAAAATGTTTTCCTGGGGAAATGTATTGTCGTTCAACATTTTAACAATTCCACCATGTTAAAATCTAAGTATGCAATTCACGACAAAACCATCCATCCATTTTGTTTAATTGCTGTTAACTCCTAATCAGGCTCCAAAGGGGTTTAGAGCCTATCCCAGAGGTTATGGGTGCAGAACAGGAAATATTCCACCATGGGGTGCCAACCCATTGCAGAGGACACACACCATTCAGTAACTCCAATTAACCTCAGTGATTGATTTGAATAAGCGGGCTGGTGATGACATCATCGCCACAGCACGGAGACCCACATGCAAAGCAGGTAGACCTGGTGTAAATGTGCACATCTTTGTCCTGCAGCACATGCCCCACAAAGGCGACAGAGTGATGGGGGAGAGCTCTAGGGAATTATGGGAACAGTCCTGCAGCCAGACCTACCGCCCCGCGAGCTGCGCAGGCCAGTGTTTCAGACAGCTGTCGGTTGCTGTTATACATTTAGCTTCAGCTCATTGTGTGCTGTGTGCTGAGAATAGCCCCAGTAAACAGAGACCTGAAGAATCGCTTTCTAATTTTAGCTTAGCCTCAGGCTGGGTGAATAGATGTCACCGCGCTGTCATTCGGTAATCCTTTGTTGGCGGAGAATGCGTGTGTCATCCAGGGAGGAACCCCAGGAGGGAGACGGCTGTCAGGATGGTGGCTGAAGGCTTCAGAAGGGCCCCCCCAACAAGGAAATGCAGCTGTACTGTAACTGTCCCACTTACTCCTCGTGTTTGAATGGACTAAGTACTCACTGGACTTCCTCCTATGACTCAGGCAATAAGCGAGACTCACAGGCTTTCAGCGCGAGGTGTGCTGCTCACTCACGCGTAGCGCGATCCTCCAGGCAGCCCTACGCTCCAGCCGTCAGCTCCCCGCTCGCTGTAAGTAGGAGACATTCATGTCCACCGATCGACAGCAAAAGGTCACACCGCCGTTTGCCGTCCGCAAGGGCTTGTCGCGCAAGTTTTAGGCTGTAGCAGTTTGGCGAGTTTCTGTTTGTAATGTCACTTTGATAACAATGGTTGCAATGGGGGTAATTGTCCCCCTGTCACGGCTCTTGAAATGCACTGTGGTATAGGCTGGTCTTTTCCTGTAACTCACACTTATTGCTACTAGTGTCTGTTTTTAGCTTTTTGGGAAAAATTGCATATCTACTGCTGCTGAGATTTGCCTGTGCTGCCTTTGCACGCGTGTGTGAAATTGTCCTTTGGCTTTTGAAGCAAAATACTAAACAATTCTTCTGGTAGCTCTTTTGAAGAGCATAAGACAGTTCAGTACTACAAGCACCGCACTTTAAAACAGAGAAGTTAATATTTTAGGCATTAACTATACAGGGAACTGATATGACAAGTGACAAGTGTATTTCAAAATTCAAATCTTGCTTCATATCTGCAGTAGAAACCTAAAACAAAATTCATGAAGACCTTAAACCTTGAATGGTTAAAGGAGAGTAAACAGTCTGTTGTTGACATTTTAAGTTGCGCCCACGTTTTGAGGGTCTGTTATTCTGTGACTGCTGTCCCTCTTGTCGCTTTGGCTTCCACGCGTACGGCTCGTCTGACGTGCGACTGAAAACGCGCCTGTGGTGCTTGGCCAATTCGCAAAGTTAAAACCTGAACTCCAGTCAAGCCGAACCATAGCTGAACTATGCTACAGTTTACAACCGGAGGGGCAGAGAAAATACCACACAGGTCATATTTACAAAAAGAAACATCCTTGACATTTTTGCCTAATTATATACTTGATGAGTCAAAATCATGAGACGGGGATTTAAAAGGGTACAGCAGCCTTTCGGGCTGATCACTCATATTTACCGCACCTCTGAAACACGACTGGAATTTGTGGGGTTTTCCGGTCCCCTCCTTGAGGGAAATAGTCAGTGAAATGCACATGTACTGTTGACAAACCCTGGGGGGGGCAGTTCGACCCTTCACAGACTGACTGCTTGTGTTTGCGAAACGCCAGTCTGGTATGCTGTTCCGGCTACGCACACGCAGAAGCAAGTGGCAGTAACAGGCTAATTATGGACCCAGGTGTTAGTGACGCAAGCAACAACCACTGCTTATTAAAATAAGTCAGAAAGAGGGGCTCTAATTGGACCTTTTGAAAAGCCCCCCCTCTTTTCGTCTTTGCGGCATGAAGCTGGGGCTTTTGGTGACAGTGACGCAAGTGTGCATGTGTATGTGTGGCTGTGTTGTTCACTGGCTGCAGTGCTCTGATACTATCGTCGCGCACAGAAACCTCTGAAAACCCCTAGTGACACCATCTCGGGCTTCCTGTGTTTACAGTGTCTCTACAAGGCCAACCACCACCTGCATAGCCCAGCCCTCTCGACGACGTCAACTTTTCCGAAGCCGGCTGTTGCTGTGGAAACTCGCGCACGTGGACAAGATAGAAAAGGGCAGCGAGGCGGGTCCCCCAGTGACAGAAGCTGCTCAGGAGGCGAGGGAGGTACAGCTGAAGAGGCAGAGCCATGGACAGACAGCAGAGTAAAGTGGAGCGCTTTCTCAAACTCGGCTACGCCTACGGTGACATCCTGCGTGTGCTGGAGAACATGCACCATGACGCCCAGACCAACGACATCCTGGAGGAGCTGCTGAAGACCAGCCGCTCCGACAACCCCTCGCCCCCTGGCTCCCGCACCGGCAGCCCCCAGCTGGTACCCAGGGGGTGCGGCTCCCCTCAGCCACACCAGGAGGATACAGGCGGTAGCACCAGTCTCCGGCCCATCGTCATCGACGGTAGCAATGTGGCCATGAGGTAAGGGTCCGCGTCCCTTCCTGAAGCCATCCAGGCTACTGCGGGCGATCGCAGACACGCAGACGTTCGCATGGCAATTATCAGCAGTGCCCAGCAAAGGCAGCACTTTGCACTTCTGTCCCCTCGTAAGAGCACTTTGGAGTGTTTTCAAAAGAATTAAAGTCAGTGTAACAGTAAAGGGATGTTAGGGTTGCAAACAAATTGGAGGGAGTATTTTTAGCAAGCTTCCCTGCCATGCAGCTGCTCTACGGCCGTAGCTTTGAGTGACGGTGTCTGCCTTTAGGAATGCTTTTAGGTCAACTTTCTTGAAACAGGATGAATGAGGGAGATGATTGCTATGGAATGTAAGGGCAGAGACCGGAGCCAGGCTGTCCTCAGCAATCAGGCTCTGTGGGATTGCAGACGGAATCATCCACACCTGCACCACGCTATGACTCTTCAGAGCTCCGACTGTCCAACACCTAGGGTTTACTGCAGAATGTCTGACTTAACTCTGGGTCAGACCTGTAAAACAACCGATATTTAGCAGCCTAGAAGTTGGAGTAGCTGCCAGAAGTGCAAAAGGTCATTTTGGGGGAGAGGAAAAAAAAGATAAAAAAAAAATACTACGTTTCAGTCTCTCTTAGCGTAGCAAAGGAAGGCTGCTAGCCACTCAGCCGAGGTGGAATATTCAAATTCAGTGATGCAACTGAAACTAAGAGAACAAGAAACAGAAGCTGGTTTCTTGCAGATTATTCTTTTTCAAAACACTTTGCCGAGAAAGGGAACCAACTCTCTACAGCTTCAAAGCTGGATGCTGTTCCTTATGTGGTTACTGCACTGTGTTGTTTTTCTTAAAACTGTCCCGTGTGCTCGGTCGGTTCACACTCTATTCACTCCATTTAAACGGGCAGTGAGTGCCCCGCCCCCGCAGCCGAGCTGGTGTGGTGTGCTCTATGCGAAGTGGCGGGCCACTTCCTGCTGGAGCAAGCCAACCGAGGGGAAACCCCCCCCCTCCCCGAGCGAATCATTCTTGCTGCTTGTGACCTGAACAGCCGTTTGCCAGGGCTGCTCAGGTCTGTAATCCATCAAGAGTCTCGGACTGCTCTGGGAAACAATCACCTGCCACAGCGCTCACTCTCCAGAAAACCCACCAGTGACTTGGTTTACAGAATAAGGCGTGACTTCCAGCTGGAGTTAAATCCTGCTGTAGTTGTGCACAGACACGTAACTGAGGGCAAATCATACGCACAAATCTTGATTTCGTTTTCATGTCTGCGTTGTTTTTAAATCCGGACTGCTCCCTGGGTTGAATGTCAAAGGCATTCTGAGCAAGATTCTGGAAAAAAAAAAAAAAAAAGGGATAATGAAATCACATGACTTGGAGGAATTGAGTCAGTCAGCCATCACTTCCTGAAAGGGAGAGATGGACAGGCACCTAAGAAAGTTGCATCCTCGGGGTGTGTGAGATCTTGTCACACTGAAATTTCCGTATCTGCAATTGTGCGGTTGCATTCCTGATTCCTCCTAGAGCTTACACTTTTTTTTTTTTTGGCAAATGCTTGTTTCCCACGGTGGGGGGGTTGTGTGTGTGTGTGTGTGTGTGTGTGTGTGAGAGAGAGAGAGAGATATCCACCGCATCGAAAGGCACCTACAACGGCGGCGCCTCTGATCAGGTTCCCCCTCTTTCATTACAGCCATGGCAACAAGCAGGTGTTCTCCTGCCGCGGGCTGCAGTTAGCGGTGAAGTGGTTCTGGGATAGGGGTCACCGTGACATCACCGTCTTCGTGCCCCTGTGGAGGAAGGAGGCGCCCAAACCAGACACTCCCATCACAGGTAGAAGATGATGATAAACTTACCGACAACGCTGTATAATAAAATAGGATTTTCCATTAACAAAAAGCTGCCCAGCTACCTCACCACCTTAGGTGCAAACAAGCTGCAATTACCAAGAACATAACACACCCACCTCTTAGTTACCGACCGTATGCAAATATGACCAAATTACAGTATGTATGATTGACAGCAGCGTACACTAAAGTGAGAGAGACCTTTGAATAAAGTGCCAAATGTAAAAAATTTAACAATGACAGACTGAAAACATAAGTACAGTTGTGGTCACGGCTACGTTATTAACAACTAGGTCGTTGAAACGGAACTCAGTCATTAAACGAGGAGCGGTTATAAAGAATTGACATTCATGTGCTAAATTTCCACTTGCATGCCTGTAGGGCCGCCATTGTTACACTATATTTTCTGGTAATTCCCGAACCTGACACCCATGTCCCATGGCAGACCAACGCATCCTCTATGAGCTGGAACAGCAAAATATCCTGGTTTTCACACCATCACGCTGCATCAATGGTAAGCGGGTAGTCTGCTACGACGACCGCTACATCATCAAGCTGGCCTTCGACTGTGATGGCGTCATCGTGTCCAATGACAACTACCGCGACCTGCAGACCGAGAAGCCGCAGTGGAAGAGGTTCATCGAGGAGAGGCTGCTGATGTACACCTTCGCTAACGACATGTATGTTCAAAATAACATCCTGTTATTCACAAAGTCATCACCTTGATTATCAATTTACATGAAGAAATAAAGGAATCCTGTTGTTGGTAACGCAAGACGATACTAGCTAAAATCCAGTCTTCGTTTTTAAAGGTTTATGCCTCCTGACGATCCTTTGGGAAGGAATGGACCGACATTGGACAACTTCCTGAGAAAGACTCCAGGGCCCCCTGAGAGCAAACGGCTGCACTGCCCCTACGGTACGCTTCCATACGGATTTGCCTTTATTTCCTGTTTGTCAGAATCACAAATGTTTCCACACAGCTGTTCATGGTCACCCATCCGTGACTCAAGCAGGTGTCCTCCAGGATTTACTTAATTTAGTCCATTGGTTGATTTTGTGCCATTGGGAAAAGGGGGACTGTCCAAATAGGTCTAAGGACCTCTTCCTGTCCAGAGTGACGGCACCCAACCATGCAGTGCCATGATTTCACTCAAAACTACTTGTCAACAAGGATGTAAGATCCGTTACGTGGAATGTTATGACACCCTGTTTTCTTTCCCTCCAGGTAAAAAGTGCACGTACGGCATGAAATGTAAATATTACCACCCAGAGCGCTCAAACCAGTCTCAGCTGTCGGTTGCCGATGAGCTCCGGGCAAAAACTAAACCAGTTCTGGAGCTGGACCAGCCTGGTAACACACGACCCTGCTCTCCTGGTCAGGCAGCTCCCTCAGATGTACGCTCCTTCAGGACCTCCTTGTCTGACCATGGACACGACGGCCATTTTTACAGCAGCCCTCCACCCACTAAAGCTCTGACTTGCCAAGAAGACCATCCCTGCCGGCTCTCTCCCTCCAAGCAGCTGGACAGCCGGAGGGATTCGAGCAGCCCAGTCCACTCACGAAGGTCGCCCACCTGCCAGAGCTTTGAGAGCGACGAGGCTTTCGGCTCTCTGGAGTCGTCGGTGTCTCACTTGTACGTCCAAGAGGCAGAGAGGCAGGAGCTCCCCCAGCTGTACTGCCGGGGCCCCGGGAGCCTGCAGCAGAACCAGTGCAGCAACAAACACTGCTGCAGCTCGCAGAGACAGTGCGGAGACAGCCACCTTCCAGAGGGCTGCTACCATGGGTCTGCTCGCTGGCTGCATGCCGGCCATAACCACAATGCATTCAAGCACCATCAGCACGCCCAGGGCCATTGCCCCTCATACGGGGAACCAGCTCGCTACACGACACGCCGTTACGCTCAGCCGCATGCCCCCTGGGGGGCTTTTTCCCTGGATCCCAGTGCACGCACCAACAGTGAGCAGAGGAGGAGTATGGGAACTCAGCTTGGTAGTATCTTCCCCCAAAGCACTGTGAAGCAGGCTACGCAACTCTATCCACACACAATGAATGTGTCCGAATTGGTTCCACTGATCCACCGGCTTTGAACCAGTCACAGCCACTTCTAGCCTTTCTCCTTTTTTCATGTAGTATTATTCTTAAATAAAAACGCTGCTTTGCTCTTTGTGTTTATTTCCTCCGCACAGCCCTTTCAGCATTAACTCTACTGCCCTCTGCTGGATGTTAAGTGGTGGGGCCACTTACCAAAGTACAAACAGGAACAATTCAGAGTAGATTTTTTTTTTTATTTTTACAAATAACTTATCTGTTACAAAGACCGTTTTCCCAGCTAAACTCAAAAACAACTTTAGATATCCAAATCATTTAATCATTGTAATGAACTGAATCTCCACACCGAGGTGCAAATGAAGCTGAAAGCTTCTTTTGGAAGCAGAGCTTGATGCAAGTGCTTCGGTGACAACTCTGGTATCAGCCAGCCAGTTAGCTTCCATGACTGAAAGATCTGTTTAAAAAACTTTATATAATCTCGCAGTTGTATGGCCGAGTTACAGAATCACCATTCTAACTTAAAAAAAAATAAAATAAAAAAATGTGCACTGGCATATCAAGATGTGACTCCACGGATCTCTGCAGGGGGATCCGTAAAAAGGGTAAACGACCATTCTCATCAAACCATTATGAAAGTCAAAGCTTTACGGGACAAACGGAAACGTCTGGGGGGGGGGGTGTCACAAATAGGGGTTATATACACACTTTCACCTTTGTCTCATCCCGTTTCACTTTGATTAACATTGTATTGTTACTTTGGAGACAGAAGGGAAAAGGCACATGGTGAAACCCTAAAAAACACTAAAAAAAAAAAAAAAAAAAAAAGTACAAATGGCAAGTTCTAATTCTCAATCCACATGGCATATTAAACGTCCCATTTCCGATAGCCCCTAAAAACTGCCACCTTCCAAAAACGAGTCCACAGTTCAATTCCCAAACGTTGTCCCCATCTCTGGTTCACTGTCCTGCAAGGGACGCGGCGTCTCTCGGCACAGGAGTG
>JAODKF010000045.1:3685277-3695607 GCA_026779585.1 Mormyrus proboscirostris | reverse complement strand
CCCCCCCCCCCCAAAAAAAGTCAAGCCTACATTCCAGTTGTCAGACAAGATGACGGCTCGTGACGTTCTGCAGGCTCCCAACCAGTCTGATGTCTTTGGCACCCCAAGGCAAATCCCCAGCTTCTCCGCAGGTCGCAGTCAGGCAGGAGGGGTAAAAATGAACATTTACAGGGCTGACGAGCAGATCAGAGCAGAGAAAGTGTGCATAGTTTCATATTATTGCTCTTCTGTTATGCAAGGCTTCACTTCTCACAGATATCAAGTAAAAAGCTTAGAAAGGGACAACGTGCTTATTTGGTTGGAGAAAAAAAAAAAAAATAAGTCTATTATGCTATACTTACAGGAAATACAAGTGATTCATAGCGTGGGGAGGTTCGCGTTTAAAGCACGTTCTAAAACTATGTACAGTAAAACTGGGCTGCTAATCCGACCCGTACTGTACATACAAAGCATGCCGTTTACTTTGATTCGTTAACTGTGGATCGAAGGAACGGAATCTGAAGCAGAAGGGACACGAGGCAACATTTCAGTGGCGGGAAAACATTCTTCCCATCTTCCGCTGGGAAGAGACCAGCCAGAATAGTCCAACAAAGGCAGAGGGAAGAAAAGGGGGGGGGGGGGGGGAGCGGGGTGTTGGTTTATTTTCCCGTCAGACGTAGCGCTGTAGCCAAGCCCCTCCCCAGGTCGTACTCTGTCCCAGAAGAAAAGGCGAAGGAACATGAACACCTTGGAGGAGTGAGTGAGAGCTCACGCATGTGTGTATGTGCGTGCGCACATGCAATCGCGCCAAAATTACTACTCATAATACTGCGTACAGAAGTGGCAAGTAGCCCCCCCGTGCATGAGGATTCCCCAGAAAGCAAGGAGGGGGCCCTGCACATACTGTCGACTCCAAGGTGAGGTATTATCAGGGCTGCTGCCTTATGTAACACGACCTGTAAACACGATCCAGTCAAGCCTTCAGCGGACCACATTCTACGAAAAAAAAAAAAAAATCATAAATCCTTGCAGAGTGTCCATATGTTCTGGAAATCCCCGTTCCTAAGCGAGTCGCAGATAGCGGTAGGGAAATGGGCCGCGGCCCTCTGGCGCCCCCTGGCTCAGAAGTGCCGTGGGAACTCGCACTGTTCACAGCGGTGGAGAGCAGGGTGATTCAGAAAGGTGCAGGCCGTACAGCTCCACTGCAGCCCTTCGTCTTCCTCCTGGTCTGCTACAGTCTTTGGGGTCCTTGAGCTGGACTCTGCATGGTAGAGAGATAGGGGTGGGGGGGGAGAGAAATCTGAATGGAGATACCCAAAGGGGGCCTTTTCTTACAGAGATCCTCATTTGACAAGCCAGTTTGGAGAAGGTTTGGCCTCAATTTCAGATGGAAAGGGTGTGACTTGGTCCGGGGGAGGGGGCTGTTTCATAACACCAGCCCACATGGCTACAATAATCAAACAACCAATCCCAGGGACCAAATTTAACTGAATCAGCCTTTTTGGCCAAACAAAAGCTGAAATTATGGTCCTTTCACTATTGTGTGCACACAGGCTGAGAAGACTGTCTGTATTCTGCTGTGGCTTCAGAGATGTCAGCCTCCCTGAGTGAGTGAAACGGCCGGCAAGCGTGTCAGCACACTGCAGCTGTGCTAGTGTGTGGGCTTACACACATACAAACACACACACACACACACACACACACACACACACACACACACACACACACACACACACACAAGGCTGTGCAAATCACAAGACGGGTTTGCTGGAACTAGAAAATAACAGGTGGCATCAGATGGAAGAGGGACAGGCGGCCAGACACAAGGGCACAGAAGAGAGGGGGACAGGCAGAGAGGTACCAACCGAGCGGGGGTGCAGGAAGGAGGCCACAAGGCTCCTTCTTTAACTTGGTGGTGACATTAATTTTCCTTCCTCTCCTGTCTAAAGAGCCCAAACTCTCTGGCCCTGAATGTTTTGCAGCAGCAAAAGATAGAGGGTGGGGTGGAGGTGACACGATAGAGAGAGAGAGAGAGAGAGAGAGAGAGAGAGAGACAGAAAAAGAGAGAAGCAAAGAGGAGCAGGGAGTCTGCAGCAGTGAGCTGGCAAAATGAACAACAGACCAAGCTAAGCCAAGCTAGCCAGAGCACTGCCTAGTCTGTTGTGTTAGTATTTCTACGATCATAAAATCAAAAACTAATACCTGCCTTTTCAAGATTTAAATATAGGGGATCTGGGTGTCAGGGAGCTCTCAGCGGGAGGAGGGGGTGTCAAAGAAGGCCACACATGACAAGGACAAGCAGGGAAGAATTGAGAGGGAACCGGTTTGTAAGACTTACCCACAGATAAAGTACCTTTGGGTTTGGGTGGAACAGGACCTAGGAATCCAATGTTGTCATAAAAGTTATGAATTGCACTGGGATTAAAGTGTGGTCCTGTAACAAATCGAGACGAGTGATTATGTGACATTTTCTGCACATGACACAAAAAACAAACAAAACTCAAACCGTTGGACTAGAGACAATATCCTGCATCAGACAAACATCCTCAGAGAAAGGGAGCTTCCCCTATACACCAAAACAAAATAACCAACCTACCCAAGCCCCCCCCCCCCCGTCTCTCCAGCCCTCCCACCACACATTTTTCCCCATATGTCCACAAAAGCTACTCAAGTCTGGAGTTCCTGCTAAGGTACGCGATAATGCTCACGCTCGGGTCACTAAACCAGGCCTTGGGACTGGGGGCTGCCGATACAGGGACCATCAACCCCCACTAGCCCTCTAGAGGCGGGATGCAATTCAGGAAACTATCGCAAGCCGACAGCTCTCCGGTCCGGAGGAGGAACCGCGAGGAGAGCTTACCTCCGCGCCCCAACAGTATAAAGCTGCCAGCGATACGTCCGCATTCCTCCGATGCATTCCACGGATGTGTTAGCATGTTAGCGTTAGTCGGCAGGGTTTAAAGGCTGTGCGAACGGGTGCTTGAAGGTCAGTTGAGTGCCTTGTCAGAACGTCCTTTGTGACGTGGGCATGCGGGCACCACAGATTCGGCAGCTACGCATGCGCTCTTGTCACACTGTGCGTTGCTGCCGCGCCAATAGGAGCGGGCGGCGAGCACAACGGGGCCCCGAGTACCTTTTGTCAGAAGGAGATCGATTTCTTTGGTTAAGCAGTCAATGTCAATCTGCAGCATCCTGTTTCTGCAACGCAAGTTCTGCATTTCCTCAATCTGATAAAGGAGAGATGAAACAAGGTTACACTTTCTACCCACCGTGGGAGAGCAGCTTTAATTTTTATTTTTTTTACTTGTTTAATCAATGCAAGAAAAGCGCCAGATGAATGTCATGCTTCCAAGAGTGCCATGCGGGAGGTTAATTCCACGGAAAAGCGTTCCAAGCCATGTGTTAGTGATCCGCGTGACCCCTGCACATCTAATGCTTGCGTATCGTCCGACAGGAGCCGTGCTTAATGTTTACTTCTCAATGTGGTGTGAAGATCCTAGTTGGGATAACAACGTCCCAATATAGAGCGTGTTCATTTGCAAAGGGACCTTGGGGTCATCACCTTGAGGTCAATCCTCAAACTATTACAGGATGTGTCTCTTTCACATTACGGGCTGTGGCGGAAAAATACTGAAGCAGAGCTTCACTGTAATGGACATATGGGTCACTTACGGAGGGTGCCTGGGAGACGGAATTGGACCTCTGGAGCCGTCTGCGGGTGAGGTCATTCTCCATCTCGTTGACCTCCTCCTTCAACTTCTCCAGCTTCTTCTTCTTCAGCTGCAGCTCGTGGCATAGCCTGTCCATCCGAGCCTTCTGGTGTATCAACAGAGCTGTGGGCACAGTGGCACAAGAGGGGTTCTGCTAGATGACTGGCTCGGTAACCATACGGCCAACTGGACCCCATAGTGTGAGAGTCACAAAGAGACATTCAGGCATGCCGCATTCCACTGAACTATACCCAAAATAACGAATCGAATACCAGCCAATTCACACAATCATGCCTTTTACGTTTTACAAAAGAGAAGTTTCTAGAGGACAAAACACCAAACTGCCTTTTTGCTAAAGGGCACAGACTCGAGGCCCAAGGGCCAATGCGAGACCAGACAGCAGCAACCATGGGGGAGGGGGAACGTGACCCATAGTCACTGTGGGCCCATCAAAGAGAACTCCCAGAAAGGAAACGAAGTGATCCATGCAGGCGTGACAAAGACGCCAGCCCACTTAATGGCAATGAGAGCCTACTCCTAAACCGTGAAAGTCTCACGCTGCTCCCAAACCTTTAAAGAGGTCTACCAAGTAAACCGAGGATACAAGAACAGCAGCATATACAGTTTGCCTGAAATGCATTCAGATTCCCATAATGTTGATGCTACGTTAAAAACAGGCATAAACAACAGCTTGTGGTTAGATTTCCGTCTTGGCAAGAGGCAGTGGAAAAAGCATTTACTACTCGCGAGTAGAAACATACACAATGTCCCTCACGTGATCATACAAGAGCAACGTGCTCATACATTCCCACAGAACGGCATCTGGCTTATGATTGCAGACTTGAAGGAACACGAATTGCTGGTCCAGTGCGCCACCCAAAACTTACAATGCATAATACGATAATATGCAGGTGATTTAACTTGAACTAATTTAGAAAATGATTGCACACAGAAAAACCGTGTGAAGATTTGTTTGCTGCTTTGCTTACTGGCTTATTTATGGCTCCCACCCCCCGCCACAAACAGGCCCCGCCCCAGCAAACGGCCCCCACCTTGTGTGTAAGCGGCGTCGTCAGAGCTGACGCTGAGCCGGCGCGGTGTGCTGGGCCTCTCCCTGTGTGCCGACAGCGGGTCCGACAGGTGATGGGGGTCCGGCTCGGCAAAGTGTTCCGAGGGAAGGCTGAGCATGTTGGGGACCTCGAAGGTGGGGGAGACGACGCCGGGGGACACGGCCGGTGGCTTGTTTGGGGACACGGTGATTTTGAAAGTGTACTTGGTGTTGGGCTGAGTGACCACTACGCGGGGGGAGGTCACTGCCCCACTGGCCCCCATCGAAGAGCGGGACTTGGGCGGGTGGTGGTGGATGTATGCGGGGCCCATGCTCACCTGTCCCGCTACGCCGCGCCCGCCAGCAGGGCCCTGCAGCCCTGCAGAATTGGCAGAAATATAAACGGTGGGGTTGCGTCCACCGGCATCGTCGCCGGCCGCGTTGGCGGAGATGTAGAACTTAGGCTGCGGGCGGGAGGCGGAGGGGGCCGTGGCGGCATCGTCGGGCCCAGCGGTGGTGGCGGTTGGAGGGCTGGGGGAGATGTATAGGGTGGGCTGGCTGCGGTTCAAAGCTGTCCCGCTGATGGACAAGGGCGCAGTGGAACAGGTGCTGGTGCCCATGGGGGACGAGGAGGGGCAGGAGGAGGACGAGGAGGCGGCGGCGGTGGACGAGGAGGGTCGGACACCACTGACGGGATGCAGGATGGCGGCGGAGTTACTGCGCTGGGGAGATTCCAGCTTGATCTCGATCTGGTTCTTGCGGGGCCCCGTTGTGATGGCCTGTATGTTGTACTGACCGCTGGAGGCTGCTGGCGCCTGCAGGATGGGGGGGGGCTGCGGGTTCGTGGGAGAGCTGATGGGCATGTAGACGTGGGACGTCTGGTGGCCCTGCGCCGTGTGCCCTGAGGTATGCGAGGAGCCGAGCTGGCAGGGCAGTGCCCGACCGCTGGGCAGCGGGGAGGGTTGGGAGATCTGGTAGGTCTGTTGCTGAGTCGTGGGGCTGTACGGAGACCAGGCCGCCTGGGGCTGTTGCTGCTGCTGCTGCAGCTGTTGCCGGGGTGTGGCAGTCTGGCTGACGTACGGTCGGATGTAGATGGAATTGCCCTGGGGGCTGTTGAGACTGGGCTGGGGCCCACCGTGGATGTGCAACGAGGTGGGCGTGTTGCGGCCTGTCTGGATGTTGGGGGCCAGCGTGACGGTTATGGGGTTGAAGCGGGGTGCCTGTCCCTTACCCAGCTGATAGAGGCCCAGGTGCTGTGGGGGCTGGGGCTTCCGGGCAGGGTCCATTACGCCAAGCGCGTTGAAGCTGGGAGGCACCTGTGCTGGGGCGGACTGCGGCTCGGGCGGTAGGAAGTGCCCACTGGATTGCGACCCCTGCAGGGGCCCGTCGCTCAGGCTGTGTGTGAGAGTCCGGCTGCCGTTCATCCTCTGGCTGTCCCGAGCCGGGGACACATGCACATTCTGAGAATGCAGGCCCAGGTTCAACTGGGTCATGTGATTCTGGAGTCTGGACAGGCCGGGCTCGTCCGGGAAGTTGAGGTTTCCTTCGCCGTACAGGTACCCTGTGCTTACCTGGGACAGGTACTCGCAACAGGCGTGCAAGTTGTTGTTGTTCTGAAAGTCAAATTAGTCATTAATTAGTGATCAATAAAGTCCTATCTATCTATCTATCTATCTATGTATGTCACATTTTTGCATCTTTATAGTCTTGTTATAATTTGACTTTGTCTTGTTATAAATAAAGTCACACAAACAGAAAAGCACATATGACAATTAGGGCTGTTGCGATCATGCCGAGATGTAAAAATCGGGCAATGTATATGGCAAGGGTGCATGGGCAATAATCTCCAGGGCTTTAGATCAGGGGTGGGCAATATTATCCAGAAAGGGCCGCTTTGTATGCAGATTTTCGTTGCAGCTGCCTTTTAGATTATTAATTAGAGGACTGATTGGCTGAAGAATCCTCAAACCGGGGTTTGAACAGCTGACCTAAAGATTATTCCAAAAACCTGCAGGCACACCAGCCCTTTGCGGATAAGGCAGCCCACCCCTGCTTTAGATGATGTGTGAAACATTTGTCTGGACTTTTCGGTATTATACGGACTTTACTTACACAAGTAATCTGGTAAGCAGATTAGTATTAAAATATTAATGAGATCTGTACTGTGAAACACAAAAGTCAGTAGTCTGTATAAACCATGTTGAACTGCAACAACTAAACTGCAAAAGTACCACCACAAGACCAACATATTTTCCCCTTGTTTATCCACAATATCTGCTCTCTTTCAAAATATGTTGTGGCTGTTGAGTTGTCCCTTTCATTATATTTAAGACTGTTGGTGGATCCAAAAACTGGCATCCATATGACAAATTCTATGAAATCGAAGCACAGATTCATTAAGTGCAACATGAATGTCCAGTGAGACGCCACATGAAAGCCCCAAGGGTGACTGTAGGTAGGGCTGCATGACACCTCTAGCTAACTGCATGACACCTCTAGCTAACTGCATGACACCTCTAGCTAACTTCATGGCACCTCTAGCTAACTTCATGGCACCTCTAGCTAACTGCATGGCACCTCTAGCTAACTGCATGACACCTCTAGCTAACTTCATGGCACCTCTAGCTAACTTCATGGCACCTCTAGCTAACTTCATGGCACCTCTAGCTAACTGCACGACACCTCTAGCTAACTGCATGCGCGCAGTTATTTGTACGTTGGATGTATGATCGATTGTAAAAGGTGTGAAGGATGAATGGGTGTCTTTTCCATTTTTTTATAGCTCACCTGCAGCACACACTGGGACACGACCCCCTCTGGGACTTCGGGAAACTTCTGGCGCAGGTCGTGAAAAACCTGGGTGTCAATCTGCTGGCTTCCCTGGGCCATTCGTGTACAGCCGGGTCAGGACCGATTGCTCCGTACAGCTGCCTGGGGCCTCAGTGGTGGCACTGCCCGGTCCACAGCTCGCGCATCTTCTGAAAGAGGGTGGGGGAGGTGTCAACACCAAGTGTCACCATGTTTCTGTTCATGTTTCTGTTCAGCCTCATGGACCATGTATGCAGACAGATCTGGCCTTACGAGACCATGTGTGGAAAACATCTCAATGTTCCACAAACTTGGGCATAGATTTTTTTTTTCGTTCGAAAACACAAAATTGTGCTTAAAACCTTTCAAAACTATTTTTCAAAAAGCCAAATATCTGGGGTCCAGAGTAACAATTCCCCGTGGCCCAAGTCCTTTAGTAAGGAGGCAAAAAGGGGCCTCTGGATGGCTCCTCCAGAACCTCATATGGCGCCACCCGGGTTTGGGTCCTATGGTGTCCTGCAGCGCTGCTGGAGATGCCGCGCTCGGTCAGCGCATTACGGAGTTCAGAACCCAAACCAAGGCTGACCCAAGGCGCGTGGTTTTGGGACAAACTCGATGTATCCCCCAATCTGCCAGGACCCCTGCTACCATCACTGTGCCAAAACCAGTAGGGGAGGGGAAGCACAGCAAGCAGGGACAACCTCAGCATGTAATACAAACCTTTAAAAAATCCCACAAGTGGAAAGAGGAGGAGGAGAACAGACAAAAAGGGGGCCAAGGGGAAGGTTTATAAGGGGAACAGCTCAAAAGTCATGGAAGTGATTTTTTTTTTTGGAACACTAATCTTAAACTTCCTGTGGACTGGAGGCAGAAGTCTGCCATCCAAAACACAGACAGGGCAGACTTTGCTCAAGAGTTAAAGAGAAGTAACACAACAAGAGTGGCAACGCCACGACCGCAGCCACACAGCCAAAGGTGCTGCGCTGAGGACAACAGCAATCAGCCAGGCCCCTGGCGTTCTCTCCCAGCAGATGACATTACAAGCAGCGATTCCTTATCGCAGCTCGAGTAACAAACATGTGCGATGGCAGGTCAGCACGGCTATAAATCCTGTTCGGCAAGCAGCCCTGACACTCATGCCGTCGGAAGAGGGAAGCCAGCGGGGAGACATATTCCAATACAGGGGACTGAAAACCTGCAACTGATTCCTGAAACCGGAGACAATGAGCACAATAAGTACATGGTTACAAACTATGAGACTAGCAGCAATCTAAATGAAAGCAACCAAATATTACGTAAAAGAAGCTTCTCTCATATAATGTGCTTTCCTTGTAATACACGAGTATTTCCACCATTATATTCAGACTTCTAGGTGTTGAGCACAACGCCCATTTTCCAGCTTTACAGTTAACCTCATAGCCTTGTGAGTTCGGCTCTGAGATAATTTTTATATTTAATTTTTCATGGGCGAATGTCCACACCCTGTGAGCAGCACGGTGAAGTGGGTGCTATCATGTCTGATTCGAGCTTGAACAAAAAGACAGAGGCCTAAAGGGACCAGAGACGGCAACTAAACTGAAGATGGTAAAAAAGCGGCCATGTGTGGCACAGCTGACTTGCAACACACACAAAAAAAAAATGCTTCATTACTGCTCACAATTGCACCTGCTCATGCTCCAGGAGCACAAGGAAACCTCTGAGCCTCCTTTCCATTTCAACAGCATGTTTAAGGAGCAGAATCGAGTTTAATAAGCACCGCCCTCCTCCACACAGCACCCAGGCGGAGTGAAATGAGCCTGAGGGGTCGTCAGACGGGGAAGGGGTGTGGGGTAAACAAAAAGGCCCTTTGGCAGACCACTCCCAGCAAGCGGGTGCCAATCGGCTCCTCAATGGGTCCTTTTTCTCTCAGAACACCCGGCTGCATCACAGGCGCCCATCTCAATGGGAAGATCCAAGCCAATCAGGACAGGGTCAAGGGCTTATGGAGGCTTTGGGAGCTACAGGAGATACAGCCATGGACATTCCAGAGCAGCCTAAGGCTATATGACGAAATTATCGGTAAATCGACAAGTAACGTGCTGTGAGAATCCATCAATGACTAAATGGCGATTATCACCTGTCGTGGAAGCAGGCTTAAGCTACCCCAAAAGTAAGATGGGGATTTATGAACTGGTTTTCAGTTCATCTGTCTAAGCCTACGTTTCTGATGGAGTTTTTTTTTTTTTTTTTAAATAGCATTCCTATTATTTTTAAACTCCTCATATGGTCTGCTAATCAACTATTTTCAGCACCATAAATCACTGTTTGTTTCAGCTTAATTAAAAAAACAATTATGTGCCCTGCTTGGTGCCGTATGTGCGCATTTGTGCATGTGTGGGGTGAGCAACCACTTGATATAGCAGTTTATCCCAATATGATTGAAATATGGCATTTTTTATAAACATCGCCCAGTCCAACTCCAGAGTAAAGCAGCCATCTTGCCATAACTATGGAGAATTAAACAAACAGCTGCACAAGTTAGGGGGCCGTGAGTAGCCCCCAGTGTGTTTCGGCTGGTGCAAAGCGCACTGTTTTCATTCCTCCAGCATACAGCTACACTGAAGCTGACAGGTCCTGCAGGGAAACACAGAGGGAGTGTGTCCAAGCCACAGCTACTGGTAGAGAGTGAGTGAGTGAGTGAGTGAGTGAGTGAGTGAGTGAGTGAGTGAGTGAGTGTGTGTGTGTGTGTGTGTGTGTGTGTGTGTGTGTGTGTGTGTGTGTGTGTGTGTGTGTGTGTGTGTGTGTG
>JAODKF010000045.1:3668895-3679907 GCA_026779585.1 Mormyrus proboscirostris | reverse complement strand
GTCCAGTGGTGGCGTGCTTTACACACTGCATTTGACGCTTTGCATTGCGCTTGGTGATGTAAGGCTTGGATGCAGCTACTTGGCCATGGAAACCCCAAGTTCTATACACACTGTTCTTGAACTAATCTGAAGGCCACACGGAGTTTGTAAGTCTGTAGCTATTGACTCTGCAGACAGTTGGCCTCAGCATGCGTCGTCCCCCCTCTGTGATTTTACGTGGCCAGTTGCTCCTGTTCCCAATTGTTTCCACTTTGTTCTAATACCACTAACAGGTGACTGTAAGTTATTTAGTAGCGAGGAAATTTCATGAATGGAGTTATCGCACTGGTGGCATCCTATCACGGTACCACACTTGAATTCACTGAGCTCCTGAGAGTGACCCATCCTTTCACAAATGTCTGAAGAAGTAGTTGTCATGCCTGAGTGCTTAATTTTATACACCTGTAGCTCTGGAAGTGATTGAAACACCTGAATTCAATGATTCCCCTATACTTTTGGTAATATGATGTATCTATGGAAATCTCAGGGCACATAAACTGAAGCACAACAGCTGCAGCAGACCAGCCGGGCTTCCAACTGAACAAACAGCATTTAAATATGCAAACCAGCATCCTTTCTGGCTAGAGCATTCAGAGCAGCAGCAGATGACACGATCACAAGTTCACTGACGTCGATGTGTCACGGGGAAGTCAACACAGATCCTCACCCCAGCAAGAATGATAAGCAGACCCACACAGCATAGGTAACAGCCAGTGCTAGCGACAGCTAAATGAGAAGGCTGCGAGGTTCAGTGCGGATTATGTTTTCTGGCATTGCGACAAAGCTGCTGAATCCCACAGAACAGTCCCAGGCCCCTCCGTGCTGCGGTGCCAGAATGGCAGGGGCTGCATATACATGCATGGACATTTTTCCCCTCCGTGTCTAATCAGAACCAACTGCAACTCTCTCAAGTAATCCACCACTCCACTCAGAGGGCGGGGCTATCTCATACATGAGTGCAAGTCTGCAAATGACCTATGACCCAGTTACACAGAATACAGGAAGAAGTGTTTTAAGAGAATGCAGCAAACTGTATCCAGCGTCCAAAAACAGACCCAACACTTCAAGAGGCTTTGAACATTGCTCTAGGGTTAAAGGACAATTAAAAGTCACTGCCCATCCTTCTTGGAGCCACATTTTATGTTGAAGCCTTAAACAAGAGATGAACAGAAGCAGTATTTCTCCCTGATTTTGCTGGACCACACAGGGATGTGCCGAGATCAGGACATAAGCCTCTGGTCAACTTTCACACACCTCAGCACCGTGAAGCTACAAAAGACCCGAAAGCTACTCCTTTCCAACGGCCCGCCACCCGTGCTCAAAGCATGATGTGTCGAAAGCACGACAAAGTTTAAAAACAAACATCAACTTCAGCCACTAAGCATTAGGTTTTATTTCCACTGAGAACTTGAGGTTTTAGTTTTTAAAAAAGGTGGGGAATTATCAAAAGTAAAAAAAAAAAAAAAAAAAACACAAATACAATTGGGGCAAATCATTTGTTTGTAACTCACAGAATGTAAGTGCTATATGTTCATGCATGTTATGTGCAGAAAACAACAGCTCACCACTGGGCACTGAAAAAGAGGAAGGAGAAGAGGGTGACAGGGTTCAATCAAGTTTATGCTAGACACTTCACTTAGAAAATGTAAAGCAATACTGAGTGCAGAGATCTTCCTCCTCGTAGTGGCTTTAACTCTAAATCTACCAAGTCATTTTGAAGCCAAAAACGATAAAATGATCCTGTCAAACGTAGCTAAAATAATACTGTTGACACAGCTGAAACAATATTGTTCCAATTAATGAAGGATTTTAGTTAAGGTCTCTGCATTTTTTGAGTGTCAAATGAAATTATCCTTTTATTTCACAAAATATATGATAAAGCAGGATAAGTATTAAGCACAAAATCTCATTAGCCTTCATAAGCTTTAACCATGACAGCCTGCTCCAGAACTGCAACATAAACCTGTAGGTATGTTTAACTGTGCTGATCATTTACAAACAGGAGGGTGACATAAGTAAGTGACTCACCCAGGCTCATTCACACATTATTATATTATTTGCACAGTGAAAACTAGTTGGACGCTAAAGCACTACTGCAGCAGTTTGTAGTCAAATAATGAAACTATCACATTCCTTTATGCACCATATATTAGATAAACTTGATGCTCTAATGGATTAAGAAAGTGCAACATGCAAATAAGCAAGTATCCAAACAACTTAACCAGCAGCCAAATCCTGACCAAAATATGTTATGCCCGCAAAGTATCCTATCTTAAAAAAAGTCATGAGTTGAGATGTTCTATGTACTGCTTAATATCGGTATCAGCCATAAAAATTAAAACTGGCATCGATCTGATCTCTCAATCTCGGCCTACACTGCAGACCGCTATTTAAGCCATCAATGTCCATAGTCAACGGCAGACCTAGAGACATAACAGTAAAAAAAAAAAAAAAAAAAAAAAACAACATGAATGCATTGGACATGATTTTCCAAAGCAGAAGACATGATTCTATCAGCTCATTCGCCATTTAGATAAGGTGTTTAGTGAACCGCAAGCAAGATCCCACCATCGAGACGGCTGTAAATAGCAACATTTTTAATTCATTATCAAATATGACCGGCAGATCAATCTTTTGTTCTCCACAGAACAAAAAACAATGTGTTGTCTTTATCCACAAGCTCTGCAAGTTTCAGTGCTGCCAATAAAAATAAAAGCGGTAGGGCTGGGCAATATAAAATAAAATATTATACGAGATAAACCCTCTCAGCACACTCAGATGCAGCACCAACGCGGTATTTCTTTGATCAATGAGCAAGATTTAATTATTTAAAAGCCGGTCAGGGACTAAAAAAAAAAAAAACTATCTAAAAATCTAAAGCAATAGTTCACAAACTTATGGTAAGCCCTAGCCACGGACCACCATTATGACCAATGTTTAAACCATGTAAACTGTAGGCTAGAAGGTTGAACTGAGAGCCAATTCATAAATCTTTGGTATATGGCGCTGTCTGTAGCCTAAGCCTACTTCCCCATTAAGGGCAATAATTGCCGGTTAGTCACAGTTGGATATCAACACTGGTTTACCTTTCTAAAATTGACATATCGACCAGCCTTAAGTTGCAGACAACAGAACATGTCAATATGCTGATAACGCTGCAGTTACATCCTGACAAGCCAGTCATGGAGTCTCCTCAAACACACAAAACAGCATAAGGAGCTTCTGAACACGTGGGACCACAACAAAATGAGGAAATTATTTTCAGAAGGCGTCTACATTTGCCCCCCCCCCACCCCAAAAGTAAATAAATAAATTCCAGAAAGAACCGGAAGTGAATTTCCCCCAGGCATCATATTGTGCAGGTGTCAAAAAACAGATGATGCCTCATTTACCCCCACCAAGCACGAAACAACTCCCAAAACACTGGGATGACTGGGGAGATGCTTGGAGGCAGGAAAGAGGAAAGCAGCAGGACATGTCAGGGAGGGAGATCTCAGCGTCTCTACTCCAGTTACCAGTGTGGCAGGAGAGCCGCACTGCCAAGGGCCACTATGGGAACTCGTACTCTACGGTTGCTGCTGTCGTCACTTGTCTAGTGAGCAACCTCCTTATGGCAAGCGCAGGTCAACTAACATGTTAAAAAGATCACTGTAAAACACTTCAAAGAAGTTCTAACACAACTTGATGTAATCTGTCATGGTAACAACTTTCAGTGACAGAAATGTATAGAAGGGCACATTCACCAAAAAATAAAAAATAATAAAAAACCGACGATTCTTTACATTAGCTAAACTGCTGCTAGCTGGGTACCAGAGTTTGTTACTAAGCTTTGGTGCCACTTCAATAATATAGAAAATAAAACAAGTGACACTCACTGAGTAAGCTTCAGCTACAAAATGCAACAGCTTATCATTTCACCAAGAAAGACAGTAGAGAATTGAAGGAAACATGCAAGTATGTGAAAGCTGATCTGTTAGCTGTTTGGGGAGAAGGGGGTGGGAGGTGCAGAGGGTTTACGGGGGGCTAAAAAAAGGTTCAGAAACAGTTGGTTCTGATAGATTTTCCAACAGGGGCTTTCAATGGCTTCCCTGGCTTTCTGCCTAGCAACTACAGTACATGATTCACTATTACAGACAAGGCCTTCAGTTGGCTCTAAAACCATGGAAACGACCCTCAGAACAATAACTTCCAGGTTGTGAGAGTTGAGGATTTTCCTCACCAAGTATACAGGACAGTCATTTAGGATTTTAACTACAAACATATGTATGCGAGCTTATCCTGGAGAAAGACAATACAGATTGCGTTCAGTATCCCTTAACATATGAAAGCAACCTCTTTCAGAGCCGTATTAAAAACTGGTCTTTCATACAGTAAAGGTAAATATAAAAAGGTCTTCCATACAGTAAAGTAAAAAAAAAAAAAAAAAAAAAAATGTTCCAAACCACAAAAGCTTCAAAGAAACAATATTAATATAATAGATGAATGCCACAAAGTTAGAGAAGACGATCAGGCGCCGTGGCTAGAAAACATGCAAACCATGCAAGTTGTGTCACAGTTAAGGCTACTTGGTAAGTACACATCAGGCTTTGTTTGCAAAACTGTCTAAACAAACATACCGGAAGCTGGCTGACACCCATCAGGAAGTGATCCCTGTGCTGTGGGTTACAAGGATGGGGCCAAGAGAAAAATCAATCAAGCCTGTGTGCACTTGCAGAGGGAGGCCTACCCACACCTCAGGGCCTCACCCTTGAAGATCCCCAGAGCAAACAGTCCACAGGTTATCAGCTCAGTTCCTCTCTCTCTGGGCTGCAACACAAACCCATTCCTGAAACACTGCAAGGCCCACTTTCCCCAGCCTGAGAATATCTTTACTTTATATATTACAGCAGGCAGGCTTTAGCGTGTCACAGGACCTCCATGTGCTCTGGTAAGGAGAAAACCCTTCACCGGAAATGCTTTCAGCAGCTGCTAGGAGTATTATTTCCCTACCTTGAGGCCAACCAAAAGATGAACTGCAGCCAAGTCACATGACACTATAAAGGTAATCCACCATTGGTGGAAAACGGCTCCATTCCTCTCTGTAGTAATACGCTCTCATTATTGAGGCTTACGGCACATTCTCATTCTGCCATAGTAAACAGCAGTAACCTCACTTGCAGTAAAGGCAGGATACTAAAATGCAGCATTTTATATTCTCTTGCTCTTTTAATTCTGAACAAATAAAATGGTAAACAATAACACAAGGAAGGAATTACAGAAGTGCTGCAAACATGTGGCCTTCCACATGGAACCTTTAACTCTATATTGGACCTTCATAGAACCACTGAACAGCATCAGCAACGGCTGTCTCACCCTACACCCTGTTAAACATTGTGACACCTGCCTCTGTACTGAAGTACAGAACGGGCTCCTGCGGTACATCATGGGCAATATTAAGCACACTGCCGTGCAAAACAAGTCCCAACTGCACAGCACTGCTGAAACCGAAACCGCTGCCCAGTATTGGTCAGTAGAGCGGTTCTTCTTTTGACCCGTCTTAGCCATTTTTCACAAGTGCATCAGATACGTATTTAAAAAGGATATGTGGTAAAGTTCATGCAGGCCGTACGATAAAAACGGTTCGAAATAAAGAAGCTCTTGCTCTCTCTGTCTGTGCATATGGGCGCAGGGAGATGGGACTGGCACTGACAGGTGGGATGGAACGCACCCAAGGGCTACTGGGTCTTGTTCTCCGTTGGCCCGATGGCCAAAGCCACAGAACAGGGGTGTGCCGTTTCAACGTCAGCGGGGGGTGGGTCACACGGCACTACAGCACACACCCCCCTCGGACATGGGCCAAAGGGAAGAGTTCCCGGCTTAGAGAGGCTGGAGGATACAGCACAGAGTTCATCTCAATTTGAACCAAACTACCTCCACCCCCAGCACAGCTCAGCTACAAAGTGAAGAAATATTTCCATGGATCAGTGACAAGGAAAGAGGGAAAAACCCAAAACAAATTAAATGCTGCTCCCATCCAGCGCCATGCTTACATGAATAAAGGCCCAAGCCCAACCATAGCTGTACACTGCCTGACAGGTCGTCCTTTACTTGGACACTGAATGGAGGAAAAACAAATCAAATCATTCATATGAACATCACTTGCAACCCTTCACCAAACCCATATTCTCATCCAGTCTTAGCGTTCTATCCCAGTGTCTCTGATGTGTCTATATGCAGTTGTGTTGCTATTCATTGGTTATTTACTTCCATTCTTACTATTATGCAACTATGATTTACAGTGTTATGGAAAAATGACAATAAGGATCTGAAAATACTGCACTAAATAAGTGCTGTTCACATTGTACAATACTACAAAATATAACCTTTTGTTTGATGGGAAATTTATGAGGCTGTGATAGAGATGGCTTTTAGAAACTTCACTAAATGCAACATAACAATCCACTTACTACTATCTTCAGAATGATGGACCAATACAGCCAGTTGCCTTCAGTCAAGGCTCCAAACCACAATAAACAAAAGTGCTTGCAAAACTGTGGACTTCACTGTCCACCACACCTAGACAATGTTTGCAGAGAAAGAGGGAGACCGTACATGACAGAGAAAGAGAGAGAAGAGGAGAGAGGGGACATTGTACAAAAGATACACTGAGTCACATTGTGCTGACAGTGCTCCAGGACACAAGATCAAAGCAGGCATCTCAGTGCTCGCTGCCTTTAAACATTGTTCGTGCATAAAACCTGAGCAAGAGATGAAAGAAGATCATTCAAATGTGGGGAAGAACGACGAGCAACAAGCTTTCCACAGACACTGGTCGGCACAAAAACCCCCGGTACACAAAGAAGCCAAGGCAGGAACGTCTGGATGGGAAACAGGAAGGAGTCTGGTGAAAACCTCACAAAGAGCCCACTCCAAGATATCTGGGTGCAGAAAAAACATGCAGAAAAAACAAACACCTCACACTTTCTTTTGGGTGCCAGGGAAAACAAAAAATTATAAAGCAGAAATCTTTCTGCAGAAACGTCATGAACAACATTGTGCCTGATTACATGTTTGAGTTTGAAAATGAACTAAACTGCTACATACACATAACCAGCATTCGAGCAATGCATCAACTTCAATCAAGCTGTAGGAAGGAAGAAGACGATCGGGGATCTCTGTGTTGCCTCTGTTTTTTGCTTTCCACCCTAGACATGTACTTTCCACTGTTTCACATTCTTTCTGTAGGTTTGGAGAACTGCCTGAGTAAATATGGCTGAGACAAATATTAGTAAATCACGACCGATTTCCCATCTCAGAAACGGTAGCTTTGCAGGGGAAAAAAAAAATGAAAATCTGCACAAATCCAGCCGTGGTGGTGAAATCAGCACCGTCAGCGGCTTGTGCTGGGGACCTTTATCTCAGCCATCAGGTGTAACGGGACTCCCAGCTTTTCCTTACCAGAGCACACAGACGCACCCACCCTGCAGTACTCAACACTCAGCCCTGGAACTGTGTCTCCGCTCCATTTTTCCCTGACAAGGCTTTCTGACCACAAAATAAATACCCGCTCACAGTTTGTTTCCTCCGATTTCACAAGGCAGAGCCGTGTTGAGTGCCTGGCACACTCTGGGCATTTAATTTTAGGCATCCTAAACTGGGAGGGAGGTGGGGGAGATACAACAGGCAAGCTACAAAAACAGCAGCCCACCGGAAGGGGCACCACCAAGGTTTACACTACGGTTTATAAATCAGTCTGGCGGGGATGGAACAAGCAGACAAAAACACTGATCCCAAACAAATACAAAGAAGGCATTAGCTGTGCCAACTTAAGGGCCTTGAGTATCTGGACATTAACAAAGCAGCAGTGGGTCCACTTACATACATTGCAGTTCAATTATAAGTTCTGTTTTCCATTTATGATAACCAAATTAACATGTCCATCTTAGCAAGACACTTTGTCATTAACTGTTCACATATCACCCAAAAACATAGTCTAACACCAGTGTTAAAAACGGGTTCAAGGCTTATATAACAAACTATAGCACTCAAAAACAGGACTGTAAAAAACTTGTTCAGAAAACACAGCAGGTCAGGCCCTCTCATACCAGCTCTCATTGGACAAAAGCATACAAACAAAACATGCTTTGTTTGCCATTTGCACAAGTACACATACAGGTACATTGGAATGCTTCTCTTTGCCGACACCGTCTTGCTCTCCATAGATTGGAGGTCACAGCACAGGGTCAGCTAATGTGTGGTGCTCCTGGAGCTGGGGGTTAAGGGCCTTGCTCAAGGGCCCACGGACATGTGACTGTTCTGCCAAGGCCTGGGCTTAAGCCAGCGGTCTTCCAATCACAGGCACAGAAACTACCTGTATCACAAATTATTAGCTTTTATTGCTGGAGACCGCACACACCAGTGGCGCTTTAACAATGCTAGTTGCCCCGACCACCACACCTCCGCCAACCCTACAGGACCTCCGAGGCAGGAGGTCAGCGGGCTGCTCTGTTCTCCCATTCTGGTGATGGTTTAACCTCATGTCAGTTTAACACTTCAGTCTGTTAAATCTTAAAGTGGCCTTTAAACATACCACCCATACCAGTCTCTTTATTGCCATCAGAATCTTCAGTAATCTTCTTCCCTGCTAAGAACTACTAGTGTAACACACATGTAGCTCTGTTTGCAATTAGCTTAAAACTACATCCAGGGAAACCCAGCTGGGAAGCTCTACTAGATACAAAATTGAAAGTTTTCTCACTGCTCACTCACACAACACAGTTGTCACAGCAGTGGAAATATCCTCACTCACTTCAATAGCAAGAAAGACCACACATTAGAAAAGCAAAGCTATTAAATACTTAACCAATTTCAAGTTGTAATCAGTGAAATAAGTTAAGGTTTGAAACTTCAAATGCTTAATAAAAAAATAACAGAAAAAAACACTTATCCACAGACCAAAATGGCTTCCAAATAAAAGGAACAGAATTTATTTTGACAGTATTACCGCCACAGAAAAAAGGACTTAAAGCAGAGTTCAACTGTCTGCATTTGGTGAAAGTCCTGTGTCTGCAAATTAGGATTTGCAGAGGCAAGATTTTTCAGTTCAGACTCCTAGTTCTGACATAAACTGACTGCTCAAGCAGCAGAAAGAGCCAAGAAGAGCAGACTGGAAAATTCTGAGTGTAATTACTGAGAGGAAAGAGCTAGATATCTCCCTTGTTAGGATGCAACTGGAACTTCAGAGCTTAAAATGTTCAATAGGGAAAAAAATAATACAAGATGATCTGTACTTTTGTGCAGGGCAACATAAAATGCCCCAACCTAATACTATTGTTGTATTTCTAGGGCAAAATAAAAGCAGTATGGTCGCATCAGACATCTCACATTAAACAATGTAAAAATGAAAACACAAATGCCCAAAACAACATTAAACATAACCCAAACAAATTAACCTGTGCAATAAAAGGACCATGTACTTGAGACTTGGGTGAATATATATTTGAGTCCCCTAACCGCCAACTTTGTTTTTATGATAAAAACATTAAAACAGATACTTCTCATCCTCTTCCCTTATTCTGGGATTTCATTTTGCAATCCTGGGATAAACATGCTTCAGACAAAAGCTTCTCTGAAAAACAATAAATCACCCAATTCACGTAACCAGTTTATTGTGCAAAGGCACTTATGCTAAACCACAACAGCAAATACAAAAAAGTTCTTGTTTCTTCTTTTTTTGGAAAACCAATACAAACATGCAGCGCACGGACGACCCATCCAGCCTGACGTGTTTGGGTTATGGATACCTGATGTGTCAACATCCGTGAAAGAGTCTCCGGAAAAGAACTGCATCAGAAGTATGCAGGTAACCACAGTGTGGGTTACTGTTACGCAGCTTAATCATGCGACGGTAAGACGAAAGCAAACAAAAATAAATAAATAAAACAAACAAACAAATAGATATATAAACAAATGGCGGCAAAAGCTTAACATCACAGGTCAGAGTTCTGAGTCATGTTAGGCATCGCCGTGATTCACAGTAGAACTGGTGTCCAGCAATACTGGACCATGTTTGCCTCTTGGACC
Organism: Mormyrus proboscirostris; assembly: GCA_026779585.1. NCBI lineage: Eukaryota > Metazoa > Chordata > Actinopteri > Osteoglossiformes > Mormyridae > Mormyrus > Mormyrus proboscirostris. The sequence continues at coordinate 3,669,806 of JAODKF010000045.1, read as the reverse complement.
ACCTGCTCTGGCCTAAGAAATTACTATGTGCCCAGGCACTCCTGTCCTGCAGCACAGAGGCCTGCTTTGTTCTTGCAGATAGGGGATATGATTTTCCGTTAGAGATAATCGGATTTCTCCTTTTAAACGGAGGAGTTGGTTTAAGGAATTCTCACATCTATGTGGATTTAATAAAAGCATGCCACAAGTTAATATCCTGTTTTATCCCTATTACAGGTTAGCATAGGGATTCACATTCATTCAAGACCTCAAAGTGAGTGAAAATAAGTGATCGGGTTACTGAGACATTATTTACGGTTTGAGGAGGTCAGCACAACATAATAAATTGTGGCGGCACAGTAACCAGCAAAAAATACATGGTTTTGAATTCATAATGGACCAGCACGTCAAATGTTCAGCCTCTCACCAAATCAGGCAGCAGATGGACTTAAGAAAATCATAAACCATGACTTCTTCATTTATGATAAGAAATTCTCACAGGCAGGCCGGGTTCTGTGGAGTTTTAGAAGTGAATGCCAGGCAGGATCTCTTACACAATACGATATTCCTAACTGCTTAATCTTTCTCCATTTCCATGCACTATAGAACACATGTGATAAACCCCGCAGCAGCAGGAGTTCCATACATGGACCATATGACCAGGTGAAAAGCAAAATACTTTCCACCCATGTTGCAAAACCGATATCCTGTTATTCTGGCGGTACAAAAACCTTGATGAATCACCAGTTATATCCAAAACAAGAGGTCAGCCAGAGTCCATAGTCCATATACTATCAGCCCATCTCGTATGTTATTTACTTTTTAGAAAATCACCAGAAATCAAGAAGGAATGTTCTAAAACACTCATTTGCAGAGTCTGGAACAGTAGGTGGCAGTGCTGGGCGGTCCCCCCCCCCTTCTCCCAAATGTCA
>JAODKF010000045.1:3638953-3651247 GCA_026779585.1 Mormyrus proboscirostris | reverse complement strand
GCCCTCGCAGCACGGCCCCCCCCCCCCACCCTGTGAGAATGTCTTCCATTGGCTCTTTTTACTCATGACTCTCTGGAGTGGGCCAAACCCAAGCGAAGGTATATTTACGCTCTGAGAGAGATGGGCCTGCATGGGCTAGTGTGGGAGGCCGCCAATGAAGGGGAAGCCTGGCCTTCTTGAGTGGTCGCACAGCTGGGTACTCTGCCTGCCGATATTTATACAACTGCTGAGATGTGACTTTGGGGCGGCCTGCAGCTGTCACCCCCGCGCCGCCTGGCCTGTTTTAAATATAGCCACGACCCCCGCCGCATTACGACACGACACTCTGGCAGCCCTGCGTAGATCGAGTCCGGACAGCTCTACCTGGTCTGCTGCTCGACGCCCTCAAACGGGCTCCGAGGTTACAGGCATCTTCACGTAATCGCTGTGATTTATTGCTTGACGAGTGCTCATTGACACAGGCATGAAACTCTCCTCTTTATTTAGACTACAAGGTGAGTTTGGGCGTGTACTCTGTGACCGGGCGGTCTTTCCAGCCTGTTATCCTGAGATGGGACCACGGAAGAATTCCGCTAAAAACAGCAGGTCTGGATCGTGGGGGTCTGTCAGGGCTGGGTGGGGTGGGGGTCACCTTAGAGAAATTAAGTTCGACTCAAAATGCTTCAGTTAAAACCTCCTGACCTTCTTGTGCAACAGCCTTTCATCGGTTACTTTAAAGAACCACCCCCTCGAAACAAAAAAGTACAACACTCAGAGCTGACCATTTATGAAAAAGGGTTAAATCATATTCCTGTCACGAGGAAATATGTCAGTCATTCCAGACACACTACTCATTAACTCTAAGTCCAACTTGTATTGACACTTAAATTAAAGGGCAGATGAAAAAATCTGCAGTTCAGTTACAGGAATCTCTATAGGGGATGAAGCCGTCATGCTTATTGATGTTTCTGCTGTGTTACACAGAAGGGTTAGGATCAGAACCCCGAATGGACCTGAAAACACGTTTTTTATTACGATTAAAGTGCTGCTTGAACTGCCAGGGAACAAGACTTTCTGATGCAGGTTATTACTTGACATGATTAAACGTGCCACGATAAACATGCCTGCTGATTGGGGTGTGTCTCACATTCAGACCCTGGGGAAGGTGTTTAGGACCCAGGGGAACCCAGCCCAACATCACTATGGAAACACAGAGTGAGGTGACGCCCCTTCCCACCTGGTATTCGGACTGCATGACCCCAGTGCCCGAGGGGGCCCCCGAGGGCCCCATGCGTGGCTTCTTGTTGGGCGGGGCCTCCTGGCCGTGCTGCAGCCCTGCCGCCGCCGTGGCCCCGGTCCCCGTCGCCGTGCCATTGGTCTGAGCAGAGCTCTGCTGCGAGGGAGCCTGCTGCGCGGCGGCCTGCTGCGTCTGTGTCTGCGCCTGCGCCTGCGTCTGCTGGTGTTGCTGCTGAGTCTGGTTCTGTGTGGGGGCAGACGGGTGCGGGGCAGAGGAATGAACACATCCGCTCATCAGGCTCCACCTTTGAGACCCCTCAGGACTCAGAAGCTCCTCTCCAAGTCCGATACTGTCCCCTGTTCCCTGAATGCTCCTAACGCTGCACTTTCTGCTCTGAACAGCACTTTTACTAGGTTCTTGCTATGTTTGATAGATGTTGGGTAGCTCTTCCTCCTTCTTGATACTACGTACACTCAGTGGTCAAGTTGTAAAAATATTTCAAGGGAGGTGCTGTGGGGGGAGGGGTCTCCAACAATAAAAATAGCACACAAGATTTATCTCCTGGACAATCACGCCATGCGGATTAAACTGAGCTGCAGTTCAGAGTCTTCCGGCTGGGTATTTAAGGGGATGGTGAGGGGTGTATATATGGTTTGAGTCATTTTTCTCCACGGGGGAGTTCATCCACGTGCATCCATGACAAACTGAGCCCTGCTTGCACTTGTACCTGCCCATTCACTGGCAGCTCTGTGTGGTCGAGCCCCTAACACCATGAATGGTTCTAATGTGCTATTTGTCTCACTCCTATATCACTTTTTACAAAGGTACCTGCCAAACAAAATACATGTAAATGCAAAGTGTGGCTGAGGCAGTTCTGATGAAATGCTAAAAAATGTTTAAGCAGATGGTGTTTAAAATCACAAAACGTAACGTGACTGGATGCATCCTGGTTGGGTTTTGAGGTCCTGTGCAAAAATGCTTAACCAAATCACTCCAGGAAGGCGGGCGGCTGATACAGAACCCAATCAGGTAAACCTGCTCGCTCACTGCAAAATTTCCAGCCAATTAACATATACTGGCGTCACATTCAGGGTACTTTGCTGCACGGCTCTGCTTGGCCTACAAACAGTGACTTCATTTAGAAGGATATCCTGATGAAAGCCAATATGGGTGTTACCAGATGCAAACAAAGTACTGAGGTAAACAGTACAACTCGATGCTATTTTGGTGTTTTTTGATGTTAGACTGTTCTGGCAATTGTTTGAATCGGAGTGGGTCAATCTTGGGTAGTGGGAAGCTATTGTATTCAGCATGAAGAGAGGACAATGTCCGCCAGTGTGTTGGGTCATCCATTTACAGGTACGGTGTGTTAGCTTAGCTAGACGTTATGCTGGAGCCAATCCAGCCTCGCGGCAGGCAGTGGAAAAAGTGAGGTAGGACTCGTCTCTGTTTGGGGCATTGGCTAACAAACGCTGCGTCAGGCTCCTGAAAAAGGGCCAAAGAGTCTTTACGCGACGTTACTGCCAGAAGCCAACTGTGGCGGCTGGATCTCACGCGCAGAGGCGGGCTTACCATAAGGCAGGAATAAGCAGGGACTAAAACTAGGGGCCCCGTGAAGACAGATTTTCCAGAAGTTACATTTATGAATAAAGACCGTTCAAGTGACAGCAACACGTCTGTCATTTGCATTCTTAGTGACGCCTCTTGGGATATACAAAGTTAGCCCCCTGTTCCAGCTGTAACGGACTATTCCTACTCCGAGACCTAAGCCTCTCCAGCTTTCATGTCATACTGGATTCTGATTCTGATACTGGCACAGAGTAGTCAAACAGCAGAGGAAAAACAGAGCAGAGATACAAGACTAATGACTAACGTCTCACAAACGAACGTATGCAAAAATTCAGGACGAACTTTAGCCGCAGGGGCGGAGTGAGGCATAGGCTATACTAAGCTACAGCCTAGGGTCAGGGCAAAAGAGGGAACGGTTAAACTTCTGAAATCTGGCCAGTCGATCTGCTAACTCCCGATAGACAAATTTGACCATTTTTAATTCCTTCACGTTTTGACCAAAAAATATCTCAGATGGCTGCCTTGGGGGGGTCCTTCCCATGTCATTCCAGGCCCCCAGACGGCACGATCCCTACAGATAGAGGTATCCCTCGAGATACGAGTTTTTACATACATGATTAAAATCATATAATATGAGCTACGATACATGATTAAAATCATATAATACTGAGCTACGGCCAAACATTAGGCAGTTTTTTCGTACTTACGAGTAACCAAAGCTTGTGGGGATGTTCACCCTGGCATACACACCCCCTGTATCGATGGCCCCACCCCCCATTCTACTCCACCATTACTGCATCTGCGCCTTCCTGTCATGTCGCGCTCGCTGATTCTCACGTACCGTCCTGTCATCCCATCGCAGTTCATCAAATGCTTAAAAATTGTTCCCAACCGAAATTAAAGGTAATTACGTCCCTGACTTACGAGATTAAACCTTACAAGCCAAATTCCTAGGAAAGCCTTAGGCTTTTAGTAGTGGAATAACTACACTATTCTTTCCATCACATCCTTCATTTACAGTATGTTGACAGAGGTTAGTGTGTGTGTGTGTGTGTGTGTGTGTATATATATATATATATATATACACACACACACACACGTATATACACGTGTATGTATTTACAATGTATGTATGTACATTGAGAAAGCAGGGCCTTGCTCAAGAGGCTAACTGTGACTGACATCACTCTGCTGACCATGGTAAGTCACACTCGTCGGAGCCCTCATCCAGGCTGACCATCACGCTCACCCAGAAGACGTTTTTACCTTCTCAGTTTTCTCTTCCGGTTCGTCTTCATTCAGGAATTCCCGTTTGGGGTAGGGGATCTGACAGCCAGCGAAGACGCTGCAATGACAGGGTGAGAGTCACGCTCACTCTGCTGGGGTCTTTATGCTGACCACACGCCACCAGCTACAGTTAACACTGCTACAGTCAACCAATATCCTCCGCAAAATATCGCTACACGTAACCAGCACCAGATCCTTCACTTCTTCTAATATTTAACTCGATATTTTAAGTTATTTTTTCGGTGTACATGTGAATCAGGGCTAGGTGCTTTCAACATCATGTGGATTCAGTTGAACATTTGTTGTGGACTGAAGGTCTGGTTGCACTCAGGCTCACTCAGATGTAGGGAGAGGATCCTCCAGGAAATAGGGATCCTGTAGAGCTTGCTCCGAGGTGATCCTTTTGGTGGGATCCATCGTGAGGAGCTTCTGCAGCTAGAAGGACCCAAACACGCACACAGTCAGAACCCCACTAAGGAAAGGCTGGCGTCGTCTCCGTGACAGAGCGTATCTTACCGTTACCATCTTACATTAAACACAGCGCTCTCAGTCTAGCATAATCCCCCATCGCTACGATTTTAAGGCAAATAGAAGATATAGTAATCGTATGATTCGGCAACTGCTCCTACGCACGCACACACATAGAAAAACATACCAACAAAAAAACTTTGCTGTCAGGTTTCACTTTATGCTTCTCCATGTACTTGATGAGGCTACTGTTTGCATACCTGAGATTAACAAAAACACAAAAGGAGAATAACGTGGCAAGCTTTATTAAAAGAAGCAGCAAGGTGTTTAGGGATCTGCACGTATGAGCAGGGAATACACAACTAGACACCACACACACAATCTGATTCCTGTACTGGAACAACTGGTTCACTTGTCACGTTGTAATTTTCACGACAACAGCAGCTACACACGTGGGCCTGTGCCCGTGGGCACCTCGCGTCCGACTGTTACGGGCCGGGGGAGCCGGAGAGCTCCGAACCGACTCGGCGGGCCGGTTCCGCAGCGCGGCTCCACTCACGTCGTTCTCCTGAAGTCCTTCTGCAGCGTGGGATACTCCGGCATCTTTCGGATGTCCTCCCAGTCCTTGTCTATGCCAAAACAACACAAGAGAACGGCGAAAGCTTTAGCCAGAGGTGTCCGCGGACGACTAGACAACGGAACGGTTCCCCCGTGTACCTGTAACAGACATCTAGCATTCGCTGTTCTTCCTAACAGAACTGGGGGGGGGGCTTATTTGCCGGGAGAATGTGTACGAGGAGACCTGAAACGCAAGACTTAGCTGACAGCAAATGGAGTAAAGCTGTCAAGCAGAATGTGCTTCAGGTTGTGTGTGTAGCTCAGCTGTTCATTTCACACACTTGTTCCAGGGCCACTTCAGGCCTGACTCCACTCACTTTTCCAGGAATGTTGCACTTCCTGCACTTTGAACAGCAGGTCTTAGGTCCTTCAGGTAAATCACATTACTCTGAATTTGGAATGTGCAAATCAGGATTCTGCCTCCGCTGGTCTGTGGAGGATGGGCTCTCCCGTCTCAGTCCCAAGGTTTCTATCTTCCAGGTAGTTTTTCCTTGCCATTGTGGCCTCCGGCTTGTAATGTAAAGTGCTTTGGGACGATGTTGTGAAAATGCGCTATACAAATAAAATCAAACTGACACTCATACCTGGACGTTTACTGCGAGCTCAGCCTCTGCTAATCAATCTCCCCGGCGGCATGTAAGTCAGCGGTGTTCCGTATGTGCCACATGTGCATCACTGGACAAATGTGGCTGCTGAAAGGCTGGTGGACGGCTCAGAGGAGGCTGGCCACTTTCCTATGCGGATGATGGCATCGCCGGGGTTGGGGGTGTGTTTGTGTGTGTGTGTGCTATGTTCGGCGATCACACGGAAGCCACGGCATCACGACGGGACAGACTTCTGGGTCTCGCACCTGCCGGGAAGCCCATGACGCTGAAAATCCGGTCCAGCTGGTCATGGTGGAAGGGGTTGCTGGTCTTGATGTCCTCCTGGCGGCAGTGGAAGATGGGCTCCGACGTCAGCAACTCGGCGAAGATGCAGCCGATCGCCCAGATGTCTGCCGGGAAAGAGGCGGCGGTTGGTGGGGGTTGCCAGGGCGATGCGCCGTGCGCCAAAAAGGCAACGGTGTGCTCAGGTTTCAGGGCAGGCCACGCCTGACGGAGGCACTGTGTTGGCGAGCATCAAGCCCAGCCGACGCCTGACGGAGGCACTGTGTTGGCGAGCATCAAGCCCAGCCGACGCCTGACGGAGGCACTGTGTTGGCGAGCAGCAAGCCCAGCCGACGCCTGACGGAGGCACTGTGTTGGCAAGCAGCAAGCCCAGCCGACGCCTGACATCCACAGAAGCTCAGGACTTGCATTTCTTTGCTAAGCTGACATACTTGACTCTATCAACTTAATTATTCGCGGAGAAATTTCAAAACAAGCACAGCTACAAACGCTGTTTTAAAAATGCACACAATAAAGTTTGGATATGGCACTGAAATGCACTGCAGATTACGTACATAAAACATCTAGGCATTTCCGTGTACCCAGTTTATACACTGGCCTGGGCATGTGCATCCAGTGCGACAGAGCGCTGCTGACCAGGCAGGATGGACAGGTCCGACCTGTTTTAATGCCATGTTCAGACATACTTTTTTTTTTTTTGCTTGTCTACAAATATTTGACAATGTAGCCTGTGTGCACGAACTAATAATTCAGAAGTCATTTCATATGACCATTATTCATTTAAGATGTTTCTTAAGAGGGAATTTGTTTCAGTTCAGCAATTTGTATTTCTGCAACTAGTGGAATGAACATGTTGAGGCACAGTTATACAATTAAATACAATTATACACCATGAAGTGGGACTAGTATCAAAAACAATACACATTTAATAATCCTGATTGTAAAATGCCTTAAAACCTCAACTTTAATTTTTTCTTTTTATATAAATTCAGACATTACATGAAATCTCATTAGATTTAGCTCAAATGAAGAAAGAAATTAATCAAAATTTACAGCCATGGCTTTGGTCATTCGACTCCCAGCTGGCAGATCTGGTCACGACAGAAGCACTTCCATGTTCCCTGTGGGGGAGGTCGAGGATCAGAGAGCGTCCTGCTGGACGCCGAGCGGAAAGCCGACAGCTGTGCTCAGTCACTGAGCGAGCCCAGTGTTCAGAGGGGATTCCCCCAATCAGCTTTAAGATGTCAGCTAACTGCACTAAAAATTCCTTAATGATGTGTTAGTTAGGGCACGTAAGTCCAGGCGCAAGCTGTTAATTCGGTGACATCATCCAGCAGGATCTCCAGATCAGGAGCAGACGCTGAACGTCACTTCCTACTCTCCCCCCAGAGCTTAAACAAACACCCTCCACTCCTATCTGGACGCGGCGCCACAAGCATAGATCAAATAACACGAGCCTGAGCTCATTGGTCGGTAGAATCAATCTGATAACATGATGACATCACAATTAGGGTGACCAGATATTCCATGTCAGGGGGAACACTGAGCTATTTCAGGTGTTACTAACTACTGTAGAATTGAAAGGCTCCAGTCCTGGGCTAAATGGTCCAGTTCTTATGCTTTAACTGGTTTGTTTCCTTGATTGAAAGACTCACCCAGTAGTTTCACATTAACATTATTGACACGTGCGTGATTAGAGGAGACCGACATCCAGGTCCTGCTCATTGAAATGGTAGTTCTAACCTGTCCTAACTCAGAGTGTCCTCCCTGACATGGATTATCTAGTCACCCTAATCAAAATACAAACATACACACATACCTAGGAAGCAACCTACAGGTTAATTTAAGCACTTAAAAGTTGCCAGAAAAGAAACTTGTACACAATATGCGACATTATAACCATTATAACATTATAACCATTATAACCACTATCACCATACTCATCCTACAGCAGAGCCTATTGGACTGTGATGTCATTACATGCATATTTTATGTTGTTAATAAGCTAGTAGGCAGAAGCAGGCCCTGCTGTCAATCAGAACCAGTGAGACCAACAGGGACCCACTGAGATCCACTGGGACCCACAGGGACCGACTGAGACCCAATGACACCCAATGAGACCCACAGTTACCAACTGCATCTTTCACCTCACTTCATTCCCAAAGTCATTCGTGTCCCTTTCCCTCCTGGCTGGGGTATAAAAATTATTCCATCTGCTCAATTTTTTGCTCCGCTAATTATATCACTTTTCTCCAGACTTCCGCGCAACTTCTAAGTTAGCGCTAGAGTTCGTGGTCACCCAACCAGCAAGTGTAAGCACCTCCTCAGTGGTTTGTGTTTGAAGAAACCGTAACGAGTCTGGAGCAGGGACTAAAAAAGGGTTCCGGAACTGCCTCCGAGGAACGACAGTCGAGCCGAGTTCCTGCAGTGTGAACATGACAAAAGTCCCTGGTTCTGGGTTCTGGTTCCTGAAATAAGCTATGACAGTGCGGAAGCGCCTAATAACAAGCAAACATAAGACTTTGAGGACATTCTTGCGCCGAGTCCGTAAAACCACAAGCGGTGCCTGCATTACTGGCAAGGTGATGGCAACCGCCAGCGGCCTGGCAGTGCAGCCAGGAGCCCACAAGGAAGCCAGTGTCTGAAACGCACTTTCAGTCTCTTTCAGGGTTTCCTTCTTCTATTTAAAACCCTTACTCAAAAATAAAAATCCAGCTCGCTCTTTTTACAGGCCGAGGCTGCCAACCTGCTAATCATAATTAGTATAAATAAAATAAAAAAAGAACAGAATAAAAATGATAAATATGCATTTGTAGTAATACATTCATATATCAATCCATCTTCAGGACCTGCGTGTCTGCTACTGTTAAGATGCTGGATTAGTCCATTTTTTTGGTCGCTGACACTTTCATTCCCTTCTTTCTTTACACTCGACTCTTGGACACCCAGCTTTGGTTAATTAGTGATTCTGTGTCATGTTTCCAAATGTGTGCAAACAGAAGCGCTTGACAAGGGGACCTGACAGTATTCTCCCTTTTCGGGGTTACATGGGCAGAAGGGTGAGGTTAACACAACCTGAATCAAATATCGGGGGCCACAGAAAAATTAAAGAAATGCACAAAAAAATTACAGATGAAGGGAGGCGATCAAGTTGAACTGTGAGATTTGGAGGTTCAAATGGGTGTATATTAATTGTTATGGAATGATGGTACTTTGTACATCAATGAATAAGGGCGGACAAAACAATAAAAACACTGCATTAAAAAGGACTTTTGAAAGCACTGCATTAAAAAGGACTCTGAAGTAATTTAATATAATTTCATTTAATTTAAATTTACTTACAAATGCACCTAACTGACTACCACACACGCCGTAGAGTCAAATTGCAGGTGCTTCCGTCACAGCAAAATTATTTAATGTATTGAGGAGAACAGTCATAAACATCATGACGGCATGTTGCCATCATGCAGAAACTACGTGGGCAAAGAGGAACAGCAGCCAAAGCTCGCAGACGGGGATCGACAGACACTCAACAGGCCCGTTGCCAAGCAGCACGAACACACCACCTCCAAACACACCACGGATCTGAATCAGAACCTCTGTGACACAGACGCAACAGAGACGTTACACGGTGAGATTGACAAAGCTGGGGTTTCTGTCTGGGCTGCTGTAGGGAGACTGATTGCGTGCAGGGTGAAAACACAAGGATGTATAAGCTGCCGTAATGAGCGTGAACCCAGGACCCCGGGGGAGTGGAAGAAGGAACACGGTCCGCTGAGTCGGCCTTCACTCTTTCTCCTACATCTGGGCGGGTTTACACTTAGAAGAAGCCGCAGGAGCCCTCCAGACCACAGTGTCTGGGGGTTGGGCAGCCATCTGGCTGTATGAAGGACATTTTATAGGCCCAGGTGCCCCTTACGGTGCAAACACTGTTCCCTGGTGATGGTCCCATATTCACAGATGATAATGCCCCCATACTCACTATTAAAGAGATTTAGTAGCGATTTCACCAACACTGGTATGGAGTCAAATGACGTCCATGGCCTCACCAACCACCAGATCTACACAACCCTGAATCTTCACAGGAAATTCTGACACAAATATAGAGGTCCATCCCTCAACAAACTGGAGCCGTTTCTCCCTGAAGAATAGTCCGATGTCCCACTACACACAGCTCAGCATATGTGTATGACAACATTCCCATAAGGGCTGAAGAGGCTCTGGGAGATTGGGAAATAGATCCTTCTTAGCAATGTATTGTTAGGCGTTTTATATTCTTGCATCCAACTCCATGAATGTCAAACTGATGCACGCAAACAGCTCTGTCTCAAAGCTGACACCAGAATAATCAACCAAACACTCCAATTCCCATACCAAGATTAATGAGATCCTAGTCTGACATTTAAGTGTCCCGGACTAAAACAAAAAGCCCCCAACGCAATACACAGTGGGCCGTGGTTGGCAGAACCATCTGCATTGTCTGCCCCCCCAAAACACAGCTGGAACTGCAAAATGTCACCCCCTGGCATTTAATTGGCCTCCGTTGCATAGCTGCTGAAAATAATCACACAGTCAAACTCTGGACAGTCATTATGATTTCTATTGTTTATGTATTGCCAGATTTATTGAATTCAAATGCAATTTTTACCGTTTTCTATTTTTTTGTATTTCATTCTTGTCGATTTTTTATTTTTTTTTGCCTAGCTCAGAGCTACCACACCAGAGCTACTGACGGTACTGTGGCACTGCTGACTTTAGACACATCCACGTGTAGTGATGTCATAGGGGTGTGCCCAACCTTCCCAGCCCCGCCCACCCGCCCATATATATACTTACCTATAGCTTTGGTATAGTGTCTTGCTCCTAGCAGCAGTTCGGGGGCGCGATACCAGAATGTCACCACCACGGGGTCCAGGTCTGCAAGCGGCTTCAGGGGCGAGTTAAAGAGCCTGGCGAATCCCATGTCCGCTGTGGCCAATGAGGCGAGAGAGGGACAGTGAGATACGGGCTCTGGGGGGCAGGTGCACGAGCTTTACCAGGATAACAGCAACAGCAGAGTGTGACACGGGGTATCAGTTAGCATCATTAGCACTGCTAGCATTATTAGGCACTCACACCCAACATCACGCCATCAGAGAGGGCATTAAATGTCTGGACAGGCTAACGTGAAAGCTAGCATGGCCGTCGGAGCTAACGAACATAAAAGAAAATAGTTTGTTTTACAGATGTTGCTCGAATGCAGGTCACTTGCAAAGTATGAATGTCTTGACATTTGAAAAAGATTAACCTTTTCAAAAAACGCTACACCCAGAATGAGCAAAACAATCACTGTTATCTTAGCCGTGGCGCTCTGTGCCGTTTCAGTTGCAATAAATTATGCATGTTGATAAACAAGGCCACCCAGAGCATGTTTAAAAAAAAAAAAGAAAAGAAATCTGCGAGTTCACAGTCCACCGGGGAGGGTGGGAACGCCTTTGAGCTGAATCCTGGCCAGTAAGTAAAAGGGGGGGCCTTCAAAAGCCTGTTGCATGCTGTGCGACAATCACACTGGTCCTGTGACGCGGTACATTCTGAGCTGCAGTTACTGCGTCCCCACTAGCCGGTCGCCACGTTGCGAGCAACCCTGCGAGCGAACGCCTACCGACAGGGGACGCCGCGCCCGTCTCAGGCCGATGCCCGAATCTATTCGTGACACCAGGCGCTGGCACAGGGCAGCGGGACAGCAGGGGCAACCCACAGACTTCACCCCCAGGAAAAAGGGGCTTCTTTTTATCCTACAGATGTGCGTGAGATATTTAATGTATTCTGAGAATCCTAAGCGGAGGGAAAGAGTCCTTGACATTATAGTGCTCTTAATTGCACGGAAGATCTTTTGGGGCTACTCATTTATGCAGAATATATCACCTTTCATTTTTCATTTTGCAGTCAGCCAGCAGGGAAAAAAATCAGGGAGGGTGGGGGGTGGGAAAAAGGGTACAGCTCAGCAAGGTGGGGAGCGGAACAGATTTGGGTGTGGTCATTAATTAATGGTGTGGATTAATGTTATTATATTGCACATTTAATGTTCAGCCAGTTTTGTCAGCCGGGGATCGAACCGCCAGGGCCTCCCCTGGCCGCCACCTGATCCGCAAAGCACCGAACCCCTGACATTCCCCTTGAGGGTGGTGGGGGACTATCCAGTCTACATGTGTTTTGTGGATTTGGAAAAGGCTTACGACCGGGTTCCCCGAGGTGCTCTGTGGGGGGTGC